>JAQSUU010000451.1:0-682000 GCA_038087645.1 Saccharum hybrid cultivar R570 | reverse complement strand
CAGAGCAGGCGTTAAAGCTTTTAAACACTTGATGAGGCATGAATGAAGAGATAGATAGATGGTCATATATAGTTACCATGCAGCAATCCTTTGCGGTCCGGCGACAAGAGCTTGAGGAGGTAGAACTGCGAGGGGCCTGGCTGGCTGATGTCCGGGTAGAACGGGATGGAGTAAGAGGAAGGGCACATCGACATGAGCCGGTTCTTGAGGCTCGCCCACCGGATTTTGATGGACGAGGAGCGGGGCACCACCCAGAACACCACGAAGCACCAGTGGCCGTCCGTCGACACGTCTGCTAGAATCACACACAAAAAGCAATTGAATTTTAGACGACAGCAACAAAAGGGTTGCAGGCAGGTTCGCAGAATTCTGAACTGCAACAAGGACCGAAGGACAAGCATGTACTATTATCACAAGTGAAGAGCTGCAAATTGCCGGCATGTACGGCACGGTCAACAAAGATAGCAGTAATGAGTTGTAATGATTAAGGAGACGACATGAACTGTAGCAAGATTGGTGGCAACTTGGCAGTATAAAGAAAGGGATGGGAAATGGAAGGTTTCAGTTCTAGAAACTAAAAAAGAGCAGACGGATAACGATGAAACATAAAAAAATGTCGCCGGTGAGCTGTACACCCAAATCAAATCACTGAAACAGAAATCTGGAAAGAAGGAGAAAAATGGAAGGAAAAAAATAAAATCTTTGTCGACGCAACTCCACAACGAGCAGTCAGAATCAATCAAACGGAAGGTGAAAACGAAATCGAAATTGTAGTCCAGCACTCCAGCTACCCGGAGTCTGAATCGCAGGCGAGACAAGGAATCGATTTTCGTGCAGAGATGGCCGCGTGGCTCGATTGATTGAACTGAATTTCATCGCAGAGAGGGAGGAAGAAGCCAGGGGGAACGGGACGTACCGCCGCGGGTGATGCGGAGGCCGAACTCGAGGATGGTGCGGCAGAGGTCGCAGCCGAGGCCGGCCTGGTCGGGGCAGTTGACGGTGACGACGGTCTCCTCGCCCTCGGCGGTGGCCAGCTGCATGACGACGGCGTCGTCCCCTCCCACGGCGGCCGCCGCCATGCCCATGCCGCCGCCCAGCATCATCCCCCCTGCCCCTCCTCCTCCTCGCCGCGCCGCCACCTCCCCCACCAGCATCACCACGCCGGACGCCGGCAAGATTCCGGATCCTCCGCCTCTGTCCCTCTCTCGCGGGTCCCGTCCGTGTCCGGTCCGGTCAGGTGGTGGTCCTCTGTCCTCTCCTTCTCCTCAAGAAAAATTATAACCTCGACGAGTGTTCCGCGGCGCTTAAATACTGGATTTTTCTGCAGGGGATGGGGTAAAATTCGAGCACGATGGGTGGTGGTGGCGGCGGCGCGGGGGGGGGGGGGGGGGGGGGGGGGGGGGGGGGGGGGGGGGGGGGGGCACATCGGCGGGCGGCGGCGGCTTCATATCTGCGGTGCGGGGGCTGAGTCAGCGCTGGGTCGGCCAGCCCGGGGCGCGGCCGCGTTGCGTGCGCCGCCCGCGAGGGCCCACCTGCCATTGCCTGCCCGCGCGCACCGTAACGGCTACGTGCACTAGACACAGCTGCGGCCACGCGGGTTTGTGGTTCTAGAGGGAGGCAGGACATCCGACTCTTCTTGGTGTTCGGGGTTTTCAATTCGGATGTTAAAAGCTTTTCGTCCACTGTTGAAATTATCAAACTCACGAAAATTCGGCTGACATTTTGTCAATTTTTTTAGAGACGTAAACGTGAAGAATTAATTTTCTAAAAATTATAGACCTAAACAAAATTTACCATAGTTTATGACTATCATCTGTTGAGTAGAAGAATATACACATACCGTAAACAATAGGAAATATGAGCGTAGAATTATAAGACATTAATTTGGTTTTCTAAATACCTAGCTTTTGATATACACCTAGATATATACTATGTCTAGATATATGATAAAAGCAATGAATCTAGAAAAAACCCGCAACATCTTATAATTTGGAACGGAGGTAGGTAACTAAAAACAATTTTATTAGTTGCACCAAAAACAGCTAATAGCAACTAATAATTGCTATATATGAGCTGTTAGCTAGCTAGCTATTAGCAGCTAATAATAGATATAAACTAGATCTAATAAGTAATTATGCACGCGCCATGAATTATCCTATCTTTTATTTTATGGACTATATATGTGTGTATTAGTGAAATATAAATAAAACAATATGTTTGTTACTAGATTTTTCCTCGATTCCTCTTGAGGAACTGAATACTACACAGAGAATCACACACACGCGTCTATGAGTGCACTATTCACTCAATCTATTTTCCTGGAAAAAGAAGAAAACAAGAGGAGATCTCCACAAACTTTTGCGGGTAGTAGCACATGCAAGTAGACCATCGGGAGTCAGGACGAAAAGCAACAGAAAAAGAAAATAAATTGGGTGGGGCACGTTGCGCATCAAATGGGTGTTTGGCTTACAAGCGTGTTATTTGTACGTTTAAACTTTTTTTTTAATTACAACGGTACGCAAATCTTCTAGTACTTGACTTGCTGGCAGCTACGTGGTGTTGTGGCTACAGTCCCGAGAGCCACACGTTTGCTTGGGCTTGGGCAGGTAGATAGCTAGATCACATCATCACCTGGAAGCTCAACATAAGGTAGCTAATTCTGGCTGCCCATCACCAACCAAATAGCTTTTATGATGTGGTGCCTCACCGGCTAGCTCGAGAGACTTCAACAATTTCATTCCCTGATCGATATGTACGCGTGTACCTTATAACTCGACCGGCCATTTATTATGTCCTGATCTATATACTCCGTATATACGGATCCGTTAGCTACTAGGTTGATGCATGGACACATGTTTATTTAGGCCAATTTCAGTGGGGATTTCATGTCACTGTTTCTAACACATCCAGATTTTAGAAATAGTGCAGAAGAGTTTCATCCCCATTAAACTCTTTACTCATGTGAAACTCTTATCATCTCTCTTCATTAATATGGTGTTACATCAGCATAGTTAATGCTCATAAAACTCTGATGAAACCCTGTTGAGATTGACCTTACGAAACATTGTCAATTCCAACTCCAAATCCAACAGCTTTATTTACCTGTCGTTCTATCCATCCCAAATTGCTAATCCCATACATACATGCACGTTCTTTCGTACTATGCATTTTCCATTATATTCTTGATCGACATGATATAGGTGTATTTATGTCCTGGAGGATAAGATAGATATATGACAAAATAAATATCGGTCGACGGCTCCACGTACCTTTATTTTCTATTGCCTATTTAGGTATTCTTTTTTCCCTTTTGCGACGAACTACTCATTCTGTCCTACAAAAGGTGTTGCTATTTTTTGTGCTGGTCGATCAAATTTTATTAAATTTAACTAGATTTGCAACATTTATATCTCTAAGTAAATTTATTATAAAAAAATATATTCGGTGATTTATCTAGTGATACTAAATTATGCATTATAGATATTAGTATTTTTGTATATTTAGTTAAAGTTATTTAACTTCTCAAAAGTAAAAATGATATTCTTTTTTTTGACAAAAAATGATATTCTTTATAGGACCGAGGGAGGACAGAGGGGGTAGTACTACGTTGAGCGCGTGATGCATGCATGTTTTTTCTTTTGTCTGCATCATCAGCCGATCAATACAAGTTTCTTTTCATTCAACGGTCCAATGGAGTGTGCAATCCAGAATCTACCACTGCACGTGGTACAGGCTACCTAGCTGCACTATATATTACCGATCGAGACAGGAGAGGCAGATGGATCAGAATTCAGACCGATTAAACTGACCGACAGATCCAGCGCATCCATCGATCCTACACGCGGTACGCCAAGTTCCCGACGTATCGGGTCCGAGACGAAGCGGGCCAGATACGTGGCCCTTTGAAGCACGGGATACGTGGGATGCCGGCTTTCATGGTGCAGGATTCGTCTTGTTAAAAGATGCATGCATATACGACGTATGTAGTACGTGGTATGTGCCGGATAGATCTGGTACGGTGGCATGCATCCACGCACGATGATGCATGCACACCCTACCCATGTTCAGTTCCAACAAAACTGCAGTCAAACTCACGGATCGGATTCATCATCTTTATGCATGCACCAGTGTATATATTAATTAAATATTTCCAGTCTTTTCACCATGTTTTTTTCCCCATATTTCAGATGCCTCCGATCCCTACATAGCATTATGCATACGCAACTAATTTATCTTGGCGACAAGGAACATGCATGTGTATATTCAGTCTGACTCTTTGCCGGTTCATCCTTCACGAGGTTTGTCACGAAACTAAAGGGGTTGATTCTTTGATAAAAGAATCATGACTATGCCAAACTTGATTAATACCGCTTTCTTCGTCGGTGGCATTTGACCTGTAACTTCAGTAGACAACAATGTGTCAAGTCCTGTGTAATTAATATTGATGACATATCAAACAATAATGATATAACGATAATTGAGAGTCAAGTTAGATCGTTGCTTTACCTGTTAAATAGCGTCTTTAAATTAGTATATGGTACTGCATATCCTTAAGATATGAAATTTGGTGGAAAACAAATACTAGCTAGGAGTTGATGGGAAATTTTAAATTTTAAAACTATTTCTAGAGACGGTTCTCTTAAACTGAGACAACTGACTTTAGGGAAAAAAAAAGGATATTAAGGGCAGTTGCGACACCACTCCTACATATGTTCGATCTCTACAAGGCATAGTCTTGTTTCCAAGATCGCCCTTAATTATGTGTTTCAACGCTCCATGGCACGTGCCAAAGAGATCTCAAGGACGAGATGATGATTCTACACTAGGACAGCCTAGCATACCTATGTTCCAACAAAAATTGCAGTCGCCTCTCTCTTTATCTTGATGCCCTAGGTTTGTCCCACCCCTCCACCGCCAGTATCCCGGCCCCTTCTCCTCTCCATGCGGTGACCACATCAGTGTTGAGGAGTAGCGGGACCTGACCCTTCGACTACCCCTCCCCAGGCCAGCCGCTTTGCCCACTCAACCACCCTACCCACCTCATCACGTCCTCGATGAGGTCGTTGACCGTGAGACCCTGGATCCAACATTTGTATAGGCTAAGGAGGGAGATACAGAAGGCGCTAGTGGGAGAGGTCGTGAGAGTTCATGTGTGTGTGAGAGAGAGAGAGGAGAGGGCTCTGTGCGAGAGAGGACAGCTAAGAAAAGATACACTACAACAAAAAGAAAACATTTTTGCAAAAGCATTGTCACCATTGGTTTGGGACATGAGCCGATGGTGAAAATGATTATCACCATCGCCTTGTTTTCCAAATCGACGGTGAGAATGAGGCTAAGCCCGTTAACATTTCCCATCCTGACCCACTCCTAGCTCATTGTATATAAACAAAGGTGAGATTCTTAGACACTAACCCCTTCTCACCTAGCCGCTAGCCCCTTCTCTCTCCCTTCTCCAGCCATCGCCCTTGATCTCCCTTCTCTCTACCTCCCCACCTGACTATTGTTTCCCTTCTCTCTCCCCTTGGTCACCCTTTCCAGCCGCCATCCTCCTTGCTTTAGCCCCTTCTCCACGAGACTCTCTCCGCACGACGTGGTTGGCCTCCTCCTCCACTCGCATCTCTTCGCACAACGTGACTAGCTGAGGTCTAGTGCGGCCAAGGACGCCAAGAGCCTCATGGCTCCATGCCGACGCCTGTAAGGTCCAAATAGGCTAGAGGGGGGTGAATAGCCTAATTAAAACTTCTACAAGAATTACTTAACCACACGTTAGTATGAAAGGTGGCAAAACAAATGCACTAGCTCTAACTAATTAAGCAAGCCACCTACACAAGTCTAGAACAAGGCTATTCACTAAACACAACAACAACTACAAGCTAGATAGAAGAAGTAATGCGAGAGAAGAGTTTCGAGTGATTATACCGCCGTGTAGAGAAGAGAAATACCAATCAATCAATCATACAATAGAAAACCTTGGCAAGAGAATGACACAAGAATTTATCCTGAGGTTCACTTGCTTCCCGGCAAGCTACTCCCCATTGTGGCGATACACCCACTTGTCGGTTCGTGAGCTAATCGACTATCAAGAGTCGAGCCCTCGGTGGGCACCGCACAACCGCACACAAGATGGGGTTTCTCCAAGCCACGAGCTCCACTAGAGTATCCAATTTGCGAACTCCCGCGAGGAAGGATCAAGAACCCCTTACAACATTTGGTGAGGGCTCCAACAATCTCCAATTGCGAGCTCAATCACCTCCGCTGCTCCAAGCCGTCTACCGTGCCGGGAAACACGGAAGAGTAACAAGAAATCCGCAGCAACTTGAAGATCAAGTGCCTCTAGAATGCAACTCTCAAGCAATGCACTTGAATCTCACTCAATCTCACTCAAGATGTGCAACCAAGCAAAGAGATGAGTGGATGGGTTGTTCTCTAGCTCAAAGGATGTCTCTAGATCTCAAAGTATGCAAGAGTTGCCCTCAAACCCCGGACATCTTCTATTTAGCGAAGGGGTATGCAGCTAGCCGTTATCGGACGATGCAGTTCAAAACGTGCTGACCGAACGCGTCCGGTCACTACAGGACAAGTGTGAATAGTGCGTGTCAGAAGTTACCGTTGTCGTGACCGGACGCGCTCTAGCGTTTGACCGGACACGCTGCACCTGGCGTCCGGTCGGAGTCCAGTAAGCTCCCACCGCGACCGGACGCGTCTGATCGCACGTGACCGGACACGCCGTGCGTCCGATCAGCACTCCGCCGGTCACACGCGCTTCTTCTGCGCACAGGTGAACTGACCGGACGCGCTGGTCAGGCCAGACCAGCGTCCGGTCACAAACCCTAACACCCGCGTGCCTGACAACTGCTGAGAACTGACCGGACGCGTCCGGTCAAACCGCGACCGCGTCCGGTGCAGCGTCCGGTCACCACAGTGACCGCCGTTCGCCTCTGTTTCTTTTCCGACTTCCGGCGCAGTAGAAAATAGGCATTTCACTTTTCCAAAAAGCGCCGAATCCCGCCTCGCAAGCTCGGCGGGAGGGAGAGAGAGGAACCCAAACCCTTCTCTACCGCTTAAACTTCATCGCCTTCGCAAATGTGCTAACACCACCATGTGTACATCACCATATGCATGTGTGTTAGCATTTCACAAACATTTTTCAAGGCGTTATGTTAGCTCTCAAGTAGATCCTAATGCATATGCTCAAGACATTGATCTAGTGGCACTTGATTCCCGAGCTAACCGTGATTGCCCCTCTTGATAGTCGGCTATGTATCTTAAACCCGGTCAATCACTTCTCTACTCATCTTAGACCGGCAAAAGGAAAACCCTATGATTATACCTTTACCTTGCGCTCTTAGATCCTTCTCTTCCACTTGATCATCATGTCCCTCATAATATGTGCATCTCCACCATGATCATCATTTCATGTCCATGCACCATCTCTTTGTGATCTTATGGCCACCACTCCTTGCCACATACACCTTCATCACATGTGTTGCTTATGCCTAACTCAAAACACTTAATACATGGCAATAGCAACTTGGTGTCATTAATTACCAAAACCAAACTTGGGCTTTCAATCTTCCCCTTTTTGGTAATTGATGACAACCATCACAAAGATATGAAATGAAATCAATTCTCAATTTCGATAGTATTAGCTCCCCCTAGATATGTGCTACCATGAGTTTGGTTCAATTGTGCACATATGAATGGATTTGAATTTTGGGAGAGTTACTACTATCCAATTGATGCTAAGGTATATAGAATGGACCTCTGAAGCGTGATACCAATCGGAGTTGCCTTTATATACCATCCTTAGCATTGATGTAGCTAGACACCACTTGTAATACATCACTTGTAAAGATCACAAACACTAAAATACCCCGTGACATCAACATTATAAGCAAAGGTGTCTAGAAACCACTTGTAAAGCTACTCTTAACAAATCATCATTCAAGTTCTATTTCTAGCAATCACCATTCAATCATGAATATGAATTTAAGCTTTGCAATGCAACAAATCATCATGTTAATGCACATACACATGCAACAAATAATTTATGAGCTTGCTCTCCCTACTTGTTTGCTCAATTTTAATTTCTCTTCCCCTTACTATATCTTTCTCCCTCTTTGTGACTTTTCTATCTTTGTGACTTTTCTCTCCCCCTTTGTCAACAATCACCAAAAATGTGCCAATTTTAGTGAGAGTCAAGTCAATTAATATGAGGGAGGCCAAATTATGGTTCAATCTAGATCACTTGCCTAGAATATGTAATTCGGTTTGATCCAAGGACAAGCTTCTTCACACCTCATAAAGTATAAGGGTTATCTTGACCATGTTGAATTACACATCATGAGCTCATTTTCTAGATTCAACACTAGGTTTGCAAGCTCACAAATATGTCATATGCTACCACTAGATCAATCAAACATAAAAGCAATAGTGGTACCATATATACATTAAACTCATTTGATTTTCATGAATGAGCCTGTTTGTCATGCAAATATGTCTATATGTTCTAACCATATCCTTAGCAAAGTATGAATGATATGCCAAACAACTTTACCTTGCTATGTTGGAGGAGAGGCATGTCATATAAGAATATGGGGGTACACTCATTTCAAGTTGGAGAAGTCAAGTATGTTCAATTCATTCTTCAACTTGTAAAATCTTTTCTCATCAAGTGGCTTTGTAAAGATATCGACTAGTTGATCTTCGGTGCCAATGCCTTGTATACAAATATCACCTTTTTGTTGATGGTCTCTTATGAAGTGATGCCTTATGTCAATGTGCTTGGTTCTTAAATGTTGAACCGGATTTTGAGTCATCTTGATAGTACTTTCATTATCACAAAACAATAGCACATTCTTGAATTTTATTCCAAAGTCATTCAAGGTGGCTTTCATCCAAAGCAATTGTGCACAACAACTACTGGCGCTAATATATTCGGCCTCGGCGGTAGATAGTGCAACACTATTTTGTTTCTTTGATGACCATGAAACAAGAGACCTTCCTAGTAATTGACAAGTGCCACTTGTGCTCATTCTATCAATCTTGCATCCACCATAGTCGGAGTCCGAATATCCAATCAACTCGAAATTAGATCCCTTGGGATACCATAGTCCAACATCATGAGTGCCCTTTAGATATCTCAATATCCTCTTGGTTGCTTTCAAGTGACTTTCTCTAGGTGAAGCTTGATATCTTGCACACTTGCACACACTAAACATCACATCCGGCCGAGAAGCGGTGACATAGAGCAAACTTCCAATCATAGACCGGTATTGCTTTTGATCTACCATGTTGCCACTAGCATCAACACCCAATTGATCATTTGTACCCATTGGTGTACTCATTGGCTTAGCATCTTGCAATCCAAACTTCTTGATCATATCCTTGATGTACTTGCCTTGACTTACAAAAGTGCCATTCTTTATTTGTTTGATTTGAAGTCTAAGGAAATAACTAAGCTCTCCAATCATAGACATCTTAAACTCATTAGCCATCATTTTTCCAAACTCTTCACAAAAGTCTTGATTGGTTGATCCCTAGCAATGCTAGTAGGTTGGAGTATTGGGAGTTGATTGCTTCCACTTGTTTGACCTTGAACTTGAGCTTCATCATGAGTACCACTAGAGCTTGCTTGATTTGTATCAATTTGCACACTTTGGTTGATCACATGAATATCATCATCATCAACTTGCCTTGGCCTAACATCACCAATGTCCATGTTCTTCATTGCATTTGACAATTGATCTCCTCTCACATCATCAAGGTTTTGAGCCTCATTTTGAGACCCTTGGGTTTCATCAAACTCAACATCATGAACTTCTTCTAAGGTGCCATTTGTGAGATTCCAAACTCTATATGCTTTGCTTGTGGTAGAATAACCAAGTAAGAATCCTTAATCATATTTCTTTTCAAACTTGCTCAATCTAGTGCCTTTCTTGAGAATATAGCATTTGCAACCAAACACTCTAAAGTATGCAATGTTGGGCTTTCTTTCATTCAATAGCTCATATGGTGTCTTCTCAAGCTTCTCATGGCAATAGAGATGGTTGCTACAATAGCAAGCCGTGTTGATGGCTTCACTCCAAAATGAATGACTAACATTGTATTAACTAAGCATTGATCTTGCCATATCAATCAAGGTTCTATTCTTCCTTTCAACTACACCATTGGATTGAGGAGTGTATGTTGGAGAGAATTGATGTCCAATACCAAGATCATCACACAAATCTTCAATTCTTGTGTTCTTGAACTCACTACCATTGTCACTTCTAATCTTCTTGATGGTAGTTTTAAACTCATTTTACACCCTCTTGACAAAAGATTTGAATAGATCATAGACATTACTCTTGTCATAGAGGAAGAACACCCAAGTATATCTAGTATAGTCATCAACAATCACAAAACTATACTTATTGCCACCAATGCTAGTGTATGTTGTTGGCCTAAACAAGTCCATGTGTAATAGCTCAAATGCCTTTGATGTGCTCATTTCACTCTTAGTAGGATGTGCATTTCCAACTTGTTTGCCAGCTTGACAAGCACTACAAGGTTTATCCTTCTCAAAAGTGACATCTTTCAAGCCTCTAACTAAGTCATGCTTCAAAAGTTTGTTCAATTGTTTCATTCCAACATGACCAAGCCTTCTATGCCACAACCAACCCATACTAGATTTGCTAAGCAAGCATGAAGTCAATTGTGTCTCACTATCATTGAAGTCAACCAAGTATAAGCTACCATGTCTAAATCCTTTGAATATCAAATTTGATCTATCAACACTTATGACTTCAACATCATCACTACCAAATATGCACTTGAAGCCAAGATCACAAAGTTGTGCCACCGATAAAAGATTGAAATCCAAGCTCTCAACTAGCAACACATTAGATATGCTCATGTCATTTGAGATAGCAATTTTACCAAGCCCTTTGACCTTGCCTTTCTTGTTGTTGCTGAAAGTGATAGCATCAAAACCACCATTTTGATTTGTATCAATTGATTTGAACATACAAGAATCTCCGGTCATATGTTGAGTGCACCCACTATCAAGCACCCAATGCCTTCCTCCGGCTTTATAATTGACCTACAAGATAAGATCAATTCTTTTTAGGTACCCAAACTTGTTTGGGTCCTCCAAGGTTAGTGACCAAGCTCTTTGGTACCCAAATGACTTTATTCTTTGAGCCCATCCATGGTGTACCAATGAACTTAGCATGAACACCATTTGTACCCTTGGTAAGCATATAGAAAGAATCAAACTTAATTGAGGATACATTAGCATTGGATTTCTTGTTCATGCATTGTTGCTCTATGTGACCAACTTGCTTGCACACTTTGCAATAGCTACTATTGTTCTTCACAAAACGAGTCTTGTAAAGAGCAAAAGCGGCCTTACCTTTCTTGAGGTTATAGCCCAATCCATCTTTATAGAGAGAAGCCCTTTGGCTACCCAAGCACATAAGCAAGCGGTCCTCACCACCATAAGCCTTAGCTAATGTGTGATTGAGCTCTTTTACCTCCTTCTTGAGATTTTCATTCTCAACTATAAGTGTGGAGTCACAAGTGAAACCATCACTACTAGATGAGGATGATGTAGATGCGCTACATGAAGGGTTAGTGGGAGCAACAACAATAGGCTTATGAAAAGATTTATCAATTATATCATATGATATGCCTATGTTACAAGTTTTAGCTTTCTCAACATTAGTTGGCATGTTTTCACATTTTTCAACTAGATAAGAATGAGCTTCTTCAAGCTTAGTGTGAGACTTTTGAAGCTTCTTATGGTCTACCTTTAGACTCTCATAAGATGCCCTAAGCTCATCAAGTTCTTGCATAAGGTTTTTCTTTTCCTTAAGCAAGCTCTTGTACTCCTTTCTAGATTCTTTAAAATGTTGAGTGCAATCTTCTAGCATAGTGATTAGTTCATCTTTAGTGAATTCTTCTTCATCATTATCACTATCATTATCATGATCACTCTCATCTTCGGATGATACCTTAGCGGCCTTAGCCATGAAGCACGATGGAGTGTCGAAGAGGGAGACCTTCTCTTGGATGGCAATGCTAGCATGTCCCTTCTTCTTGCTCTTGTTGTCATCCTCATCATCACTTGAGGAATCATCACTATCCCATATAGCAACATGAGAATCATTCTTCTTCTTATGAGAGCTCTCCTTCTTTTCTTGCTTCTTCTTTTGCTTCTTTCTCTCCTTCTTGATAGCATCTTTATCATCACTATTATAAGGACATTTTGCAATGAGATGGTCCTTGCTATGGCATCTAAAGCATCTCATGGTATGCTCATTCTTCTTGGATGAGTTCTTCCTCCTTCTTGCACAAAAGCCTTTCTTCTTCATGAATTTGCCAAATTGCTTGACAAAGAGAGCCATCTTCTCATTAATGTCATCACTATCACAAGAGCTTAAGTCTTCATCACTTGATGATTCAATCTTAGATTTGCCCTTGGATGTGGTGGCTTTGAATGCCACACTCTTCTTCTTTTCATCATCTTTCTTCTTATTTTCTTTCTTCTTCTTCTTGACCAACTTATCCTTCTCATCATCTTCTCTATATGAATCATCGGTCATCACTTCTTGAAATATTTGTTGAGGAGTTGAATCCTTTAATGTAGTCCTCACTAGCACGGTGATCAATGTATCAAACCTCTTGGGTAAGCTTCTCAAGAACTTCATAGAGAATTGGTTGTCCTTGACCTCCTCACCAAGTGCCTTGAGCTCATTGACAATGACTTGCAACCGATAAAACATTTCTGGTACACTCTCATCATCTTGCATTTTAAAGCTTGAAAATTTTTCTTGCAAGATATATGCTTTAGCGGTCTTTGTGCCTTCGGTGCCCTCAAAAGTTTCTTCTAGCTTGGCCCAAGCATCATGAGCAATCTCAATGTTCTTCACTTGCTCAAAGGTCTTGTCATCTAGTGCCTCATGAAGAGCACTAATGGAAATGTCATTGCATTGGAGCTTCTTCTCTTCCACCGGTGTAGGTGCTTCTAGATTAGCAACCTCAAATTTTGTTTCGGTGACCTTCCCACTTCTCTATTGATTGACTTGAGGTGTGCGGTCATCTTAACCTTCCAATATGCATAATTTGTGCCATCAAAGTGAGGTGCCTTCTTGGTGTTGTTGATGTGCAAGCTTAATTGAGCCATTTCTTTTTCACCGTAGGTTGTTAAGCCTCAAATAAATGGTGCCTCGGCTCCAATACCACTTGTAAGGTCCAAATAGGCTAGAAGGGGAGGGGTGAATAGCCTAATTAAAACTTCTACAAGAATTACTTAACCACACTGTAGTACGAAAGGTGGCGAAGCAAATGCACTAGCTCTAACTAATTAAGCAAGCCACCTACACAAGTCTAGAACAAGGCTATTCACTAAACACAACAACAACTACAAGCTAGATAGAAAAAGTAATGCGAGAGAAGAGTTTCGAGTGATTATACCACCGTGTAGAGAAGAGAAATACCAATCAATCAATCATACAATAGAAAACCTCAGGAAGAGAATGACACAATAATTTATCCCGAGGTTCACTTGCTTCCCGGCAAGCTACTCCCCGTTGTGGCGATACATCCACTTGTCGGTTCGCGAGCTAATCGACTATCAAGAGTCGAGCCCTCGGCGGGCACCGCACAACCGCACACAAGATGGGGATCCTCCAAGCCACGAGCTCCACTAGAGTATACAATTTGCGAACTCCCGCGGGAAAGGATCAAGAACCCCTTACAACACTTGGTGAGGGCTCCAACAATCTCTAATTGCGAGCTCAATCACCTCCGCTGCTCCAAGCCGTCTACCGTGTCGGGAAACACGGAAGAGTAACAAGAAATCCACAGCAACTCGAAGATCAAGTGCCTCTAGAATGCAACTCTCAAGCAATGCACTTGAATCTCACTCAATCTCACTCAAGATGTGCAACCAAGCAAAGAGATGAGTGGAGGGGTTGTTCTCTAGCTCAAAGGATGTCTCTAGATCTCAAAGTATGCAAGAGTTGCCCTCAAACTCCGGACATCTTCTATTTAGCGAAGGGGTACGCAGCTAGCCGTTACCGGACGATGCAGTTCAAAACGTGCTGACCGGACGCGTCCGGTCACTACAGGACAAGCGTGAATAGTGCACGTCAGAAGTTACCATTGTCGTGACCGGACGCGCTCTAGCGTTTGACCAGACGCGCTGCACCTGGCGTCCGGTCGGAGTCTAGTAAGCTCCCACCGTGACTGGACGCGTCTGATCACACGTGACCGGACGCGCCGTGCGTCCGATCAGCACTCTGCTGCGCTCTGCCCCTCTGGACGCCTGACCGGACGCTCCGGTTCCGTGAGGGACCGGACGCGCCGGTCACGCGCGCTTCTTCTGCGCACAGGTGAACTGACCGGACACGCTGGTCAGGCCAGACCAGCATCCGGTCACAAACCCTAACACCTGCGTGCCTGACAACTGCTAAGAACTGACCGGACGCGTCCGTTCAAACCGCGACCGCGTCCGGTGCAGCGTTCGGTCACCACAGTGACCATCGTTCGCCTCCGTTTCTTTTCCGACTTCTGGCGCAGTAGAAAATAGGCATTTCGCTTCCCCAAAAAGCGCCGAATCCCGCCTCGCAAGCTCGGCGGGAGGGAGAGAGGAACCCAAACCCTTCTCTACCGCTTAAACTTCATCGCCTTCACAAATGTGCTAACACCACTATGTGTATATCACTATATGCATGTGTGTTAGCATTTCACAAACATTTTTCAAGGCGTTATGTTAGCTCTCAACTAGATCCTAATGCATATGCTCAAGACATTGATCTAGTGGCACTTGATTCCCGAGCTAACCGTGATTGCCCCTCTTGATAGTCGGCTATGTATCCTAAACCCGGTCAATCACTTCTCTACTCATCTTAGACCGGCAAAAGAAAAACCCTATGATTATACCTTTGCCTTGCGCTCTTAGATCCTTCTCTTCCACTTGATCATCATGTCCCTCATAATATGTGCATCTCCACCATGATCATCATTTTATGTCCATGCACCATCTCTTTGTGATCTTGTGGCCACCACTCCTTGCCACATACACCTTCATCACATGTGTTGCTTATGTCTAACTCAAAACACTTAACACATGGTATTAGCAACTTGGTGTCATTAATTACCAAAATCAAACTTGGGCTTTCAACGCCCTAGAACAGGGCTTGAAAGGGGAGGTGGTGGCATGACCTAGGGCAACACGAACGAGTTAGGTGGTGATGCAGGGTGTGATAAACTGGCTGACCGGGGCAAAGTGATGGGTGGTGCAGATATTGACCATGGAGGTGAGGTCTTCTCTCCCTCTCCTCTCTAAATCTCATCACCCTATCTTCCTTTCTCGCATCTGACTGACAAGAGGGCGTTGCCCCAGTGCCAGCTACCAGTAGGCGAAGCCGTGGGCTCGGTGGCAGACGCCATCATCAATAAGGGAGGGGGGAGGATAGATAGGCTTCTTCGATGGGCTTGGTGGGTCGTCTCTATGGCTCATCAGACTTTTTTCGTTAAATTTCAAAGCCATTATCATTGTCTGTTGGTAACGCAAGCCGTCAATGATCATCGATTATCACCACTGGCTTTTACCAATGAAGGTTGAAACCAGTGGTGCTAAGGGTTTTTAAACTGGCAGTGATGACCTTGATGTGTAGCAGTGAGAGAGAATTGGTGGGAGAGTGCAGTGGTCGATGGATGAGATATAGGAGAGAAAGGGTTACCATGTAAATGGCCCTAGACCTTTTCTTTCTCTAGATGAGACCTTATGAGGTTTGCCTTTAAAAATATGGTATACTTTTTTTTTAAAGAGGTGACCTTCTTAAAAGGCTTGCCTTTAAATTTTTATTTGAGACGAGTTGCGCTAAAATCATTTTTGCGATAATGTGTACGTTCCATATATACACATAGTTGCATGTTGGCAAACCTTCACTAGCTATTTACTCAGGAAAACGTGGAAAACTATTCGGTGCAAATCATCTCCTTGGTGAAATCATGAAAACTCCTTAAAACAACATACTTAGTAGTTTTAAATTTTTTTGAAACCATGCACATCTATAAATACATCTATTTAGATACATATTTATTAGAAAAGTTTCATCTTAATGAAAAACTTGTGCTTCAGCACATGTCCGTGAAAAAAAATTATTTAATTGAAAACGATGCACAAACCATTAGCAAGCATGTACATCAAGAATTAAAGCCATCTGCGCATCTGATTGTGGTTATCTCCATTCTGATTTCTGAACATGCAAGTAGCAGGTTCTCAGTTAATTAGCTGTTGCATTGGAAACCAGCAAGCGCCGCCGCCGTTGGTTCTTTGCCGCGACCACAGTGCAGTGCAGAGACTCGGCACGGCGCCGCATATCTGCTCGACGGCGACCCCTGGTGAGCTAGCAAAGCAGCAGCCTCGCCATCAGTCGTACCACAGATCGGAGCAGCTAGATAGCTTAGCACAGTAGTGACTGGAGAGAGCTCAAGCTTCAACTCGACACCGTACCTTTTGAACAGATCGGAGCTGCATGCATCTAGCTATTGTGATATGAGCATCGCTGTCTCACCCCCGCGCGCGCTCTATTACCGGCTCATCTCGTCCAAGTGGTCCTTTTCAAGTACAGTATCTACTTGTATCTATCAGCGAGGAGAAGAGGAACCACTGCACGCCTCCTGCCCGTATCATAGACACACACTACGCGGTCCTCTGATCTCGACATCATCTCTTATCGCTACGGACTAGGGTTACGGCAGCTCGCTGGCCCCTTGGCGCCAGCATGATTCCTATCTAGGTCAAATCACACGCTACTAGGAAATAAATAATCTTCGGAGGCGGTTCAGTTGCTCCCCCACTCCCCTCCGGTGTATCTTTACAGGTGGTTTTTTATGGTACGCGTCTAGGAAAAATAGAAACGTCTCTAAACATGGTTTCTGTAGCAGTGAAGACAATCGCCCTGTTCGCTTGAACTTATTTACCAGAATCAGCTAGCCATTTAGCAGTGTTTTTCTCTCACAATAAATCAGCATTAGCATCAGCATTAGTCATTCAGCAGTACTTTTACAGCCAGCGTGAATGTCAATTTAAGAAACCTTGGTCAGATCACCTCACGTCAAAAGAAATACATACATATAAAAATATTTAGATGCTTGGTCGAGATCTTAATAACTGTGTATCTTCTATCATTTCAACAAATATTGCAGGAAGGATAGGTTCTCAAGATTGCTTTCATATGACGGTGTCCAAGGCACCACTCCTTGTGAATGAATGTGCATAGCTAGAGTCGATGATGTTATATATGTAAACTGCAACTAGACCATAGTGCTGCCATTTATCGAGTATTTAAGTTAGAGTCTGTTTGGAAGGGCTTCTTCCCTAGACAATCAGTATAATATGTTAAGATTTGTTTCATGTTTTATTTAAATGAAAGGTTCTCTCTTTCTCCATTTCAAATTACATACCATTTTAGCTTTGTCCTAAGTTAAACTTCTCTAACTTTTATCAAGTTTAGAGGAAAATACAACAACATCTATAATATCTAATTAGTTTCATCATATACACTATGAATATATACCTTATTTAATTTGTTTTTTTTATATAGATGATAATATACTCTGTAAAATCAATCAAATTGGAAAAGTTTGAGAAAACCAAGCATATGAATATATACCTTATTTAATTTGTTTTCTATATAGATGATAATATACTCCTTAAAATCAATCAAATTGGAAAAGTTTGAGAAAACCAAGCATATATCTCTTTGTCGACTGAAATTTTTATGATTCGAGATAGAAGCCATCATTCGAGAGACCATTTTTTCCCCTTTTGTTGCAATGATCTTATCTAGTATCATTTATATAAGTAGTGTCTTTGTATATTGTTGCATCAACAAAACATGTCTACATGTTGTCAATGTTATCCTAAACGCTAAACAGTCGGTTACCCTCTGTTTAGCATTTAAACGGTTTAGACGGTGTTTAAACGGATTAAAACGGTCTAAACAGTTTTACACAATGTTACCCAAATATGCATATTTTTTTGATGTAAAATCAATTATTCTAGCATTTATACATATTTATCCAAGTAAAAATCAATTATTTTAGTATGTATATATATTTATGCATGTGAAAAGAATCAAATAGACATATTTATGCATGTAACAAATCAAGTGTACATGTTTATAAATATAATAAACTTAAGTATATAAATTTATACATATAAAAATCAACTAGATTTACCTAGTGTTCACCTAAATAGCCGTTTAAACAGTTGTTTAGCCCTTTTAATACCATTAATCCCCGTTCCGTTTAGGCCGTTTAGACCGTTTCCCCGTTTTTTTTACCGTTTAAATGGTCAACCGTTTAATTTTCGTTTACCTCCTAAACAAAACAGTTTATCACTGTTTACCGTTTAACAGCTGTTTAGGCCATTTAGGTGAACACTGCATGTTGTTGCCGCTTGCTCGTTTGACTATCTTGTTCTTATATATTATTGTATATTCTGCTAAGGCTAGTCTCAGTAGGGGTTTCAAAGGGATTTCATTCTCATTTAATGATACGCCACATCAGCAAATTTGCTTAGTTGGTGAAGTATTCATGAGGAGAGAGAGAAAGAGGGTTTCATCTAGGTGAAACCCGCTCGTCACCGTTACCCAGGCAACGAAACCCGCTGAAACCTACATTGAGGCCAGCGAGTTTCAATCTCATGCTCTCGGGTGGATCCCCTGTGACGCGCACGGCTTCTTCCTCCTCGACATGGTCTCCCGTGCTTCCCCCTTCCCGGTTCGCGCCAAATCACTCAATCCCCAACCAGGGTTAAAAAACCGCTCGGTAAACCGCGGTTTACTGTGGTTACCGGCCTAACCGGGCCGGACCGGTTCCGGTCCGGTCCGTTTAGGTATTCCCCAAATTCAAATTTAAAATTTGAAAAAAAAAATGCTGAAAAAATTCCTAAAAATAGTTCATGATTTATAGAAGCCAATGGTGTAAAAAATTTTCAAATTCGAGTTCGTTTAGTATTTATTTATACGTATAGAAGTTTGAAAAAAAAGAAAAAAAAATCCCGGTCCTGCCCCGTTAAGGCCCCCAAATTCAAATTTAAAATTTGAAAAAAAAAAACAAAAAATGCTGAAAAAATTCCTAAAAATAGTTCATGATTTATAGAAGCCAATGGTGTAAAATTTTTTCAAATTCGAGTTCGTTTAGTATTTATTTATACGTATAGAAGTTTGAAAAAAAAAAAGAAAAAAGAAAATTCCAAACTCAAACCGAGCGGTAAACCGCTCAAACCGAGCGGTTACCTCTCCAAACCGCCCGGTAAACCGGTGACAAACCGAACCGAAGGCGCGTTTGAATTCAAATTCAAATTCGACCGGTTACCGACCAGTTACCGGTAAACCGGACCGGTAAACCGGAACCGGAGGCCGGCGGTTTGGGGTGACCGGTCGGTAAAAAAAACCCTGTCCCCAACCCTATATCTCGCATTCCCCTGCCTGTTTCACGGATGCCTAGTCCAGCGCCTCCGTTGTGCGGCAGGGAGGACAGGGGCCACACGACGAGCTGCTGTGACAAATCGGCGCCAGGAGAGGCGACATGGCGAGCGAAGGTGCAGCGTCTTCAACATCACGCCACGGGAAGAAGGGCACCGGGAAATCCACCAGGTCTCCCACTTCGCCGAGATCCACACAGTTGCCGCCGGCTGCACCACATCGGCCGGGATTCCCATTCACATCACCACCACCGGTACCGTCAATTGAAGGTTATTGGCCCAGATCCGGCGGCAGCAGTGGCGCAGGCCCCTCCCCGCAAGGAAACCAAGGAGCAAATTTGTGGTAAGAAGAGAAATCTCCAATTCACCTATATTTGCGTTGCTAGATATGTTCGTATTAATTCTGTAATCTTGTCCGTGCAGAATGTAATCTGTAGAGTACTTGTTTTTAGTCCTATGCTGATGTGTATGAGTGAAAGTCTAGGAATGCAATTTCCAAGCTTTTACTTTTCATCCAGAGTTCATGTTGCTGCAGACTGCGTACAAGAAAAATTTCAGAATTTTTAGTTTTCATCCTGGTTTCAAGAATTTATGTGTGCAGTTAAATTATCTGCACTGCTTGTGTTTTCTCTGCCATTCTAGAGCTAGACTCCAATTTTGTATACATTAAAAAAACATATCAAGTTTATGTTGTAGAGGATAGAGCAACAAGTTCTGCTGCTGTTGTCTGCACCTTAACCAGATTCCTTTGGACTCACTCAAGGCTTCAGTCCATTCTGTCCACCACCACTGACACCATACCCTGAAGGGACTCCGCCACCACCAGCAGGAAACATTGTCAGCCTCGACACCGAGGCGGATGTTGTTGTTGAGGAAAGTAGGACAACAAAGAAAAGTAGGACACTGAGGCAGGGTTAAAAAAACCACTCGGTTTACCGCGGTAAACCGCGGTTACCGCCCTAACCGGGCCGGACCGGTTCCGGTCCGGTCCGGTTAGGTATTCTCCAAATTCAAATTTAAAATTTAAAAAAAATGCTAAAAAAATTCTTAAAAATAGTTCATGATTTATAGAAGCTAATGGTGTAAACTTTTTTTAAATTAGAGTTCGTTTAGTATTTATTTATACGAATAGAAGTTTGAAAAAAAAACCGCTCCCGGCCCGTTAAGGCCCATGAGGCCGCCACGGGCACAAAACGAGCCGGGAGCTCGCGGGGGGGGGGGGGGGGTCGCGCCGAGCGTCTTATCCTCTCCCGTCCGCCCCCCGCCCGCGCCGACCGGCCGCCGCCGCCGGCTAACCGCCCCGAAGGCTCGGTTTACCGCCCGGTCCGGGCGGTTTACCGAGAGGCCGCCGCGAAGTCGGCTAACCGCCCGGATCCAGCGGCTAACCGCTCGGTTAGCACAGTTTACCGACCGGATCCGCGGCTAACCGCCCAGGTATGTTTTTTTGTTTTTTTTTTCTTTAGAGTAGTATTAGGATTTAGGTAGAATTTGTGTTAGGATTTAGGATAGGTTTTTGGTTAGGTTTTAGGTAGGATTTATTTTAGGATGTTTTTTTAGGATTTAGGATTAGAGGTAGGATTTGTGATAGGATGTAGATTTTAGGTATATATTGTGTGACTTTGTGTATATATTGTGACTTTGTGTATGTTAGGTATATATTTTAGGTATATCTTAGGTATATATTGTGGAGGATTTGTGGTAGGATTTAGGATACATTTTATTTAGGTGTGACTTTGTGTTGTCCGTTTATGCAGGTAGACAATGTCAGGCAGAAACAGAGACGTTGTATGGGAACATGGTGAAAATCTTGCTCCTGGATGGAGATGCAATTATTGTCATGTGACGAAAGCAGGCAGTGGTTGCACTAGATTTAAACAGCATTTAGCTGAGCACGGGGCGGACACCTTGCATTGCGACCGTGTGCCACCAGATGTGCGTGCATACTTTCTACGAGATCTTGACAGAGCTAAGAAGACGACTGCTGGTGGGAGTGACGGTGGCGGTGGTGGTGGGACAGACTGTGGTGGTGGTGGGAGTGGGGCTGGTACTATTGGTGCTGGTGGTAGTAGTTATGTAGGTCTTCATTTCACAGGTATCCATTGCACCTACATACACACAATTGTTTCTGTCTATGCCTACCAATTATGGTTGATTGCAGGCGAGACCCAATTCACACATGCTACTCAAGATCGTGACCATGGACAACCGACATCGCAGAGGAGAGCATATGCACCGACGGACTACGACACTCCACCGTACTCTTCTTCCTCCTACAGCGATACCTCACAGCCTACTTATAGCTATCCCATTCCTAACATGACCATGCAGACTCAGACTAGATGGGTGTATGAATGGAAAGACCCCAGTTTTTACAATATGTTAGTTCAAGAATGGGAGACAACAGCAGCATGGACAGGTCAAACTTGGCAAGATTACAAGGCTGCCCTGCTTAGACGGCAAGGTATCTCTCTTATGTCCACCGCTGAATATGAAATGTCGTGCCAACAAGGGGTCTTCCCATACATCCTACGTAGTTGACCATGCGAGCGGAAACTATATCTTTGTTTGTGTAAGCGACTATATATTGTATTTGTATGCGACTATATATTGTTGCTTTAGTGACTATATATTTAAGCGAATATGTATTTGTATGCGACTATATATTATTGCTTTAGTGACTTATGTTATTTTTTACCACATTGTGTGGTCTTTTTACATTAATTTGTGCAAAGTAAGTACCAAAATTTCTTTTTATTCATGCAAAAAAAACTAAACGGTTTGGAGCGGTAAACCGCTTAAACCGGGCGGTTACCGCCCCAAACTGTAACACCCCAGGTGTTTGTCACTCACTAAGCAGTGGGTTTGAGCCCAAACATGATAGATTAAGTAGAGATGACAATGTCAAGGTCAACCTATGGAGATGAGCCTAACATAAAGTTGGATGCTGCACCATTGCTTTACATATAGGCCATTTTCAAAGATATATGTTTGGATGGTGTTATTGCCATATCTTCATGTGTCTCACCTTGGTACCTATCTATATTGATCCCTGGAAAAGTTTCATGAAGTTTGGAATCAAAAAGTCACATGAAATGATAAGTTATATCCTGGTTGGAATGGTTTTACTAAGTGTTTGAATCGCACCATTAAGTGAATGGAATTATAGATCATCAACCAAACCTTGCAACCTTACCCAAATGACTCTAGATGAACTCTACAACAAAAGTCATAAAGGGTTCATGTTGAGCAAATGTCAAGAAAATGCTTCCATAGATCAAAAAGGATAAATTAAGATTTATCGGGATGCTACTTTGACTTAGGGTGAACTGTGGCTTAGAGTGTTTACGTGGCAGTGAAACCTAAATAAAAGTTGTAGTTTATCTTATGCACGACAAACTTTGTTTAATAGTCGAGAGCTAGTTTAGTCTCTAACTGAGTTTAACAAGGCCTCCAAAAGTGAATGCAGTGCTGTCCCTGGAGCTGAAAATTTGGCAAAGTCCTTGATGCACTGAAACTGAATTTTCAGTTTCGAGGTACCCCACTTCGGGGATTTATATCTCGCGAACCATTTGAAAAATTACCATGAGCCTTTAAGCAATGTTGTTGTCCTCACATAGATCTACATCATGGTAGAATTGGTTCAATGCATCGTCAATCACTTTAAGAGTTAGAAGGGGGAGAAGAATGCACTTTCAGTCGACCTTCAATGGGACTGCAAATTTCGGTTTTGAGGTACCCTCCTTTGGAGCTCGATATCTTCTAATCTGGGCAGATTTAGCTCTTGATTATTAAAGCAATATTGTTCGTCTCGCAAAGCTCTACAACTTTGCCTCTTGCACCAAAATCAATGGACAACCGGATTAGGAGATAATGGAGGATGAAAATGGTGTTTTCAGTCAAACTTTTGTGGTGGTATTAGTTCTTACGTTTTGAACCTGAACGCCTTCAGCGCGCGTTGCTGGCCGACCGGCCTTTGGCCGCGAGCGCCGCGTGGCTCGGTCGCGCTCGCTCAGCTTGCCACCTCGCCAACTCTCGCACCGCGTGGAGATGGCAAAGCTCGAGCGCTTGCCCCTCCTACCCTGCTCGCTCATTCTCTCTCACTCTGCTTTCCATCACCATCTTCGGCAGAACAGCGCTTCCTCCACCGAGCCCCACCAAACCTCTCCTCGTCCTCGCCACGTCGCACCGTTCGGCCATGCCTCTGGGCTACCACAACCAGCCATGACCCTGGCTGCCGTCGCTCGCTGACCTGGTCAGTCGCCTAGACCGCCGCGTAGGAAGGTGCTGGGCTAGGCCGCTGCTCGCTGCTGCTAGCTGCTGCCGGGCGCGGGCCACAGCTGGCCGCGGTCAGGCCGGGTGGCCCTCCAGAGCTGCCCTAGCGCCGCCTCTCCACCATAGCCGAGCCGTCCCTCCCACTCCTCTGCTCTGCGACCGGAAGAAGAAGAAGACGCCCGCTGTCTCTGTGAAGAAGAAGATGGTTCTGTCCCTATGACGAGTGGGCCCCACCTAAAAGAGCAATACCACATCAAATCTATAGATTTTCTTTTATCTTGTAAAATCTATATCTCATATTAGGTAGCTCTAAAAACTGTGCAATTTGTTTTGTTGGAATCCTTGTAAAGTGCTCTGCATGTTAGAGTAATCGGTTGTGCCATGCATGCATGTGTTTGTGCTGTAGAAATTCATTAGTGAAAAGTAGTTTTGGAAATAGATTAACTTGCTTTCATCAATATCTGGAGTTTTAGAAGTCCAAAATTAGTGATTCCAATTTTGTTGGTCTTCTAGTAATATGCACTGTCTAAGAAAAATATAAAACTTATAGGTTGTTTCCGGGTTTCAGGATGTTTGACCTAGGTCTTGTTAAATGAAAAATAAATGCTTGTTTTCTTTGTTATTTTTATATCTTGAGTTGTGATGCTCTAATTGATGTGAAATTTTTATGGTAGGATTTTCATGCTATGGATGTACTGTGGTATAAATTTCATGGTCATTGCTTACTGTATGCTCAAGTTATTGATTTAACTTGTTTATAGCTTGATAAATAGCTTATAAATAATATATAAATGATAAAATAGAAAATGTTGCCCCATCACCTTATTATGATGTTTCTCTATCATATTGATTCATAAGATGGCCTTGGGTTCACATAAAATATTGAGTTTTAGGTTTAACTTGCTCTCACATGATTTATTGCCATAGCAATTTGTCTTTTTCATAGAGGTTGTTATACATGTCCAAATGGTTTCAAATTTGGACAGTAAACTTTTGGGAGCATGTGTAGGCCTCTGTAATTTTGGTAGAATTTATTATGCACTTTTGATATGTGTTCATAATTCCACCAAATTATCTAAATAAATTAAGAAAATGCATTAAAAGAAATTATTTAGGAATGGACACTATGTTTTCTGGTGTTCATTAGTTATGCGTGACATTTTGGTAAAGTTGGTTTTATCCAATTGTATGATTGCAACATAAGTTAATAATTATTTCTTGCAAATAAAGTTTCTGGACAGATCTGGAAACTTGGTAAAGTTCTTCATGATAATGTGCTTTATTGTGAAACTTGTTTATACAAAAGTTGTAGATAATTTATATATCTAGCTGCTGTTAAAATTTGGTGGCATTTGGCCATGTGGTTTAGGAGTTATAGATGTTTAAAGTCAGGTTCTAGATTTGGTTGTTCTCTGTTTGGAGCAGACCAGAGTCTGTATTTTCATCTTTTCGACCAATTAAACTTAGGAATCAGGCTTAGTGTATATTAAATGAATTGTAGACAATTTCATAAGCTTTCCAGAATGTCTTCTTGCAAGTCATTGGGATTTAGGGATCTCCAGTTATGATTGATTTACTGAGCTACTGTATGGATGACCAGAAAGTGATAGATTTTAGTTGTACTGCTTTGATTAACTTTGCCATGCTAGTGTGTTGAAGTGTGACTCATACCTTTGAAAGTACTTGGGTTGGTACCCTAGGACCTTATAAGACTTGTGTCTTGATGGATGGGCTTGCAATCTTCTATGTTATGCCCTAATAAGGATTAAGTTAATTAGCTCTAGGTGTTTATGTGAACTTTGGTATGCTTGCATGATTACTTTGTTTATTGCACTTCTATGCATTCATACATATGCATTATTGCATCTCATATAGGTACGCTAGCAGAAACGTGTGAAGGATGTGGCGCTGGAGCCAAACCCGAAGACGGTGTTTGGTGGATCCAAACCGGAAGATAGAAGGACCGGACAAGTGGTAGGTTGGAGGTTGCTCGCCAAGTGAATTCATCTGACATACTCTAACTTGAGTCGGATCCCAGGCAAGCCCCGGAGCATTATAAGCCTTCTATTTTCAAAGCAATTATATATATATATATATATATTATAAGTATTGTTGTATTAAGTGGTAGGAGTTGGTTGGAAACCCTTGCTGCATTATATCATTCCTTGTCCAGATATATGAATCCTTGAATCCTACATAGACTAGGATCGAGTAGATGCTTAGCCCTGCTTTAAACGGTAGAAGTCAGGTGATTTTCTGTCACCTGCGAGATGTAGGGATATTCATATATGGCACGGTTGGCTATATTGTTATCGTGGAATAGAACCATGTGTTAATAAAATGAAATGAGACCGGGCGGGATGACGATAGTGAAGCAACAAGGCATGGAGGTCTTGGGTGTGGATCTATCCCCGTCTGAGTCATTTAAGGACCGATTCGCTGTACGTCCTTGAGTTATGTTGAACGCAGTCTAACACTTAGTTGGCCGGATAAGTCGTTCCGACCGCGAAGTCGAGTAATATGGTTCAGGCCGGGAATCGAATGGTAGGTTGCATCTTAGAGGAGAGAAAGGATGTGCTTGGGGACATTGGCGTGAGACCAAGGGGGGGTTAAAGTCCCTATCACCTGGCAGAGTGTCGCCCTTGGGGACGCGACATCATTCGGACCCGTGATTCCTGAACTGTATGAAAGGTGACCTGAGCAGCCCTCGCCAGGCGTGACTCGGTGAGTGTTAGAAATACCCCTCTAGCTGGATAGGAATTCGATTCGAATCGCCGTCGCTCCCGGTTAGTGAGCACTTGACTTGAGCAGCGGCAACATAGATTCAATTAAATTGAACGGATGGTTAATTGGATCACGATGAAAAGGTTGCCTCAATTTATACCTGCTATGGTTAATATTGTTTGCTCCTAATAAAGTGAGTGCTCTAGTACAGGTTCTAATATAGATGATAGGTTAATGATAATTAACTTGATGCTTAAGCATTAATGATTGATCATCTATATTAAGTTTTTATGCAAAATGTTGTCAAGCTAGCCCCACTTTATATCAGCCTTGCATGATCCTTGGTGTCACCTTATTTCTGGTTTCTGACGGGTAAGACTAGCTGAGTACCTTCTTGTACTCAGGGTTTTATCCCCACTTGTTGCAGGTTATGATGTATCATGGTGACTGCAAGAGTTGGTTAGCTCCTGCCTTAGTGGCGGAGTGTGATCATGGGCATGATCCTTCTTATTTACCTTATCTCTAATGCTTTTGTTGGAAGTCAACCGTGGTACTGGCATGTATTTGAAATAAGAATAATGTTAGTTTCAAATTATTTTGCTTCCGCTACTTTTCAATGTAAGTTCTAATAACTATGTTGAACTCCGATGTAAATTGAATTACTTATGAAATGGATGTAACATGTGACTTGTTATGTTGAATCACTACGATCTTGGCTTGTATGTTGGTTGGTTTGAAATCCCTCGTGATTTCATTGGACTACCGGAGTTATATGGGCTCAAGTGCGAGAATTCGATCATTTCGGTGATTGTTTTTGTACTTGTGCTCTTATAATTTGGACGGTTCCGTTACACAAACCGACCGGTAAACCAGAGCCAAACCGAACTGAAGGGGCATTTGAATTCAAATTCAAATTCTAACGGTTACCGGCCGGTTACCGGTAAACCGGTCCGGTTTACCGCTACCGGACCCCGGCGGTTTGGGGTGACCGGTCGGTAAAAAAACCCTGCACTGAGGCATTGGACACATGATGAGGAAGAAAGATTGATAATCACATATGTATAATAATCAAACAAAACAAACATTGCAGCATTTATGACGTTGAGGAACTCCTAGAATCTGATCCCCCCTCCAAACATTGTTCGTTCACCCCTAGACTAGCCTAGGTTTCAATTCTGAGGACCCAAACGGTCCGTTACCCAAACAAAAAGGAAAAAAATCCATGTTACCTCCCTTAACTTTTGCGAAAGTTCGTTTTTTCTCCCTGAACTTTAAAATCGGGCAAAACACTTTCCTTAACTTTTAAAATCGTTTATCTTACCTCCCTGACCTTGTTATAAGCAGTTTTGAAGGCGAGTTTGTCTTTTTCTTTTTTATTTATTTTGGCTAAATCTTTGAAAAATCATAGTAAATCACAGAAAAATCATAAAATAGAAAATCTAATTTTGTTGGACTCGACATGAGTAGATTTACACAGTAACCATATAATATGGTATACTGTAGTACAAAGTTTTTGACGTGGCTTTAGATCTATGCTTTTCTGAAATTAATTAGAATAATTCATAGCTATAATTTCTATGGTCCAATTGTGATGAAATTTTTATGGTGAACTAATTATTGTATGATTGAATTGTAGTAAAAATTTCATACTCATTGGATCATAGAAACTGCAGCTATGAATTATTCAATTTAATTACAGAAAAGCATAAATCTAAAGCCACAGCAAAAACTTTGTACTAAAACATACCATATTATATGTTTATTGTTTAGATCTACTCATGTGGAGTCTAATAAAATTAGATTTTCTATTTTATGATTTTTCTGTGATTTACTATGATTTTTCTGTGATTCGGCCGAAATAAATAAAAAAGAAAATGACAAAACCGTCTTCAAAACCGCTTATAACAGGGTCAGGGAGATAAGATGAACCGTTTTTATGTTGAGGGAGGTGTTTTGCCCGGTTTTGAAGTTCAGGGAGGAAAAATGGATTTTCGTGAAAGTTGAGGAGATAACGTAGACTTTTTCAAAAAAAAAAGAATTGCGACTGTTTTCGGCCCAACAGGCCACATGATTGAGCCTGCCACCCACCACGGCCCATAAGTCCTAACCCTAGCAGGTCACAGCACCGCCGCCACGAGGGGGACGGGGAGCAGGAGCATCCACGAGAGGAGAGCGAAGGAGATTCCCATTCGCCCCCATCCGGCTCTCATCTCACCAGAAGCGAAGCCGGACGAGGCGGAGGAGGGAGAGAGGAGATCGCGAGCAGCCGGAGCCGGAGGCCGAGAAGATGAAGACGTTCGACCCGTGGCCGGTCTTCTTCCGCCGGGAGTGGAGGCGCAACTGGCCCTTCCTCACGGGGTTCGCCATCACCGGATTCCTCATCACCAAGATGACGGCCAACTTCACCGAGGAGGACCTCAAGAACTCCAAGTTCGTACAGGAGCACAAGAGGCACTGACCGACCAGGTGAGCCCCCCCGATCCGTCCGATTCTAGATCTCGGCCCCCATCTGGTTGACGCTTGTGTGCGATGCCGATGACGCTAGGGGATGCGGCGCGATGTGTCCGCAATCCGCAATCTGTTCTGGGGATCGGTGCCACTGCCGCTAGTGATGCCACGGGATTTATTTTTTGGGGTCTTGTAGCCTAGCCTAGCCTGTTGATTGATCACACCTTTGATTGATTCCATTGCTGTTAGAATTTGCCGATTGGAGTAGCACCGATGTGTCAGATTTCCATCATGCTGGAGTTAGTTTCATCTCCCAACAGCAGTGATTCTTAGGTTCTCATTTCTGGTGGCCATTCTAGCACTTATCCATTAATAAATGTTATTATATCACTTTAGTGTATTTTGGTAACAGTAATCTTAATCTATGCCAACGGTGCCAGATTGCAGCGGCAGAGGAATGGTGTAGGATCAATGTGGCTTCAATCCTGCGCTGATGCAACCTGGCATCGGTGCTGACGTGCTGTAGATCTGTTTTCCGTATATTTTGTACACTGACTGATGCCCCCCCTCAATGTTCTTAATCATATCCTATAGCAAAGTTTGATGGGTCTAGTCTTTGTTTTGATGGCTTGTTTTCGTTTATGTTGGAAAGCTAAAATTCAACCTGTACATACATTCGGGTGGCATTGACCCAAACACCCTGTGCCTTCTTATTAGTACAAGCTAGTAGCCTGTGTGTGGACAATTAGTCGGATCAAACTTGTTAGCAAAGTAGGAAACAGCTAGCAGTGGTACTAGTAGATAAATGGCTAACTTTGGTTGTTGATCTCCTTGATGACTTGTGGAGGATTAATCAGTTGTCCATGGTAGTTTCTTTGTGATTTTGTTCACATGATAAGCTATCTATAAAAAGGTTTATTTTAATTGTGGAACCTATAAGAGGATCTCTACAGGATGCCTCTGCAAAACCTCAACCGTGGTCAGCAACTGAAACCTTACCTAAATTATCTGTGGTCCTAGCTAATTTTCTGTTATGTTGCCATGCCTGAATTTCATAAATGAAAGACTTCTTGTGGCAAAGAAGGTGGACTGTGTCCTTTAGATTTAACTGTGTCTAACCACACATGGATTGTTGGGTATGAGATAGCAGCTCACGAGTAGAATTAAAGTCTTAATATGTATATGAGCATTGACATTAGATGGAGTTAATTGATTGTTGAGGTCCTTGAGGACATGTGGACGATCTAAAGTCATTGCCCGTATGCTATTAGTCGTGTTGAGCATCTCCAACAGCTCTCCTTTCCCTTTAACCCCTAAAACTGGTTATGTGATAATCCCTTTTAATACAGGGGAATTAGAGGATGTCTGCTCCAGCAGTTCCCCTGTTTCTTCATTGTCCTTTTTTTTACATTTCTTCTTCCTTTTGCATATACGCTACCCTTTCGAACTCTATTTCAACATCATAATAATTCAAACTCATGCCATACACAATTCAAGAATATTTCAAATCCATAGTTTACTAGTGAAGCATACTTGTGTGGTATATAACATAAAGCAGGCAGAACTTAGGAATACAAGCCATGTTCAAAACAGTTGTATAAGATAATCCAAAACTGAAGCAAACATGTTGCACTAAACGGGAAGAACTAACTGCTAGAAGTAGAAAGCTATCATGCTCACTTTGAGTAAACCACATTCGTCATAAGCTATCCCACTTTTTTCCCAGTCAGACCTAGAAATGTACCTGTAGCTTTTCTCTACTGAAAAAAAACAAGCTTCATCACAGAGGATACTTCATCACAAATGGATCATACTACTGAAGCTAGGGGAGGTGTTGGACAGGTGCATGTCAACCTCTGTGTTCTGAAAGAGATGCACAAAACGATTGGGGGTCTCATTAACGACTTCCTACCACTGCAGTTGGTGGCCGTCATGGCTGCTGACATTGCGTGTGCTACTGCTGGTGAGGGGGCCAGGTGTTGCCCATGGCATGGAGGGTGGTGGTGAGCTGCTAGGCGGAAGTTCATGTGGCAGAGGCGCGGTCGTGTGAGAGAGGGCCAAGGGGTGGGAGGGGAATAGATAGGAAGGGGAGAGGGGCGGTATCCACTTTCTTTAGACTTTAGGGCGTGAACAACAGAGGCATACAGTATCGTAATCCTCTTCATTAAAAAGTTGCTGTCCACCTATCAAAAAAAAAAGTTGCTGTCCACGTAGATGAAGAAAGCTCGAGGCTGTTAAACTTCCAATGCAGATCAATACATCTATTTTATTCAAACAGTCTCACCACACTCTGTACTCTTTCTGGTCCCCTCTTTCTCTCTCTGTCATGGAGATTCTCTTCGTTTCTGCAAAAGCGCAGGACTCTGGTTGGATCCAAGCTTATAGCGTGCACTCGAGCAGTGGCTTGCGCTTTATGTCAGGTGAAGCCATTGCTTCATCTGCAGGGTAATCTAACAACCTGCAAAACCACTGCTTGAGCTGATCTGGATGGATAACGGGATGTGGACTCTGGGACTACCAGCCACGCTGTAGCATTGGGCATGGCCTTAGGTGACAGGGAGGGGAATAAAGCTTTATCTGACCATATCTTACACCTTATTAGTATCTCCTTAGCACATGTGTGAACTTTGTTAGAATCAAACTTGTTAGCAAAGTAGCAAACAACTAGCAGTAGCACTAGATAAAAAGCTACTTTGGCTGTTGATATCCTTGAGGACTTGTGGAGGATTAAGCAGTTTTCCATGTTAGTTTGTGATTTTGTTCACATGTTAAGCAATTTACGATTTATGGTAAAATATGTTAAAATAAAAGGTTTCTTGTAATTATGGAACTGGAACCTATAAGTAAGATCTGCAGGATGCCTTGCAAAGTCTCAAACATGGTCAGCAACTGAAGCCTTACCTTAAATTATCTGTGCTACTGGCTTGATGGGATTGGAAGCTGTTGTTTCTGTCTATTTTTTTTTATGTAGGGATGCTAGAATTTCACAATTGAGAAAACCTTCTTATGGCGAAGAAGGTGGACTGTGTCCTCTAGATGAAATTACTGTATCTAGCCACACACCGATTGTTTGGTTTGAGATAGTAGCTCATGGGTAGAATTAAACTCTTAATATGTGAAGTTAATTTTCTGTTGAGATTCTTTATTAAGACGTGGATGGTCTAAGTCATTGCCTGTGTGCTGTTTTAGTCATGTTACTTGTCAAAAAGCCTAGAAATGGCTGTATGGAACCTTTTTTTGTTTTAAAATCATTAACATATCCAATGACATTATCTGTGTTTACTGTTTGACATTTTCTGTTATGCTGACATGCTAGATAAGAATTTGACTAGTGGAACAATTCTTGGTCGGTCATTGACATCACTGCTTTCATCCTTAAACCTTTACAGTTCCCATATCATAAGATTTCAGTACCTTTAGAAACCTAGGGAAACTATCTTTGTCTATAGTCTTCCTGAAAAATGGTAGCACCTTTTCTTTCCTGTCAAAATGTTCCCTCGCAATCTTAACCTATTAAAATCTGTAACCTACTGCTTTAGCTTATTCCCTAGGAGCTCAAACCGTAGCAGATTATAGTTCTAGTAGTGCTGGAAGGATTTCCTATGCGTATCAGTTATCACTGCTAAAAGACATGCTTCACATTGTCTATGCTCACTGTTTGACACTGCTCACATGTTCATGCCGTTCGTAGCCCCTTGTGCATTTGGGACTCCATACCCTATAGTTTTGTGGTTTAACGCTTACATTCCCTTGCAGGCGGAGTCGTCGTCCGAATTGCCTGTGTGGACAGCCAGTTGTGTTATGCTATTTGAATGAAAAATTAGCCCCCACTTTTTCGTTTTTTTAATCAAAATGCGTGCATCTATGCACCATTTGTAATGTAATAAGAGGCGACTGAATTGATCCAACAGCAATCAGCTTCTGATTAAGATACTTAAAGTTTGATACGGTTTGCTGACCTGATATGCGGGGCATCGATTTTTTTTTTTATGCATGCAACAAATGAATATTATCCGTGGGATTTTTTTTGGATGTTGGATTGCATCTAATCCTGTTGAGTTGGTGGCGAAAATGAAGATTATGCTAAATGATTGGAGCCTTTATGAAAACGAGGGGTGGAGATCGGAGAGTAGAGCAGGGACTTCGACCGTTCTATTTTGGGCCATGATAGCACGGCAAGAACGTGAGGGCCCTTTTGTGTCTAGGATCTCAGGCATGATAAGATGCATGGCTTGGTCCGTTTGTGAAGGCATTCACTACTAGTCACTGTCCTCAACGTCGGTACTTCCATCTACTATGCAACTGAAACGTGGCACTCGAGGAGCTGTCCCCACCCAACATCTTCCTAAAATTGAACTCCCATCCATGTGTGTTAAATGCTGCAACCGTAGAGCCTGCTAGTAGATGAGAGGGTTGAGAGCTGTGTACATAAGCCCTCCACCCAAAACATCCTCATGTCCTTCTAAGCTTCTCCAGGGAGGTCAGTTCATCACCATCACGAGGACAAGCCTCCAAATAATCTCATGGACAAGAGAGCCTTCATGCAGTGGTGCATCTGCTAATTCCTTAGGCACTGGCACATGAACAACTGTATCCATGTCCTACCTAAAAACTGCCACATGCGAGACGATATTCATGCGTGTAGTGTTTCATTGGAGTTGGGATAGGGGTACTATAAGATGAGGCTCTTAAAGAATCTAAGACCTACTAGATATTAGTTGAGATATATTCATGCATGTGGTGTTCCATCAGAGTTGGAATACAGGTATTACAGATCGATGAGGCTTTTAAAGAATCTAGGAACTACTAGATATTGCTTTTCCTAAGGTTTGTCAATCTAGCCCGGCTCTTCTTACCATTGATGGTATGCATCGGATGGGATTTAGTAGATATACAAATATTCTAAAATAAGCCATCATATTTTAATGAGTTTCATTTTTCTATATGCTCTCCTCAGGTTTTACTAACTTTCCTTAATAGAGAATACATTTAAAATTATAGTTAAATTCCTAGGGAAATCATCTAGTTCTAAAATGAATTGGAACATATGACTAATATCAAGTCTTAGCTATTTATGTAACCGTATAAGTTGTACGTCCCGTTTCAACGCACGGAGATATTTGTTAGTTACTACAAGAATATCTGTGCTTTAGTTTTAAACTTCATAGGCCGTGTGCATGTGCATATGCAGAGATCAAAAGTGCTTTCATGAGAGTTGTATCAACGCAACACAACACAACTGCCTTAGATTTTACTCCCTCCATCCATTCCAAATTATAAATCCCGACTATTTTTTGGTACATCGAATTTTTCTATATATCTAGACATACATAGCAAATTCGATGTAAAAAAGTCAAAGCGACTTATAATTTGAAACGGAGAGGGCAATAAAACCTTTTCTTCATAAGAAAATTTAAAACCCTAGTAGTATTTATTTGGGATATATACGTGGCGTCGTACTGTCTTCAGCGTGCGCGGAGTGCTATAAATAGGTCTCAAGCTGAAGCCAAGAAACCACAACCGAAACACACACAGCAAATTAAAGCGTGAAAATACCATGGTGTCATCTGGAAGTGGAAGCAGCGATGTTGGCACCACCAAGAGCCAGAGGTGGCGCGAGCTCCATGGCGAGCACTCTTGGAAGGGCCTCCTTGAGCCGCTGGACATGGACCTCCGCAAGTCCATCATCTCCTACGGCGAGCTCGTGGCGGCCACCAGCGACGGCTTCAACGACGAGGCGCACTCGCCGCACGCCGGCCTCTGCAGGTACGGCTACGACGACCTGCTGACCAAGTCGGGAGTGGCCGCCGCCAGCCTCTACAAGGTCACCAAGTTCGTCTACGCCTGGGAGATGAAGAAGCCCACCTGGATAGGGTACGTCGCGGTGGCCACGGACGAGGGCGTGGCAGCTCTGGGGAGGCGCGACGTCGTGGTGGCGTGGCGCGGGTCCGCGACGGCCACCGAGTGGTTAAAGGACATCCTGTTCCTGCCGACGAAGCCCTGGCCGGCGCTGGGCCTGACGGAGTCCAAGTCGTTGGACCCTCAGCCAGCGTCCACAGTGGCTTCCTGTCCTTGTACACGGCGACCATCGACACCGCGGTCGCCGACTCCACGTTCGCCGTCAACAAGACCAGCGCCAGAGACCAGGTTCTTGAGGAGGTCAGGAGGCTGGTGGAGCTCTACAAGGACGAAGAGACCAGCATCACCGTCGTCGGCCACGGCCTCGGCGCGGCGCTCTCCATCCTCAACGCCGTCGACCTCGTCGGCAATGGCGTGAACAACAATGCACCGGCCGCCATCGACGACTCCTCCGGTGGCCGGACTCCGTGCCCAGTGACGGCCGTCGTGTTCGCGTGCCCACACGTCGGCAACGACGCTTTCAGGCACGCCTTCGCCTCGTTCAAGGACCTTAATGTCCTCCACGTCAAGAACCGCCAAGACGCCGTGCCGTTTCTGATGGACTGGTTGCATGACCTGGGCGTCACACTGCACATCGACACAGGGCCCGGTCGGACTACCTCAAGGAACCGAATCTTGTGACGGCCCACAACCTCGAGTGCTACCTGCATGGCGTCGCCGGCGAGGTGGGAAGCGACGGCGGCAAGCTCAAGCTGGTGGTGGACCGCGACGTGGCGCTTGTGAACAAGTACTCGGACGCACTTAAGGACGAGTACCATGTGCCGGCGAGCTGGTGGGTGACGCAGAACAAGAGCATGGTCAAGAACGACCAAGGCAAGTGGGAACTCAAGGATTTCGAGCACTACTGACCGATATGATGACCACACATCAAGCCTGCTTGCACTATATTGCTTGCCCTCTCATGCATGACTACTATATATCATGCATGGTTCGATTTGTATTGTACTGTTATTTTAGAGAATCTCTCTCTCTATATATATTATACGGTCAGGCTAATCTGTGGCCGGCCATATATATAGAATAAGTTATTCTACCTATGATCACTTCGATTTACAACGGGCTTCAGCCAAGCGCTGACTGTGTTCTGTGCGCCCAGGACGACGACTCCATGGACCACCTTCAGGCCTCGTGCGTCTACACACGTGAGGTTTGACACCGCCTACTCTCTCGTGTCGGCTTTCAGCACCTTGGACCGAGCGACGACTTCCTCCTGGCGGACTGGTGGCTACAAGCGCGGACTCTTGTTCCGAACGCCTTCAGGCGCGGCTTCGACTCATTTGTGCTGCTCGTTTCGTGAGAGATTTTGAAAGGAGCGCAACAGGAGGACATTTGACGGCAACAGCAGGATACCGACAAACCTACTCGCTCTCATCCATGATGAGGGTGACTCCTGGATTGCAGCTGGCTTTCGGAGCCTGACGCCGCTGGTCGCGACCGTTGCTTAGTTCGGTCGCATCTCCCTAGTCGCAAAATCGTTTAGCCTCTTAGCACAAAACTCTAAGCTCCACCGTCCGAGCCGGTGCCTCCTGTCAGTGTGTTGCCTGTATTTGGCCTATGGCAACTCGTCGTGTGGCCTCAACGGGATGTGTAACTTTTTTCTTAACTTCTTTTAATGAAGTACGTGCAATGCACGTTTTCAAAAAAAATTACAGTCATATTTATACTAATTTATTTACGATATACATGTGCTATTATAACTCAGAATGACTATAGAAATATAAGCTATTCTACGACTAGCTATAGAAATACGCCAAGAATTCAAAGTAGATAGATTTGTGTAGGTTTTTATAAGTGGTGTCTGGCCTATAATTTTTAAGTATGGTCTAATTCACTCTCTTAGGTCATTAGGTATCACAATCCCTTCAGCTTCGCATAGATTGATGCATTCTATGATCTTGGCTTGTATAATGTTAATGAGGATACATGTTCAATCCATTTGTTGTTTTTCTATTGCCCTTAATTTGTATCGTGCAATTCATCTTCTTGAATTTGAGGAAGAGACTAGGTGCTAGAAGCTTTGGTTGTTTTCCATTAATCCAAGACGAGGATCAGAAAAAGGCAGTATTGTCATCTTAGCTTCCACCGTTACTATTGTTGATGAGTTGAAGAGTGCACGATCATGACTATATCATAGGGCACTTGGAGCTTGTTCCATTGGTCGACCTTTTTTACTTCTAATGGAACCATAACCATATGAGCCGTAGGGCTCTTGTGAACGCTCCACAATCCCGATGGGTTAAGCCAAGATCATTTTTTCTTTCTTTCACGAGACAAGTTGTTATCCAATTGACCAGAGAGTGAGCTCCGTTCACCTTGTTTGGTGTATCTCCATGTCATAGGAAGCATCTCCTTAGTCAGTAAATACTGTTGACACGTGTAGGTGGCCAAACAGACCGTTCGACACAGGTCTGGTAAAATCACAGCCCGATGAGACTAGGCTAGGTACGGCACGCCGGTTCACCGAGCTGTGCTAGAGGGCTTTATGCCTGGCCATTGGCCCAAGCATGGCACACCGAGCCGATTTTCGAGCCGAGCTGGCCCAATAGGCACGATCTGCGGAAGTAGTTCAGGCCAGCTCGAGGCCCACGTCTTTGTGCCGCTACTGCTTCCATGGCCCTGCCGCCGTGCCGTGAAACTGGGGGAGGTGGTCAGGGTAGATACTGCGAGAGGCGACTAGCGGGACGAGTGAAGATGCGGTCGACGTGCTTGAGGTCGGTGCCTCGCCCGTGTGCTCGAGGCTAGCCCCTATGGTCGTGAGGCACGGGCAGGGAGGAGGCGATGACATAGGGCCGAGGAGTTGAGGCAAAGGCGGCCTAGCGATGTGAGAAGGGGAGGTGGGTGACAGCAGCTGGCGATGTGCTTCGCCCACTCGTCCGTTGGCTCAACGCCGGTAGGAACTCACGGGTCATGATTCACGAGTGGGAGATGACACGGGTGGGAATTGGGGAATGACCGAGTGGATGAATTGGGACCGGTTAGGGTTAGAGTTGAGGTGTTGGGTTGTAGGGATGTTGGCCTGTTAAGTGGTTATTAGTAGGCTGGTACTAGACCAAGGCTATTTAATGTGCCACCCGTCGTGTCTAGGTGTAACACCTCTAGTGTTACAGGCCGCTTAGCACCTCGCTTAAAACCTAAGAGAAATTATCACAACAAGTTCCGCGGATTTCAGATTTTAAACCCATGTGAAATGACAAACAAATCCCATGCGACTCACTTGGTGGTTGAGAGGAATCAATACAAATCCAAGTTAAGTATTTAGCGCTAACTGCTGGTGAAAATCCTAATAAGAAAAATATAACATGTAGATTTAATCGTTCGGCACGGAAAGCAAGTTCGTTAAGCAAAAATAAATTTTAGCGTGAGCAAGTTATTATGAATATGAAAGTGCGACTTTAATTTTGGGAACTAACTAAATAAAAATATATAGAGAGCTATATATACACTTACATATTTGATTTGATAAGCATGCTTGATATAAATATATATGAACATACATTGGATATATGCATGTATGTATGTAGATTAGTGACAAAGAAAGTTCAAAAGGCAGGCACACACGGCACGCACACACGCATGCACCTGCACTCTTGTCCCTTGCCTGCCCATTTGCTGTTGCTGCATTTATGCATAGCTTACTTGCACGCACATGCTGCGGCTCTGGCCGCTGCTCGCTGCTCCCTGCCGTCGTCTAGCCGCTGCCGCACCCGTGACCCGCCCTGCTCCGCCCGTCCTCGCTGCGCTGTGCCTCTGCCGCGCCATGTGCGCCCCTGCCTGCTTGAGTCCGTGGAGCTGCTGCGCTGCTCCCTTGCCGCTGCCTTCTTATGCGTGTCCCCTGTAACACTTCAAGTGTTTAGTCCTTAATTGCATTGCATTTGCATTTGCATAAGCATAAGCATGCATCATTCATGTATGTTATTTTATGTGATGCAACACATGTGTTTATTCTAGGGTTGTTTGATTTATTTCATGAAGTATTTGATAGTTGGTGTAACAAAAAGGTAAGGTAGTCAATCATGACCTACAACACCTTAGTTATACTTAGGGTAACATTTGGAACAAGTTTCATGTTGACCAAAATTACAAATTTGCCCTCCAAGAGAAGTTGACCACCATTTGACCCTAGAAGGCTCTAGTTTGACCAGTTAAAAAGTCCAGCTTAGAAATCTTGCATGGAGGAGCAACCTTAAGCAAAGTTGTAGAGAATTTCATAAGGAACCAAAGTTCTAATATGGCCATCTCATGAAAATGACCAGAGCATGCTCAAAAATGGCCCACAAGTCAGCTTGAGTGGTGATCAACACTTAGAAAAATTCTAAGTCTGGAAATTGGACTTTTCAGTTTCACTGTACCTCACTTTAGCAACTTGTAACTCACAAACTAGGCCAAACCAGTCCTGGAGCCAATTGACAAAGTTGTTGTCCACACATAGCTCTACAACATTGTCAATATCACCATCACCTGGTTCTCAATAGTTTAGGAGATATAATGTCTTGAAGTTAGGGTTTCAGTCGGCATAGTGACTGAAACTAAGTTTCAGTTTTCGGGTGACCCACTTTGGAGCCTTGTAGTTTCAAATCTAGGCCGAACCAGCCCAAACTCCAATTGACAAACTTGTAGACCTCATGTAGCTCTACAAAATTGGTGTAATCATCTTCGACTAATTCGAACCGGTTTGGGAGATAATCATCGTGGAAGTCGCTCTGTCAGTCGGTCATTGATGTCACCGATTCAGTTTCGTCAGCGTCAGAGTGGCCGACCGGCCGCAGGCCGTCGTCGACGCGTGGAGGCGCGGTGGCGCCCGTACGCCGGCCCTGGCCCCACCAGTCAGGCCGCGACGCCTTCAAGACGCCACGACGCGCGAGCCGGCCTCCATTCCTCCGCCCCCTCTCTTCCAGTTGCCAAGAACACCGAAACCGAGCCGCCATTGCCGTTCTTCTCCGGCGAGCTCAAGCGCGAGCCACACCACATCACCGGCCGCTAGACCTCGCCAATCCCTCCGCCTCACCACCTTCCATCTCCCTGACCCACCGAAGCCAGCGATTTGACTCAAGGTGAGCCGCATTGCTTTCTTCCCCGTCTCCGAGAGGTCGCCGGAGCCCGCCATGGGACCTCACCGTGGTCGGGGTGCTTCGGGTCTCTCTCCATCCTCCCTTCCTAGCAAAATGGATCCGCCTAGCTTCGGTGAAGCTCGTACCGAGCCTAGACCGCACCGTACATCCTCACCGTCGACGGTGCGCCGCCACCGGACATCACCGGCCGCCGCTCGCGGTGACAAGCCCCTTCCACCCCATCCCCATCCATTCCACGAGCACCAATCGACGCACCGGGTGACGGAGAACACGAGGCGGTGCTCAATTGGCCGAGCGAGCTCTTCTCCGGCGAGCTCGAGCTCGTCGGAGCTCGCGGGTCTCCGCCTCCCCTACCTCCGGTCACTGACCGCGGGGCCCGCCCGTCAGTGTCGCGCGCGGGCGGGAGCGCTGAGCGGGCCGCGCGCGCGCGAGTGTGGGCCGAGTTTTTCCGGGCCGGCCCAGTCGTCCGAAATGAAATTCATTTTTATTATTTTGTCACTGATTTTTATACAAGTTGGAAAAATATAGATCTAGGGTTTTAATGATCCAAAAATCATGAGATAAATTTTATTAGGGTCTACATGATGTGTAGTATTTTAGAAAAAATATGGATCTGGCATGAGATGTTTAAATTCTGTAAGAATTTAATAGATCCTTTAAATGTGTTTTGGAATGCATGCAAATTTGTTAAATTTATAACGTGAGCTGTAGTGTTCCATAAATCATGAAATTTGGTGGGTAGGTTACTCTATGCTAGCCCTAGCTCTGGTAAAAATTTGGGCATCAGTGCTTAAGTAATTTCCAAGTTATAATGCTATCTTGTTATTCTAGGAAATACTTAAATGAATTGTTATAAGTTTTCTACATGTGCAATGTTCATATAACTTTTTGGAGAATGTCTTGGTATCCTAGACTGTCCAAGAAAATTAAGAAATCTGTTGTTTGACACTTTTTACTATGCTTGGTTATTTATACAAAAATCAGCTTTTTTGGCTTGGGAATTTTGTGTAGGAAGTTCCTGTGAATAAATTGAGTTCAAAATTTTACAGTAGTCTCTTTGTGGGTCAGAGAGTCCCCTGTAATTTTTGTAGAATTTTAGGAGCAGTTTACACATATGTTTGAAATTCCACTTAATTACTTAAGTAAATTGAGAAATGGGTTTAAATAAATGTTCTAGGTGGGCACACCTTACTTCCTGGTGTCTTTGTGATATTTGTGAACTTGTAGTAGCATTAGTTTGGTTTTAGAGAATGTTTGCCACATCAATAAATATTTAACCTTTGTAATTTTAGGTTTTCTGGACAGCTAAGTAGTAATTCTAAATTTGGCTTTGATAAAATTGGTTGCTGGACAACTTGTAAATACCAAAGTTGGAGTAAACTTGATGAACTAGCTTGTGTTAAAATTTGGAAGCATTTGGCTTAGTAGTTTGAGAGTTACTGTTGTTTAAAGTGGCAGTTCAAAATCTGCTACTCTCTGTTTTGGAGAGGACAGATTCTGGAACTTGTGAAGTTTGACATGGAAAACTTAGGAGTTTGGAGTTGAGGTCTGAAAATGAATTGTAGTACATTTCTTAGGCTTTCCAGATTGCCTTAGATCATATCTTTTGGAATTGTAAATCTCCAGTTGTGATAAAAACAAGTAGCTGCTGTCCAGAATGCTTACTGTGGTGTTTTGCTGATTGATATGGTGTGATATCCTAAGACATGCTACTTTTGTAATTGTTAGGTGTTAGGGCCTTAACTGAGGATGAGCAGCTTTATCTTAGGTTAAGTAGATTAGGTGAGTACTTCTCTACCGGAGAGGAAATTTGCACCTACTCTTTTGAAGTGATTTGAGTAGAGCGTTAAATTATTGTAATACATTTTATTCCGAGCATATTGCATCTTTCGTTATGCATCCATGGTATTTATTGTGCATTCATGCAATAGGTGTACCGGAGGGGGTGACACTTCTCAAATTCGAACAAGCGATACCGGAGGAGGTGCTGAGTCAACCGGAGGAATTAGCAGAAGAAACCAACGTCGGGGAAGCTCCGTCAGAAGATCTACCCGAGTGCCCTGACCACCGGCCTTCCACTTTTCTGAAAGGCAAGCCCCGGTGCATGCTGAACCTACTGATTATAAATTAATCTTGAGTACTTTTAATTGTTTACTGCATTAAGTTGTAGGAGTTATATGAAAACACTTGTTGCATTATACCTGTCCTTGTCCAGATATCGTACTTAATCCTATTTTAGGTTTAGGCATGTGTCAATGCTTAGCCCTGCTTAGTACGGTAGAAGTCGGGTGATTTCCGGTCATCCGCGAGATGTAGGAAGGAGTCACGAGTGGCTCTATGGCTATCGTGAATGGAACCATGCTTAAAAATGAAATTGAGACCGGGCGGGAGTTCGATAGTACAGCAGCAAGACACTTCACGTCTTGGGTGTGGAGCTATGCTCGTCTGAGTCGTTTAAGGACCGATTCGCTGTACGTCCTTGAGTCATGTTGAACGCAGTCTAACACTTAGTTGGCCGGATAACCCGTTCCGACCGCGAAGCCGAGTAATGTGGTTCAGGCCGGGAATCGAATGGTAGGTTGCTTCTTGGAGGAGAGAAATGATGTGCTTGGGGACATTGGCGTGAGACCAAGGGGGGGTTAGAGTCCCTATCACCTGGCAGAGTGTCGCCCTTGGGGTCGCGACATTATTCGGACCCGCGATTCCTGAATCACATGAAACGGTGGCCTGTGCGACCCTGGCAGGGGTCTGCACGGTGAGTGTTAGAAATACCCCTCCAGCTGGATAGGAATCCGATTCGAATCGCCGTCGCTCCCGGTTAGTGAGCACTTGACTTGAGCAGCGGCAACGTAGATTTCATTAAATGAACCGGTGGTTAAGGGAATGATACAATGATTGCCACAATTCATACCTGCTCTGGATATAATGATGATAATTGTTTGATTATAATCAAGTGCATGTTTAGTACAGGTGCTAAGATAGATGACAGGTAAATGCTAAAAATAACTGCTAGTACAGGTTATAAGAGTATCAATTCCTTATGCCTTTATGCAAAATGTTATGTCAGCTAGCCTCTTGTGTAAGCCTTGCATAATCCTTGGTGTCATCTTATTTCTGGTTTTCGACGGGTAAGTCTAGCTGAGTACATTCCAGTACTCAGGGTTTATTCCCTCCTGTTGCAGATGACATGCTTTACCAGGGATTCTGCAAGACGTGTCTCCACCCTGCGGGTGACGATGACTAGATCACCTGGGCGTGATCATCTTATGTACTTTCCTCATGCTTTTGCGGGTTGTCGATCATCCAGACTGGCAGTATTTAATTAACTAGTGTGTGTGTTATGCTTCCGCTACTTTCAAACTTGGTTTGTAATATTTGCTACTCCGTGGTGTAAATTTATTTCAGAACTACTTGTGAAATGTATCGTATGATGTTGTATGTTGAATGATGCGATCCTGGTTGTAAGCAGTTTGGTTTGAGATCCTTCGGGATTTCGATTGACTACCGGGATTATATGGGCTCAAGTTTGAAAATTTGAGCGCTTCGGTGCTTGTTTTCGTACTTGTGCTCTTATAATTTGGTCGGTTCTGTTACAGCTGGTACCGGAGCATAATTCAACATTAAACACATCATATGAGTATTTAAAAACAAAAATATTTGATTATAAAAAAGGGTTAAAACACTAAAAATTATTTTTTTAGGTATGCCAGTGATCACATCCCTTAGCCCAAATAAGGACTCTTAGGTGGCTTATTATAAAGACTAACTTGGGGGCCTTGTTTGTTTTTATTTCGTCGTCCATACGGCGTGATATTGTATGGATGCCATCCACTTGGTTGGTAATGTATGGATCAATTACCTCGACGCTCTGGTAAGTGTGAGTTGTGAGAGCATGATCGTCCAACCGGCGGTCTAGGGGAGAGTAGTTTTGGTGACTTACATCTTTACATGTTTAAACCATGTAACTATGTAAAAGCACTTAATTGTGGGAACCTCTATATCGGGTAGCTTTGATACTGAAGTATATATATTTGGGGATGTATATATGGAAAGTATTTAAATTACTGCCTTCTTGTGTGCTTATATTGGGAATTGTTGGGCTGCAATGAAGTTTTCTGCAGGTACACTAACAGCGTAACGAGTAGACCGATAGTTTCGCTTTTATGAGAGAACGTATGTATGCCACCGCCTAGCGTTAGAACTCTAGGTTTCTACTAAGGTGAGAGGACGTACGAAACGTGCATGCATCATGTTTAATTATATCATACATATCATTTACTCCCTCCTTAAAAATTTCTGTACTCCCGACTAAAGTAAATTTCGTATCCCCTAAATGATCCTCACTTTAAGTCGTATCTTATCTTGTTGCTACAGATGGCACGTACCAAGAGGACCGCTCATAAGTCCACTGGGGGCAGGGCACCGCGTCACCAGCTCGCTCCACGTGAGCCCCGCCCTGAGCCTACTGAGGTGGAAAGGCTGAGGGCAGAGTTGGCTGAAGTGACTGCTGCCAGGAATGCAGCACGGCAACAACTGGAACAAGTGATTCATGATCGTGATCAAGAAACGCTTGCAGTCCAGAGGTTGACAGTAGCAAACCGCAACTGTCAACGCATGATGGTCCGTGTGATGGAACAGAGGGATGAAGCCTGGCACGAGGAGAACGTTCTGAGAGCTCGCCAGTTTGAGCTCGAGCAACAGTTAGAAAATGCTGAAGAATACAATGATAATCTTCATGAAGAAGTGCACCGCCTGAACAACGAGCTTAATCCCCTGCTGCCTCAAAACAACAACGTCGATGAGGACATGGGTTCGGGAATCTTCATGGCTGAGGATGATGATGAAGTGGAGGTTGATGGACCACAGGATGCCCCACCTGCAGAAGCACCAGAGGAGGAACCAGAAGAAGAAGAAGAAGATGAGGAGTTAGAGCCTGTTAGTGATGAGGACGACGGGGAGATCCATGACACCGACTCGGAGGATGATGCTTAGAGTAGTCGTCACGTGCCTTTAATGTTAGGATCGTCTTTTGTGCCCTCCCTGTGAAGGAGTGAGGCCTTGTAATAACTTGACTTTGGGATGTAAGGCTGAACCGTATGTTTCCTGAATGTAGTTTGAACCTGTTAATTTCGATCACAACTTGATGTCTTATTATGTTGCGTTCGATGATGGTGTCACGATTAGCACCCTTCGGTGCCGCGACGAAACCGAGGGCCTCCTATGGCGCGCGACATAAGGCTGTGCTGCTTGGCACGCGCAGGTATCGAGGTGGTTAGTCATGATCCACCATGGAACTCTTCATTGAGAAGTCTCTTTGTGGTCAGTTTGAAGTAGCCTTTCACAGTCAACTAAAAATCTTGAGATCGAATCCAAGTACCATGCAAAAGGTCAAAAATCACGTAGATAGCAACGTAAACGGTCCGGTAACCGTTGTGCTCCCCGTGAGTGAGCCTTTATCAAAGAGCATCTTGTTGGATTACCAAGTATGATCTCGTCAAATGATGCGCTAGAATGGATTGTGCGGTTGTGATGAATTATTGTGCCTTAATTATTATGAGAAATCTATTCATACAGTCAGATTGACATTTCGCAATAATTCATCTACAAATTTCCCACATCGTCAGTGCTCATTGGCTATGCATTTTGCAGATGTCGTACAATCTACGCCGGGGTCGTGGAAATGAGGAGGAGGAACAGCCGCCCCCTCCGCCACCACCTACTCCGGCCGAGTTGATGCAGACAGTGGTCGAAGGGCAGCGCATGTTGGCGGATGCTATGCGCCAGCTGGCTAACCGGGAGGCTCGTCCTGGCCGCCAGGGCCCAGAGCCAAATCAGTACAGCGATTTCAAGGACTTTCTGGATACAAAGCCCCCGCTCTTCAAGGAAGCGGAAGAACCACTGCAGGCTGACGAGTGGTTGAATACCATTGAACAAAAGTTTCGTCTGCTACGCCTAACTGATGAGCTGAAAACTGAGTATGCTTCCCATCAGTTGCATGGTCCGGCGAGCATTTGGTGGAGCCACTATCGTTCCACACTGCCTGCCAATGTCCCGATTGCTTGGGATCAGTTTAAGGCGGCATTCCGGGGAAATTATATTCCTCCCGGTCTTATGGCAATCAAGCACACAGAGTTTATGAGGCTGTCGCAAGGAAACAAAAGCCTGACTGAATACTTGCAGTCCTTCAACAACCTGGCAAGGTATGCCACAGAGTTTGTGGATACCGATGCCAAAAAGATTGCTAGCTTCAAAAGGGGCCTCGGCCCAAAACTGATGAAAACTATGGGCACTAGCAAATGTACTACTTTCAATGATTTCATCAGTGATGCTCTGACTCAAGAGAACAACAATGCTATCTATTCTGCCTCGAAGGGCCGCAAAAGGGCCATTGAGGCGAGTGTTTCACAGTCTCGAGCTCCAGCTGCCCCGAGAGCTCCTCCTCGCCCTCCTGCCACAAATGCTAAGTTCCGTCCTCCACAAAAGAAGGTGCCAATGAAGACTGGGTTTCGTAAGGCATATACAGTGGCTCTGCCAAAGAGTAATGCGGGCCAAGGCAGCTCCAGTGTCCCCCCTAGCAACATGCCTTGCTGGAACTGTAACAAGCCAGACCATTGGTCCAGGAACTGTCCGTACCCTAAGAAAAATGTCAACCAAGGTAGTCGTCAGGGACACGCCCATTATAACAGCATTGAGGAAATTCCATCAGGTGAGGTGGTCACCGCTGGTAAGTTTCTAGTTGACCAACACCCCGCAGTGGTACTTTTTGATTCAGGTGCTTCGCATTCCTTTATCAGTCCTAAGTTTGCATCTAAATTTGCACACAAGTTGCATACTGTTGAAGGTGTGGGTTATTGTATTAGCGTTGCAAGTGGGAATATTTCCACAAACAAAGTAGTGGGGAACCTTAAGTTTGAGATAGAAGGGCGAAGTTATTCGCTTGCCCTATTGGTTTTACCTGGTTTAGACATAGATGTTATCTTGGGCATGAATTGGATGAGTCAGAATGGGGTACTCATTGACACATCCGCTCGAGTAGTTATGCTCAGAGATCCTACAGATCAAAAGGGTTTTCTAGTACAACTTCCCAGAAAGGTTGAATTGTCGGGGGAAATTCATGCTGTGCAAGCAAAGGCGTTGGCCGAAATTCCAGTAGTAAATGAGTTTCCGGACGTTTTTCCCGATGATTTGCCGGGACTCCCTCCGGACCGGGATGTGGAGTTTAAAATCGAGTTGTTGCCTGGCACGGCTCCCATCTCTAGGAGACCCTATAGGATGCCTCCAAATAAACTCGCTGAACTTAAGGTGCAATTGAATGAACTTTTGAAGAAGGGGTTGATTCGTCCTAGTTCATCGCCGTGGGGATGTCCTGCTATCTTTGTAAAGAAGAAGGATCAGTCGTTGCGGATGTGCGTAGATTATAGACCTCTCAATGCAGTCACTATCAAAAATAAGTACCCTCTACCGCGAATCGACATCTTGTTCGATCAGTTGTCTAAAGCTAAAGTTTTCTCCAAGATCGATCTAAGATCGGGCTACCATCAAATTAAAATTCGCCCGGAAGATGTTCCAAAGACAGCCTTTTCTACCAGATACGGTCTTTATGAGTATCTTGTTATGTCCTTCGGCTTGACAAATGCCCCCGCACACTTCATGTACTTGATGAATTCGGTGTTTATGCCTGAATTGGACAAGTTTGTGGTGGTATTTATTGATGACATCCTGGTATACTCTGTGAATGAGGAGGATCACGCTGAACATCTGCGTATAGTCCTCACAAGACTGCGTGAACATCAACTATATGCAAAGTTCAGTAAGTGCGAATTCTGGCTTCGTGAAGTACCTTTCCTTGGGCATGTGTTGTCCGATGGAGGAATTATGGTGGACCCCGCCAAGGTACAGGAAATACTGAACTAGAAGGCTCCTATCTCGGTTCACGAGGTCCGAAGTTTTCTTGGTTTGGCTGGCTATTATCGTCGCTTCATCCCGGATTTCTCCAAAATAGCCAAGCCAATGACTCGGTTGCTGTAGAAAGACACCAGGTTTGTCTGGACTCCTGAGTGTGATGCGGCTTTTCACCAACTGCGAACCCTCCTAACCTCAGCTCCGGTTTTGGCACAACCGGATATCGCGAAACCATTTGATGTTTATTGTGATGCCTCAGGCATAGGTTTGGGAGGTGTGTTGATGCAGGAAGGCCGAGTAATTGCATATACTTCTCGACAACTTCGGAAGCATGAGGTGAATTATCCAACGCATGACTTAGAACTGGCTGCAGTTGTTCATGCTTTGAAAGTATGGCGGCATTATCTGCTGGGGAATGTCTGCAATATCTACACCGATCATAAAAGCCTCAAATATATCTTCACTCAACCCGAGCTAAATATGCGTCAAAGAAGATGGCTCGAGTTGATTAAAGATTATAACCTTCAAGTGCACTATCATCCAGGAAAGGCAAATGTAGTTGCGGATGCTTTAAGCCGTAAGTCTCATTGTCATTCCTTAGCTGAAACTGATTTTCATCGATCTCGCCTTCTACATCCAGCAGTCTTGTACAACATCGCTGTCAGTTGTACTCTCAAAAGCAGAATTATTGAGCTCCAAAGGACTGACACTGGTATATTCCACATTAAGCGTAAGATGAAAGAGCAAGAAACTACACAGTTCAGGATAGATGAAGCGGGTGTACTATGGTTCAAGGATAGGTTAGTTGTGCCTAAGGACCGAGAGCTTCGAAATGATATTATGTCTGAAGCACACTCCTCTAAGTTATCCATCCATCCTGGCAGCAATAAGATGTATTATGATTTGAAGCCACTTTATTGGTGGACCAAGATGCGGAAAGAGATAGCTGCATATGTTGCTAGATGTGACACCTGTTGCAGAGTTAAAGCTGTGCACATGAAAGCTGGGCTACTTCAGCCACTTTCCATTCCAGGCTGGAAATGGGAAGAGATAAGTATGGATTTCATTGTCGGACTTCCTCCTACTGTCAAAAATCATAACTCTATTTGGGTAATTGTTGATCGTTTGACCAAATCAGCTCACTTCATCCCAGTGAGAGTGGACTATCGTCCCACTGACTATGCTGAGTTGTACTTCAATCAGATAGTCCGGCTTCATGGGATACCTCGTACTATCATATCTGACCGGGGTCCCCAGTTCACTGCTCGCTTTTGGGAGCACTTGCATCACCTTCTGGGAACCAAGTTAGTGAGAAGCTCTGCTTATCACCCCCAGACATCGGGTCAGACAGAACGAGTTAACCAAATCTTGGAAGATCTGTTGCGAGCATGCGTCATTTCATCCAAGGGTTCTTGGGAAAAATGGTTACCTTTAGCCGAATTCTCGTACAATAACAGTTATCAAGAGAGTATTAAGATGGCTCCATTCGAAGCTTTGTACGGTCGTAGGTGTAGAACCCCACTAAATTGGATAGAATCTGGTGAGAGAAGATTTTATGGTATTGCTTTTGTTGAGGAAGCTGAGGAACAAGTCCGTACCATCCAAAAACATATGGCTGCAGCCCAAGCTAGACAGAAAAGTTATGCTGATCGTCGTAGAAAACCACTCGAGTTTGAAGTTGGAGACTTCGTGTATTTGAAAGTTTCTCCAATGAAAAGTGTCCAACGTTTTGGTGTTAAGCGGAAACTTGCGCCAAGATACGTGGGTCCTTTCCAAATCATAGGCAAGAGTGGAGCTGTTGCGTACAAAATTCAGTTACCTCCAGAAATGAGAGCCATATTCAACGTTTTCCATGTATCTCAGCTTAAAAAGTGTCTTCGAGTTCCTGAGGAACAAGTTCCTTTAGGTGATATCAGGCTGGAATCCGACCTAACCTATGAAGAAAAGCCAGTCCGAGTGATCGATACTCAGGAACGAGTAACTAGAAGTAAAGTGGTTAAGTGGTACAAAGTGATGTGGAGTAATCAGGGAAGTGAGAGTGATGCTACGTGGGAACGGGAGGATTATTTGCGGGATGGTTATAAAGAATTCTATGAAAAATGGTACGCTTTCCAAATCTCGGGACGAGATTTTTATAAGGGGGGAGGGCTGTAACACTTCAAGTGTTTAGTCCTTAATTGCATTGCATTTGCATTTGCATAAGCATAAGCATGCATCATTCATGTGTGTTATTTTATGTGATGCAACACATGTGTTTATTCTAGGGTTGTTTGATTTATTTCATGAAGTATTTGATAGTTGGTGTAACAAAAAGGTAAGGTAGCCAATCATGACCTACAACACCTTAGTTATACTTAGGGTAACATTTGGAACAAGTTTCATGTTGACCAAAATTACAAATTTGCCCTCCAAGAGAAGTTGACCACCATTTGACCCTAGAAGGCTCTAGTTTGACCAGTTAAAAAGTCCAGCTTAGAAATCTTGCATGGAGGAGCAACCTTAAGCAAAGTTGTAGAGAATTTCATAAGGAACCAAAGTTCTAATATGGCCATCTCATGAAAATGACCAGAGCATGCTCAAAAATGGCCCACAAGTCAGCTTGAGTGGTGATCAACACTTAGAAAAATTCTAAGTCTGGAAATTGGACTTTTCAGTTTCACTGTACCTCACTTTAGCAACTTGTAACTCACAAACTAGGCCAAACCAGTCCTGGAGCCAATTGACAAAGTTGTTGTCCACACATAGCTCTACAACATTGTCAATATCACCATCACCTGGTTCTCAATAGTTTAGGAGATATAATGTCTTGAAGTTAGGGTTTCAGTCGGCATAGTGACTGAAACTAAGTTTCAGTTTTCGGGTGACCCACTTTGGAGCCTTGTAGTTTCAAATCTAGGCCGAACCAGCCCAAACTCCAATTGACAAACTTGTAGACCTCATGTAGCTCTACAAAATTGGTGTAATCATCTTCGACTAATTCGAACCGGTTTGGGAGATAATCATCGTGGAAGTCGCTCTGTCAGTCGGTCATTGATGTCACCGATTCAGTTTCGTCAGCGTCAGAGTGGCCGACCGGCCGCAGGCCGTCGTCGACGCGTGGAGGCGCGGTGGCGCCCGTACGCCGGCCCTGGCCCCACCAGTCAGGCCGCGACGCCTTCAAGACGCCACGACGCGCGAGCCGGCCTCCATTCCTTCGCCCCCTCTCTTCCAGTTGCCAAGAACACCGAAACCGAGCCGCCATTGCCGTTCTTCTCCGGCGAGCTCAAGCGCGAGCCACACCGCATCACCGGCCGCTAGACCTCGCCAATCCCTCCGCCTCACCACCCTCCATCTCCCTGACCCACCGAAGCCAGCGATTTGACTCAAGGTGAGCCGCATTGCTTTCTTCCCCGTCTCCGAGAGGTCGCCGGAGCCCGCCATGGGACCTCACCGTGGTCGGGGTGCTTCGGGTCTCTCTCCATCCTCCCTTCCTAGCAAAATGGATCCGCCTAGCTTCGGTGAAGCTCGTACCGAGCCTAGACCGCACCGTACATCCTCACCGTCGACGGTGCGCCGCCACCGGACATCACCGGCCGCCGCTCGTGGTGACAAGCCCCTTCCACCCCATCCCCATCCATTCCACGAGCACCAATCGACGCACCGGGTGACGGAGAACACGAGGCGGTGCTCAATTGGCCGAGCGAGCTCTTCTCCGGCGAGCTCGAGCTCGTCGGAGCTCGCGGGTCTCCGCCTCCCCTACCTCCGGTCACTGACCGCGGGGCCCGCCCGTCAGTGTCGCGCGCGGGCGGGAGCGCTGAGCGGGCCGCGCGCGCGCGAGTGTGGGCCGAGTTTTTCCGGGCCGGCCCAGTCGTCCGAAATGAAATTCATTTTTATTATTTTGTCACTGATTTTTATACAAGTTGGAAAAATATAGATCTAGGGTTTTAATGATCCAAAAATCATGAGATAAATTTTATTAGGGTCTACATGATGTGTAGTATTTTAGAAAAATATGGATCTGGCATGAGATGTTTAAATTCTGTAAGAATTTAATAGATCCTTTAAATGTGTTTTGGAATGCATGCAAATTTGTTAAATTTATAACGTGAGCTGTAGTGTTCCATAAATCATGAAATTTGGTGGGTAGGTTACTCTATGCTAGCCCTAGCTCTGGTAAAAATTTGGGCATCAGTGCTTAAGTAATTTCCAAGTTATAATGCTATCTTGTTATTCTAGGAAATACTTAAATGAATTGTTATAAGTTTTCTACATGTGCAATGTTCATATAACTTTTTGGAGAATGTCTTGGTATCCTAGACTGTCCAAGAAAATTAAGAAATCTGTTGTTTGACACTTTTTACTATGCTTGGTTATTTATACAAAAATCAGCCTTTTTGGCTTGGGAATTTTGTGTAGGAAGTTCCTGTGAATAAATTGAGTTCAAAATTTTACAGTAGTCTCTTTGTGGGTCAGAGAGTCCCCTGTAATTTTTGTAGAATTTTAGGAGCAGTTTACACATATGTTTGAAATTCCACTTAATTACTTAAGTAAATTGAGAAATGGGTTTAAATAAATGTTCTAGGTGGGCACACCTTACTTCCTGGTGTCTTTGTGATATTTGTGAACTTGTAGTAGCATTAGTTTGGTTTTAGAGAATGTTTGCCACATCAATAAATATTTAACCTTTGTAATTTTAGGTTTTCTGGACAGCTAAGTAGTAATTCTAAATTTGGCTTTGATAAAATTGGTTGCTGGACAACTTGTAAATACCAAAGTTGGAGTAAACTTGATGAACTAGCTTGTGTTAAAATTTGGAAGCATTTGGCTTAGTAGTTTGAGAGTTACTGTTGTTTAAAGTGGCAGTTCAAAATCTGCTACTCTCTGTTTTGGAGAGGACAGATTCTGGAACTTGTGAAGTTTGACATGGAAAACTTAGGAGTTTGGAGTTGAGGTCTGAAAATGAATTGTAGTACATTTCTTAGGCTTTCCAGATTGCCTTAGATCATATCTTTTGGAATTGTAAATCTCCAGTTGTGATAAAAGCAAGTAGCTGCTGTCCAGAATGCTTACTGTGGTGTTTTGCTGATTGATATGGTGTGATATCCTAAGACATGCTACTTTTGTAATTGTTAGGTGTTAGGGCCTTAACTGAGGATGAGCAGCTTTATCTTAGGTTAAGTAGATTAGGTGAGTACTTCTCTACCGGAGAGGAAATTTGCACCTACTCTTTTGAAGTGATTTGAGTAGAGCGTTAAATTGTTGTAATACATTTCATTCCGAGCATATTGCATCTTTCGTTATGCATCCATGGTATTTATTGTGCATTCATGCAATAGGTGTACCGGAGGGGGTGACACTTCTCGAATTCGAACAAGCGATACCGGAGGAGGTGCTGAGTCAACCGGAGGAATTAGCAGAAGAAACCAACGTCGGGGAAGCTCCGTCAGAAGATCTACCCGAGTGCCCTGACCACCGGCCTTCCACTTTTCTGAAAGGCAAGCCCCGGTGCATGCTGAACCTACTGATTATAAATTAATCTTGAGTACTTTTAATTGTTTACTGCATTAAGTTGTAGGAGTTATATGAAAACACTTGTTGCATTATACCTGTCCTTGTCCAGATATCGTACTTAATCCTATTTTAGGTTTAGGCACGTGTCAATGCTTAGCCCTGCTTAGTACGGTAGAAGTCGGGTGATTTCCGGTCATCCGCGAGATGTAGGAAGGAGTCACGAGTGGCTCTATGGCTATCGTGAATGGAACCATGCTTAAAAATGAAATTGAGACCGGGCGGGAGTTCGATAGTACAGCCGCAAGACACTTCACGTCTTGGGTGTGGAGCTATGCCCGTCTGAGTCGTTTAAGGACCGATTCGCTGTACGTCCTTGAGTCATGTTGAACGCAGTCTAACACTTAGTTGCCCGGATAACCCGTTCCGACCGCGAAGCCGAGTAATGTGGTTCAGGCCGGGAATCGAATGGTAGGTTGCTTCTTGGAGGAGAGAAAGGATGTGCTTGGGGACATTGGCGTGAGACCAAGGGGGGGTTAGAGTCCCTATCACCTGGCAGAGTGTCGCCCTTGGGGTCGCGACATTATTCGGACCCGCGATTCCTGAATCACATGAAACGGTGGCCTGTGCGACCCTGGCAGGGGTCTGCACGGTGAGTGTTAGAAATACCCCTCCAGCTGGATAGGAATTCGATTCGAATCGCCGTCGCTCCCGGTTAGTGAGCACTTGACTTGAGCAGCGGCAACGTAGATTTCATTAAATGAACCGGTGGTTAAGGGAATGATACAATGATTGCCACAATTCATACCTGCTCTGGATATAATGATGATAATTGTTTGATTATAATCAAGTGCATGTTTAGTACAGGTGCTAAGATAGATGACAGGTAAATGCTAAAAATAACTGCTAGTACAGGTTATAAGAGTATCAATTCCTTATGCCTTTATGCAAAATGTTATGTCAGCTAGCCTCTTGTGTAAGCCTTGCATAATCCTTGGTGTCATCTTATTTCTGGTTTTCGACGGGTAAGTCTAGCTGAGTACATTCCAGTACTCAGGGTTTATTCCCTCCTGTTGCAGATGACATGCTTTACCAGGGATTCTGCAAGACGTGTCTCCACCCTGCGGGTGACGATGACTAGATCACCTGGGCGTGATCATCTTATGTACTTTCCTCATGCTTTTGCGGGTTGTCGATCATCCAGACTGGCAGTATTTAATTAACTAGTGTGTGTGTTATGCTTCCGCTACTTTCAAACTTGGTTTGTAATATTTGCTACTCCGTGGTGTAAACTTATTTCAGAACTACTTGTGAAATGTATCGTATGATGTTGTATGTTGAATGATGCGATCCTGATTGTAAGCAGTTTGGTTTGAGATCCTTCGGGATTTCGATTGACTACCGGAATTATATGGGCTCAAGTTTGAAAATTTGAGCGCTTCGGTGCTTGTTTTCGTACTTGTGCTCTTATAATTTGGTCGGTTCTGTTACATCCCCCAGCTCCACTCACTTTCTCGCTCGCGCTCGCTCTCTTTTTTCTCCTTGCTACGACGCGAGCACCCACCTTGGACGGACCGAGCTTAGCAAGTCCGCGGCCACCGCTCGTTCCACCACCGTAGCCTGTCATGGAAGCTAGCTAGCCAGGCAATCCACATTGAGCCTCATGTGTCCACTGTCGCTGACCAATTTTGATTTCCATGGCCGCCGGTCACCTCGTCACCGTAACAGAGCACGATTTGGGGGTAAGCTGCTGTCTTCGATTCCGTTCCAATTCCTTGCAGCCGTAGTCTATGACCAATCTGGAGACCATGCTGCGCACGCAGGTTTTGCCGGACGACCCACCTACAACGAAGTGACGCGAACGTGCCACCCTCGGTGCGCCGCCGCATCTTCGCCACGCACGTGGCTAGCATGGCTCGGCTCATCTCCGTCCCGCTCGAGACTGCCGCAGAATCCTGGGTGAGCCCCTTCAGCTCCGAGAACCCTTTCCTTGCCGGTTCGTCGCCTCGCTTCGCTGGGACGCCGTCGCCGCAGCCATGAACACACGTGCCTAGCCAGGCCCTGGCGCGCCCTGGGCTGCACCACCGCCGCCACATCAGGTGCGCGCAAGTGTAGGATAGGTTCCCCGCTGCTCGTTGCTCGCCCGCGAGCATGCTGCCGGCCGGCCGAGCCGCGGCCACTGCGTGATTTGCGTCCGCGAGCATCCTGTTCTTTACGTGCATGGGATAAAGAACATAGAGGAGTGGGGGTGGAAAGGAAGAGGAATCTGAGGGGTTTTGTGAGAAACCGTGATGGATGCATGAATAGTAAAAAGGGATAACGAAAGTTTAAAAGAAGTTTGGGGTACCCAACGCAGTTATGCCTATTAGCTTCTTCCTTTTTCAGAGATGGATCAAATTGATTCGATTTTTTAAATCGGTTTAAATTCGAAATGAAGTCCAAAAATCACGATTCTAGTTTTGTTAGACTCATGATAATGTCTACTTTGTGATAGAGTAAAATATATCACCTAGCACTTATTATTTTTAGGTCTGCAATAAATAACTAAATGTGCTTATATAATTGTTGGGCTATTTTTAGTGGCCGTTTGGTAAATGGGTTTGACCTGAAACTTTTACACTAGGTTAAAATAAGTATAAATCACCTCCTGTAATTTTTGGAGCCTCTGAATAGGTCCGATGAATAAAGTTTAGACTGTTCTTGCTCTAACCGTTGGTATGCTTTTGCCCACATAGTTGTATAATATTTGTAGGAGTTCACTAATTATTCTAAAATGCTTAATATTGTTAAGAATAAACTTGTGAGAATTTTTGTAAGCAAATGATAAAAGTGTTGACTCTAAAAAGTTTACAGTAAACTCCGAATGTCATTATCTGCTCTTTGAAATTTTTATAGCTCCAAAATACTTAGTTTGCTAGGATAGCTAATGAGCCTAGTTTAAATATCTATTAAATCGATAAAATGGATAAAGCAACATATTGGGTCCGAGTAACTAAGACGCGTGTCAGGAAATAAAGCTATACTCGTCGACGGGGTTACCAGGCTAGTGCGTTGGCCATTAGAGTTAGCTCGTTAGCTTGAGAGCACGATCGTATTTTAAGTATTGCAAGTTCCGTTGGTTATTTATGTCTCTACGATTGCACTCGCGCATATCATAATAGGAACGATGATGGATCGAGAAGTCATCTAGAGTAGCCGAAAGGATGGTGCCCGGAGGACCGTGCCGCCTTGACGGAATGCTAACTTTTGGTTAAATCTTATCCAGGCAAGCCCCGGTGCATAACCCCTATTATTCTGCACTTTATTTTATGCTTGTGCATTAAGTTTAAAGGAGTCGAATGAATATATATATATATATATATATATATATATATATATATATATATATATATATATATATATATATATATATATATATATATATATATATATATATATCCTGATCCCATGAGTCTGACTAGTATGACAAGATCGTGTAGATTGCTATGCTCCAGGACTCCGGTAGAAGTCGAGTGATTTCCTGTCGCTCGCGAGAGATAGGAATATCTTATTGTTACTATTATCAAGTTACTATCTCATGGAATATAAATGTATATGGATAATTGGAGACCGGGCGGAACGGATTGGATGGACTTGGACCTGGTTGGGCAACAGAGCGGAGCTTTGGTTGCATTTGTTCCGCCTGTGTCAATTAAGGATCGTTCGTTGCATGGACCCTGGTCAAGTCACAGATCTTCTTATCCCGAGCATATACTAGCGGATGGGGGCTAGGAAGACTTGTTACTCTCTTGTCATGGGCTCCGGCTCTTTCCGGACCGACTGATTGGAGGCGGGGATAGGTGGAGGTCTTAGCACCGTATTGAGGCCGGGCCTCAAGTACGGGAGCTAGGAGTCCAAGTTTGGACGGGAACCTGGAAACTCGTGACAGGAGGGGAACGGGTTGGTCTTGCTTTGTGCCTGGGGTACAAGCGAGGCGTGTGTTTTTCGGGGTACCCAGCTGGGCATATTGATTCGCGAATCGCCGTTTCTGCGTGACGGTACGGCTTGACTACGCTCTGGCATCGTAGTAAGAACTGGCAGTTGAAAGATGAAGAAATGGTTTCTTTTGCTCAACCCTGCTTGATTGTAGACTAGGTGCTTACATAGAAGGTTGAATAAGAAATAAAATGCGGCTATTAAAAGTAAGAAATTAAGGACACACTCTTAGTGCTGCTTCTCGTAAACAAGAAACCCACAAGCCAAAAAGCCTTACATAATCCTTAGAGTCTTTTTACTTCTTCCTGACGGGTAAGTCTTGCGAAGTACAATTGAGTACTCAGGGTTTGTTCTACCCTGTTGCAGGTGACAGGTGATGATGAGCTGACATTTGTGTGTGGAAACCTCCTGGTGGGCTCAGCGAGGATTTCCTTTACGATGCGGAGTAGAGTTTATTTATTAAAACTCTCACTAAAAGTTTTATAAGAAAAATACCATTAATCTGTTACCATTTCATGCATTTAAACGTTCTTCTTGTTAATGTTTAACTTGTCATTAAACGGTTTTATTTCCGCTGAACTCTGATAACATTTTATATTCTGCTGTTATAACTACATAATGAATCACTCTGATGTTGTTCTAAAAGTGATGTAAGAAATGGTAAGGATGTTGTAAGCTTTACTCTCTCATTTATGATCCTGATGTAAAAATGTGAATCTTCGAGTTCTCCCTTGCGGTGTGCTCGACGGAATCTCTTAGTTTAGTGTTCTCCCTTGAGTACTTAGTGTCTAATGGAAGACAAGTACTCTTGGGAGGACATTAGATTAGGAGATTCTGCCACATTAGGAAGCAGCCCAAGCAAGCAAGCACGATCCTAGCTACTGGGCTGGGCTAGCCTAGGCCCGCACACCACCGGGACGTTCCATGCTCGTGTGGGGCCAAACATGCGGGCTTAGGCCGGGCTACCGTGGCACGGGCTATATGTACATCTATATTGATAAGCTGCGTGCCACTTGAGCTTAGCAAAACCATCCATTAGATGATAGATAGGCTACGATGAAGGCACCGATTTTCACTAGCCAGTGTTTTGTGATCAGACGTGGAAAGGAGCCCGCCCTTCCATCTCGGCTGAAATTAAAGGCTGAACTTCTATCTTACGTAGCTTTCGAGTGTGGAGAGGAAGACATGAGTAATTTCTCGGGATACTGACCATATCAGGGAAGTTTTGCATGAGGGATATATAGAGAGAGGATTTGATCATTGACATTGCTTGAGTGGTTTTTTTTCCATTACTATGCACTGTGTATAGTAATACTGTGGGCGCCGGAGATCGAACCCGAGCTAGCAAAGCTTCTTACCAACTGAGCCGCCGCTTTATGGTTATTAGCAGAGATAAACCTTACCCACTAGCTAGTCCTCGAATCCTAGCTAGATTTGGGCCTTGTTCGGCTGGCTGGTTGCCAGCCAGCCAGCAGTGCTTTTCTCTCACACCAGTTCAGCACCAGCCACCAGTCACCAGCCAGCCAGCAGTATTTTTCTCTCACAATAAATCAGCCTCAGCCACCAGCCACCAGCCAGCCGAACGAGGCCTTGATGTCTCGTGTACGTGTCTAACTCATGAATCTATCAGCTACTCTAACCATTAGAAACCATACACGAACAGCTAAAGCAAGCGCTGCCATTTTTGGCTCTGGGCCGGCAACCCGCTTGTAGCACAGTACAGTACGTGTGTGCGTGCAGACTCCGCACTCCTCCGCTAGCTGCTAGACGACGACGCACAGGCCAGTGTGGTGGTACGTGACTGGAAAGCAGCTGGTAGCTACTCGGCCGGCCTTCTCCTAGCTAGCTAGCACGCGCAGAGACTACAGTACTGCACCGAGTCGTCCTTTCCTTTTCAGCCAGGAGCAACGAAACGACCCCACGCCTGCTCCTCGTAGTTGTTGAGGCCCGATAACATCTTAGGCCGTGTTTAGACGCTAAAAAGAGCTAAATTTTTTTTTTCATAGTAACTGTCACATCGAATCTTTGGACGTATGTATGGAGTATTAAATATAGATAAAATAAATAATTAATTGTACAGTTTGTATGTAAATGTCGAGACGAATCTTTTGAGCCTAGTTAGTCCATGGTTAGACAAATTTTGTCAAATAATAACGAAAAATGCTACAGGAATTTTTCCCAAAAATTTTCGCAACTAAACGGGCCTTAATCACACAGCAGCACAGGCCAGCATGCTCAGTGATTGCAAATCAACCTACAATGCAGCGAGGACGCAGCGAACTGACCAAACTGATCAAGAGACCGGTTACGCTAATTTTAAGCCCGTTCTTTGCGTAGAAAACTCCTGAACACCTCCTAAAACAACCTGTCAGGGTACCACGTGAAGAGTGTCTCAGGACCAGCAAGGCTGCGAACGTCTCCAAATCTGGCCGGGAGACATGAAAAACAACAATGTAGAGAGAGGAGATGATAAAAGGGAGTTTTAGATGTGTTTTTTACGATTGAGTGTTGGATTCTTCAATTGGCTATGATCCTCTTATATAGTGGCGGAGCCACAGGGTACGACATACCCTATCTGACCAGCAAGTAACCAGTATAATATACGTATATACATCTGTATTTTGTATAAAGAAAAATAAAAAGTCACTTTGATCACCGATCATGCCATCCATGACGGAAGCGGGAAGTGAAAAGGCCCAGGAGGCCAGGCCGCGGCCCACACGACAAGGTTGTCCTCAGACCTTAGTACACATTTCACTTTTCGGGTGTTCGTATTCTAATCTTGATTAGAGGCACTAGCGCCTGGATGAGCAGCGCTGTGGCAGACCGCCTAAATTATATGGCCCACATACACCTGTCATTGTCGTAAAAACCTCTAGCTGTTATGCATGGAAACCAGATAATTCCGGTAGTCTATCGGGTGTCCTCGGGGAACCCCGAATCATCCATATTTTACAACTCATACATGATCAACAATGGAGTTGCCACAACATTACAACACTTATTACAAAAATAACTTACATCGGAGTGCGGAAGTCTTGTAACATTAGTTTACAAAACATATTTAAGTAAAACTTAACTTTAGATTAAAAAGGTGAATAGAACAGTGGAAGCAAATTAGAAGAAGCACCTAAGGTAGAGGAGACATCTAGACCATGTCGAGCCCACCGACATAACCTTGATTAGCAGCACAAGTCAGAACCTGCAACGGGGGTTAAAAAACCCTGAGTACTGAATGGTACTCCGCAAGACTTACCCGACGAAAATAAAAGACTCCAAGGATATGCAAGCTTACGGGGTGCAAGGATGGTTTAATAAGAATCAAGAATTGCTTTAGCATAAAAGGTTACTAAAGATTTATCCTTACTTTCAATGTTTTAGCTCAAGTTAAATCATTATAAGTCTCATGTTTGCACCTGATCTAGATCATTCACTTCTTTAACCAACACTTCTCATGATCATAAGTACCATTGTTTTATTGATTAACTACGATGCAGGGCAGAGAGTCGAGTCTCCTTCTCCGAGAAGCAACATCGATTCGAATCGATTAAACCCAGCTGGGGATTCCCAACCACATGACATATGCAGGTCCTAGACCTACATATATCAATCTTCACTCGAATCCTCCAAAATAGGAATGGGTTCACGCCACCCGAGAGCACAGTACTCCACCGCCCTATTGTCAACCTAGATGCTTCCGTCCATCTCAGATCTGTAGGGTGGGTACACACTACTCTCGCCATCTCTCCACTCTCAGTGTGCGGTTGTCTTTTCCCATAATGGAATAGCCGAGAAATCAGGCTTACCGGAGTATGTGGGCCAGTACTATAAAGTCTCGACCATAAGCAGGCCTACAATGAACGGTCCTTAATCAACTCAGATAGGACAAGCATGACCAGGCAACCCTATCGACTTAACCACCAAAGACATATCCCATGTCCTGTCCGGCCTCCATTTAACCATTATTTCAAGTTAAACTTTCAAGTCATAATAGGGGTATAAATCATTGCGAATGATGAACCCATCATTCGAACCTATCTTCCTAAGCATGGCTAAGCATTACTAGTTTATTCTATTAAAGGGTGACAAAGAAATATATTGAAATATCAAGATACTCATGCAGCAACAGGTTTCAAATTTAACCGTTATACCTTAATGCACATTTTATAGGACTCAAGTGAAAAGCATTTATAAACATCAAGGAAGGGTTGTATGCTCCGGGGCTTGCCTGTGTTGCAGAGAAGGTTAGTTCCATAGAGAGACCACGAAGTTAGACTTGGCATCAACACCACGAATGGATAGACCTTCTCCAAAGATTGATCAACACGAACCTTCTCGCTCACGTTTGCACTACACGTAGATAAATGATGTATGCTTTAGCATGACGAAATGCATAACATGATGCATGGAGGTGCATTGGTGATAACATAACAAGATTAACTTGAGTACAACTTTACTTCACGGTATAACTAAATTTAGTTCTCACAAAACAAGTTTTAGTTGTTACTAAACAAGTTGATTAGTTGTTTATCATAAACGAATTACTTAACATGAACCAACAAGGTTTTGACATAAAAAGCATTTACAAAACTTAACCTTTTTACCTAAGAAGTTGCATACAAGAGACAGTCACAACATACATACATGCATCCACTAATGAAAGGCTTAATTAAACTAAAAAGCATTTTTAGTTTTTATTATCATAAGTGGATCATGAGCACATCACACAAGTAACTAAGTTGCCATAGATCAGCAGAGGTGAAAGTGTTCCATGGTCTTCATTCAATCCAAAGATCACTCAAATCATTTTATGATTAGCCTTAATTACCATGGGTTAATTAATTAATTAATTAAGCATATAAAAGGAGATATAAATAAATATGGTCAAATTAATCCTAAACTTTTTGTGAAGGTTGATATTAGCATAAAATAGATACACAAAAAGTTTCATAAGCATTGGATATTTATTTATGCCTACAAAAATCATGGAACATGCATTTGTTAATTAAAAGAGGTATTTTTATATCATGCCAAAACTATCCATTTTCTAGGTTTCATATTTTTCCTAGATAGAAATCATCATCAAGAAGCTACAAAATTTTTTTATAATTTTAGGAGCTCTAATTATTTTACTATGAATTAAACAAGTTTCAGCATTAAAAAGTTTTTCTGAAAAAAGGAAAAATCATTTTCTCTTCTGCTGCCACTGACATCTCGGCCCCACTGGTCAGCCTCTGCTCCAGCGCTGACCACGGCGGCAACGACTTTGACCGGCCAGAGCTCGCCGGCGGCGAGGTCTATGGCGGCGCGGATTGCGCCTATAGCTTCACTGCTACCTCACGCATCCCCTAGGCTAACCGGTTGAACGGGCGAAGCACGGCAGTAGGCACGGCGGCGGCCATGGCAGCTCGGCACAGCTCCGGCAAGGCGGAGATGGCAAACGGAGGCTTCTCCGGCCACGGCAAGGGCACCAACATCTTCGCTACTCTCTGGCAAACACAAACCACAAGCTAATCGAACCGAAAACGGCTCCTAACGTGCATGGCCACGCACGCGGCGGCAAACAGAGCAGTGCTCGCCGGCGGGCACGCGGACCGACGTCCACGGCGTGGTAGCGACTAAACGGGCGGCATGGGTGTGATCAGTGGCTCACCACGATGCTCGGACGCTAGCAGGTTGAAGGCGAAGCCGACCGGGGAGCTCTGGCCACGGCGCGACCGACCTCGGCGGCGCGCTGGCTGTGCGCGAGGAAGACGGCGGCACGCGGGCGGCGCAGGCACGGCAAGGCTAGGCGATTGGATGCAGCGCGTGTGTAAGGACGAGGCGAACTCAACGGTGCGCTCAATTTGGCCTGGGGTGGCTAGATGGCGGTGGCGTGTGCTGGTGGAGCAAAGGTGCTCGGCGGTGGCGGTGGCAAAAAAGAAAGGCACGACGGCCGGCTCATGGCTTAAATAGGCGAGGACGCAGCTGCTGCGGCCTTCCAGCAGCTACGCGGACTCAACACGCGGTCGGCCACACATCCAAGCGCTGGAAACGCCGAGAAGGACGCCGACGGTGACGAAGCAGGCAAGCTGCTTGCCTGTAGCACTAAAACCACCTCATTCTCCTCTCCTTTTCAAATTACTTAAAAAAAGAATCATACAGAAACTTCAAAATCTTCCAACATAAAAGTTGTTCAAAATTGAAAAATCTACGACTTTCATTTTTGGACCAACTCCATATTCCAATTAGTTTTGAAAGTAGGATTTTGAATTTTGAATTTGAGTTTAGGGTGAATAAATAATTCATTTATAAACTTGGTATTCAATTAGTGAATAATTACTATTCAAATATCGCAATCAGTTGTACTATTTCAAAGCACAAATTTTGTACTAATTCATGAAATAAGTAAAACATGGCATATGCAACATTGACATGGTAAAATTGAAACATGGAATACATTTATGACTTAATGCTTAATGATTAAGCTTGATGATGATCATGATCAAGATTTTTAATTGTTTCTTAACATCTAGGACGTTACAGACGAGCACGCTTCCAACGTGTCCCGACCGCAGCAAAGATTGTGATTGCTTGCTCGTTTGATTGCTAGACAACAGCTATCCTTAGTTATGTCATCATTCAAAAACCTTACTGATGAGAGGAAATGGGAATTGTTTAATAAACATGTCATGCCCTACTTGAAGTTCCCAGATAGAATGAAGACTGAGAGGCTTAAGTATATAATAAAGGTGATATATAAGAGTTGGAGAACCCACAAAAACAGGCTAGTGACCGATTTTATCGAGAAAAACCTCAGTCCCTTTTAGAAGCACCCCTACATTCAACCTGAAGATTGGGCAGAATTTGAGGTATTGAAGAAGTCCCCAGAAGAAATAGCGAAAAGTGAGAAATACAAAATGCTTCGGCAACAAAATATGCGCAACCATTGTCTGGGCTCTGCAGGGTATGATGGGAAAGAGAAAAAGTAGGAGGTGGAGGATGCAGAGTTAGCCAAGAAAGACATCCCTAACCCATGGGATGACTACCCCTGAAGGCCGCCCTGTGAGGTTTCTGCGAGCAAGTAGTAAGCTTGAGGTATCAGAAGATAAAGCTGAGATCATCTGGAAACATGATTCAACACAAAAAATCTCTGAAGACATTAAAGAGAAGCAATCAGCCGCAGAATCTTCAGGCGTCACTTGGGTCTCCGGGAGAATGATGTGCTAACTGCATGTTTGGGCCCTGAACAGCCAGGCCGTGTGCGCGCTATTTCAAGTTACACTGGCTGCATGTTTTGGTACATATGTAAGGGCATAGTATTTGAGTTGTAGCTTTTGAACATGTCAGCTTTTCTGTTCCGGTGGTATATCTCCCCTGCTGCTGCTGCACGCTGCACGCCATCCAGGCATAGATTGGGCTTGGGCATGATAGGTTTTTTTTTCTCACCCATTATAGTATTTCTAAGGTTGAGTGTGAGCATGCCAAAAGTCTCAAGTTTTTCCATGTGTTGTATGACCAAAGATCCTACATAACTGATAAAACTAATAGCTGCTATTGTGCCTTTGTTTATTGCCGGTTGCTATTTTTGAAGAACCGCTTTTGAACATGTCAGCTTTTGAACATGTCAACTTTTGAACATGTTTAGAGTGCTTCTAGAATAAAACTGAACATAAACATCAATTTTGTGCTTGGTTTACCTTGCATGAGTTGAGGTACAGAGTACAGACGTTAAACTTCAATTTTCATGCTCTGCATCATGTGTATTCTAGCTGATCCAGATAAAATGCAATCAAGCTGGTTGAAGTAGCTGACCCAGATACATATGCTTGCAGTTTATCGGCTGTTCTGTACTCATTTTCTCTAGGCATATCCCTTTTGGTTTATGTACTCATGTTGTCTACATGTTCTTTCTTATTTTTAGATCACTGGTTGTGGAAGCTAAGGCTAAGGACATTCATGTGGGCTTTCTAGATCCACAATTGATGTCACTGGACAACATAACATTTGATAGAGACAAAGTTCTACAGTATGTACAAAAGGCCTTCACCAAGTATACCAAGAATGACTACATAATGTTTGCCTACAACTCTGGCGGCTTAGCTGGTGGTCATTGGATCGTCGTGGTAATAATTCAAAAGTGGAATAAGGTCATGTACCTTGATTCCAACAGATCTGAAAACCATGATTTCAGCGTGCTAAAACTGTTGATTGACGAGTGAGTTGTTTGCTTACCTACTATTGACTTGTTTCATAAGTGCCAATATCATTGAACCAACAAATGAGCCAAATATATATGTGTGTGTTGTACTCTTACATGTAGGGCTTTTGCAAGACACACAAACAAGCTGAAAGACAGACCACAGCCATTGAAACACGCTTTTAAATATGCGGTAAGTGCTTCCAAAAATAAAAGTCAATATTGTGCCTCTAGTATATTCAATATTGTGTTCAACTTCCATTTTCAAATTATTGTGTTCTATATATATTTGTCGCAGTGCCTTCAACAATCTTTTGCCAAGTCATCTGGCTGGTATGCTGCACACCACTTGTTTTTAGCTATGAGAAAGACAAACTTGGAATACTCTGAGGTATTCATATCTAAACTTTGGATGTGCAAATATAATGGCCCATGGTTGTTTGAGTGTGTGTGACCGTGTCAAGTCCTAGTATAGTTTTTAGCCCAGGGTACTTGTTCTGCTACCTGTCTTTTTCTATCTCAAGAGAAGAGAAAAGGTGGAGGCTTTATTTGTATTGCTACCTGTCTTTTCGTTTTGGGGAGTGATCTGATGAGGGTGGAGAAGCAGGTGCCAGCTCTGTGCTTTTGCAGCTGAACCTCCTTATGCTCAAGGTAGTTTAGTGATTGGATTAGGAGCATACAGCTAGCTAACAAATTATTTTCTCTAATTGTTTATTTGTTTCCTAGCACTCGGATATAGTGTGGCCATTGTCGCAGTGGCCAGTTTGTGTTTCAATTTGAGTATCATTATTCGGTAATAGTGGCACTAGCCGACTGCTCATAGTCTTGATGAAAAAGTTTGTGTGGCCTCAGCATTCTGTCTTCAAATCAGTCTCAAGGAAACAGTCCTGCGTGTCCAAAAAAAAGTCTCAAGTAACAGTTGTATTTCAAACCTTAATGCGATTTCACTACATTTGTAGGCTATTCCCTTGATGTAGAAGAAAACTCTGCAGTTTCTTTTCAGTGGAAACATGCACAGTACTACTTTAGTCATAAGCTCGAATGCTCGATGCTTTACGCTGCCTATATATTTTACTCAGTGATAGACATAGGCACAACACCATCTGCTTGCTAATGAATTTCCACATCTGCGGATGTTCCTATGTCCCTTGATTGTTTGCATCAAGCTTAGCAACTGTGATTTTTTACATTGATTGTCTATATTGTCCCATACATTGTACTGTACCATGTTTTCTTTTTTTACCAAAGTTCTATCTTGACACAGGAATTTGAAGTGTTGACGACGCCCATCGATATGCTCATGATTAGAGAAAAGCTAGCCAGGTTCTTAGTGGAACAAGTCATCGAGAAGAAAGGAGAGTTTCATCATCACCAGTGATGTGTGTTTGCCATTATCAGTGTGAGTCCAGTGATGTAGTGTGTGACTAAATAAATTAAGCCCAATGTTTAGATGGATTTCGAACAAGTTATGATGGATTTTGAACAGGTTGTGAACATTTGATATAAATGTGAATCTGTTCAACTTGATGTCTATCTCGTGTGAACATGTTACATATTGATGACTTTATATATATATATATATATATATATATATATATATATATATATATATATATATATATATATATATATATATATATATATATATATATATATATAATGTGGGGTTCTGATGAGCAATGTGTACATTTGTTATATGCTATCAGTGACACATTAGACAGACATGGGTCACTGATATCAAATTATCAGTGACGCATATTCTTAGTATGTGTCACTCATATATCCTTATTCGTGACGCGTGTTACCACAACGTGTCGCTGATATAGACTTATTAGTGACACGGGTTCCCACAGCGTATCGCTGATATAGATTTATCAGTGACGCGTGTTCCCGTTTTCAGTGACGCGTATTCTGAATAAGCGTCACTCTATTTCCTTATCAGTGACGCGTCTTACAGTTATCGGTGACACGTGTTGCGTTATCAGTGACTCGTGTTCTAAATATGCGTCACGGATAGTTTCCTATCAGTGACGTGTTTTTACGCGTCACTAATGTGCCCTTATCACAGACGCAAGAATAGTGACGTGTGTTTTACACGTCACTGATGACCCTCTACACGCGTCACTGATAAAGTTTTTTGGCACAGTGGACGCTCGCCGCCTTGGCCGGCAGGCAAGCAGGCCGCCGCTGCCAACCCTGTGCCGGCCGCCATCCATGGCCATGGCATCGGGCGCGGCCAGGCTAGGGATCGGCGCGGCCAGGGCTCCAGGGGCCGAGGCCATGGCTCCTGCAGCCACGTCCTGGGCGAGGTGGGCGTCCATGGCCGGCGCGTCGAGGTCGTCCGGCGGTTGGCCTTCCATGGCCGGCGGAAGTCTCGTGCAGATGGCGTGCAGCGGGAGTCTTGTGCGGCGGCGGCCAGAGACGAAAGTTTGGATAGGTTTTTCTATTTCGTAGATTGCATGCATGTACGTGATCTCCTGTACGTGAGGCCACGGGCAAAAGGATCCGTCCATATCACAAATACATGTATACATAGTAGAAAAGAAAGAAAACATACATAATGTCAAAAAATATTTTTGGGAATTTCAATCTTGTTGGGTTATTACTCGATTGCAATTATATTCTATTTTGTATTGATGCCAGACTAAGACTTGGCTTGGCAACGGTATTTTGCCTCTTTATTATTAGGTATAGAAAAATGAGAAATTACAGTGAAATTTTGATTTACTAGTAAATATGCCCGTGCGTTGCAACGGGAGTCACTTTTCTTGAGACTCGAAGAACGGCTGCAGGCCTTAGGGTCAATTTGATCATGCCATAATTTAGTCACTTTATAGTTTTTAGGTAGTTGTTCGGTTCAGTGTAGCAAACGTTGCTGCACACTTTCTTAGCACGGTTCCCACATGCTAGTCTCATTTTCTTGTCAAACTTTTATCGTAAGCATGACTTTGATTTTGCTCGTCACACAACCTTGGAGTTACCTAGCCTCCCCATCCACATTGAGAGCCAGTCGTGACCTGTAGATCTCTCCGCCGATCGTTTCCATGCTGAATCCCTAGCCGATTTGGCGTAACTCTCGATCCTTGGAATTAGTTCAATTCCTTGCACCAGAGGAATGCCCTTGACCTCCTTGTTACGACGCTCTCCTTGGTTTGACAAGAACCTCATCGTCGCCGACGAGACTCCATCGTCCCGCCGATTCACATGTGGCCAGACCTGCTCGGACTTCCTCCCCTCAACCGATGCCTTGGCTATGTCCGCCGATTCACATGTGGCCAGACCTGCTAGGACTCGTTGTTCATTTTCAGTAGGCATAGCCCTTGTTCGCTGGAACGGCCTCGCCACGCCGATGAACTATGTTGCCATGGTCGCCTCCCATGGCTAGCCATGCCGCTGTGCGTTGAGTGTCATGTCGCCGCAGCCAACATATGCGCCCACGCATAACATAGACTGCCGGCCACTCTATGGCCGCTGGGAAACCCACCGCCGGCTGGCTGAGTCGCCGCGTCGAAGGTCAGCTGATGTGCCAGCACGCCAGGGACCATGGGGCGCCCAGCTCAGTGGTTTCTGCTTAACTCATGTCCATGTGGACGACCACGTCAGCTTCTAACCCTCATCTTGTCTATTTTGGACTTGGTTGAGATTACTTAAAAACATTAGGAAGCCAAACGTGCGATTTCGTAGTTTGAGGACTCAGAAGAAACCCACCTAATACTTTAGGGACCGACCATGAAATTTACTCTAAAGAAAATGTAATTGAACCATGCTTAGTTTATACAAGGAAAATACCCTGACTGCAATTCTAGTTTGTTTTATACTTTTGTGAGACACAATGCATGCTCATGCACAGTTGCACACCTCGTCATTTCATTGTAAATAAATTACTATAATTCCGTCCAATTATTGCTAGCGCGATTGATAGCGAATATACACAGGTAGTGGAACGGGCTTTAGTTCCTGGTTGAAAAATGGGAATTGGCTTTAGTCCTAGTTTCCCAACCAAAAAATAACTTAAATTCTGAAGATCTCTTGTCTTGCGTGTAGCTTCCTTACCATCTTAACCAAACACAACACATGTGACCAATTTCTGGGTGCTCTCCTTTTGAATTCATCTATTGAGGAGCTTGAGTCTCGGGTGGAAGACGACCTTTAGTCTAGTGTCACCACCCAGGACTAAAGGTTGGAGGACCTTTAGTCCCAGTTGGTCCCAATTGATTTTACCAATCGGGACAAAAGGGCCTCCGGTGCTTGTAGAATTTAGATCGCACAACTAATGCTTACATTAGTCTCGCACCATGAGTCATGGCTGAAAGTACTATTGACTGATTTGTTGTGAGAGAAAAATAAACTGGCTGGCAGAAAAAATACGGCTTATAAGACAAACGAACGGAGCCTCCACTACTCCTACAATTTTTTTTGGAACACCGCTAGGAGCACTAGCATATCACGTAAGACTCATATTGGACACCTATACTGACTGCATGCTCAAGTACAGATACTCACACAACATTGCTCGGTTCCCTCTGGGGGAAAACCCCCTGCCACACCCGGCTAGGGATGAAAACGAACGGAAACGGACGAAAAAACCCTATTTCTACTTCCGTTTCTATATTTTTTTGGCGGAAACGGAAGCGGGTTCGGAAAATGCGGGTTCAAAAACGGAATCGGAATATGCGGACATACGGAAACGGACAAATATGGATAGAGGGCCGGAAAATTAAATTAAGATCACATGATCTAATATTCTCAAAGTATACATATATATAAAGTCATATAATAATATATACAAAGTTTAATATTCATTTACATGTTATGTACGTGAACATAACATGCATATTTGGTGATTCGTAGTTATATTAACATAACATAAGGACATGTAATTGTTGAACATGTTGAGCATAGATTGAAAACGGAATAAAAACAGGTCTATTCCGTATTAAAACAGGATTACTAGGAAACGAATACAGAAATGGAGTGATTCATAGTTATATTAACATGATATAAGGACATGTAATTGTTAAACATGTTGAGCATAGATTAAAAATGAGATAAAAACGGATCTATTCCATATTAAAACAGGATTACTAGGAAACGAACGGAAAAATATAGAAAACGAAACGGGACGCCACGGAAAAATTCGGTCCGTTTTCATCCTACACCCGGCCGACCCTGAGACCGAGAATCGAACGCGGGCGGGTGGCCTCCGCACCGGGATCTACGTCTACAATAGAATGCATAATTATGTTGTCGTCACCCGCGAATGGATAGTTATGACGTCGTCGTCACGTCATGCATGTATTCTCCGTCAGACGACCTAGTACACCCTTTCACAATGTCAACTACACAGCTAGCGTTTGTTGATTTCTTTAACCTTTCAACCAATATTTGTTCATTGTTTATCTACCGAATCCGGTAGTTGTTCGGTGGGTTAAAGTGATCGATATTGCAATATAGGAGTAACATAAGAGCAAAACAAAACACGGATATAAACCTACCCAAAAACCCGGTGCTAGTTTATTATTAAGGTCCTAAATGTAAATTTTAAAAGCCTATGGACCTGATTGACACAAACAACCATCCTCCATTGGTATATATCACTCTAGGATGATAGAACCGTGTTATATACAGGTAAGTTAAGGCTTAAATAAAAGCCTCAACTTGGCTAACAACACACATGACTTTGAGGATCAACTTAATTATTTGCCCATATTATTATATACTTGCTGGTGTGAGGATTGTAGATAAGTTGTTTCAGTGAGTAGGAATTGAGTATGAAGGAGTATGTATTTCTTTTTTTTAAGATTTGGAAGTAGTTGAAGCCGTAATGCTCGCACTGTCCTGAACACATGTGACTGCCAAATTCCTTGTCTCTCAATATCCAAGTCTTTACATACCATTAACATTATTGCGATGCGTACAACACTACCAAAATTAAAGTCTTATTAGTAACTAATTAATGAACCTTGCATAACTGCTATCACGTACGTGTGCAGGTTCTTGAGGAGGAGGAGGCTCATGGAGTTGTACAAGGACGAGGTGACAAGCGTCACCGTCACCGGCCACAGCCTCTGCGCGTCGCTCGCCACCCTGAACGCCATCGACATGGTCGCCAATGGCGTGAACGCACCCACCAACTCTTCGCAGCCGCCGTGCCCGGTGACGGCGGTCTTGTTCGGAGTCCGCACGTCGGAAACCTCACCTTCAGGGAGGCCTTCCGGTCGTTTGACGACCTCAGGGCGCTCCACGTGAAGAACGCCGGCGACATCGTGCCTACGTATCCGCCCATCGGCTACTTCAACGTGGCGGTGCCGCTGCCCATCGCCACAGCCCGGTCGCCGTACCTGCGCCACCCGGGGACGCTGCAGACGCTCCACAACCTCGAGTGCTACCAGCACGGCGTCGCCGGCGAGCAGGGTAGCGCCGGAGGGTTCAGGCTGGAGGTGAACCGCGACGTGGCGCTGGTGAACAAGCGCGTCGACGTGCTCAGGGACGAGTACCCGGTGCCGGCGGAGTGGTGGTCTGCTCAGCACAAGGGCATGGTCTGCGGCGCTGACGGCCACTGGACGCTCCAGGACTTCAAGCAAATCTAGTCAAAGTCACTACTACATAAAGTTTATCCGAGGCGGGCGTTTTACATTTTCCAAGGCGGGCAACTGCGCCTGCCATGGTTGCAAGGTCACGGTAAATGGTGATTAACCAAGGCGGGCGGCAGATGCCCGCCGTGGTTAATCGACGAAAATAAACAAAAAAAGAAAAAAGCCCACACTGGGCCTGGATACGGGCCACACTCGTCTGGATCTCGATCGCGCCGCCATGGTGGAGGCCGCTGTCGCTAGATCCACGGATCTAGCCTCGCCGCAGATAGCCCGGCCTCCACGAGCTTGCCGCCGATGGATCCGCCCGCCTGCCGCCGCATCTGGAGGTGTGGTGGCGGGCAGCGGGCCACCACCGCCACGAGGAGAAGGAGGGGCGCGCCGTTAGATCCATGGGTCGCTGTCGGCCTTCCATGGACCGCCGTTGGCCAGATCCGTGAAACCGCGCCTTGGGAGGGATGGAGCCCGCCGCCGTTGCCTCCCCGTGCACACCGGATCTGGCCGAGGATGGAGCGGAAGAGGAGGAGTGCTTGGCGTGGAGGTCCACCATGTGCGTCGTTGCCACCGGCCGTGGATTTGGGTAGCAACGCCGCGTCCAAGGAGGGAGGGCCATCGCTGGGGGACAGGCCCCACCATCGCCGCCATCACGTGCGTCGTCGGGTGGCAAGCCCCGCCGTCACCTCCCCCACGCGTGCCGCCGGGGTGAAGCCGCGTGGCCATGGTGGGAGGGAGAGGAGAGGGAGGGAGGCGAGCAGCGCCGACGAGAGGAGAGGGAGGGAGCCGCCGCCGAGAGGAGAGGGAGGGATGCGGGCCGCGCCGACGAGAGGAGAGGGAGGAGTGCGCTGAGGAGACGGAGGGGGAAGGACCGAGGGTTTCGATCTGAGGAGTGCGCCGAGTGAGGGTTTCGACCAAGTGGGCTAGGGTTCGACCTGCGTTATATATGGGCACTAGAGTTTTGGGCCCAGATGGGCTTCTACCAGGCTCGGCCAGATTAACCGAGGCGGGCCTGTTACAAAGGTCCACCTCCAAAAAAATGGAAGTATTTTTTTTGGAGACGGGCCTGTTACAAAGGTCCGCCTCGGTTAATAGATTTTTCGAGACGGGTAGACTTGACCGCCTCGGTTAATAAAAACGTCCGCCTCGGTTAATACCAGCTATTTTACGCAGCGGTCGAATTTTATGCCCACCTTGGTTAAGTTTTGGATACCATCACGCAAAATCAATTCTATAGTAGTGAGTTTGAACTGCCTCTCGTGAATACAAACATATATATGCAAGTATGTTCAAATATACTGTCATACGTACAGATCGAATGCGTGAATAACAGTACTGCCATCTATAAAATTAGGTTGGGATTGAAATAAAATGCCATCGGTGTAGAAATTGTGACTTAAGTTTATTATGTGTTCATTTTCTTCTAGTTAAGCTGGGCATCCATCTGTACAACGCACTTAGATTTCCTCGAAGTCCTTGAGCATCCCAGTGGCTGTCGGCATTTAACACTGACCATCCACTTGTTCTCGGGCACCCACCAGCTCACCGGCACCGGGTACTCATCTCTGAGCGCGTCGGCGCCCTTGTTCACCAGCGCCACGTCGCAGTCCACCTCCAGCCTGAACCCTCCGGTGCTGCCCTGCTCGCCAGCGACGCCGTGCAGGTAGCACTCGACCGGCGGCCGCAGGTACGGCGACCGGCCCGTGTCGATGGGCAGCACCACGGCCACGTCTACGTACGTGAGCGGCGGGACCACCGGCACGACATCGCCGGTGTTCTTCACGTGGAGGGCCCTCAGGTCCCGGAAGGAGCCGAACGCTGCCTTGAAAAAACGGTCCCCGACGCGAACACGATGGCCGTCCCCGAGCACGGCGGCTAAGAGGAGCTGGTGCTGGCGGGGGCGTTCAGGCCGTTGGCGGCGATGTTGACGGCGTTCAGGGTAGCAAGTGCCGCGCCGAGGCTGTGGCCGACGACGGTGATTCTTTTTTTCTAGAGGCCTGTAGGATTATTGCATTCCGTTATTCATAACTCTTTACAAAAAAATATGCTGGGCCTGAAATCGACAAGGGCCTGGGCCAGGGATTGGGCTTCTGAATGGTCCAAGTAATTACAGCTGCAGGTTACTCTGGATTAAACGAGCTCATATATCGCATGTCCCGACTCCCGAGGCAGCCATTGTCCCCATATAGGTGCAGGTAATTTTTCCTTTTTCTCCCCTTTCTTTTATCTTTGTTATTTCAGTTACTGTAACTAACCATGTTTGTTGGATTACGATTTTGTACATACATTTGTGCTTACTTCATTGTTTTGTTAAAAAATTGATGCAGCACATATGAAACCTAATTTAACATTTTATATGGAAAATTTGAGAAAGTATACCAAACTATTGATATACTCCTTCGGTTCTAATATATAAGGCGTAACTATTTTTTAATCAAGTCCTATAATACAAGATAAGCTCTCTCTAGGTGTTGGGCATCTATGCAGTACTACTAGTGTTGAGAGAGAGAATTAATGTGCGATCCCTTGTTGAGAGAGAGAATTAAATACTAGGACCGAGGGAATAATACATTCTATTTTTTTTTGAAATTACGACACTTTGAGGCCAGTCTTAGTGGGAGTTTCATCCCACAGATTCCAAGACTACAGTAACCACTTTTTCAGATGAATGAAACAATCTCTCTCAATGCACAAGTTTGTTTCACTGTTTCATATGCTAATTAAAGCATTTAATTCTCTAATAGTATCATGATCAAATGTGCAATGCAAACTATGTAGTCATTTTATTCTTGCATTTAGATAGAGCCAAAAAGCGTCGACAACTTTTTTTCTCGATCAGGTGATTCACACGTTTTTCATTAAGAAAAAGTTTAGCCCGTACACAAGCGATCAACCAAGATGGCGAGACACCACTGTAGGTCGATCGAGAAGGATCCTATCTACTAGATAGAGCCATAAAGGTTGCTTCTCTGCTCTGTTTTATTAATTGTTTTTTTAACACAAAGGGGGAGAGCTCCCACCAAATTTCATTCAAAAACCTCCAGCTGACTGGAGGGAGTAGCAGTGTTACAAGCTAGAAGATAGCTACGAGTCATTAAGACTGTTTACAAGATTTCTGACTTTTAACCATTTTTGCCAGATTACAAAGTCGTCACAGACTTTCCTAACGACAACCGTGCCGCTAGCAGTTTCGCCTCTAAAAATTTCACCATTCATAGCATCCCATAATCTCCAGAGAATGGTGAGCAAGACAAAGGGCCATAACCGCGGCTCCAGAGATAATTGTTTCTTCAATGGAGAGAAAAAAATTTGCTACTTGAACAATCATGGCTTGTATATATAGCACACTCGTGCGGTCGTGCCTTGTAGTACAGATGATGGCAGCATAGGCTGCTGGCGAGGATGCCGGCTTTTGGTTGTAGTGTCTACCTGCACGAATCTTTCTTTCGCCGTCGAACTCACACCATCTACTTCATGCACACCGAAAAAACAATGGAAAAAAAAAGAAAGACTGAAATCGAGGGCAGGGGAGGAGTGGCGGGAGGACGGGGACCATCGATCGAGCGCCCAGCCACACCGGCCGGATCAGGGAAATCAATGAGGATGACACCAAAAGGCCTCAGTGCACATTTCCCTCGGAACAGACAGTTTCTTGACCCTATCAAAATCAACACCATAAAATATTCTAGATTGAGAACAATATCGGTATCCCTTGCATATTTTATCTACTAGGCTGAGGAACGCCAACAGGTACACGCAAGCAACCTAAGGTTCAAACTTGTATCATCTGAAAACATGATTTGAACTTGTTAGTGTTTGGATTGCACTTAATCCAAGAACTTGTATTAGTGGATTCATATTTGTGCACACTTTCATATGATGTCAAATCCGTAGCCAGGAACATTACTTTATGTGAGATGTAGTGGTCAAATTTAATTTGTGACTTAGAGACTGGAACTAGGTCAAACCGCTAGCTCATCACAAAAAAAGGAGGACGCTAGGGAGTTTCTGTGTATTTGAAATAGCAACGCAAACAACCTCTATTTTCTCTGCTACAACACAAACTAATGTACACAAGTTCATTTTGTATGACGGGTCGAAAAAAAAAACTGATGTCTCCATATATCCATCCCTGACGCCAGTGAATACTACTCGTAGTAGCTTATGTATATAGCTAGTTTCTCATCTGTCGGCTCCACGTCGGCACTGCACATGCACGTCGTCGTCCATCTAGAAAGAAAGCGTTGACCGGCCGGCCAGTGATGCTGCATGCACTGCCCAACACCTGAGTGCGGGAGTGCTGTGCTTGCTGCTCAATCTAACCAACTTGCATTGGTCAGAGTCAACTAACCTGCAATTTATGATTCTCTGTGTGTCCATCTCAAATAAGACTGCTGTGCCTTACGTAGACCCTTGATAATTTCAGTCGACTCCTGCTCGCCACCATGTCAACAAAAGCTGCACCGACCGACCCTTGATAATTTCAGTCATTTTAACTGGTCTAAAATCCTATGCCATGCATGCTAACTTTATGTGTTATAAGTTAATTACATAAAGATCTACAGCTAGCGTTACAATTATTCAACAAGGTGATACCCAAGGTTTTTGACATGTTTGCTTTGTCGTCGCCCGGGCATTTTACCACAGCTAGCTAGAACGTACGACTAGTAGCCATGCGTTCATCAGTAGAAAGATCAAAAGATTGCACGTTAAGCTTGCTTAGCTTTTGACTAATTCGATCTGATCAAGTAGTCTAAGTGTACGTACGTGTCTATATATTGCATTGTCAACACGAAGCTTGCTTGTGGATTGGGATGTCTGTTTTTTTTCCAGACGAATGCAGAACAGGTCATCATCCTAGCTACATCCATTCATCTCGATCGATCGTAACATGCACTGCATTACATTAATTCGTCGATGATCGATGCATAAAGAAATAAGTGATCCATGCGCAGACCTGACCTAGCTCCTCCCTCTCCCTTGGAGCTAGTCTTGGTTAAGACGAGTATAGTCCAAAAGCAAATTTTGCATGTTGCATGCATGTCATCCATCTACCCAAACAAGCTGCTGCAGGGCATGCAGGCGACTCGTCTTCTTGCTCTAGAATCACTAACTTATTGGCTGTAGAATTAGAATCACTGCGAAACCACGTTTTCAGCATTTCACATGTGTAGGCACAAAAAAGAGAATCACGTACCAAAAACGTTTCAGATGTATGCTGTTTGGCACGGTTTCTACTGATTCTTATAAGAATTGGAACTGAATCTGTGTGCCAAACGCACCTTTAGGACCTATTTGGTAGGGATCCAGATTTTTGTAGAAACGTTTAAGATCCAGATTCTCTTAACAAACGTTTTCAAATAGAGAGTTAGAATCACCGGACGGTGGAAAGCAACAGAACAGGTCATCCGATCCATTCATCTCGATGATCACTGCATAAATGAATAAAATGGATCAGCAGAGGCAGACCAGACCTAGCTCCTCTCTTGGAGTTGGAGGTGGTCTTGGTTGATAAATGAGAAGAGTCCAAAGACAAATTTTGTGGCATATGCATGTCCATCACTCCATCTACCCAACCAAGCTGCAGGGCATGCAGCCATGCGGGCGACTCGTCGTCCTGCTCTAGAAGCTGGAATATATAGCTAGCTAGCTATGGACATACTCTAGTTGACATTATCTCCACAAGTTGCTCTGCGCCATGTGCTGTGCTCCGCACTGCGCCAAAGCTTCAATTCGTCGTCTCCCTCCTCCACTCAACTGAACACTGGACCCATGACCCATCCATGCCCATATCCTCGTCTCCGCCACTCGCCAGCCATCCATCCAGTCAACTATGGCTGGCTGCGTATATCTCGCCGCCAATCGCTAGTCCTCGACATGCATAACGCACCCCCGTGTGACGCTCTCGCCCATATATATTATGTTGCATGCAAGCAAACAAACCAATCGGCAGCAGGACCGGAGAGGAAGAAGACGACATCCACAATCACACACAAACCAACATGGCTCCATCAGCGCCGGCGGTGCTTCTCCCGCTGCTGCTCGCCGCCGCCGCGGCGTTAATTCTGGCGCCACGGCCGAGCTCCGCCGTGGACCCGGTGAGCACATACTGCGCCAAGAACTTCACGGGCGCGCAGACGCAGGCGAGCATCAGCGCGGTGCTCGCCGCGCTGGTGCCGCGCGCCTCGGCCACGTACTACGCGACGGCGACGTCCGGCAGCGGCAGCTCCACGATCTGGGGCTTGGCGCAGTGCCGGGGCGACATACCGTCGTCCGACTGCGCGCGCTGCGTCGCCGCGGCGTCGCGGCAGGTGGCGGCGTCGTGCCGGGGCCAGGCGGACGCGCGGGTCTGGTACGACTACTGCTTCCTCCGCTACGACGACGCCGACTTCCTGGGCCTGCCGGACACCGGGTACACGCTCATCCTCATCAACACCATGAACGCCACCGGCGACCTGGCCGCGTTCGACCGTGCCGAGCGGAAGCTCATGGCGCGGGTGTCCGAGGAGGCCGGCGACCCCGCGAGCAACGGGCTGGCCAGGGAGACGGCGAAGTTTGGGTCGGAGGGGACCACCATCTACGGGCTCGGGTGGTGCACCAGGGACATCACCGCCGCGGATTGTGGGCTCTGCGTGGCGCAGGCGGTGGCGGAGCTCCCCAACTACTGTCGCTTCCGGAGGGGATGTCGCGTGCTCTACAGCAGCTGCATGGCGCGCTACGAGACCTACCCCTTCTTCTTCCCGGTCACCGGCGCCGACGACGACAACGTCGCGGCTGCCTCCTCCCACGCTGGCGAGTATGAGACTCTCATCTTGAACCACAAATAGTAGTTTCAACTTTCAAGTGTACGTTTATTTCCGTTTGTTAATCGCGCGCGGTAAATCAATCGTGCGCTAGCTATATGTCACTCGTTGCAGTGATAGTAATAATATGGATGCTTCTTGCATTGCATGCACAAAACTATACTAATACGATATATCTATCTACGCCTATATATAACTAGAACAAATGAGTACTGTACGCCATCTTTTTTACTGAATGGTGGTATATAGATGCCGGAAATTGTTGCAGAAATTCCAATTAATTAAAATGTAACAATTTTCATGTGCCGCACGAAGTCTATCTTGTCATCGTGTGCATAGTGGTAGTTACGGTTGACCATGAGCATTGGCACATGGCGAAAAAGGGAGGTTTGTGGTCACTTGTGACCGGAGATGGAGATAGTTTGCTGCTGGTCAAACCATTTTAAAACGTGGACGCCCAATGCGCCCTGTCGTTGTCCAACCGCATTGATGGGTCGCTTTAGAGCAGGTACAATAATAGGTCTGTAGCCAAGCAAATGCTGATGTGAAAGAAAGAAAGAAGGAGAGAGAGGAGAGCTTAGCTCTCCTACAAGCAATAAGCTGGGCACGGATGCATATGCAGTAGTGGGTCCAGCAATAAGTGAATGTGAGGAGGATTAGGAAAGAGAAAGTGCGGCATGGGTAAAACTACCAATAGAAAAGTTCTTTGTAGACAAATAAGAGATATCTATTGTATAGCTTGGTTTTTGCAACTTGGCTAATATCCAAACACTTAGCTCTATTATTAGTCTTGCTCTTACAACGTGGACGCGGGCGGTCAAACCCCTTTTGGGGCACTGAATTGACCACTAATATGTACACACGTTGCACCATTACCATAGCAAAGTTTTTATGTTAAAAAACTTCACTAATGTACTATACTCCCCATTTAGAACCAAAATGTCGACTACAAGAAGGTTAGCTAGCAGCCGCTAAAAAAAGGGGCTGTCTAGTCTCGTAACCACATGATCCAGATCAAATTATCAAAACTAATGCAAACAGATAGAACATACAAATCGCGTGACTGAAAAGTCATGGCTGAAAATATTGTTGGCTGATTTGTTGGAAGAGAAAAAACACTGCTAGCTGGTAGAAAAAGTACGGCTTATAAGACGAGCGAACTCTATAAAATCCAAATTGGAAGATTTTAAAGGGGAAGAAATAAACCATACATACAAACAAAAAAGAGCCAAAAAAAGATTTCAAGTAATCCAAATGACCATTCTCATTTACGAACAATCAAATTACACCGATTGAACACAAAACTTACACCCAAATTAAAATAGTAAAATATGCTGCAACAAGATGTAATATGGAACTGGGAGTACGAGGAAGTGGTTATGGTCGACGAGGAGTAGGCCACAGGCGCTGTACTCCCTGCCGCGGTCATTGCCAGCGATGCGAAGGAGGGGAGGAGGAGGAGAGGGGTTGCGGTGACCTGCCCCTGCTGGGCCTCTCTGCGCCCGCGTTGCTCTGGCCATGCCCCTCCTCCGCGCGAGACGGCAGGGCGCAGGGCACGCGGTGTCGGCGGCGAGGCAGTGCGTTGACGGAAGAAGTTGCGGTTGACCAGGGAAAGGCTTTGAGGCGTTGAGCACTTCATCCGTATCATCCCAGCGCTATCCGATGGCCTAGCGAGCGTTAGAAATGTTCAGGAAGATCAGGAGGCAAAGAACTAAAAACGTTCAGCATTGGATGGCCTAAAGTTAATAGGCATATGAACCATCATTGTCTCTTAACCTGCTGCTGTCGCTGACCACCAGAGGGAAAAATGTTCTGCTGCTGCTGAGGCAACAACACAACAAATATATAGGGTCATTGTACTATGAATAAACAAGTTCAAGAACCAGCCACTGTTGAACTGGAAATCAAAAGATGTTTCTGGTGAAGCACATCAACCTAGCTGAGCTTCAGCTAACCAACGGTGAACAGTATGACAAGGCTGCTGCAGAGCCGAACTTTAAAAAAAAAAACCCTCATGTATATTCATATATTAACACCAGAGTATATAGACTAGGAAAAGAAATACTAAATTACTCTTCTCTGTGCCCATCTTACTATATTTAGACATATAAAGCGTACACCCACAGAGAAGAGTTTTAAACAATACATATTTGAGTAGGATCTCTGAATTTGCATCCGACAAAAGTGCCATATCTTCATTGTTCGCTTAGAACTTATCCGCCATAATTTTAAAGACGGCTAACGGTGTTTTTCTCTCACAACAAATCAGCCTAACCACTTTTACGGCCAGCCGAACAGTTGAAAACGTGCAAACGCTATCGGGCAATGACGGCGAAAACCTCCCAAGGCCATCTTGAGCACTACGACACACCTTTCGCAGAGATGACAGACTAGAGTTGGCTCTGAAATCAAAAGGTGCTCGACCCAATAATAAAGAATCTCAAATGAGCAACACCACAACATCTACCATTCCCCTCCACTTGCTCGGTCTGCACTTCAACGCAGTGGCGGATGCAGGATGAGAATCAAGGGGGCTAAAACAATAGAGATGTTGATTTGCATGAAGATTTAATGGTGATTTGAGGTTTTTGCTACAGTGTTTTTAGTGGTAAATCCAGTCATTAGGGGGGCTGGAGCCCACCCAGCCCCCTTTAGATCCGCCGCCGCTTCAACGTTCCTGGCACCGGTGTCCCAAGAACAACCGCAACTAGAGCGCACATCGCCCTAGCAAGCCGCACACCCGTCTTTTTTACTTTTTAGCCCTTTTTTCGAAAGATTTTCTCAAATACGTCCCTAACGGAAAGATTTCAGAAAATAAACCTTGGGCTTGGCGCCATCCACGCTGGCGCCAAGGTAACACATCTTGGCGCCGTTAACGTTGGCGCCAAGCCCCTATGCCACCTGGCCGACGACGCCGAGCTGGCGCTGACGTGGCAGCACCTTGGCGCCATCACCATTGGCGCTAAGCTTGGCGCCATCGTCATTGGTGCCAAGCCTGGCGATATGGATCTTGGCATCGAGCTGTTGGAATTTCTTAAGTTTGAAATTTTATCATGAGATGGACATATAAAAATTTGTTAAGTCTATAAATTTACCATGAGATGGGACATGTTGGAATTGGTTAAGTCTGAAATTTTACCATGACATTGACAAATTTGATGCTATCGCATGATAGTTCGTATTCTAACATATCCAGGCCGCAGCAAATATCCAGCCCTTTTTATCCTCACTTAAAATTCCAGACTTTACCATGACCTGCGGAAGGAGGTGTAGCAGCAATAGTGCGTGGCTCATGCATCATTGTTGTCTCGTATCGATGAGTGTTGTAACCTGTCATTATAGACACAAAATAGGAACAAAACAGTGAAAGTTATCCCTAATAATCTACTAAAAGAAAACAAGTGGTGGTGGTGAAAGTGGAATGCAAAATCACAAGCGGCTTATCACCGTCTTGCCTGTATTCTTACCAACGCCAAACAGGAGCCAAACCAAAGTGGCGAAGTAATCTGTTGTTGAGCATGTGTAACAGTTGCAAGATGAACCTGTGCTGACAGAAGAATATGTGGAGCTATGGGTAGGCACACAATATGACAGCAAGGATTAGCAATTAACGAATGCAGAGTAGCAATTGTTCAATCCGGATCCAAAGTAAAAATCATAGTACTGGCTAAGACGTGTCGAGACATAACGCAACAAGGTGAAAGCAAAGGACGATGGAAAGAACTCACAGAACACGCAAATAACCCGAATTTTTTTTCTTTTTCTGAATTTTTCCCGGAATTTCCCAAAAGGCACTAGTAGGAATCAATTTTTTTTTTATTTTTTTTGCTATTTTTTTTATATTTTTCTCTGAACAAGGATAAAAAAGATGTAACCACAAAAATTGGCACCTACAACTGAGGTGGGATGTGGTCTACCGAAATACAGCAAGTTCTCTGAAAAATGTGTAAAATCTTTGACAATTTTTTTTCTTTATTTTCCTAAATTTTTTTTGGCAATTTTGATGAAACCAAACAGGACGAAGCCGAGTTTGGGAAGACCCCAAATGGTATCAAGAAGCTGCTGTAAAAATTTCAGATTTTTCTGATAAACGAGCGAAAAATTATGCCTGTTTTACCGAAGGTATCTCAAGTTATGTTTTCCGGAAGGCACAATACGGCAGTTAGGGCAAAACGTCCATAAACTCCAACACCGATAACAAGATGGAAAAATGACTTTTGCTACGACTTGGATAAATCTGGATTTTTGCTACGACTTGGATATGTTAGAATACCGACTACCATGTGGTAGACATATGGAAAAATGACTTTTTTAACATGACTCGGATATTTACAAATTTAAAATTTTACAATGACTTGGATATTGAGAAATATGACTAACTTTAGAGTTTTTACAGTGACTTTCTGTTTGATCACTTAGAATAACCTGGAAATACTTAGGATAAAAAATGATATACATGGTGATTTAATTTGTGGCGCCAGGCTTGGCGCCATTAACGATGACGCCAAGCTTGGCGCCAATGGTGATGACGCCAAGATGCTGCCATGTCAGCGTCAGCTCGGCGTCGTCGGCCAAGTGGCATGGGGGCTTGGTGCCAACGTTAACGGCGCCAAGCTGTGTTATCTTGGCGCCAGCGTGGATGGCGTCAAGCCCATGATCTATTTTCTAAAATCTTTCTGTCAGGGGCGTATTTGAGAAAATCTTTCGAAAAAAGGGCTAAAAAGTAAAAAAGACGGGCCGCACAGTAACAGTTCAAGGCAGATCAGAGCCTGTAGCAACATACATAGAGGGGACAAGAGGACTCGTACATGTGCATACACTCGTCCATATGAATGCATGCACACACGTCATATCCTTATGAGTACCTTCTAAAGACTGAGCTAGCATATCTTGAGATTGACGAAGTCACCGCAGACGCCTAACTACCGACGGCCATGCCACCTATCACTGAAAGAGCAATGTCGTTAAATCTTGAAATACGATCACTCACGTCAAGTCTGAGAACTTCAACCCGAATAGATAGGTTCCACTATAAGAAACCAACCAGCTGGGCGAAGCTCAGTTCACACAACACATCACTTAATCAGCTATGACAAAAAAATGGATACTATTATTTTTTATTAAATCATACAAATTTTGTATTGAATACTTCGGTCACAAAATGATTTTAAATGAAAAAGTTTGTATTACAAAGTTTTAGATCTAGGTGAGAACTATAACTTGTTATAGGGTGTGTCTATTAATGGTCTGAAAAATAAATCAGAATTTTAATTTCTAATTTAATGATCTCAAATAAAAAGTCATCAACTACGAAGTTTTAGACGATCTTATCGAGCTCTATAATTTTAATATACATTTATCTTCATTTCACTACTTCACTCGAAAAACTTGTGAATTTAATTATTTGTCTGGCACCAACCATCCTTAGAATTTTTTTTTGTTCAGCACCTATTTTTATGGAATTTATATGTCTGATGGAGTTTTATTTGAGAAGTTCAAAGTTTGGGTCAGAACGTGACAATGTTGCCGGTGTGCATACCGGGATTTGCGTCCCTACTTTTGACCACTAGTACTACCTGCTCCCTCTATCTTGTAATATAGTGCATTCTAGAAATTTTAGGACAAATTAAAAGAGAATATAAAAGACGTATATACCCTTATTTTATTTCCTAATCAGACATTATCACCAAGTTGATTGATGGTGATTGGTTGATAAATAGAAAATATTTAATGCAAAATTATTTTTTGTCCTCTAGAATGCATTATATTTGAAAACAAATTTGAATGTTACAATACACTGTATTACAGAATGGAGGGAGTATGTTTTTATTATATCTCATATTTGCTTTGTCCTAAGTCAAACATTTATATCTTTGACCATTAATTTAAAAAAAACTATAAAGACTCATGCCATAAGATTTATGTTTTTAGATTCACTATGAGAAATACTTTTATAATATATAATTCATATGCTATGAAATCATAAGGATTTTTTAAAATGGTTGTGATCAAAGATGGTAATGTTTGACTTAGAACAAGGTAAATGTGACATATAAAAAATCGGAGGGAGTAGTATAGAAAGGTAAAAGAAAACGAGGCTTAAAAAACAGGTGGAATTCCATTATTGAAGCATATACGTGTATTTTTGACGTACTCCGTAAAATAATAGCACATGACGGCCGGCCGCCGGCGTTATTTATGTTTATAAATATTGCATGGAAGGTAAGCACGCAGCATCAGGGCTCATTAGATTTGCTGGAAGTCGTTGAGCTTCAACTGGCCGTCCCCCTTGTGGATCATGGGCGCCCACCAGCTCGCTGGCACCGGGTACTCGTCCTTGAGCGCGTCGGCGCCCTTGTTCACGAGCGCCACGTCGCGTTCCACCTCCAGCTTAAACCCTCCGGCGCTGCCCTGCTCGCCCGCGACGCCGTGCAGGTAGCACTCGAGGTTGTGGAGTGTCTGCACCGTGCCGGGCCACTTGAGGTACGGCGAGCGGGCGGTGTTGATGTTCAGCGTCGTGGCCACGTCCACGTACGCCAGCGGCGGGTACATTGGCACGACGTCGCCGGCGTTCTTCACGTGGAGAGCCTTGAGGTCCTTGAAGGATTGGAAGGCGGCCTTGAAGAAACGGTCGCCGACGTGCGGACACGCAAACACGATGGCCGTCACCGGGCATGCCGGCTTAGTGGACGTTGAGCCGTCGCCGGTGGCGGGCACGTTCACGCCGTTGCTGACGATGTCGACGGCGTTGAGGATGGAGATGGCCGCGCCGAGGCTGTGGCCGGTGATGGTGATGCTCATCTCCTCGTCCTTGTAGAGCTCCACCAGCCTCCTCACCTCCTCGAAGACCTGGTCCCTAGCGCTAGTCTTGTTGAACTTGGAGCCTGCGTGGCTGGACGTGTACATGGAGAGGAAGCCCATGTGAACCATCGCCAAGGGGTTGGCGGCGGCCTTGGAGCCGAGGACCGGCGCGGCGGGCACGGGCGTGAAGCCGAGGTCGTTGACCCACTCCAGGCTCTGCACGGTGCCGCGCCACGCGACGACGATGTCGCGCCTCCCCAGCGCGGCGGCGCCCTCGTCGGCGGCCACGGCGACGTAGCCCATGAAGTTGGACTCCCTGGACCACACGTCCTTGAGCGCCGCCAGTGGGCGCACGAGGAAGGCGTCGGGGACGGGCTGCCCCGACGTGGCGTAGATGAACCTGGTGACCTCGTAGTGGCCGGCCGCCGCCACGCCCGAGCTGGCCAGCAGGTCGGAGTAGCCGTACATGCAGGCGCCCGCGTGCGGGGACCGCCGCTCCGTGTTGAAGCCGTCGTAGGTGGCCTCGGCGAGCTCGCCGTAGGAGATGATGGTCTTGCGGAGGTCCAGGTCCAGCGGGTCCAGGAGGCCATTCCACGAGTGCTCGCCGTGGAGCTCGCGCCACCTCTCGGCGATGCCGACGGTGCTTGCATTTCCAGAGGATGCCATGGCTACTTACTTACCTTACCTTACCTCCCTCGGCTGCGCAGGCACGTACAGTAGCGGCCTCGTCCGATCCAAATTATCCAAACCTGAGGAGCTACCTAGCTATCGCTTGGTAGTTATTGCTTCAGCTTGTAGTGTATTTATAGCCGCCGGTCGAAGCGATCGACCCTCTGGCCTGCATCCTGTTGCCTGCTGGTCCAGGTATTTGCAAATGGATGCGTGCTCCACGTGCCAATCATTCATGGGCCGGCTTGGGGTTGGGCAGCATCATAATGATGCCGGTGGAGAAAGAATGGGTCACCCATATCCATGCATGCATGCTGGATCTGGTTGCGGCGCGCGTGAGGAGGAAGAAGCAAGCGCGCTAAAATCGCTGGCTCTTCAACCGCCTCCACGACCTCCACTCGGCGTGTCCGAGCTCGGCACCGCCACACTGGCGGTAGCGGTCGATGGGAAGGGGACGGCCTTGGTACGCAGCCGTCATGGGTGGGAATATCAGCGCTCAGCGGTCGGTGGCCGGCTTTTAGGGTGTACATTTGCTACTGTCTGTATGTTAAATTTCATGATCTTCCAGATGACCTCTTGTTCGTGTGTAGTAATTGGTCCTGTACCGTACGTACCAATTAAGGTCCCGTTCGGTTCCATAGAAACCGTTTCGGACGTGGAATAGCCCATTCCGGAGGAAGCGAACAAAAGCATGCATGCATGCATCAGGATAGGAGCAAATTTAATTTAATATATATGTAGGTCAAGACGACAATAATGCAATGCAATGACTGCATGCATGTGAAGAGTAGCCAGCGAGTGTAGTACACGCGGCCGGCTGGATCTGCGCTGCGCTCGGCCCATCGAGCTATCAATTCATGCGTGAATCACGTGCTGGAACACTGTGATTTCTGATTTTGCTGGTCGCCATTGCCCATCGCCTTGCCATTTGCCAACCGGCAGCCGGTTGCACGTAACACCCCTTCCAAATTCCAAGTTTTAACACTCTCTCTCCATGATATCAATCTTTAGACGTATACATGAAACATTAAATGTAGGTAAAAAAATAACTAATTACACAGTTTGTCTGTGATTTGCGAGACGAATCTTTTGAGCCTAATTAGTTCATGATTGGACACTAATTGCCAAATACAAACGAAAATGCTACAGTAGCCAGATTGCAAAAAATTGCAATCTAAACGAGGCCCTATATACTGTGTGGGAGAAAACCCTCTTATTACATATTCTATTCATAATTTTAAGACGCTACCAACCATCCAACGTTACGAGAATAACACTTATTTTTGAACGATGATGGGAGTACTAGATTATTTCCACATGACAAACATCCTCTCATCAATCTATATCTACATCTTTAATTTATAAGGATAATCCCCACTACAACTTTATATCAACGTACGAGTCATCCACATCATCTTCCACTGACTATCTACATCATCTCACTAATAGCCATGTCATCCTACTAAATTTCGAACCACTTAATGTAACCAATTTTGACAAGAATGGAGGTAAGAACCAGCCATCCACATCATCTTTCACTAACTATCTACATCATCTCTTACTAATAGTCATGTCATCCCACTAACTTTGAACCTCTTAATGTAACCAATTTTGACGAGAATGGAGGTAAGAACAGAAGGGTATGACATAACTAACTTAATGCTGGGTGCGGCATGACCGGATCAGATGTAGTTCCACTGACGATGCTCCATAACAATGCTCTGCTGCAACGTCTCGGTCCAGTATCGACCAATCAACCCGCAGGCGCATCTTGGCAGTACCTAAAGTGAACTCAACTTCATCTCCTTTGGAGATCCTCGGGGTAAATTTAATGGCTACACCTTTACCACCATGAACCCTTGCAGCCCTTGCAATGATTATTAGCGCATCCTCAAAATAGACAGATATGACAGGCCGCATCATCTTGATAGCACCACGACCATTACCAGGCATGTGATCTGCCAGTTGGCTATCATAAAGCACAAGGCTATTGTTGACGCTGGTTGTGCGGGCAGTGACTATTCCACAGAATTCTCCCTCTAAAACTTCAAGTGAAACAGTTGCCTCCACCGCAGATAAAACAAAAGCATACACCATCTTCACAGTACTTAGCCTGGTGGCAAGAGAGAGTCTATCAACCTCACATTTCTTCGAGGACCGCCCTGCTATGCCTCTGATTGTCAAGACTCCTTTACTAAGTTCTCTGTCCTGACCTTGAAGATCCTTGATCATCAGATCAGTCTCAACATAATTCGCATCTAACAATAAAAGACCACGTTTCGGGCCAGTCAAGATCAATGGTTCATCCTGCAAAAAAAGGGTGACAGCTAGATTAGTGACATTATTTCTCTAATATATAGTGTTACGACTTGCGAGAGAACTATATATAGAAAAAAAAGGCACGCAGCAAAGGGAAGCTAGCTGTTTCTGTAGAGTTAACTTCTAATGGTTCATTCAGTGCACACTCAGCAGCCTGATATGGTCTAGTTTTAGCTGTACAAGTGTAGTATATATAGTTAAAAAAAATTAGGGCATGGCAGGTTCAGTCTTACGTTCTGTTCTGGACATATGTGTACTTTATTGGCATTATTACAACAACGGCAGTGTTATTATGAAGTGTAATTGGTGGCACCCGAACCTTGGACTGGAATCTTTTAGATAGAGTTCAAACAAGATAGGAGGATGAGAAGTGTGTACGTCTATTACATTGTCGATCCACCAATCAAACCAAACCAATACAAACAGTACTGATGGATTTTAGGACAAGCTCCACATATACATGATGAAAAGGAAGAGGAACGACCTTGAGGCTAATTAACAGGAACATAATGCATAGCAGGAGTAGTGCATATATTATATATTATATATTATATATTATATATAGGTAGTAGCAAGGAGAAGTGGTCGTATATATGATCAATCAAACCTTAGACTTGATGAGTTGGCAATGTTCGCGGTCGCGGTGGAAGAGATAAACACGCTTGTAGTCGGTGCAGCCTCGCGCAATGACAGTTCCATAGACATGGATAGGGAAGCCAACATCTGAGCTGGCTACCTTGACAGATAAGATGTTTACTGCATCGTTGAGCTCGATTTCTTCTCCGACTTGGAAGACTTGATTGGTAAATCTCATCGGACCAATGGGCGCTGTGATACGGTGCGGGAAGGGGGGAATAAAAACACAAAGGAATAAGCAAGGTCACATGCTCAAATATAACTTTATAACCATTTCCAATAATAATATCTTCAAATAGAACCCATCGCCTGGTTGAACTTTTCTTACTATTAACTTTATTATAATATTTGCATATAGCTTCACAGCCTGTCTTTACTGTGAACTCTTTGAATCCTAAGTATAATCTAAAAGCATTTATTGCATTGATAATAGCCAAGATTTCTCTATCTGTATTATTTATTGCTTTTAACTTATATTTACCTAAAGCGTATCTACATATTTTTTCTTCTAACTTTGATGAGTATTTGTGCGGCTTTTGTTTAAGTATTGCACCCCATCCTAATTCTGATGCATCTGTTTCTATAATAAAATAATTATCATCTAAAGGTAATTCTAAGGGTTTTAACTCTTTGACTATTTCTTTTATAATTCTTACTAGCTTTACATTTTCAGAGTTAAAATGCTTTGGCCCGTTTTTTCTTAACTTTGCATACAGTGGACCAGCTAGCTTTGCTAAATTCTCAATATAATTTCTAGCATAATTTACTATTCCTAAAAATTGTTGTAGAGTCTTTTTATCATTCATGACATCAAGAAATTGTAAAATTTTCTTTGCAATATGCTCTTGTAAATGGATTTTTCCATCTCCAATTTCATGATCTAAGAAATTTATCTTTTCTTTGCATATTTCCAATTTTCTTTTAGAAAGTATTAACCCATGCTGCTCTACCTTTCTAAAAAATGTTTCTAAATGAGTTATATGCTCTTTGTAGGATTTTGAAAAGATTAAAAGATCATCAATATAGACCAATATGAATTCTTGATTTTCATTAAAGATATTTTGCATTTTTCTTTGAAATAAGGCAGGGGTATTTTTTAATCCTAACGGCATTACTAACCATTCAAAATGACCTTGAGGGCATGTGAAAGCCGCCCATTCTATTGATTCTCCTGCCATTTTTACTTGCCAAAACCTAGCTTCTAAATCAAATTTTGAGAAATATTTACATCCTTGTATCCTATTTATCCATTCTTGCTTATTTGGGATATTATATCCGTCATCTATAGTATTATCATTTAGTCTTTTATAATTAGTAATCATTCTTGATTTTCCTCTAGCTATTTCAGCATGATTTCTAACTATAAATGATGCTGATCTATGAGGACTTCGACTTTCTCTTATTGCTCCTAACTTTAGTAATTCTTCTATATGCATTTTAAAGTCTTCTATATCTTTAGGTGTTGCTTCTATAGGACTAGTCTTAATTATATAGTTTGGGTTTATTATATTAATTCTACAAACTATACCATTCTTATACCAATGCTTCATTGGTATTTCTCCAATTATTTGAATATCTTTCAATCTTTGTACTATTTTATCTATGTCTTTTTTAGATTTTATATCCCTATACCAATTTGGTGCTAGTGATTGCAAACTAATGCATTATATACTTGAATTTGCTATATGAAATATTTCTATATTTTCGCCTAACTCTTTATCTCTATAATTTTTAGATTCTTCAATTTCTAAATTAGAATTTATAGATTTACGTATTTCTGTTATATATGGAATGTTATCTTGATGAGGAATGAATGTAATTCCCTGCTCATGTATGATCGTTGTTTGTACTGAATATTGTAAAAATCTTAATCCTAATAACATATCAACATTTATCATAGATAGATCTCTTATTGTAATTTCATCTATTATGTATTTTGTATTATTTATTTGTATTTCAACATTGTAAGCTAATTGATTATGAGCCCTTTTTATTCCAGACATATCAGTAGATATTTCTGCTTTATCTTGGTCTATTGTATGAACTATTTCTGGACATTTTGCAAAAATATTTATCATGTATAATATTCTTAGAACAACCAGTATCTACCAATGCTAATATTTTATAAGTGATGGTAGGAGTTAAGTTTAATTTTATAAGTATTCTTATTCCTACTATCTCTTTAAATGGTAGCTTAACTATATATTTGCTCCCAAAGCTTATTATGGCATCTTTTAATGGTATAGTCTTATCATTTTTTCTATTTGTTAGTGCTTGATCCCTTAGCTCAGTATTACCATTAACATGTTCTTTTGTCTTACTTTCTTCATTAAGTTCTATCTTAGTTCTTAGCTCTTCTAATTCTGCTTCTAAGTTATTTATTCTATTTTCTAAATTTCTAACTCTACTTGCTAATATTTTATCATCTGGTTCTAACTCTACCTCTTGTCTCCATTTCTGATTATTTTCTTTTAAGCATGAAATACAGACTTGCTTTAGGCATTTACTACATGTAAATCTATTTTCTTGACTAGGGTAGTATATATAGAAAATACATTTTATATTATAGTCACCTCTTCCTTTTATCCAATCATGCTTACAGTTTTTTTGATCCATTAATTCAATTTTTGCTTCTGCTGGACTATTAATATCACTAGTTATTATATCTAATCCTTCCATAGCATTATCTAAATTGCATAATTCTTCATCACCTAAGGAATTTATGAAATCATTATAACTTTGAGCATTATCTTCTTCTTCTTCTACATAACTTTCTAAAAACTGTTGACTACTTTCCACTCGTTTTTCTTCTTTTATGATATATTCATTATTATTACTTTGTACTACTTCTTCATTTGTAGCACATTCTAAGCTATTATTCTGCACAACTTCTTTAGCATTGATATTCTCTTTATCTATATTTTTCACCTTAGCTTCATGTTTCTTTATCACAACAGGTGTTTTATATTTATTCTCTAGTTCTCTTTCCTCCTTAATATTATTAAGATAATATATTTTTCGTATAAAATAGATTTCTTTTTCTCTTATAGTATTCCATTCACATATCATAGAGTTTTTGTATTCATCACGAACTTTGCTTAACTTTTGTTCATAATATTTTATTTCATTATTTAAATCTAAATTATCCATTATCAATAATTTTAGTATATCACTTCGAACTCAAAATTCAAATTTAAAATTCACGAGTTACTATTCACAATACTATTCAAATTCAGTGGCACTATTCAAAATACTGGGTACTATTAAAATTCGGAATATAAACAGTGCACGAGCACTTCCCCTGAGTGGCTCAGACACCCAAATTCTTTACTATTTAGTCTACTATTTAGCACTGTTCGAGGCACTTCGTGTGTGAGTGGTGGATGCAGTGGTGCGTGAATGCGTGATTAGTGAGTGCGCGTGATTAGTGAATATCAGTATGCGGAAATAATGATTCTCAGGATCTTTTGCAGGCTGGCGAGACCAAAGATTCAGCCGGTGGTGCGACTATGCTTGTGTCAGTCCTACTCGGTATTTACCGTATGCATCACTAGCTCGCTTCAGAACCGGGCTAACCAGTTCTTCTCCCTCGCTATCCCCAGCCACGATCACACAGGACTTAGGCTCTATCGTCTTCCCAGGCAGTTTCACCCGAAGGGAACACTTCTCTGCGCAAATAAGGTTCTCTACAAACGCCGCTACCAGGGCTAACATGAGAACAACACACGCAGAGGTTTCTCCTCTAGGGTCCCTAGCATAGAGACATCACCCCATATGAACGAGCTTAAAGGAAAATAGGGATTAAAATAGGAAAGCTTAATTCATTTCCACAGAGCAAGCTTACGTACAGCTTTCCCTTTTGGGAAACTCCAAGCACTTACCACAAACCTTAGGCATTACGTTACAAACACAGAAAGATTACAGAAACTTCCCTTATTCTCTAATTTACAAAGTGATGGAGTAATACAGCAGAAGTGGAGTATTACTATTCGGTGGATGATCTTGAAACGTCCTTGATTTCCACGAAGGGAAATCCACAGAAACGTAGTGTAAAATGACGAAACAATCCGTCAATATTACCTAATTCTCAGTGATACACAAAGTCATACACGATTATCAGAGTACAATAGAGAGTTTTACATAAATTATCCTCTTCGCCTCGCAGGGCAGAACACACTCACACATAGCATCCAGAACATCATTTGACGAAGATAGCAGCGGAAAAAGATCTCCTGAAACCAGCTCGAGCGTAGAACAGACCCTCTAGTCCTCCCAACCATCGCCCTCGTAGTTGTACTCGGGCTCAGAACCTGCCAAAAATCTATCAGTACACTTGGTACTAGCCACGCATCGCCCACCCTATGCTTGCATTGCTTTGTGGAAAGTGGAATGTATTTTGAAGGAAGTAGATAGAGTCCTATTAGGCTATGGGTTTCTTATGCAAGTAGTTAATATTTTAATAATAAGATATTCATCATATTTTAACCCATCTTATTCACACGTTTTTTCCAATCCCATCACACACATCACCTCTCATCTCACTCTCTCTCTAGGCGACGAGATCGACTCCCACTCAAATCTCGCCTCAACGGCCAAAACCGGAATCCAATACGAAACCCGAGGGAAAGGTAGAAAGGACTCCTCTCACTAATCAAGTGAAGCGTAGGTCATGGGAATGTCCATATCCGTGGACGCGACTATACATATAGATTGATCAACTCTGCAGAGCGTGTATACCTGGTAATCCACAAGATCGCCATCCTCGATGATCCGACTCGTCTAGGCTAATTTCAACTACCTCCCAACCGGTACAGTACCACCCTACCACTCAGCCCTGGGCCACCCCGGAGTCCACCGAAACGCTGAGACTGTGAGACGTAGTACCAGGCTCCCAAGGTTACTACGCTGTCTTAGGAGGGTGTGGGTCCCCATGCCCGTACCTCCCTACACTATCACCTTCCAATCCTAGTAGTTGTGGTACCGCCCTAGTCAGTCGGGTATCTCCTGCCCATCGGGAGCGAGTGGTGTGCACGAAGGTCCTATGGTTCTGGTTCTCAAGACATACCAGTTCTTAGGGGGACCGGACATGATATCTTCTAAAAAAGGGATTACCAACTCCCCCGTGCCAAGACAGCACCTCCACCAGGGATAACCAACATCCTAGTTCACCTCTCAACATACCCGCCACAGGTAACTCTCGTGAGGGATGCCTAGGTCGCACCCCCTAGCAAGACTTGCCCCAAAGACTCATCGTAGGATCCTATCCGATCGACTCAACCCTCACCACTCTCCCAAGACGCACGCCAAGATCTCCTCAGTTCTTTTATCAGGTTTACCAAATTCTCGGCACCACGTGCCTTATACATATACGCCTCTCACTCATCGGTATCACATCACAGATATAATGCAAGTAAGAGTAAAAGCAGTAATACGTAACATGCGAGCATCTAGCCTAACAACACGATGAGCAGGAGTAAGGTTGTAACAAGCAGGGCTGGACAAAAAGCTCGTTAAGCTGCCTCGGTGGCTCGGTACAAAAGTGCTCCGATTGGACTCATTTCTCTTTTAAAATGAAAATGACTTGATTTGGAACGACTTTCAACTTCGGCTCGGCTCGTTAGGCTCGGCTCGTTAGGCTCGTCGTGAAGTTGGGTCTTAAATAATGCAGGAAATAATGATGAATAAGATTATACCAATTTCTAAAAAAGCTCGAAAAAAACTACGGTTGACTCGATATCCAGCCCTAGTAACAAGGTAAAGGGCTCAAAGTAAAGCATCTACCATGCAGCCTATCATCATAATATTGCATAAAAGGTAAAGCGCTAGCAATACTAGCATGCGTAATAGGATCTACGAGATTGGGTGGGGCGTGGCACCTAGCAGGTCGTCACCTAAGTCCTCACTGTAGTCGGGGTCGTACTCTTCAGTCGGCAGGTCCTCCGGCTCTGTTAAACGTAACATATGGTCGCGTGAGCGACTCCTATAGAGGTGCACAAAGAAGCAATAGAAATTCAAAAGATCCAAATGCACTCAAACACAAGCCTATGATATAGAGCTCATTTTTAGAAAAATTTGGGCACTAGTTTGGTATTTTTCTGAGTTAAAATGAATTAGTTATGAATTTTTAAAGATTAAATGAATTTTTGAAAAAAAAGAACTGAAAAATCTAGGCAGTGGCACGTGGCAGCATCCGATTGGCTAGAACAAAGTGTGTCACTGATAGGTGGGTCCCGTTGACTAGTCAACGGTCAATGGCCAACCATGACCGGGCCGAGACCGGGCCTCGGTGGGCCAGGTCAGGGCTAGATATGAGCCGGGTTGGGCCGGTCTGGGCCAGGTCGGCCCGAACATGTGTCAAGCTTAGGTTATGCCGTGTGGCAGCCTGGGTTCAAACTGGGCTTTGGCCCGTGTAGGTGTGGCTCACGGTGAACCGTGTGGTGTGAGCTGTGAACCGCAGACTCAGTCCGTGGTGGACCGAGTTCACCTGTTATCTCCCTCTCTTGGTCTACGGTGCACCGGTCACACGGTTCAGTGTGGCAGCAACACTCCCCCTCCCCTGCTTCTCGGTCATGCTCCCGTGCACGCCACCGTCGGCATGGCGGTCGCGAGCGGCTTCCCCGGTGGCTCTCTTCCCCCTTCTTGTCGCGCATAGCGCGTCCCTTGCCAAGGCGATGCTGATGGCTCTCTTACCCTCACCTCTACCGCACTAACACCGTGAGATTTTGACCTCGCCATGGTGAGCTCTAGCCATGGCAGGCATGTCCCGCGACGCGCCACCGCTCAGCGCTTCCTGATTCCTAGGCGCGTGTCGCGAGCCTCGGCTAGGTCTATAGGTGGGCGTGCTCGTGCTCTTGCCGGTGCAGGGTCAGGACCCTCCCTTGCTCGCTCCCGGTGCGCGGACAGCGAGGCGGCGCCATGACCGGCGTTCACACACGATGGCGGGGCGTCGGGCGTACCGTGGGTGGCGAGGTGGAAGGATAGTGATGCAGGGTGATTTGATGCCGTGTAGCCGTGCAGTGCAGTCCCGTGGTGAAGAAGACAAATTTCGGCGTCGCCTTCATCTCCGACGTCCCAAACGGTGGCGGCGGCATTGCCTCCTTTCCTTCTCTTCCTACCCCTCCTCCCCCTTTCTTGCAGCGCGGTGCGGTTAGAAGTGAGGCCACCAGAGGCAGCGGTGCAGTGGATGAAGGTGCTAGGGCTCGGCTTGGGAGGAATTTTATACCCCGAGGTCATCCATGGCGAGGCAGACAATGATGGGACAAGGAAGACTACGTGGCGATCATCCAAGGGGTCGTAGTGGGCTTTTGAGGTGGCGTGGTGCTCACGCATATGCCGTAGCGGTCTCGGCTTCGTGCTGCCACTGGCCTAGCTCGGTGTCAGGGCGGTTGCAGCCGTGGGCCATGGCGAAGGTGCACGCGGCTCATGGTGCGTGGGAGCGGAGGTGAGTCGTGTGTAGCCGACAGGCAGGACTGGTGGAGCAGCTTGGCACGCATGGCTAGCGGTGGGGGCAGAGGGAATCTCCCCTTGCTTCTTGCGTGACCCTGTCCCCTGCTCCTCGCTGTTTTCGGGCGAACAGAGGGAGTGGAAGGTTGAGGATGACCCTGCGGGTCCTGCTCGTCAGTGGCGTGGAGAAGAACGAAGACGCCTTGGTGTCTTGCGGGTGCGGTTAGCCGTGGCCTTGCTGGGCTGGCCCACGCGTGGGCGTGCGCGCGTGTGGTTGATCACGACGCGAGTTGGGCCGAGCCGGTTGGCGGGGTAGGCCGAGGGAAATTCCTTTCCTTTTTCTGATTTATTTAAAAAGCTTTTCTATTTTGCATTTTCTTTATTTTAATTATGCCAAGCATTTATAAGTGAGAAAACATATTGCCATGTCTTGTTCAACTCAAAAGGGTTCTACTTGATATACCTTAGGGTTTTCAACTAATTAACAAGGTCACTTTTCAACATTTATTTAATTATGAAATCAATTAAATAAAAAGGTGTTGCTTTTAATTCAATACAAAGAACATAAAATCCAACTCAAGCATAATTTATTTAAATGCAAGATGCAATTAACTAGTTTAGGTGCTACTTGTGCAGAAAGGGGGGTTGTTTCTTGCATGACACTTCACCATTCATAGGCTATTTTTAGAAAAAAAAATTGTAGTTGCGATTTTAGATTTAGGAAAAATCCTGGGTTGTTACAGATCTTCAGAGAGTTTCTGAGATCATGTCTTCATGGTGTATGGAGTGAGTGGAGTGGTGGTGGAGTGGAGTGTTCGGTGGGTGTGGTGTGTGAGAGCGTTGCTGATGAAGATCGCGATGTGGATGTTGTAACAGAACCGACCAATTATACGAAATTAAGTAAGAAAATCACCCGCGGAGGCAGACAATTTAACAAACTTAAACCCGTATAACCCGGTAGTCCGTGAAACCACGAAGGATTTCAAACCAACCAACATACAAACCAAGATCATACAAGTTTAGCAGCCACAGTCACATATTACATAAAATTCGCAATGATAGTTGAATACATTGGAGTTTAGAACATAAGTTATTACAAACCAAGTTCCAAATAAACTAGCGGAATCAATTAGTTTCATAAAATACACACACTCTTAATTCAAATACATTGCTAGAAGATAGTCACTTTCCACAAAAGCATGAGATGAGACATACGGAGTGACCATTGCCCTTGGTCCTAGTTGTCATCCATCGCCGAATATAGACAGTTGACGCAATAGCCATAGTACATCTGACCATATGCAACAACAATGGGAACAACACCCTGAGTACGAGAAAGTACTCAGCTAGACTTACCCGTCTTAAGTCAAAATAAAGTGACAAAGGATTATGCAAGGCTTTCTTTTCGTGAGCTAGCTGACTCATTTGTGAAAAGCGTGAGCTATCCTGACTAAACCATTTTAAATAATTTGCCTCAGGTTTATTATACTTATCCATGTAGGTAAGCACATACACTATAACAATCACTTGATTAACTGATAACATCCTGTTACCACTTGAATTTAGCATTTCCAACACCATCCATATAACCATAAGTGTTCCATCATCATTACTACGATGTCGTAACTCAAGTCAAGTGCTCACTATCCAGGAGCAGCAGCGATTCGAATCGATTCCTAACCAGCTGGTGATTTATTCCTCACACAAACCACACTCACCGATCAAGTGAGCTACAGATCACCAATAACATTTTCTAGGTAAACGTCGCGGGGTAACAATCATGGACCGCACTACCCAGGGACCGCCCGACTGCCAGGACGCACCTTGGGCTTACTCTTCGCGTCCCCGTACAACCCCCTTCGTCACCAGTCTGCCAATCCGAGTTTACCCCGGCCCGAAAAGTGCCACTAGCTTCGCGATCGAAAGGTACTTTATTCGGCCAGCTAAATATGAGGCATAAGTTCAACATGACAAGAGGAACGAGCAACGATCGGTCCTTAATCGACACGGACGGAAAACTACTAGCACCCCAGAACCCTGTCTGGTTGCCTCCAACTTTTTTGTCTGGTCTCCAGTTATACATCAACACATGGTTATTTTTCCGGATATCAACCATTCCATAGCTAAAACATTCTAGTAACCACCTATCATTTTAGGTGACCGGAATTCACCGATCGCTACCGGTCTAAGCAGGGCTAAGCAGTATTCGACCCAACTTTCGTAGGTAAATAATGTGAAAAGGATAGTAATATATGCAGCAACGGTTTCACTCAACTCCTATACTTAATGCACAATTTATAAACTCATATAAATAGCTAAGGAATTGCTTTTGTAAAGTAGGAGACTTAGAATGCTCCAGGGCTTGCCTCGTTTGAAGGAACTGGGTTGGTGGTCCACACACTCAGGTAGATCCTCTTCTTGCTCATCTACCTCGGACACCTCCTGTGCCTGAGTTTCTTTTAGATCGGACCCGGTCTGCTCCTCCTGAACTGCTACTAGCAACTCCTCCTGCGATCCTGTATGATGCAAGTGCATAAGTAAACATGTAAACCGTACATCGGATACGGTGGTATGATGATCATGAGGGCATGATATGAAGAACACATTGAAACTTGTAGTAAAGACTGGGGACAAACCCTTTCTACAAGGTAGTCAACATCATCCAAGATTAATTATTACTAATGCATGTCATCTACTTTTACACTAGCTAGCATATAACCCTAACACAAGTGCTACTACACTTTATCAACACAACTACATTGACTAATCAAGTAACACCAGCAAGGTAATTGGGTGCTTCAAAGATACACCAAACTAACATTATTAAACTAATTACTTATATAGAATAACATTTTATATCCTATAGAAACACGAGTTACACAACAACATCCATTTCTGGTGCATGGAAAATTCTACAAAAATTTCAGTAGCATAGTCCTACTCCAAGTAGCCCACCATAAAATTTTCACAGGATTTGGATCAGTAAAACAGTCTACACAAAAATGACAAGCTCTAGCATAAAAATAAGCATGAAAATATTTTGTACTATGAAAAGTATCAAACAATAGATTTACTATTTTTCCTATGCTCTATACAGTACACAATCACTGCACAAAAATTATCATATGTATGTGTTACACAATTTTTGCTCTCTATAAAAAATAACAAAAATCATCAATTAAAGGCACTTGAATTGCACCTCAATATCTTTCCATAGAACATGCATGACACATATTTTTCATCCAAATTACATCACTAAAGAATATTAACAAAACTGAAACCACATTTTTCTGAGCTTTCTATGATTTATTACACATTTTCTAAGATATCAGCAAATACAAGGATTAAATAAATCTCCATAGAAAAGTACCACAAAATTATCATGCAATATTTTTATACTGTAGATCTACACCTAAGAAGTCTACCAAAATTTGTTTCACAATTTTTGGAGCCATATTTCTTGAGATATGATTTTGGAAGCTTTTTCACAAATTCTGGAAATCATTTTCTTTTTCTTTTCTAAAAAACCTGAACCCAAAATGCTACGCGTCCCCGGATCTGTGCACTCTAGCTCCTCCTTAGTCGCTGCGAGTGGGCCCCGTGACCCCACTTGTCAGTCACCGGGAGAGAGGGACGGGCGCCGGCGGCCACACCTCGTCGTCGGTGAGCCCAATGGCGACGCGAGCAACAATGGTGTGCTCGGGGCACCGAGCTGCACCGACCGGTGCCCGGACTTGGCCGGGTGGCTCACCGGAGCAAGCTCGCTGGCGCGCATGGCGCACGGCAGCCACACCTCTCCGGTGCACGGCACGGTGGCCCGAGGAGCGCTGGAGCTCTAGCATCGCCAGGCGAAACTGGTGCGTGCGAAAAGAGAGAAGGAAGGCAAGGGGAGTAGCCCACCCGCGCGGAGCCGAGCTCCGACGAGCGACGGTGAAGAATGGCTGGCCAAAATTGCCCCCCTCACCTCGACAATGGCGGTAGTTGGAGGGAGCACGGGGTGGAGCGGGTAACCGTGGAGCAGTGGCCGTGAAGAATTGGGCGCAGGTGGAGTAGTGGCGGCGTTAGGCGGTGGCGGAGCTCGGAGGGCGGCGGCAATGGCGCGGTGGCCGCGCGGCTCCGCTACGGCTGCAGCTGGTGAGGCGAGAAGGGCAAAATGTGATGGACGGGGAGGCAGAGCACGGCGCATCACGTTTTGGCGAGCGAGGCGCGGGTGCGGGGGCCACCGAGCGCCACCCGGCGGCCAACGCCGGCGTACGGTCGCCACGAGGTGGCCGCGGCCTGAGCGTGGTCGGGCGCCGGTGAGCGGCGCGCGCGGGGGCTGGGCCGGCTTGCCCAGCTGGGCCAAAAACGGGGCGGCGGCCCGTTATGGCAGAAAAAGCTTTTCTTTTTCTATTTTTAAATTCTAGAATTTCTAAACTGTTCCAATTTCAAATTTTGAAGAAGAAAAAGGCATTTTCAAAAGTTGACCCCAAAATAAAAGTTGTTCAAAATTTAATTCTCTACAACTTTTCTTTAGGGCACAGTTTGAAATTTCAAACAGATTTTGAATTAAGGATTCAAAGTTTATTTTATATCAAAAATCCCATTTTTCAAGAATATTTTTAAAAGCAAAATTTGGGAAAATTTTGAATACCAAACTTGCTCCAAAATGATGCTAAACAATTTTAGATGATTTAAAATTATAGCCAACCAAGTTTTACTAACCTAGCTAGCATAATTAAGGCAAAAGTAAAACTAACAAGCATATGCAACATGCATGTTTCAAAATGATGTTTCACATGTTTCAATTTAACTTTACACTTACATTACATGTGATTATGAATGCAATTGATGCTCATGCTCATGATTTGGGATGCTAATGCAATGCTTAACGCCTAGGGTGTTACAGCCCTCCCCCCTTATAAGAATCTTGTCCCGAGATTTTGAGTTACTAACCATTTGTTATAAAAGTCTTTATAAGCATTTTGCAGATATTCTCCCGTTTCCCATGTCGCATCACCGTCGTCATGATGACTCCACTGTATCTTATATGTTCTCACCACTTTATTCCGAGTGACTCGATCCTTAGTATCCAAAACCCAAAATGGTTGCTCACGGTATTCCAAATCTGATTTGATCCGAATGCCCTGAGGTTCTATCCTCTCTTCCGGAACACGCAAACACTTCTTCAACTGTGATACATGAAAGACTGGAAAGATCGAACCCATTGCTTCTGGTAACTATAACTTATAAGCCATGGGACCCTTCTTCTCTATTATCCTATACGGCCCTACAAATCTAGCGGCAAGCTTATTCTTAATCCCAAACCATTTCTTCTTCATTGGAGTCACTTTCAAATAGATGTAGTCACCAACTTGGAACTCTGCGGTCTCCTTCTTTTGTCTGCATAACTCTTCTGACGTGATTTTGTAGCTTTCATGTTTTGTTGGATAATACGGACCTTTTTCTCAGCCTCATCAACAAAATCGATCCCATAAAACCTTCTCTCTTTAGGTTCAACTCAATTCAACGGTGTTCTACATTTCCTGCCATACAAGGCTTTAAATGGAGCCATCTTGATACTCTCTTGATAACTGTTGTTGTAAGCAAACTCGGCCAAAGGTACCCATGATTCCCATGAACCTCTGGACGACAACACATAAGCTTTAAGCATATCTTCTAGAATAGCATTAACTCATTTTGTTTGCCCATCTGTTTGTGGGTGGTAAGCTGTACTGCGAACCAAATTTGTACCCAAACCTTTATGAAGATGCTCCCAACAGTGAGCAGCAAACTGTGACCCTCGATCAGACACTATTGTCTTCGATATACCATGCAATCTAACAATTTTCTGCAATGTGTTTCTCGGCATATTGAGGTGGTCGAAATGTCATCTTGACTGGCAAGAAGTGAGCCGATTTGGTAAGGCGGTGAAGGGTCGAGATGGCGGACTAGAGGGGGGGTGAATAGTCCTTTCTAAAACTTAAACGCGTTGGCTAACCAAAACAAATGCGGAATTAAACTTATCGGTCTAGCCAAGACTATACCCCTCTATCTAAGTTCACAAGCACCTCACAAAGATCCTAATTAAGCAACTAAGGTGCTTTCCTTAGCAAGAGCTCTCCTATTTGATTCTAGAGCAAGGTCACACAAACCTATGCACTAGTACTTTGCAAGCAAGAGGGAGCTCCTACACAATTCTAGTAAGCAAAGCGCACAAAGCCTAAGCTCACTAGTAAAGCTCAATAACAAGGCAACTAATACCAAATTAGAGAGCGCAAATCACTTAGCTACAAAAACTAAGCAATGTGACTAACAAGGTTACACAAACCAAATTAGCCACGCAAAGGGGATACTTCTAGCTACACAAGCAAGAAGATATCTAGCTAGATACACAAGCACAACTAGAACAAGAGCAACTACACAAGCACAAGTATATATGAAAGTAAATACAAGCTTGTGTTGCACGAAAGCAAACCACCGAGAAGAGTAGACAATGTTGACACGGTGATTTTCTCCCGAGGTTCACTTGGTTGCCACCAAGCTACGTCCCCGTTGTGTCGACCAACACTTCGTGGTTCGGCGGCTAATCGGTCACACACCGAGCCTCTCAAAAGGCACCGCAAGAACCCACCATAAAGTGTGGTAGCTCAATGACACGCTCAACTAGAGTTGCTCTTCGCGATCCCCGCGGGGTGAGCACAATCCCCTCACAAAGCTTCTCCGGAGCCTCGCACAATCTTCTTGCGAGCTTCGACGAAGCCACGAGCCACCAAGCCGTCTAGGAGGTGGCAACCTCCAAGAGTAACAAGCACCACCGGCTTGCAACACGATCACCTAGTGCCACACGATGCAATCTCTCAAAGCAACGCACTAGAATCGCTCTCTCACTCGATTCGATGAACACTATCAAGCATGAGTGAGTTAGAGGGCTCCCAAGCACTACCACACAAGTCACAAAGACTATAGTGTGCTCAGCTATCGGCCATGGCCGGCCAAGGCATCTATTTATAACCCCACGGTCAAATAGAGCCGTTACCCCTTCACTGGGCAGATTTCGGGACGACCGGACGCGCCGGTCGTAACTGACCGGACGCGCTCAGCCGCGTCCGATCCTCCAACGGTCACTGACCACAACGGTCAAAACAACGACCGGACGCGCTTCTCAAAACGACCAGACGCGCTGGTCCAACTGACCGGACACGCCGATCGAACAACGGCTAACTGCGAAGCAACGACCGGACGCGCCCCTGGCAACGACCGGACGCGCTGCTGACGACCGGACGCGCTGGTCCCGAGAATGACCGGACGCGCTGGTCGCCTGAGCAGCGCTCAACGAAACAACGACCGGACGCGCTAAAGAAACATGACCGGATGCGACAGTGCCAGCGTCCGGTTAGAGTCCAGTAAGCTCCCTGAACGACCGGACGCGTCCGATCGCGTGTGACCGGACGCGCCCCGCGTCCGATCGTCCTTGCGAACCGCAGTTCCTTCTGGGCACTTGACCGGACGCGCCGGTCCCGCGAGTGACCGGACGCGCCGGTTACAAACCCTAACACCCGCGTCTGCGCTGTACTGACCGGACGCGTCCGGTCATACCATGACCGCGTCCGGTGCAGCGTCCGGTCACCTCTGTGACCTCCGTTTGCCTCCGTTTCTTTTCTGACTTCCGGCGTAGTGGAAAATAGGCGTTTCACTTCTCCAAAAAGCGCCGAATCCCGCCTTGCAAGCTCGGCGGGAGGGAGAGAGGAACCCAAACCCCTCTCTACCGCTTAAACTCCACCGCCTTCACAAATGTGCCAACACCAACAAGTGATCACCACCTTGTGCACGTGTGTTAGCTTTTTCATAATCATTTTATCGAAGGAGTTAACCACTCAACTTGCCTCGCCACTCGATCCTAACACGTATGCAAAGTTAGATCGCTCAAGTGGCACTAGATGACCGATATGCAAACAAGTTTGCCCCTCTTGATAGTACGGCCATCTATCCTAAACCCGGTCATAAACTTCTCTACACACCTATGACCGGTGAAATGGAAATGCCCTAGGTTATACCTTTGCCTTGCGCATTCCATCCCATCTCCATTGATGTTGATGCAACACATGCACCAACCAATCACCAAATGATATGATCCACTTCATATCATCACGTGACCGTATTGGTTCATCGATCTTGACCTCACTTGCTCTTCACCGTTGCCTCGGTCCTTCGGCGCCAAGCCATCACACAACTTGCCCTTCACCCTAGCAACCGGTCCATCAAGCCAAGCCTCATCTTGATCTTCTCCACCTTGGTCACATGACTCCATGTCATGTCTCATGTGCATTAAGCTCCTTCATAACATCATCACATGTGGACTAATCTCCTGTGTATCTCACATAACCACATATTAGTCCACCTAAGTTGTCACTCAATTACCAAAACCAAACAAGGACCTTTCAATCTCCCCCTTTTTGGTAATTGATGATAACTCTACAAAGATATGGAAATTAAGCTTTTTCAAGCTAGCACTTCACACAAAGTGTAAATTGCTAACTTGTTTTGGATTTAATGTTACTTATCCAACTTTTAAGCTCTATGTCAAGATTTGGATAAGCACCATAAAATCCGACTTGGTAGTGATAGCTCCCCCTACATATGTGCTCAAATGGTTTGGTTTCAAGCTCACACATATGCATGAATATGAAATTTGTGGGAGGGTTAGCACTACTAAGTGATACTAAGGTGTATAGAATAAACCTTTGTAGCTTGATACCAATTAGTAGCTTGATACCATTTGAAAATCACAAGTTTGCCATCATCCTTAGCATCATGAGTAGCTAGACATCAAAAACACTAGAAACCCCGTGAGATCAACATTATAAGCATGGTTCTAGTTTTTGCATGATAATCACAAGTCTAGCTAACATCCTATGCATGCTAGTTATCAAATCATCATTCAAGTTCTATAACTAGCATACACCACATAAGCATGCATATTGAATTTAAGAACTTATGCAATGCAAGCAAGCACATGAATTATGCATATATCAAATGTAATCAATCAAAGTTCATGAGCTTGCTCCCCCTACTTGTATGCTTTCTTTGTCCAAGAATGTTTGATCCCCTTACATTCTTCAATGTTACTCCCTCTTTGTCCATGTCCATGTCCAATCTTTCCAATCTCTCCCCAAAGCTCAAAAAGCTTTCATATCTTTGTCCAACTTCTCCCCCTTTGTCATCAATTTCCATAAAAGGTGTTCTTCTCAATTGATACAAAGGCTTGTATTGGGGTAGATGGTTGAGACTTGAATATTGCATTTTTGATGGACATTACCACATATGTTGGAATGACAAACTTTATGGTTGCTCTTGAGATTCCACATAGGATCTTTGACCTTGATACCAATTGGTGAGGCTCCTCCCCCTATGTCATAGCATGTGTCATTCACTTGAGATACCACTTGAAGATGAGGGTAGCATTACTTGATTTGATCACTTAAAGTTGAGGATCACTTGTAAAACCATTGTCTTGCATGAATGATACCACGTGAAGCTACCATGAGTAGAAATGTGATACCATTTGAAAGAATTTTCTTGTATGGATTCACTTTGAAGGATTTGGCAATAATATTTACTTCTTGAACATTTTCTATCTTTATGAGTACCACTTGTAAGATATCACTTGTAAGTTGATCTAGACACCACTTGTGAATACCATGTGAGAAATCAAATGAGTCTAGATAACACTTGAAGCAAACTAGATATCCATTTTCATTGTTGTCTTGTGCTTGTACTCTTATCATTGTCATGAGCTTCTAATGTGTCTTGAACTATTTTTCCTTGCATAAGCTTACAAGTCCGGTTTGATCCAATGACAAGCTTCTTCACACCTCATGCTAAGGGTTATCTTGCCAATGTTGTACTTGTCACTTGTTATCAATCCAAACTAGGTCAAGTACTTGGGTTCACTAGCTCATGAACAAATTCATACACATACCACTAGATCATTTAAACAATTCAAGCAATAGTGGTAGACTATGAATTTAAACATTTCATTTGTCATGCGTGATCCTAATAAGCATGTACTATATGCACTAACCGCATACTAGTAACGGATGAAATGATCATGCACATTACAATGATACCTTTGCTATGTTGGAGTAGAGGATAGTCACATAGATTCCAATTCATTACTCCAATAGCAATATGAAGTCCAATTTATAAGCTTGGTGAAGACCAATCATCATAGATAAATCCATTCTTCACCCATATGAAAATGTAAACCACTTATGATCAAGTGCACTATCTCTTGAGTTGTGGTTGGCTTGCTTCATCTTTTTGATCAATGCTTGCATGAGAGAACTACTTAGAATACCACTTGAAATACATGACTAGCTCTCTTTTGGGTGTTGCTTGCTCTTTAGATCAATCCTTTTGATTGCTTCAACTAAGCATCACAAGTTCCTCGGATCACCACTTCCATGTTAGCCTTCCAAGTCCCAAACTTGGTTTCACCTACACACGGCGGCAAGCCCCTCACTAGGGAGAAGTGACCTTTCTCCAAAGAACCACTCTTGATACTCACTTGAAATGATATAGTTTGATTGATCCAAATGATGAACTCAATCTTGATGAATAATCCTTGAATCTACATTTGAGTCCAACTCTTTCTACTTGTTTAAGTCCTTTTCCTTCTACCAAATGATCTCCAATCATCACTAGAACTTAAACTTCACCTTCATCTTAAGTTTGATCTTGATCTTCAAATTGAGTACCAAATAAGTATACCAAGTATATTTCACAATACAAAAGTCTTGTACTCATTGCTTTTCATGCTTCTAGATCAATCCAAAACCAAACTTAGGTACCTCAACCACTTGTAAGCATGTTTCCAACTTGAGGACCTTTCAATTAAAAGTGACTCTAGATTAATCCAATGATTTTCACTTTTCTGGCAGATTCTGTACCCTTCAAAGAATAATTCATATCTCCCAATGTACAGATCCAAATGCCATAAAATTTGGTGGAGATGTGCTTCACTAAGTCATATAGCAACTGTAAAAATTTGAACTTCTTTTGACTTCTAGATTGCTACTAGATTTCAAATCTTCCACCACTGCTACATGCTGAAAACTGCTGCACTATAGCTGACAAGATGCACTCCAAAACCGAAGCATCTCTTATCCAATTCTCATGAAATTTCTACAGCATCTTCTTTCATAAGTGTAGAGCATGTATACCAAATTTCAAGCCAATCCAAATAGATTTGATCACTCAAACATGGCTAAGATCACTGCTAGCTCAGATTTTTAATGTAGGACAGATTTCAATACATGAGTTATTCTTCATCAAATATGAATCAAACTTGAAACTAACTTGTTTGAATACTTTCACAAGACATATATCCATTCAATCCACTTACTAAATATCATCTCATGAATTTATTCAACACAAACCAATCCAAACTTGATTACTAAGCTTTTAAACCATTCAAACATCTCATAGCAAGCAACATTGCATATATATCCAATTCAATCAACTCATATGCACCCAAGTGAAATGATCAACAAGAGATATACCTTGGTTAGCTCATGATCATCCAATAGCAAGCTTTCAACTTGAATATTTGCAAGCCATCAAATATATCCAATAAATCACCACAATCTTTAATATTGCACTTGTATGTTGTAGCACTTGGACTTCACTTATTTTGACTTGGCATTGGGATTGGATATGCATTGAGCTTCATAACTTGACTCAATATATGATGAACAAAATGAAACCAATTGAATCAAGCCTCCAATGCCATGGTACCTACACACATTCATCCACTTTTTGATGGTACCCAAACAAGTTTGGGTCCTCTCAAGTTAGGTGCAACATACTTAGGTATTGCCTTAGTATGAGTAGCGGGATGTTTTGCAATTTCAACCGATGAGGTACCATTGCCATCCTTTCTAAGCATATTAGTATCATCAATTGAACTAGGCTTAGAATTCTCACCTAGGGGACATGAATGTGCCATGTGTCCCCTTTTCCGGCATGAGTAGCACATTCTCTTTGCTTGAGCCTTTTCTTCCTTACTCATGTTGTGCTTCCCATTCCCTAGCCTCTCATGAGTTGCTTGAGCCTTCTTCTCAAGCTTGGTAGGACACCCCGAGGTGAAGTGTCCCATATCTCCACACTTGAAGTACTCGATGTGAGCATGTACTTTCTTCTCATCTTGATTCTTGCTCATCATCTTGGCATCTTGAATTTGCATTGGATGCCTTGCTCTTCCACCCCTTCTTGTTTTCTTTTTCTTCTTCTTTATCAAGTCACCATCATCTCCATGGTTGATCTTGATTTGCTCTTGGGGTGACTTCTCTTGCTCAACTAGTGGCTTTGGTTGAGGCTTTACTTGTTGCTTCACCAATTGCTTGGTTGGGCACATTGAGGTGAGATGACCCCAAGTGTGGCACTTGAAGCACTTGACATGCTTTAGCCTCTCTTCTTCTTTCATCTTCTTGAGCTTCTCAATGTTTGGGCAACCATTAGCAAGATGCCCCGCTTCATGGCATCGATAGCACATGGAATGTGAGAGCTTCTTTTGGAGTAGCCTCTTTATCCTCTTTTCTTGCTTTCTTTCGCCCTTTGTCATTTTCTTCTTGAAGCCAAGGCCACTTTTGTCACCAACGTTTCTTTGAGTCTTCATCATGTGCTCAAAGGTGACTTTTGAGTTGTAGCACCTCTCTAACTTGTTGCTCAAATCCTTCACTTCACTTTTAAGCTCATTGTTCTCCTTCAAAAGGTTAGTCTCACACGACATATAAGTAGAACAAGCATTTAGTTGTGAAGAACATGGCATATCTAATAAATCATCACAAGAAGTGGATACATGCTTCTTGCCTACATCACAAGGGTTAGTCATATGTGATTGATCATTTGACCCAAATGATGAGCTCTCACTAGATTTGGTTTCTTCATTAGAAAGCTTCTTAGTGAGTAAAGCATGTTCTTGTACCAAGTTATCATGAGCAACACTAAGTTCCTCATGAGCCAATTTTAGCTCCTCATGTGAACAAGTAGTAACATAAAGTAGATGCTTTTGTTGTTCACATGTGGTCTTTAGAAAAGAGTTTTTATTTTCCAATTTACTTACTCTTTCCATTTCCCTTTTCAAGGCTCTTGAGAGTTTATATAAAAGCTCTAAATTTGGATCATCACAATCCACAATAAAACCACCAACATGTATCTTAGTGTTACCATGTGATGATGTTGAAGAGCTTGTTGAAGCATCACTCTCATAGCCATCATCTTCACCATCAAGTGTGCATGAGGTAGAATCAATGTGTGCATCACTTGTGGCATTATCATTCTTCTTGTCAAGTGATGTTGTGATATGATCATCTTTGTCATCACTTGACCGTGAGGTGGAGAAATCCTCCACAACCACCTCGTTGTGGTCATGCTCAACATCCTCATGTACCTCCATCACTATGTGATCATCCTTCTTGAATTTTCCATCATCCCAAATTGAGGAGTCACAATAGTGATGCTTGAGCGCCGTCCACATGCTATGTGCACTTGAGAGACCCCTCACCTTATCAAAAATCTCATCATTTAAAGCTTTGATTAGATAAAACTTAGCTTGTGCATCAAGTGTTCGGCAATCCTTTTGAGCTTGGGTATGGTTACCACACCCATCCAAGTCATGAGAAAAGCCAACAACTATGATCCACCAAAACTTAGGGCCAAGAGCACAAAAATGATCAAGCATGTGATTTTTCCACCGTGCATAGTGAGTGCCATCAAAAATGTGTTCCACACAATCATCTAGCCCATAAGCCGCCATCCTCTCGGGTCGGTGAAGACCGCAAATGAGAGACCCGGCTCCGATACCAATTGAAGGGTCGAGATGGCGGACTAGAGGGGGGGTGAATAGTCCTTTCTAAAACTTAAACGCGTTGGCTAACCAAAACAAATGCGGAATTAAACTTATCGGTCTAGCCAAGACTATACCCCTCTATCTAAGTTCACAAGCACCTCACAAAGATCCTAATTAAGCAACTAAGGTGCTTTCCTTAGCAAGAGCTCTCCTATTTGATTCTAGAGCAAGGTCACACAAACCTATGCACTAGTACTTTGCAAGCAAGAGGGAGCTCCTACACAATTCTAGTAAGCAAAGCGCACAAAGCCTAAGCTCACTAGTAAAGCTCAATAACAAGGCAACTAATACCAAATTAGAGAGCGCAAATCACTTAGCTACAAAAACTAAGCAATGTGACTAACAAGGTTACACAAACCAAATTAGCCACGCAAAGGGGATACTTCTAGCTACACAAGCAAGAAGATATCTAGCTAGATACACAAGCACAACTAGAACAAGAGCAACTACACAAGCACAAGTATATATGAAAGTAAATACAAGCTTGTGTTGCACGAAAGCAAACCACCGAGAAGAGTAGACAATGTTGACACGGTGATTTTCTCCCGAGGTTCACTTGGTTGCCACCAAGCTACGTCCCCGTTGTGTCGACCAACACTTCGTGGTTCGGCGGCTAATCGGTCACACACCGAGCCTCTCAAAAGGCACCGCAAGAACCCACCATAAAGTGTGGTAGCTCAATGACACGCTCAACTAGAGTTGCTCTTCGCGATCCCCGCGGGGTGAGCACAATCCCCTCACAAAGCTTCTCCGGAGCCTCGCACAATCTTCTTGCGAGCTTCGACGGAGCCACGAGCCACCAAGCCGTCTAGGAGGTGGCAACCTCCAAGAGTAACAAGCACCACCGGCTTGCAACACGATCACCTAGTGCCACACGATGCAATCTCTCAAAGCAACGCACTAGAATCGCTCTCTCACTCGATTCGATGAACACTATCAAGCATGAGTGAGTTAGAGGGCTCCCAAGCACTACCACACAAGTCACAAAGACTATAGTGTGCTCAGCTACCGACCATGGCCGGCCAAGGCATCTATTTATAACCCCACGGTCAAATAGAGCCGTTACCCCTTCACTGGGCAGATTTCGGGACGACCGGACGCGCCGGTCGTAACTGACCGGACGCGCTCAGCCGCGTCCGATCCTCCAACGGTCACTGACCCCAACGGTCAAAACAACGACCGGACGCGCTTCTCAAAACGACCAGACGCGCTGGTCCAACTGACCGGACGCGCCGATCGAACAACGGCTAACTGCGAAGCAACGACCGGACGCGCCCCTGGCAACGACCGGACGCGCTGGTCCCGAGAATGACCGGACGCGCTGGTCGCCTGAGCAGCGCTCAACGAAACAACGATCGGACGCGCTAAAGAAACATGACCGGATGCGACAGTGCCAGCGTCCGGTTAGAGTCCAGTAAGCTCCCTGAACGACCGGACGCGTCCGATCGCGTGTGACCGGACGCGCCCCGCGTCCGATCGTCCTTGCGAACCGCAGTTCCTTCTGGGCACTTGACCGGACGTGCCGGTCCCGCGAGTGACCGGACGCGCCGGTTACAAACCCTAACACCCGCGTCTGCGCTGTACTGACCGGACGCGTCCGGTCATACCATGACCGCGTCCGGTGCAGCGTCCGGTCACCTCTGTGACCTCCGTTTGCCTCCGTTTCTTTTCTGACTTCCGGCGTAGTGGAAAATAGGCGTTTCACTTCTCCAAAAAGCGCCGAATCCCGCCTTGCAAGCTCGGCGGGAGGGAGAGAGGAACCCAAACCCCTCTCTACCGCTTAAACTCCACCGCCTTCACAAATGTGCCAACACCAACAAGTGATCACCACCTTGTGCACGTGTGTTAGCTTTTTCATAATCATTTTATCGAAGGAGTTAACCACTCAACTTGCCTCGCCACTCGATCCTAACACGTATGCAAAGTTAGATCGCTCAAGTGGCACTAGATGACCGATATGCAAACAAGTTTGCCCCTCTTGATAGTACGGCCATCTATCCTAAACCCGGTCATAAACTTCTCTACACACCTATGACCGGTGAAATGGAAATGCCCTAGGTTATACCTTTGCCTTGCGCATTCCATCCCATCTCCATTGATGTTGATGCAACACATGCACCAACCAATCACCAAATGATATGATCCACTTCATATCATCACGTGACCGTATTGGTTCATCGATCTTGACCTCACTTGCTCTTCACCGTTGCCTCGGTCCTTCGGCGCCAAGCCATCACACAACTTGCCCTTCACCCTAGCAACCGGTCCATCAAGCCAAGCCTCATCTTGATCTTCTCCACCTTGGTCACATGACTCCATGTCATGTCTCATGTGCATTAAGCTCCTTCATAACATCATCACATGTGGACTAATCTCCTGTGTATCTCACATAACCACATATTAGTCCACCTAAGTTGTCACTCAATTACCAAAACCAAACAAGGACCTTTCAAGCGGTCTACAATCACCCAAATCGAGTCATTTCCCTTCTGGGTGGTGGGAAGACCGGTAATGAAATCCATACTTATATGATCCCATTTCCAATCTGGTACTGCCAAAGGTTGCAACAAACCTGCATGTCTCATGTGAAGAGCTTTCACTCTACAACAGGTGTCACATCGAGCAACATACGCCGCAATCTCCTTCTTCATCTTCGTCCACCAATAATGAGGTCTCAGTTCTTGATACATCTTGCTACTTCCAGGGTGGATAGATAGCTTAGAATGATGAGCTTCATCCATCAATTGGTTCTTGAGCTCTCGATCCTTTGGTACAATCAGGCGGTCCTTGAACCATAACACTCCTTGTTCATCTACTCTAAAGTGCTTAGTTGGCTCTTTTTTTATTTTCTCCTTGATATGGAAGATTCTCTTGTCTGTTTTCTGACCTTCAATGATCTTACTCTCTAAAGTACAACTAATCTGAATGTTGTGCAATACAGCAGGATACAGCAGATTGAACCTATCTTCGAACAAAGGCTGCACTATAAGAGAATGTGACTTCCTACTTAGGGCATCTGCTACTACATTAGCCTTCTTTGGATGATAGTGTACATTTAGGTTATAATCCTTAATCAACTCTAACCATATTCTTTGTCGCATATTCAACTCGGACTGTGTAAATATTTATTTGAGACTCTTGTGATCTGTGAAGATGTTGCACACATTCCCAAGCAAATAATGTCTCCAAATCTTTAGAGTATGCATAATAGCAACGAGCTCTAAATCATGAGTCGGATAGTTAACTTCATGTTTCCTCAACTGACGAGAGGCATAAGCAATGACTCTCCCATCTTGCATAAGAACACATCCTAAACCATTTTGGATGCATTGCAAAACACATCAAATGACTTCTCTATGTCCGGCTGTGCCAGCACAGGGGCAGTGGTTAGCAATTCCCGCAAGGTACGGAAAGCTGCCTCACACTCCTCTGTCTAGGCGAACTTATGGTCTTTCTGTAGCAGACTCGTAATTGGTTTGGCAATCTTCGAGAAATCTAGTATGAAGCGACGATAATAACCTGCTAATCCAAGAAAACTTCGAACCTCATGTATCGTGGTTGGTGCCTTCCAATCCATAACCTCTTGTACTTTGTTAGGATCCACTAATATTCCGTTCTCGGATAACACGTGACCGAGAAAAGGAACTGTTTTCAGCCAAAACTCACACTTACTGAACTTAGCATATAACTGATGATCTCGGAGTCTGGTTAAGACAATTCTAAGACGCTCTGCATGATCTTCCTTGTTCTCTGAGTATACTAGAATGTCATCAATGAACACAATTATGAACTTATCCAACTCCGGCATAAAGACTGAATTTATCAGATACATAAAGTATGCAGGAGCATTTGTTAGACCGAAGGATATGACAAGATACTCGTACAAACCGTATCTGGTAGAAAACGCGGTCTTGGGTATATCTTGTGGTCTAATCTTGATCTGGTGGTATCCTGATCTTAAATCTATCTTAGAAAACACCTTGGCTTTTGACAATTGATCAAACAAGATATCAATCCGAGGTAGAGTATACTTGTTTTTAATTATCACTGCATTTAGTGGCAGGTAGTCCACGCACATCCATAATGAGTTATCCTTCTTCTTTACGAACAGTGCGGGACATCCCCATCTAGACGAACTTGGACGAATCAGACCCTTGGTCATCAGATCTTGTAGTTTCTTCTTCAACTCGGCTAATTCATTTGGGGGCATCCTGTAAGGCCTTCTTGAGATCGGTGGTGTCCCTGGGATCAACTCAATAGCAAACTCAACATCTCTGTCCGGTGGTAGACCGGACAACTCGTCCGGGAACACATCCGGAAACTCGCACACTACCGGAATCTTGGCTAAAAGAGTGGTTTGCACGGCACAAGTCGTACTGGCCAGATCTATTCTCTAAGGTAAGACTATTTGAAACTTGCCTTCTCCAACAGGTTCCTTGAGAGAAATACTTCTTCCTCCAACATCGATTACTACTCCCATCTTATTCATCTAATTCATTCCCATAATTACATCCAGAACTAGCCCTGGCATGACTATTAAGTTAAGCTTATACTGCCTGCCTGCTATATTCAGGAATGCCCCTGAATTTTCTGATTGATTAACAGATCAGCCCCAGCTGAACTGATCCAATAAGCACATTCCAATTCTACTATCTTTTGCTCATATCTTTTTGTGAATGCTTGACTTATAAATGAATGAGATGATCCAAAATCAAACAAAACTACTGTAGGATGGTTGTTGATAGAAAACATACCGTCTGTCATAGGTTCTCCCTCTGGGATGTCATCAATGGAGGTGTGGTGCACATGGGCTTGGTATTAATTTTGCTGCTTCTTGGGAAAAGGACAAAACTTTGCAAAGTGACCCGACTGATTGTAGTTGAAACACGGTCCTCTCACTAAAGTAACAGCTCCAGACGAACTGGCTTGTCCTGCTTTGGCTTGTGGTATCACCATCTTGAAGGGCTCCTAGTTCCTCTGAGGTTGTTGGGCATTCTGATTCTTCCTCTGTGGTGGTCGAAACCTTGCACCCGGAGCTGGTAGACGATACGCAGAACGATTGGCCATCTAGGCTCTGGGCTAGGACGGACCTGACTCAAAGGCCCTCTTGTGAGTCTTGGTTGCAGCATAAACACTATTGTTCTTTTCCTGCTTCAAGCAGTCACTAACGAAGTCATTGAAACCAGTTCTCGTGTTGGTACCCACGTGCTTCATCATCTTAGGATTCATACCCCTCTTGAAACTTGCAATCTTCTTGGTGTCGGTGTTCACCATGTCAGAGGCATAGCGACTCAGATTGTTGAAGGCATGTAAGTACTACGTCATAGTTTTGGTGCCTTGATTCAGGGCTAGAAATTCTCCAAGCTTCATTTCCGTCAAATCGGGTGGAATGTAAACTCCTCAAAAGGCCTCAGTAAATTCCCTCCAAGTAATGTGGGCATTGGGAGGAAACATGGTGCGATGGTTCTTCCACCACATTCCTGTAGGACCTTGCAGTTGATGAGCTGCATACTCCATCTTCAACACTTTCGTCATTCTGAGCACATGGAACTTATCTTCCATGGTGTTGATCCACTCTTCGGCATCTAATGGCTCTGTCGCTTCTTTGAAGATTGGTGGCCTGGTGTCCATGAAATCCTTGAAACTGTTATACTGATTGGCCTCATGTCTGCCCTGGTTTAACCCACGACGGGTGTTGTCCGCAATATTGCGCAAGGCAGCCTCCATATTCTGCTGCATGTTCTCCATGTTGCGTTGACTTCCGAGGAACTATGTGAAGAACTGCTCCGTGGTGTATGGTGGAGGAGGTGGTGGGGGTGGATCACAGGTCTCATTTCCAGTGGCACTGCCACCTGCCTCAGTGGCGTCATACACCGTACGACGAGTGTTTGGCATCTTCATATTTTAGCCACAGTAATTATTAGGCGATGTTGTAAAAATTATAGGTGAATGAAAAATCATGCCGTACTGAATTCACTAGAGAGAATAAATTCATACAATAAAACAGAGGCACAATAAGTCATCCAAATTAACACAACATCACTAATTATATTACTTAAGCGCAACACATCGCGTCCATCACAACCAAAGCGCCAGCATACATACACTGGACTTTTGACGTTCGGATATTGTCACAAACACAACCAAGTTTTCTAGCATTACATCAAGGTCTTAGTCGTCCTACTCATTATTACATACCAGCCATGACAACCATGCAAAAGGTCATCGCAAAAGAAACCCTAGTAGCTAGCGTAACAACTGCCAGCCTACTCGTCGTGGTCGCTATCTAAGTCTGAGACGTCGCTATGGTCACTGTCGTCCTCATCATCATTCGCTAGTGCTTTGGGCTCCTCGGGATCTTCATCCTCATCCAGATCCATCTCTGCTGCCCTAGGAGAAACGAAGGGGTGGAGCTGGTTGTGCAACTGGTGAACCTCCTCGTGCAGGTTGTCGTTGTATTCTTCTGCATTGGCCAACTATTGCTCTAGCTCAATCTGTCGAGCTCTCAGAACATCTTCTGCAGACCAGGCTTCATTCCTCTAGTGGAGCACATGGATCAACATGCGCTCAGCGTTCCTATTGGTGGTGGTCAGATGATCTATCTGTTCTTTCAGTGCACGAACGTCTCCCTCAAAGACTCCCGTCCTCTAGGTCGCCTGATCCCTTTGATGGGTCAACTAAGCCATTTCTGCATTGAGCCTCTCAATTTCGGTGTCGTGATCCCTCTGAAGCTGACGTCGGTCATCGCGGGCCTAGCCAAGAGCACCAGACACATGTCTCAGGCTACCTTCTACTCCATAGAAAGTCTTTAGCACTGTAAACATGGCACTCATAGCTAGGTTGTCTCTACTTTGTGCTTCTGCTGTACTAATCTCTAGAGGTCTTCCTCTGGCCTACTGCCATGAGTCAATGGAGGGGTTGCCCATTGGAAAGACTCTAGCCATAGCGTCTGCCAACTCCTGAGGAAAACGATCCATGATGTCCCTCAGGATCCCAAACGCTGCCCTGTCAGCTGCCTCTTCTGCGGTCCTACCAGTTGACTTAGAACGCCAACCGGTGCACTCAGAACCGTCACCATGGGGCTCCATAGTGACTCAGACCTCCATAGTGACCAACAGTCCATCACCCAGATGCTCATTGTTCTAGAAATAACGGGGCTCCATTCCATCAGGATAGCCTACATGACTGAGCACCCTCCATAAGAGCGTAGGCATCCTAAACTCTCCAAGAAAGGTGTGTCGCTGACAGGTTCGTGGAGCAAGCTGATGGCGGAGAGCTCTACCCCTAGTGAACTTGCGAGCTGTCTGCTTGGTGCGTGCTATCTGTAGCAAAATTTTATTACACCAGTGAGAACATATATTAAGTTGTTATTTTTATTAAAATGGAATAATCAACTTATAAGGGGAGGAACAATGCCATGAATGATATGCACAATAACATGATGCATGCACGTTTCATACGTCCTCACAAACTTAGAAAATAACAATTACTAGCGGTATAGACGGTGGCATACCACGATCTCTCATACACATAACTAATACGTACTACACGATAGCGCTGTTATGTACTTGCAGAAAATCACTTCAGCCCAAACCCTGACAGTATGAATAATATGCACAGAAGCAGTAAAGTAAGCTACCCGCTCTACACGTATCCCCATATACGAGTACAACGATAGCAACTACCCGAACCATCGTCCTATTGACGGCATCGTCACCACACGACGGAATTCCCCACACAAAGGATACCTTCATATAACATGCGTATACATGTAAATAATTCGGCATCACATAAGTACTTCCCTAGATCGGCAGTGTATCCGATCATGCTCTCACAACTCTCACTTACCGAGGTGTAGAGGCAATTGATCCAAACATTACTACTCAAGTGAATGACACTCATACAATAGCACGCCGTATGAGCAACGAATTAGAAATATGATGCAAAACCCCCCCAAGTTAGTACTTAAATAAGTCATCTAGAGTCCTTAACTGGGCATAAAGGATATGACCACTGACACACTATTAAGTTTTAAATCTCAAGTTTCAACATTGTTTTGTTTTAAATACACATGTGAACAGTAATATGTTAACATTGCTCTGATGCCAGCTGAAAGGATCAAGATGCCCAAGAGGGGGGTGAATTGGGCTTCTCTAAAAATTAATTGCAAGAATTAAATCCTACAAGCCAAACTTCACCCCTAGTGCCTACTTGTGTTCCTTGTGATTCTACCGATAAAAGTTTTGCACCCTAAGTTCCAATCCTAGACTAGCAAGGCAATTCTAGGAAAGTAAACAAGCAATGAAAGTAATGCAAGAAAGTAAATGCTTGAAAGTAGGGAATAGGAACACGGCGATGTTTTGCCGAGGTATCGGAGAGTCGCCACTCCCCACTAGTCCTCGTTGGAGCACCCGCGCAACGGTGTAGCTCCCCCTTGATCCGCGCAAGGATCAAGTGCTCTCTACGGGTTGATTCTTCAACACTCCATCGCGGCGAATCACCCAAAACCGCTCACAACTTGAGTTGGGTCACCCACAATCTTGTCGAATGATCACCAAACTCCCAATCACCACCGAACCGTCTAGGTGATGGCGATCACCAAGAGTAACAAGCTAGAACTCTCACTTGACCACAACAAGCCTAATGAGAAGATGGATGCACACTTGCTTGACTCTTGTCACTAGAGAGGATTCTCAAACTTTGATTCGCAAATCACTATCCTCACTAGGGCTCTTGCACTCCCTTGCACTTCAAAGATGTTTCTCACATAAACAAATGAGCAAGAGACCTCTAAAAGAGGTGGAGGGGGTGTATTTATAGACCCCTCAAACAAATCCAACCGTTACCTTTCGAAACAGCCAGACGCGCACTGACCGGACCCGCCTGTCGATATGACCGAACGCGCCGGTCAGTTGTAACGGTCGAATAACGGAAACCTGTGTTGAATGACCGGACATGCCAATCTGTGATGACCGGACGCGCCGGTCTGAGATGACCGGACACACCGATCAGGGATGATCAGACGCGTCCGATCATGCAAGAGCTCTCTGGAAATTTGACCTGACGCAACACCGCGTCCGATCATAGGTGACCGGACGCGTCAGGTCACCACGGGACCTTACTGGAACATGACCGGACGCACGACCGTGTCCGATCATAGGTGACCGGACGCGTCAGGTCTCCACGGGACCTTACTGGAACATGATCAGACGCGCCGGTCTTTTTCACAGTCGCGTCCGATCTTGCTGTTTACCCTCTGGAACACGTGTTAGCCTGACCACCGCGTCCGGTCCTCTCAAGGACCGCGTTCGGTCAGTCAGCTAAAAAACGCAGTGAAGATTTAGTACTGACCGGACGCGTCCGGTCATGACCAGGACCGCGTCCGGTCATAGGTAAACGGCTCAAACGTCTTCTAAACGCGATGCAACTTGAACCAAGTTGCTTCTAACTGAACTCTGAGCTTTTCTCGAGCTACCTAGTGCTAAGTTTGATAAGTGTGCATCACACCTAAACACAAGACTTACCTAGGTCAAGCTACTCGCTCATGCCCCTCTTCATAGTACGGTCAAAGGAAGAAACAAAGATCCTAACGACTATTCCAGATGTATCTCAACACCTTGACATCCGGAACTAACCGTCCTTAATCTTATCGTTGATCCTTTGAAAACCGAAACGATTTCCATCAAGGGACATGAATACCATATTCCCCAAAGCAGTTATCATCTCCGTGACCTAACTTACCAACGTTTCTGCAAAACACACGTTAGTCATGGTAATTATGTGTTGTCATTAATTGCCGAAACCAACATCGGGGCCTAGATGCTTTCACCAGCTATAACAGAACCGACCAATTATACGAAATTAAGTAAGAAAATCACTCACCGAGGCAGACAATTTAACAAACTTAAGCCTGTATAACCCGGTAGTCCGTGAAACCACGAAGGATTTCAAACCAACCAACATACAAACCAAGATCGTACAACTTTAGCAGCCACAGTCACATATTACATAAAATTCGCAATGACAGTTGAATACATCGGAGTTTAGAACATAAGTTATTACAAACCAAGTTCAAAATAAAGTAGTGGAAGCAATTAGTTTCATAAAACACACACACCCTTAATTCAAATACAGTGCCAGAAGATAGTCAATTTCCACAAAAGCATGAGATAAGACATACAGAGTGACCATTGCCCTTGGTCCTAGTTGTCACCCATCGTCAGATATAGACAGTTGACGCAATAGTCGTAGTACATCTGACCATCTGCAACAACATTGAGAACAACGCCCTGAGTACGAGAAAGTACTCAGCTAGACTTTCTCGTCTTAAGCCAAAATAAAATGACACAAAGGATTATGCAAGGCTTTCTTTTCGTGAGCTAGCTGACTCATTTGCGAAAAGCGTGAGCTATCCTGACTAAACCATTTTAAATAATTTACCTCAGGTTTATTATACTTATCCATCTAGGTAAGCACCTACACTATAACAATCACTTGATTAACCGATAGCATCCTATTACCACTTGAATTTAGCATTTCCAACACCATCCATATAACCATAAGTGTTCCATCATCATTACTACGATGCCATAACTCAAGTCAAGTGCTCACTATCCAGGAGCGGTGGCGATTCAAATCGATTCCTAACCAGCTGGTGATTTATTCCTCACACAAACCACACTCACCGATCAAGTGAGCTATAGATCACCAATAACACTTTCCAGGTAAACGTTGCGGGGTAACAATCATGGACCGCACTACCTAGGAAGGGCCCGACTGCTAGGACGCACCTTGGGCTTACTCTTCGCGTCCACGTACAATCCCCTTCGTCACCAGTCTGCCAATCCGAGTTTACCCCGGCCCGAAAAGTGCCACTAGCTTCGCGATCGAAAGGTACTTTATTCGGCCAGCTAAATGTGAGGCATGAGTTCAACATGACAAGAGGGACGAGCAACATATTTTTTGTCCAAAGTATATCACTAAAGAAGATTAACAAAACTAGAACCACATTTTTCTGAGCTTTCTATGATTTATTACACATTTTCTAAGATATCATCAAATACAAGGATTAAATAAATCTTCACAGAAAAGTACCACAAAATCATCATACAATATTTTTATACTGTAGATCTACCCCTAAGAAGTCTTCCAAAATTTGTTTCACAATTTTTGGAGCCATATTTCTCGAGATATGATTTTTGGAAGCTTTTTCACAAATTCTGGAAATCATTTCCTTTTTCTTTTCTGAAAAATCTGAACCCAAAATGCTACGCGTCCTCGGATCTGTGCACTCCAGCTCCTCCTTAGTCGCTACGAGTGGGCCCCATGACCCCACTTGTCAGTCACCGGGAGAGAGGGACGAGCGCCGGCGGCCACACCTCGTCGTCGGTGAGCCCAATGGCAACGCGGGCAGCAATGGTGTGCACGGGGCACCGAGCTGCACCGACCGGTGCCCAGACTTGGCCGGGTAGCTCACCGGAGCAAGCTCGCTGGCGCACATGGCGCACGGCGGCCACACCTCTCCGGTGCACGGCACGGTGGCCCGAGGAGCGCTAGAGCTCTAGCATCGCCAAACGAAACTGGTGCGCGCGAAAAGAGAGAAGGAAGGCGAGGGGAGCAGCCCACCCGCGCGGAGCCGAGCTCCGACGAGCGGCGGCGAAGAATGGCCGGCCAAAATTGGCCCCTCACCTTGACAATGGCGGCAGTTCAAGGGAGCACGGGGTGGAGCGGGTCACCGCGGAGCAGTGGCCGCGAAGAATTGGGCGCAGGTGGAGTAGCGGCGGCGTTAGGCGATGCCGGAGCTCGGAGGGCGGCGGTAATGGCGCGGTGGCCGTGCGGCTCCGCTACGGCGGCTCCTGGCGAGGCGAGAAGGGAGAAATGGGATGGACGGGGGAGGCAGAGTGTGGCGCAGCGCGTTTTGGCGAGCGAGGCGCGGGTGCGGGGGCCACCGAGTGCCACCCGTGGCCGACGCCGGCGTACGGTCGCCACGGGGCGGCCGCGGCCTGAGCGCGGTCGGGCGCCGGTGCGCGTCGCGCGCATGGACGAGCGCGTGGGCGTGGAAGCGGGCTGGGCCGGCTTGGCCAGCTGGGCCGAAAACGGGGCGGCGGCCCGTTACGCCAGAAAAAGCTTTTCTTTTCTATTTTTAAATTCTAGAATTTCTAAATAGTTCTAATTTCAAATTTTGAAGAAGAAAAAGGCATTTTCAAAAGTTGACCCCAAAACAAAAGTTGTTCAAAATTTAATTCTCTACAACTTTGCTTTAGGGCACACTTTGAAATTTTAAACAGATTTTGAATTAAGGATTCAAAGTTTATTTTAGATCAAAAATCCCATTTTTCTAGAATATTTTTAAAAGCAAAATTTGGGAAAATTTTGAATACCAAACTTGCTCCAAAATGATGTTAAACAATTCTAGATAATTTAAAATTATAGCCAACTAAGTTTTACTAACCTAGCAAGCATGATTAAGGCAAAAGTAAAACTAACAAGCATATGCAACATGCATGTTTTAAAATGATGTTTCACATGTTTCAATTTAACTTTACACTTACATTACATGTGATTATGAATGCGATTGATGCTCATGCTCATGATTTGGGATGCTAATGCAATGCTTAACACCTAGGGTGTTACATATGTCGATGCCAATGATCAATGCAGGCGCCTGGCTTATCCTTTTAAAGAGCGGGAAGAGCCTTCTGGATTGCCTTCGTGCTTATCTGTTGGAATACTTCGAGGCGAAGTCTTCAATTATCTTCTTATATTGTTGTCTGGACAGCTGGACGGTGCTGCTGTCTCCAATAATTGTCCCGACTACAATAGTGTCACTGTATATTCCTTTTGCGCTGTCCTCTGGTAGGCTTATCTTCACGTGTATTTTTTAGAATTTTCTAGGTATGGTCTTCCACGTCCGAACAAATCAAGGCATGTGTATAATATCTTCCCACGGCCAAATTATATATATATATATATATATATATATATATATATTGGTTTTTTTTGTGGAACCTACACATTTAGGTTTAGTCCTCGACTTGACGTGATTGCTCTTAGTTCATCGATGGGACGTACCTATGATGACTTCATCAATCTCAAAATCTGTTGGCTTAGTCTTTCAGAGATGCGGCTTAGGATGTGTGCGTATACTGTATATGAATGTTTTGTCTGTTAGGTGTAATTCGCAAAAAAGTGATTTGGCCCTTGTTTAGATTGAAGATTTTTTCAATCTGATGAATAGTACCACTTTCGTCTTATTTGACAAATATTGTCCAATCGTAGACCAACTAGGCTCAAAAGATTCATCTCGTGATTTTGAACTAAACTGTGTAATTAGATATTTTTTTACCTACATTTAGTACTCCATGCAAGCGGCTAAAAATTGATGTGATGGAGAGAGAGTGAAAAAACTTGGAATTTTGAGGTGATCTAAACATGGGCTTGGTTGTAATAATATATACCGTCACAAGGTAAGGTCTTGAGTTGGGCACGCTTGTGCGAAAAAAATAGATTTGAGGCTCGTGACATTACTACCATTCTATAGCCCCTGACGCAAGAGAAATTATTTTTCTAATTCTTACATGTAAATCAATATCTTTTTTAAAAAGAATGTTTCTAAGTCAATCTCCGTTGAGAATATTTTTCAAATGAAAAACTGATTGTCGGCCGTACTTAAGCACACTGTCTTCCCCTCATAAAAAAAAACTTAACCACACTGTCTTATGTGCAGGAAACAAATAAGACCTTTTTTTTTGAGGGACCGCTTTCAATGCCCGAGAGATTAGATTCGAACGTTGGGCCAACCTGCCCAAGAACAATCTAGCCCGATGACTAGTGCATCGAGTGAGCTAGCTAGTCCCAACTTGACCTCACAAGTGCATCCTCCAGGTAGACGTGACCAAGTCTCGATCTTTGGGACATTCGCCGGCGACGAGCACCCACCAGGTATGCTCACCCCTTCTCTTGTGTTCCTGCTGCGAAACCGAGAACCCAAACCCAAGCTATTCCGTAGCCCCTGGTTATGCCATGTGCCAATGTGTGTCTTCGCGCTGCAGTCAAGGTGTTCGATGGAATGCCTCTGAGGTGAATGCATGCATTGTTTTTGGTAAAATGGTGCTAATGCTCCCTTCACAGATCACACCATCTGACATTAAAAGCCCGCCTCCTCCTCCTTGCTTGTTAGTAGTAAGAATGTTAGTGGCATGGCCCTGTTCGTTAGCCCAACAGGCCTGCCCACAAGTGTGTTAAACTGAAATGTCTGCTGTATTCCTGTCAGTTTGCAGCCGTACTTCCTGGTCACGGATCCTGCTGGAAGTTGCTCATAAATGTCTTACTTTTCACAATGACACTCGGTAAACCTGCATTTGGTTGGTCTTACTTTTCACAATGACGCTGGTGCATCCTCAAGGAGGCCACCCGGCTGTACGGTGCGTCATGGGTCCGGGACGAGGAGGAGCAGTCGTCCGATGCCATCCCCAGCTCTGGCAGTGGCAAGAATGGGAAAGCGAGCAGCGAGCCAAGTTTGCTGGAGGACCTCGCTGTCGCCGCCAGGGGCGGCGTGGAGACGCTGAAGCCTGCTCTGCGGCGGATCTACATGGCCCGCGCGTCCACGTACACGGACGCGATGAAGAATTTCGTGGAGACGTACCAGGAGGGGCTCAAGGACCAGCTGCAGGAGAAGACTGATGGTGGAGAAGGTGGTGGTGGTGGTCGTCAGCAGCAGCAGGAGCTGGGCGATGACATCATGACATTGTTCTGCAAGTGATAACATCAAGTACTTGTTTCAGTTCATCCACCCAAAGTAGAACAAGATGGTTTGGCTAGCACTGTAGAGTGGCTATAATGATGTGTGATCCTCGTTGCTCTCCAGCCTGTTCCTACTTGCTGATTGGAATGTGTTTTGCTTGAGCTTCTTTTTTTTTTTTGCCTATCTTTGGCGTCTGCCTTGTACACTGGCCACAGGTGTTAAGAAGAAAAGAACGTGGTCTTCTTGGATCCTATGGTCTAGAGTTTAATAATTAGCTAAAGTTAAGGATTAAAACTTCAGACCACTAGTTTACCTGTATGGTCTAAAGTTTTTAAGATTGGCTAAACTTTAGACATGACTTTAGACCTCCTGTTTGGAGCCTCAGGAGATAAAGCGATCTAAAATTTAGTGGCTAAACTTTAGACCATGGGATCCAAATAGTAAACATTGTAGGGTTAACCTTGAGCCAAAGCTTGCGAGCCTAGCAAGCGTGAATAAACTCATGGCCTCGTGTGTATGTTAGTATGTACTCTCTCCGGTTCTATAATTCTTGTCGCTTTGGAGTTTGGACAATAATAACACGGTCCCCAGAATCTAGTTTTGACTATGATTTTCCATTTTAATATATACAAATAAATAAATATACAATTTTATTAAAGTGCCTTTTTTAAAGATTAATTAACTGATACATGATATCTTAGTGTGTTCATACTAGGTATTTTAAAAGTTATTGATAGTCAAGCTTCTAAAAGTTTACGAGCTCGAGCTAGCTCGTTAAGCTTACAAGCCAGGTATAAAAATACATAAAATATAATATTTGCATTTATCTAAAGCTTGAAAGTACTAATAACACAAAAATAATACATCCAACAGCCTTAAATTGAACAAAATATTCATATGTGCTAACATATCAACTATTTGTAAAGTGTAAGACATGAAGTAGTACAAAACTAATACTAATATAAGTTATGACGACTTTTTCCTTGAAACCGTGGTTCGTTTGACTCGCGAGCGGCTCGCAAGCTGGCTCGAGTTGGCTCCTTATAACTAACAAGCTAAAATCTTGGCTCAGCTCGGCTCATTATCATAACGAGCCAAGCCGAGTCGAGCCGAGCCAGCTACGAGCCGAGCGAGCTAACGAGCTTTGAGTTTTTCGTCCAACATTATGCTAAGGTCAGCATCTGCATGCATATTGACCATTAATATCTATCATTAATTCAAGTATGATAACAAATATCTGCATGCATATTGACCATTAATATCTACCTAAGAAGGGTTAATTACATGTGTCATTTTCCTTTACCACATAATATTTGTTATAATTTTTACGATACCTTCTATTCAATGACAGAGGTAGTATTTTCTGTCGACAGATATATAAAATGTTCAAACCTGTTGGCATGCTATATAGTCTGTTTTAGACAGAGAGTTACATTGACGTTGGTGATCCACCAAATGAATAAGTATAGATAAATAGAAGGAAACCACGTCGAAGCAGCGACCTTATTGACGTAGTGCTATATAAACAGTAGCTTGTTAGCTATAGCCACGACGTGTCATGCGTTCGTTCGTGTAAGCCAAGGCCATTTGATAAAACCAACAACGGCGGCAGGGCCAACAAGTGCATCCAATCCTCGCCGTCGATCGACGACGACGATGTCGGCACTACGAAGCATAGCCAGCCGGTGGCGCGAGCTCCATGGCAAGAACTCGTGGGAGTGGCACTTTCAGATCCGTACGATATCTTTGTTGTAGCCAAGTCCAAGCCCTGCCCAATAAGTCGGTCGTTGATTAGGTATAGCATAGTAAATTAAAGGGGCAGGCAACGATAATTAACGAATGATAGAACTTACCTCTGGATTATGTCTATCATGTCTTGTTACATTGTCAGCTCTTTTCTCATTGAGTCCCACACATTTATAGTTTGTTCCTTGATCTTAATCTCAATGAGTATCCAGTGATCCCTGCATTTGTTTATAGAGTCAACTTATATATATATATATATTAATGTTGGATTGACTAAGACATGATATAACACAACACTTTACCCCATATTGTAAGGGAAGAGTATCAACTCCTTATGCCTTTGGTTATAAAAGAACCTCCGGTGGTTTTTTTCCATTTCCTTGATCTTCAGATTGAATGGATCTTTAGTCTTTGTGTCCTTGTACATGACATACGGATCGATAAAACCAATTCGATCGTCTTGTTTCAATCTGAGTTCTCTCATCATGTGTCTGCACATCGTGAGCATAGTTATTACGAATACGTACATATGCTAGAGTGAGATTATTAATTAAAAGGAAGAATCACTTACATACAGTAGCAGCTTATGAGAGATTTGTCAAGAGCATCCATATAGAGAACCTGGTGTATTTCACTAAACTCTACCCAGATGACGTCATCTCCACAGAAGTAGTGACGGTCTCTGACTTGGACGCCCAGATATTGTTCACTTTGATGTTGTGCACAGAATCTCAAGTAGTACTCGTGCAGCTTGTACATTTGTGTATCAAAATTTTTTATCTTTGCAGGGTCGCATAGACTCCTGCCATATACGTACTTCCTCCGCCATTCATCAACAACTTTGGCCTCTTTAACAGTTGTCAGTTCCTCCCGACCGAGAAGTTGTTCTAATGAAAGCCCAGTCACATTCATCTACTTGGCGAGTTCATCTAAGTCCACATCATCAGGTACCGACATTTGCATCAAGTTCATGTTGGAACCATACTGATTCTCAACCACTAGTGGCGGCACTGATTGCTGCGCTTGTTGGCCGAGCTGTGCAACATCTTTCCCGGCCGCCTTCTGTTTCCTTTTGTCCTCCTTGATTTTCTTTGTGATAGTATGCTCATAATCTGATAGTGGCGGCGTTGGTTTTTTACTAGCGGCACGCTTCTCATCTTGCATAGCCTGCACAACTTGACATAGCTTTACATGAGGATACATTAGGTATGGCTTCTCTTGCTTTGCTCGTGCGTCAGCTTTGGTCTTTTCGAAGAACGCTTTCACTTCTGCCTTGACTGAAGCATTAAGTTCTTCATCAGTCTTCTCGTATGGAAGCTTGGTCATCTTTGGGATATTCGTGACCACAACTTGTTTCTTCGGCGGAGGTGGTGGGACCGATCTCTGTGAGCCAGCGAGCCTCTTGTTCCTCGATGGACCAGCCGGTGCCGATGAGGCGGCCGTTGTCGACATTGGCAGAGGCGCGGTTGGAGCTTGCTGTTGTGGAGGAGATTGGACCGCTGGCGGCGTTGGAGTATGTCGTGGAGGAGATACGGCCAGCGGTGGGGATACAACCTTGTCTGCTTGTATGAAATCGTCGTTGTCGTCGTGTCCCACGGCACTGTGGTCATGTGGTGAATGGATATACGGACTTGGGGAGGTCCTAGATTTGAAAAAAACAAACAAGGTATATACATGAGTGAACATAGTTAGATACAGTACATAATTATTGAAAAGCAATTGCGTTCACAATCATCCACACCTAGGGTTCGGTTGTGGTGGCGGCGCCCCAGGAATAATGATGTACCGTTTCTTCCAACATATGAATGTCTTCTCCGCTTCACCTAGGGTCTTCTCCCCATCACCACCTTCGATATCCAGAGCCACATTTCCATGGCCTTTGACCACTCTATCCACTGAGACACTAGCATATCCGGGTGGTATTGCGACCGAGTGGATCCTTGGTGTCTTAGTGGGGTCGATAGGAGATATAACACCGGTAGCCACCTTGACTGTGGCATTCCCCTCCGGAATATGCAGCTCACAGGACGTTAACGGAGCGGTGACGTCATCCACCGGGAAGCGCATCCCTGCGTCATCATCTTGCCTCATAGGCACCTTCGTAGAAGCACAACTGCTTTTCAACTGAGCTGAGCCGGGGCTGATGTTGGCAGCCGGCTGTGACAAGCTCTAGAGGCGGGAACTTACAACTTCCTCCATGGCCTTTCTGATTTGCTCATTCATAGTGGCCTTAAGCGCTTCCTCCCGCTCTAGTGCCTTACGAGCCACTTCACTGGTCTTCATAACAGCCTCCTCCAATTGGCGTAGCCGTTCCCTGTCCTCTTCCTTCTTTCTCTGGCGGCTTCTATAAGTTTCTCTGTCCTGAGGGAAGGCATGCTCCCACGACACGGAGCCATAGCCTCTCGTCCGTCCACCATGCTCAGGGTTCCCAGGGCGTATGTCAGCTCATCTTTATCTCTGTTCGACTGCCACTCTCCACTTTGAGCGACGGAGCGGACATGATAAAATCTTTCTGCTACAGCTTCGATGCGTTCCCCATACACGACCTTTCCGGTCTCTAGGTCCAGGCGGCCTCCGTGAGCGAAAAACCAGTGCTTGGCGCGCTCAGGGCAGTCGAGGGATTCTGGCACCAACCCCCTATCAATTAGCTCTTGCTCGGCTTTTTCCCACTTAGGAATGGCAGTAGGGTTGCCACCTGATCCCATCCATGATGGTAGGTCTTGTGTCAGGCATTCTCTTAGTTCCTTCTCGCCCGTTGTTGACCCTCTTCCGACGTCTTGAACTGTACAAACTCATCCTAAAACGGCCGCAGCTTGACAAAGTGCTTGTTCTTCTTGATATAGTCATTATATAGATTCTTCTTATAGCACTGGAATTGTGTGGCCATCTTCTTCATAGACCAATCCCGAACTCTTTCCTTTAACTGTTCATCGTTTTGTGTCTAGCGTGAAATGTTGCAACACGTCACCCCAAACTAGTTCCTTGTCACAGTCGGAGACATAACTAATTTCTAGGCGTTGCTTATTTTTCTTCCATTCACGGACATTGATCGGGATCCTATCCCGGGCAAGGTACCCTAAGTGGTTGACAAAGGCCCTTGCATGGGGTCCACGTGGCTGGCCTGTTCTCTCGTCGAAATCCGTGATAACCAACCGGCCCTCCATCGGCTTCTTCGGGCCTCGTACTTTTCTGCTGGTCCCCGTGGTTGTTGTTGAGACAGAGGGCTATGTAGGCAGAAACAAGACAATTAATAAAGATTTTTTTTTTGAATTTCATGTATATAAACATAGGAGGCTGCATATATTATAGACCTCGCCAATATTTTCTTGGTCATTCGGGTCGACCAAGTACTGAGAACCGTCATCGATGCCCTCAGGGTTCTCATTGCCTTCACGATCGTCATAACGACCTTCTTCAGCGCTACCGCGGATCATGTTCAACAATATTTCTTCGTCTTCTCTCGGGTCGGCCATTTCTGCAAAAATATTTAGGGTTTGGAGTTTACAGTTCAGGGTTTAGGGTTTAGGGTTTACAGTTTAGAGTTTAGACATTACTAAGCATAAGAGATCGACTTACACATATTAGTGGGATATCATCTGGATATAAGTGTAGATCAAGGTAATCATGCAGCAACATAAACATAGGAGGCTGCATATATTACAGACCTCGCCAATATTGTCTTGGTCATTCGGGTCGACCAAGTACTGAGAACCGTCATCGATGCCCTCAAGGTTCTTATTGCCTTCACGATCGTCATAATGACCTTCTTCAGCGCTACCGCGGATCATGTTCAACAATATTTCTTCGTCTTCTCTCGGGTCGGCCATTTCTGCAAAAATATTTAGGGTTTAGAGTTTACAGTTTAGGGTTTAGGGTTTAGGGTTTATAGTTTAGAGTTTAGACATTACTAAGCATAAGAGATCGACTTACACATATCAGTGGGATATCATCTGGATATAAGTGTAGATCAAGGTAATCATGCAGCAACGGTATCGACCAACTCCTACTAACTTAATACATCTAATAACAAGTAAGTCTATCACAAGTTGTATTTCTTAATCAAAATAGATAATTTGAACTCATGGAAAAACTATTCAAATTTCAGGTTTAATAGTTTTCCTAGATATATTAAGTGCTAAGGTTGAGGCTTCCAAAATGGACACAACATGTATATTAACTTAAATTCTTCCAAAATATACATATCGTTCATGAATAATCGATGCAAATATATATATATATATATATATATATATATATATATATATATATGGCAGAACCGCCTAATCTAATGCCCTCCCAAGAGTACTTGTCTTCCATTAGACACTAAGTACGCAAGAGAGTGCACTAAATTCTACGATTCCGTCGAGCACACCCGAGAGAGAACTCGAAAATCCACATTTTTACCTCAGGATCATAAATGAGAGATAAAGCTTACAACATCTTTACCATTTCTTACATCACTTTTAGTACAACAACAGGATAATCCATTGTTTAATTATAACAGCGGAAAATAAAATGTTATCAGAGTTCAGCGAAAATGAAACCATTTAATGATGAGTTAAATATTATCATGATGAACATTTATATATGGGAAATGATAACAGGTGGTAAATCTTTCCCTTGTAAAACATTTTTGGTAAGAGTTATAAATCAACTCTACATTCGCAACGTAAAGGAAATCCTCACTGAGCCCACCAGGAGGTTTCCACACATAAATGTCATCTTCAAGAACACCTGTCACCTGCAATAGGGTAGAACAAACCCTGAGTACTCAATTATACTCCGCAAGACTTACCCGTCAGAAGGTGTCACACTCCAATTAAAGGACAATATAGAGTGCATACATCTTATGTGCACCACAGGAGTAGTCGCACACATAAGCCGACAAATTAACAGAAGTATCATCACTGTGTACATACATAACGTTATTACATCACGTAGTTCTTACATAACAAGCGAAAAAGTAAATAGCCACTCTCAGGCGTAGTGTCTGATCCATAGGGAAGGACGACTGGTTGACCCAAACCTAGAAATCTTCCGGGAAGTCCTCGTAGAAACTGTCATCTGTTACCCATCCGGGATTTTTTTATCCAAAAACAAAATAGCAACAAGTGTGAGTACACTTGTACTCCGCAAGTATAGTATGAGGATTCATGAGGCTCAAAAGGTTAGACACGGTTGACTGCAGTTAGCACTTTTAGTAGATCAATATTTCATTATTAATCATTATTAAGTTATGCTCAAGCTCCCATTTAACCCACATGATCCACTACCAGAATTAAGAAGAGAAAGCATCATTATGATCTCGTCATCATCATCACAGTTCATCCAAGAATCAAGTAACCATTTATTCTGTGAGTTTTCCGGGCCGCTCGTAACCGTGAGCACGGCTGTTATAACAGTTTTAACACTCTGCAGAGGTTGTGCATCTTTACCCGTGAGTCGTGTTGCCCATTTGCCCGGGGCCCGTCGACCCCCTAACACTCCCAAGGTGAGTAGGCAGGGTACACTATGAAGCCTTCCATAGGCCTCTTCTAACATGTTAGGGCCGCGAGGTTTCCTCGGCAGGTAGATATAGAGAACCCCCCTTTCGATGGCACAATTCCCGCAGGCTATACACATCAGAACAGAGGCAGTTCTATACCCAAAGTGGCAAGCCCCTCTTGCGCCCTTTCGGGTAACCTCTAACAAGCTAGAAAATATCCTATTACTGAGCTAAAGTCAGAGCCATATGACTCTCACGGTTGCACTGTATGTCCCAGCTTTTGCCCTACAGACAAGTCCTTATGGAGAGTTTAGGGCAACATGATCGACATCATTTGCACCATCACCCTATATTTCAATTATTACCATCATGTTTATCCGTTTGTTCCATTAATCATAGTATTGATCATGTTTGAATAGAGCACTAGCATTCTACCCATATGCAATAAAACCCATAGGGATCAAGGTACAGGTCATCAATTAACTAGGAAGTCCTTATGGTCGAGCAATATTAGACACATGCATAATGAGTAGATTATATAATGAATAGGAATCAAGGTAGGCCCATGCTATACTTGCCTTGGTTCACGAACTGCTGCTGGTCCTGCTGCTCCTCGTACGTGTCCGGATTCCCAACGTACTCCTCACCGTCTGAACTCGAACGACACGAAGTACAACACGCAATTCGAAGCAGACATACAAGCAAAACATAATTACGATTAGAATAGTACACCAACAATAAATAAATCTGAATAAAATGTTTACCAAAATCATCTACGTCTCGCTACGATCACAACGACGCGAAGTTCATGAAAAACGGAGCTACAACGCGAAAGTTACGTGCTAAACAAGGTTCCAAAACTAGCTATTAAACTAGACTTAATCGAGAAACTCAATAGCTTCTAACAGGTCTATCAGTGACACTAATGCGTAGATTACGAAATTACAAAACTAACGCAAGTTGAACGGGTTGAATCGGGGCTAAAATGACGATTTTATAAGCGTTTTACTACAGTGGCAATTCTGTAAATAAATCAAACCATTTTCGGATTTAAAATAAATCAAGGAAATTGGATTTTGAAATCCGGCCAAGGACTGCGGGTGAAATATTGAAAAGAATGGGGTCTCTTTAGCAAAATGCCTGGCGAAGGGGTATCGGCTGATTTCGGCCATTGATCTTGCGATGGATGGGCGGGATTAAATGGAGGGGGAGAAGAGAGGTGCGGCTGCCGGAGGGGAGAACGGATGCGGCGGCGTCGCCATTGACGGCGGCGAGAACCTCGCCGGCGTTGTCCAATTGAGCGCTACAGGGCTCGGTTTTCAAATTGGGAAGCACAGGAGTGAAGAGGAGATGATGGCGAACTCCGTGGGGCACATCTCGCGGGCGGAGGACATCCCGCACGGAGTCGCCATGGCTGGCGGCGGAAAAGGGCTCGCCGGAGCTCTCAGCTAGAGCCCTAGAGGCTACAATTCGAGAAATGGGAGGCATGGGAAGATAGAGGGGAACGCGGGGGTGCTCACCGAGAAGAAAACAGAGGCGAGGAGCGAACGACGATGGTGAATTTGGAGGAGAGGCGGACGGTGGTGCTCTGTGAGTTTCGAGGGAGGGTTTGTGAGGAACTGGTGTCAAAATCAATGAATTGAACTCATAGAGAGCTTCCTTACGACTCGGAGATAACCAACGGCGACCGAATCGCATAGGCGAGGTGGCGGGGACGGTTTTTCCACGATGGCGGCTCTGGCGGAGGTCTGCTGTGGTTCTCCTTGTGCTCACGAGCGCGTGGGAGTGGAGAAACTACAGGGGCAACAGGGAGGGCGATGACGGACGTGCACTCCCTTAGATAGGGTCCGAGGCACGGGACGCTCCACCTCGCGGAGAAAGTGGGCGCGAGCGGCGGTTGTGGCTTTGAGTGTGCAGCGCGGGACGGCAGTTTCGTTCGTGCACGAGCGAAGCAGAACGAAGGGCATGGAGCTGACGGGTGGGGTCAGTGCGTCAGCGACCCGGAGAGAAAGAAGGGGCGCTGGTGGTTTTCCAGTTAGGGATGGGCCGGCCCAACAAGGAAGAATGGAGAAAAGGGGAAGGAAAGAGACCGGCTGGGCTGGGCCTCACCAGAGAAGGAGAAAGGGGGAGGGCGTGCGGGCCTTGGAGAGGGGATGGGCCAACAGGCCGAATCCGAGAAAAAATAGTAGAATGAATAGGAATCCCTTTTTATTTTCTAAATTGATTTTCCAAATACATTTTCAAATCCTTTCAACCATTTAACAAAAACCACTCATCACAATAAAATGCAGCAGCATGAGTGCATCAAGGAGTTGCTAACCTTATGATAAATTTTAATTTCACAAAATTTATTATTCCCTAAATTTGAATGCACAAACAAATGCATATTTAAATCAAATTTATCTATTTTTAATTAATACCAAAAATTAGGGTGTCACAATTCTACCCCCCCTTAAGAGAATCTCGTCCTCGAGATTGGATGATGCTTACTCAAAAAGCTGCGGATAAGACTTTCTCAGATCTTCTTCTCTTTCCCAAGTAGACTCATCTTCTGAATAACGATTCCATTGTACTCTGCACATCTTTATAGTGCGGCTCCTGGTAACTCTTTCTGCAGTTTCAAGAATCTTTACCGGATACTCCTCATACGTGAGATCTTCTTTAACAGTAAGCTCCTCCAAGGGAATCTGCTCCTCTGGTACCCGCAAACACTTTTTCAACTGTGAAACATGGAACACATCATGCACACCTGATAAACTTTCTGGCAATTCCAATTGATAAGCCACTTCTCCACGTCTCTCCAGAATCTTGAAAGGTCCCACATATCTCGGTGCTAACTTGCCCTTCATATTGAATCTTCTCACATTTCTCATTGGTGACACTTTCAAATACACATAGTCACCTACTTTGAAACTCAACTCTCTCCTTCGGATATCAGCATAGCTTTTCTGTCTAGACTGTGCTACTCTCAAATTATCCCTAATCATCCTCACTTGTTCCTCTGCATTGTGTAGGACATCAGGCCCAAACACTTGGGTTTCACCTGTCTGATTCCAGAATAGAGGTGTTCTACACTTTCGTCCATATAAAAGCTTCGAATGGCGCCATTTTGAGACTTTTCTGGTGACTGTTGTTATATGAAAACTCAGCGTATGACAAACTCTTATCCCAACTAGTACCATACTATAAAGCACAAGCTCTCAACATATCTTCTAAGATTTGATTGGTCCTCTCTGTCTATCCATCGGTTTGGGGATGATATGCAGAACTAAAATTTAGCTTTGTTCCGAAAGCACTATGTACCTTATGCCAAAAATATGATGTAAACTGAGTTCCTCTGTCAGACACAATCTTCTTTGGAACCCCATGTAGACACACTATTCTCTCCATATACAACTCCGCTAACTTTGCGCCACTATAGGTGGTTTTGACTGGTAGGAAGTGGGCTACCTTAGTAAGTCGATCCACTATTACCCAGATTGAATCATATCCGTGTTGCATGCGGGGTAATCTAGTAATGAAGTCCATACCGACTTCTTCCCATTTCCACTCTGGTATTCTCATTGGTTGCAACAATCCTGTAGGTCTTTGGTGTTCAGCTTTCACCCGTTGACAAGTATCACATAGGGCCACATACTCAGCCACATCCCTTTTCAAACCATACCACCAATACTTCTCTTTGAGGTCTAAGTACATCTTGGTGCTTTCAGGGTGTATAGAATAAGCAGAATCATGTGCCTCTCGTAGAATCATATCATGGATAGCTTTCACTTCAGGTACACATATTCTTTTTCCAAACCATAGAGTTCCATTCTCATCCAACCTGAAACCTGGTGCCTTTCCAACCACTACATGCTCTGCAATCTCCTTTAGTTTCTCATCCTCCGACTGACCTTTGCGTATCTCTTGCTCCAATGTAGGTTCTATAGCAAATTCTACTACATTATTGACAAAACCCAAGTTGAGATGTTCTATTTTAGCTCGCAACTCTGCTGGTATAAATGTCAAATGAAGTCCGTTGGCATAGCTCTTCCGGCTAAGTGCATCGGCAACAACATTCGCCTTTCTAGGATGGTAATGCACTTCCAGATCATAATCTTTAATTAATTCCAGCCAACGACGTTGCCTTAAGTTCAACTCGGACTGAGTAAAAATATATTTTAAACTCTTGTGGTCAGTATAGATATCACACTTATGTCCGATCAAATAATGCCTCTAGATTGTCAGGGCATGGACAACTGTGGCTAATTCCAAATCATGTGTTGGGTAATTCAGTTCATGTTTTCTCAACTGCCTGGATGCGTAGGCCACAACCTTTCCTTCTTGCATAAGCACACATCCAAGGCCTAGGCGAGATGCATCACAATAAATAGAGAAACTCTTACTTAAATCAGGTAGGGTCAACACTGGGGCTGTTGTCAACCTTCTCTTTAGCTCCTCAAAGTTAGCCTGACATTTGTCTGACCAAACAAATTTGGCATTCTTTTCTAACAGGGCTGTCATAGGCTTAGCTAGCTTAGAGAACCCTTCAATAAACCTTCTATAGTACCCAGCCAAACCCAAAAAGCTACGAATTTCACTAATATTGGCTGGGGCTCTCCAATTTAACACATCCTGCACTTTACTGGGATCTACGGCTATTCCACCATTAGAGACCACATGTCCCAGAAAAGATACTTCTTTCAGCTAGAACTCACATTTGCTCCTTTTTGCATACAACTTATGTTCCCTGAGTTTTTGTAAAACGAGTCTTAAGTGTTCAGCATGTTCATCTTCATTTTTGGAGAATATTAGGATATCATTTATGAATACCACTACAAACTTATCCAAGTACTCCATGAATACTTTGTTCATCAGATACATAAAGTATGCAGGTGCATTTGTTAGTCCAAAAGACATCACTGTGTACTCATAAAGGCCATATCTGGTAGTAAATGTTGTCTTAGGTATGTCAGATGCATGAATTTTTAGTTGGTGATATCCAGAACGGAGATCAATTTTTGAGAACACACAAGCACCTTTCAGCTGATCAAATAAATCATCAATTCTAGGGAGTGGGTGCTTATTCTTGATTGTGACTTCATTTAGAGACCTATAATCAACACACATTCTTCGTGTGCCATCTTTCTTATCAACAAATATAACAGGTGCTCCCCAAGGTGAAGAACTAGGACAAATAAAACCTTTTTCTTGCAATTCCTTAATTTGTTTCTTTAGTTCTTCTAATTCATCTACCCCCATTCTATATGGTCTCTTAGCTATGGGTGCAGTTCCAGGCAAAAGCTCAATAAGGAATTTGATGTCGCGATCAGGTGGCATACCTGGAAGTTCATCGGGAAACACATCTGGGAATTCATCCACCACCTGATTCTCCTGGTTGGCAACATCACTCAGCTGGTTGACAATGGCGGTTGGTTTAGCTTGCACTTCCACTTCAACACAAATTCTATCACCACTTGGAGCTGTCACAACAACGGATTTCTCCTGACATTGTATCACTGCTCTATGTTGCTTCATCCAATCCATTCCCAGGATGAGATCAATCCCAGCGGTTCTCAGAACAATTGGATTTACTTTAAAAGCTACCCCCTTAGGAATATACTAGTAGAAGGGCTCCAATAATTTGCTGGCATGCTACCCCCCGGTGAATTTACTAGCATGGGATCCTTCATGGCACACAGGGGTATACTATGCATTCTAACAAAAGCTTGGGATATGAAAGAATGCGAGGCACCGGAATCAAAAAGTACTGTAGCGGAGATGGAGTTGACGCTAAATGTACCCAGCATAACCTCAGGCGCCTCCCGAGCTGATTCTGACGACACATGATTCACCTTGCCGGTGAACGGAGGTCGAGCGTTGGGTCTCTGGTTGTTCTGCTGGTTCTGCGGGGCTTGTCGGTTCTGCTTCTTTGGGCAATGGTATGAATAGTGTCCCACCTCTCCACAGTTGTAACAGGCATTGGGGTTGCCTGGGGTGCCACGCTTGGTTGGAGCATTGTTGGGCACTCCCTGACATGGCGCCTGATTGGTAGCTTGCTGTTGCTGGGGACGCTGCTGGCCTAGGTTACCAAACTGCGGTGGGTACTAGGGACGCTGCTGGTTCTGGTTCCTCTAGGGATACTGGCCTTTGTTCCATTGGTTGGGTGGCCCTTGGTTCCTCTGCGGAAAACCTTGCGGCAGGAAAGCTCGCGGGCGAGTGTTGCTACCCGGCGCCTGTCCCTAGAGCTTCCTCTTCTTGAGGTCCATTTCTTTACGCTTGTTATCGATCACAATAGCACGATCCACCAATTCTTGGAAACTGGCATACTTGTTGGACATCAGTTGCAGTTGGAGTCCATCATACAGCCCTTTTAGAAAACGGCGCTGTTTGTCAGAATCCCTGGCCACTTCAGCCGGGGCATATCGCGATAGTTGTGCAAACTTGTCGCGGTATTCCGCCACTGACATGGACCCTTGCTTGAGAGCCCGAAACTCCTCTTGCTTCAGTTCAATAAGTCCCTCAGGGATGTGATAGGACCTAAAATTCTCCGTGAACTCTTTCCACGTGATCTCTAGAGCATTCTCTGGACGTCCATACTGGAATGACTCCCACCAATCCTGAGCAGCTCCTTGGAGTTGACCTGAGGCGTATAAGACTTTCTCCAAGTCGTTGCACTGTGCAATGTTTAGCTGCTTTTCCACAGCTCTCAGCCAGTCATCCGCCTCCATAGGTTCAGAGGCATGTGTGAACACAGGTGGGCGTCCTTTCAGAAACTCACCACGTTTGTCACGGACCTGCACAGGTGGGGGTGCTCCTGCTGGTTGCTCACCGAGACGGTCCATCACTGTCTGCATGAGCTGCGCTTGCATGGCCATCAACTGCTCAATTGTCACTGGCGGTGGCGGAGGTGGATCCACTAAAGCTCCGTGTCCACGGCCACGTCCACGGCCTCGACCACGTCCTCCTCGGGCGGCCATCTGCTTCCAAGCAATGTGCAAACTTTTAGAGATCTCCCAAAAATTTACAAATTATTTACAAAAGGTAAATAACAGAACTGAAAATTTCTGGACAGGTGTCTACAACAGCAGATCAAAAACTGAAGTGTAACTCGATTTTCAGAAATACAAAATAGGCGTGGCATACATCGTTGGAAAGCTTAAAGAGTCTGCTACAACTTTTGTATAGAACTTTTTCACAGATTCTGGCGGCAACATCATCAAAAACTGAGCTAAACAATTTCTGTTCTAGGTTACAGACTGCACAGACTTGCCAGGTTGTAGCAGGCATATCTCTCAAACAAAAATTGATAATGAGGTGATTCCAGTGGGAAATGAGAGGTAAGCAAGTCTAGTTCTTTTCACAAAAATTTCATAATTTTTGGACGTAGAGATTTAGAGATATGAGATAAACATTGCAGACTGCTCTGAAAAACAGCACAGCAGTGATGCAGAAATTTAAACCCCAACTAAGTTAAACAAACACTAACTTAAGGTTTTGATAAAAAGAACATGTGGACAAGCCCACACTGTTCCAGCAATCACACAAACTCCAAATCATCCAAGTTCAACAACACAATCAACGAGACAACGAAAGGTTCACAAAACATACACCAATTTGACACGACTCTCGATCTAAAACGCATTCATTATGGTGGGGCTGCAACAATCTAAGGTGCGCGATCCACCATGGTGAACACCCTAGACTTCTTCTTGTAAATGGTAGGTTGTCCTAGCTGAACGGCCATCTCATCTATCTGATTCTGAAGGCGTTTTTCAGATTTTTGCGCCGCACGAAGCTCTTCCCTGAGTGCTTCGTTGGCCTCCTGCATGGCGCTGAGGTGCCTCACTGTGGTGTCCAAGGTGGGATCAGAAGCTGGAGGAGCCAACACCGCCCATGTCTTCTCCTTTGGGTCATAGCGTGGAAGATACCGGTAGCGATCATTCTGCATGTCCTCAAAACGCCGACCATGGTAATGCAGGTACGCCGCCTACGCAGTATCTTCCATGCTGTCATAGGCACTGGCACGCCTGACTCGGTGGCTATGGGTAGTCACAACATCTTGAGATTGGTCGGTGTTGTTCTAGGCGGTGATGATCACATTGGTCTTCAAGAGAGTGCACTAAATTCTACGATTCCGTCGAGCACACCCGAGGGAGAACTCGAAAATCCACATTTTTACCTTAGGATCATAAATGAGAGATAAAGCTTACAACATCTTTATCATTTCTTACATCAATTTTAGTACAACAACAGGGTAATCCATTGTTTAATTATAACAGCGGAAAATAAAATGTTATCAGAGTTCAACGAAAATGAAACCATTTAATGATGAGTTAAATATTATCATGATAAACATTTATATATGGGAAATGATAACAGGTGGTAAATCTTTCCCTTGTAAAACATTTTTGGTAAGAGTTATAAATCAACTCTACATTCGCAACGTAAAGGAAATCCTCACTGAGCCCACCAGGAGGTTTCCACACACAAATGTCATCTTCAAGAACACCTGTCACCTGCAACAGGGTAGAACAAACCCTGAGTACTCAATTGTACTCCGCAAGACTTACCCGTCAGAAGGAAAGAAAAGACTCCAAGGATATGCAAGGCTATCTGGCTTGTGGGTTATTGCAATTGCAGGAAGCATTACCAAAGGTGCATCCTTATATTTAATTTTTATTAGCAGTCATCGGTAGTTCATTAACCAACCATTCTAGGTAAGCACCTGCTCTACTTTCAAGCAAAGGTTGAGCTATCAGAACCATTTTTCCATCTTTCGTCTTTCATCTTTCATTTCTTACTACGGTGCCCGGATCGAGTCATATCGGACCGCTTACGCGGCGATTCGCGAATCAATGTAGCCCAGCTAGGTACCCCGAAAAACACACGACCCGCCCGTACCGAGGTACAAACGGGACCAACCCATTATCCTCCTGTCAAGAGAACCGAGTCCCCGTCCATACTGGGACTCTAAGCCTCCGCCCTCTCGCGGTGCTTAGACCTTCTAATACCCATATATAATCCACCTTCAGTTGGTCCGGATGGAGCCGGAACCCATGACAAGAGAATAACAAGTCTTTCTAGCCCCCATCCGCTAGTATATGCTCGGGATAAGGAGATCTGTGACCTGACAACCATCCAAATGCAACGAACGGTCCTTAATCGACACAGGCGGAACAAATACAACCAGAGCCCTGCTCTGTTGCCCAACCAGGTCCAAGTCCATCCAAGTCCGTTCCGCCTGGTCTCCAATTATTATACATATTTATTCCATAGGATAGTAACATGATAATAGTAATAATAATATATTTCCTATCTCTCGCGAGTGACAGGCAATCACTCGACTTCTACTAGAGTCCTATAGCATAGCAATCTATACGATCCTGACATACTAGTAAGACTCATGAGATCATGATATATATATGCAAGTGGATTTCATTCAACTCCTTAAAACTTAATGCACAAGCATAAATAAAGTGCAGAATAATAGAGGTTATGCACCGGGGCTTGCCTGGGTAAAAATATAACTAAATATTAGTATGCTATCTCCGGGGCACGATCACCATGGCATCATCTTTTGGGTCAACGCCAAGTCCTCCGGTTGATCCATCGATCCATCATCGTTCCTATTATGATTTACGCGAATGCAACGCAGAGACATAAGTAAAAGACAGCAATCGCAACTCTCGTCGTACGACTACGTCTCGCAAGCTAACGGGTTAGCCACACACCAACTCACTAGGTCATGTGTCCACGTTGTCGATTCAAACGTTATTTCTCAACTAGTGTTTTAGTTATGTAAACCTGAGATGTCGCATTATTCATTTTATCGATTTACTACATATTCAAACTAGGTTTGTTAATTATCCTAGCAACTAATTATTTTAGAGCTACCAAAATCACAGCGAACATATAATAATACTAGGAGCTTACTATAAAATTTCTAGGATTAATACTATCACTGATTATTCATAACAATTCTTATAAGTTCATGTTTAATAATATTAAACGCATCGAAGTAATTAGAGCAAGCCTAAAAATAGTATAAAAACTACGTGAACCAATTACACCTTTATCTAGATCATGATTTCAGGAAACTAACAAAATTAGTTCCACCATTTTTGGACACCTACACAATTTTATATTAGCTTCACAAGTTTTGCTTATATGTGGAGGTTGATTAAGGAGGTGATTAGTACATGCTGATCACGTAAACTGAAGCTCTGAAGGAGCTCACCATAGGCAGGGAGAGGACACGCTGCGGCTTAAAAAATGGAGGAGAGAGCTGATTCTCGAGAGCTACTTACCGCACCCGCCGAGTAAGATCGACACTGGCCACGTGCAGCTTGCAGACAGGGCAAGGAAGTCGAGAGATCGAGTGAGAAGCAGCTGAACCTAGTAAAGGCTCACGGCTACTGGATGGTGCGGGTTCACAGAAAAAGGATGACTGACGCGCGCGACACACATCAGCAGAGGCAGCGCACCGACGGCGAAAAGTTTTCTTCGGATGAACAGAGCGCGCTGCTACAGTAATCTCTGCAGAATCCAGTGGCTTCCGCAAATGAACATTGTTTCCTGCATGCTACAGTGCCCGGGCTAGAAATTCCTATGAACTACAGTGATCGACTACAGTAATTCCTGCATGCTACATTAGATTCCTGCGTGTTCTCTGGTTCACTGGCTTTCTGGTGCTCAGCGCGGCGTGTGCTCCGGTTTGCTTTATGGTACTCAGCACGACGTGCTTCAGCGGACGGCAGAGCGGCAGCACGCGTGTGCGTTCAGCGGCAGCTGCATAGGCTCGTAGGGCTCTTGGCTCCCTCTCAGACAAATAAACCGGCCCCATGCACGCAGAGGGCAGCAAAGTAGCAAGGCGGTGGTGAGCACGAGTAGCGGGCCCAGCATCGACGTTCGCAGTGCATGCATACAGTTGCACAGGCGTGTGACAGCAGCCAGCAGCAGGGCCATGAAGGAGGGTAGCAGGTGTGCATGAATATGTGTGGTGTGCGTGTGTTTTGTTTCTAATTTCTTTTCGTTTCTTTTCTTTTAGCAAAATAATTATGTAATTAAGTAAATTACAACATCCCATTATTCCTTTGTTATTAATCTAAATACACACATGTATATATCTATTATATAAATATCCATATATTTATCTATAGAGATACACTCGGAAAGAAATAAATTTCTTCACTACTTTAAATAATCTAGCAACACGCTTATCAACACGAAATACGTGATTGTATACTACACTGGTTTTATAGAATTTGTTTTCACGCTAAGTGATTAAAATGATTTATTCTTTTTTTTATTAAGATCACAACAGTATATTTTCACCTAAAATAAACTAAGTTACAACACTGATGTAGTTTTTTTTAACTATAGAAATGAGTCACATAAGAGTCGGGTATCATTTCATGTGTGTTTTAAATTTAACCTCCGGGAAACTTGTTTAGTTAATTTCTTTTAGACCTTAACCACGGTGCTAAGCGAGCTAGTAACACCAGGGGTGTTACAATATATATATATATATATATATATATATATATATATATATATATATATATATATATATATATATATATATATATATACATGGCTGGAACCGGGACTAAAGCCCCTTTAGTCCCGGGCGGTGGCCAGGCCCGGGACTAAAGGTCCCTCCACCAAATTCTGGCGCCTGTTTAATTTGGTGGATTTTATTTTTCACCTTTTTTCCTTTTATCTTTCTAAATGCATAGTAAATTAAATATTTATCATAAATTTTTTTAAAAATACACATTAGTTTAGTTTGACTCTATTGTGCATTACATAAATTGTAAACACTATTTTTCAAATATTTCATATTATCCAAAATAAATGTTATTTATAATGAATATTGTGTTAATGTAAAAATATAATGGACAATTAAAATATATAAAATTGTTGGCTTTCGATAGAAATTTTGTTTTTGGTTCATTTGGACGTTAAACTTTTGTTTCTTCAATAATAATTATCTAAATGCGCGACATTAATTGTCTAAATTTGAAAATTTAAAATTTTCAGAGATACACGTCGGTTTTCGGAACCCTGGATGGTCTCGACTGGAAAAGTCATGAATATAAAGTTTATTCCACTCATCAAGATCTACATTTCATACATAGACCATTTTTACATTTGACAAAGTGTTGGCAAAGTGTAGTTAAAAATCCACAATTCCCACATATAGTTTCATATAGTTTGTGTAAGATTCAAGATTTGGTGAGTATTGTTTATTTAAACTTTTTCAAATAGGAAAAATGGTCTATATAAAAAGTTTGGATCTTGATGAGCTCTAACAACTTGGTATTCCAAAGTTTTTCATTTCAAGTCATTTAGTCTGTCATTTGACCAAGTCTGACCAAAATCCGTCTTCGATTTTGAAAACATGTGCCTGGGACTTGCTAAAATTTATCCAGATGAAAATATGGTCTATGTATGAAATGTAGATCTTGATGAGCTTTAACAACTTGGTATTCAAAAGTTTTTCATTTGAAGTCATCAAATAGGTCATTTGACCAAGTTTGACCAAAGTCAAAACATTGGTCTTTAGAAACACACTTTGACCGAACCCTATATGATCTCGAATGGAAAACTCATGAATACAAAGTTTGTTCCACTCATCAAGACCTACATTTGGTCTAATGGTCAACTTTTCATTTGTAAAAGTTTGAATCACTCAATTTTGAATTTTGAAAGAATTTATAGCCAAACGCCGGTTTTCGGAACCCTGGATGGTCTCGACTGGAAAACTCATGAATACAAAGTTTGTTCCACTCATCAAGATCTACATTTCATACATAGACCATTTTTGCATTTGACAAAGTGTTGGCAAAGTGTAGTTGAAAATCCATAATTCCCACACGTAGTTTCATATAGTTTGTGTGAGATTCAAGATTTGGTGATTATTGTATATTTAAACTTTTTCAAATAGAAAAAATGGTATATATAAAAAGTTTGGATCTTGATGAGCTCTAACAACTTGGTATTCCAAAGTTTTTTATTTCAAGTCATTTAGTCTGTCATTTGACCAAGTCTGACCAAAATCCGTCTTCGATTTTGAAAACATGTGCCTGGGACTTGCTCAAATTTATCCAGATGAAAATATGGTCCATGTATGAAATGTAGATCTTGATGAGCTCTAACAACTTGGTATTCAAAAGTTTTTCATTTGAAGTCATCAAATAGGTCATTTGACCAAGTTTGACCAAAGTCAAAACATTGGTTTTTAGAAACACACACTTTGACCGAACCCTGGATGGTCTCGAATGGAAAAGTCATGAATACAAAGTTTGTTCCACTCATCAAGACCTACATTTGGTCTAATGGTCAACTTTTCATTTGTAAAAGTTTGAACCACTCAATTTTGAATTTTGAAAGAATTCATAGCCAAATGCCGGTTTTCGGAAACCCTGGATGGCCTCGACTGGAAAAGTCATGAATACCAATATTGTTCCACTCATCAAGATCTACATTTCATACATAGACCATTTTTGCATTTGACAAAGTGTTAGCAAAGTGTAGTTGAAAATCCACAATTTCCACATATAGCAAAGTTTGAACAACTCAAATTTGAATTTTTAACACATAATGTTACAATTATATTACACAAGATGTCAAATACAGATTATTAATTTGAGTTCACTACCTATATCAAGCGGGCACAGTGGTAAACTTTTTCTTGACGTAATGCCCTTGGTTATGATCATTCCGTAACCATGGAGTGTCCTCAGCAGCGAGCAGGATGCTTGAGTCTTTGGCCACACAGAAGGGTGGGATTCGTTCATCCTTTTCATAATCCTCTGACACGTCTAACTTGTCTTCAATACTCATGATGTTTCTTTTCCCTGTAAGAACTATGTGGTGCTTTGGCTCGTTGGTTTTTTTTCTCGTCGTGTTTCCCTCTCTTGGGTTTTGTAGACATGTCTTTCACATAGAACACCTGATTCACATCAGCAGCAAGGACGAATGGATCATTTCTATACCCAATATTGTTGAGGTCCACTATTGTCATTCCGTACTCCTTATCGACTGATACCCCTCCGTTCATCTTCACCCATTGGCATCAGAATAGAGGGACTTTAAAATTATGTGCATAGTCTAGTTTCCAAATCTCCTCTATACGACCATAATATGTGTTTATGTTCCCATTCGGTTCCGTAGCATCCACGCGGACACCACTGTTTTGGTTGGTACTCTTTTTATCTTGGGATACGGTGTAAAATGTATTTCCATTTATCTCGTACCCTTTGTACGTGAGGACGTGCCACGCTGGTTGCCTAGCCAACAAATACAGTTCATCTCCAATAGTTTTATCATCCTGACTTTTTTGTGCAACCAATCACCGAATGTCTCCATGTGATGACGTGTAATCCAAGCCTCATTCTTCCCAGGATTCTTGGATCGTACAAAATTTATGTGTTTCTCAATATACGGTTCCACCACAGTGGAGTTTCGAAGAACTGTGTAGTGCGCTTTATTGAAAGAATCATCACCCTGGCTGATATATATTTTCTTTTCTAGTGTACCCTTTCCACTAAGTCTCCCCTCATACCGTGATTCAGGAAGACCAATCGGGTCAAGGTCAGGAATGAAGTCCACACAGAACTCAATGACCTCCTCTGTCTCGTATCCCTTGGCAATGCTTCCTTCTGGCCGACCCCGCTGGTGAACATATTTTTTAGTACACCCATAAATCTCTCTAAGGGAAACATGTTGTGTAGGAACACAGGACCTAGGATATTAATCTCTTTGACCAGATGAACTAGGAGATGTGTCATGATATCAAAGAAGGATGGAGGGAACACCAACTCAAAGCTGACAAGACATTGAACCACATCATTCTGTAGAGTAGCTAGATCAAAAGGATTGATTGCGTTTTGAGAAATTGCATTGAGGAATGCACACAGCTTCACTGTGGCCAGACGTACATGTGAAGGTAGAATTCCTCTTAAGGCAACCGAAAGCAGTTGCGTCATAATCACGTGGTAGTCGTGCGATTTTAAGTTGACAAATTTCTTCTCCGGCACATTTATTATACGCTTTATATTGGAGGAGAACCCAGATGGGACTTTGATGCTGCTTAGGCACTCAAACATGCTTTCCTTCTCCTCATTGCTAAGAGTGTAGCTAGCAGGTCTTAAGTAATGACGTCCATCATCTGTCTTCTCTGGATGCAGGTTGTCTCGTTCTTTCATGTGCTTCAAGTCCTCTCGTGCCTCAAGGGTATCCTTAGGCTTTCCAAACACACCCATGAACCCTAGGAGATTGACACAAAGATTCTTTGTCAAGTGCATCATGTTGATCGAGTGGCGGACCTCAAGGTCTTTCCAATATGGTATGTCCCAAAATATTGACTTCTTTTTCCATATTGGGGCGTGCCCCGAAGCATCTTTTGGAATAGGTTCACTGCCTTGTCCCTTTCCAAATACTACTTTCAAATCCTTGACCATCTTGAATACCTCTGCCCCATCTCGGTTTCCTAGCTTGGACCGGTGTTCTGTCGTACCTTTAAAATGTTTGCCTTTCTTTCTCAACTGGTGGTTCTTAGCAAGAAATCGACGATAGCCAAGGTACACGATCTTTTGACATTTTTTTAAATAGATAGCCTCAAGGTCACCAAAACAATGGGTGCATGCATTATATCCCTTATTTGTCTGTCCTGAAAGATTACTTAGAGCTGGTCAATCATTGATTATCACGAACAACAATTCTCGCAGGTCGAATTCTTCCTGTTTGTACTCATCCCACACACGCACACCTGGTTTGCTCCATAGCAGCTGGAGTTCCTCAACTAATGGCCTCAGGTAGACATCGATGTCATTACCAGGTTGCTTCGGGCCTTGGATGAGCACTGGCATCATAATGAACTTCCGCTTCATGCATAACCATGGAGGAAGGTTGTAGATACATAGAGTAACGGGCCAAGTGCTATGACTAGAGCTCTGGTCCCCAAAAGGATTAAATCCATCAGTACTCAATGCGAACCTTAGGTTTATTGCGTCATCTATAAAGTCTGAGAATTCTCTATCTATTTCTCTCCACTAGGACCCATCTGCAGGGCGTCTCAACATGTTGTCCACCTTACGGTCTTCTTTGTGCCATCGCAACAACTTTGCGTGCTCCTTGTTTCTGAACAGTCGTTTTAGGCGTGGAATTATTGGAGCATACCACATAACCTTGGCAGGGATTCTCTTCTTCGAACGTTCTTCATCCTCAACATCGCCAGGATCATCTCGTAAGATCTTGTATCGTGACACATGGCAAACAAGGCATTCATCTAAATTCTCGTGAACGCCACGGTACAGGATGCAGACATTAGGACATGCATGTATCTTCTGAATTTGTAATCCTAAAGGGCAGACGATCTTTTTTGCTTCGTATGTAGTGGTGGGCAATTCATTAGGCTTCGGAAGCATCTTTTTTTGGATCTTCAGTAATTTTCCAAATGCCTTGTTAGATATATCATTCTCTGCCTTCCACTGTAACACTCTAGTGTCGTGCCTAGCTTTTTCTGCCCATCTTCGGCTAACGGGTAGAGTAACTTCTTGTGATCCTGTAGCATTTGGTCAAACTTAGCCTTCTCTTTTTCACTTTCACAATCTCTTTGTACGTCACGATGACATCACCAAGAGCATCGTCATCTTCAGCGATACTGTTTTCTGCATCCGCCTCTTCTTCAACTTCCTCCATCGCGAAGTCACAGTATTGAGCAAAAAACATCGTCAGAGTCCGCTTGTTCTTCTTCACCTTCTTCCATCATAACCCCGGTCTCTCCGTGCTTGGTCCAACAAATGTAGTTTGGCATGAAACCTGACTTGAACAAGTGCAAGTGAATACTTCTTGAGCTACAAAATTCTTTCAAATTCATACACACAGCACATGGGCAGCACATAAAACCATCCCGCTTGTTTTCCTCTGTCACTCTGCAGAATTCTCGCACGCCCTCAATGAACTCGTTGAAGCGGCGATCGGCATTGTACATCCAATGGTGTGTCATTATCTGCATTATATGGCATCACATAATTAAAAGCCCAACATGAGAAAAAAAATCTATAATAGAACTAAACATTATATGTCTATAATATAACATGGATTTACATATGGTGCTGCTAAAACATAGGAGGATGAAGCTAGCAACCTTTCAAACAAATCGACGACGGCGTAGAAGCGTTTGAAGTGGATTGATCGCCGGAGATGAGACAAGCAAGAACAATGGAAGAACAAGCAACAAGAACATGAATAAGGAAGGGCTCGGGCAGGGAGGAAGAAGAGGGAGGTTTAATTTATAGGGGGAGATTTTAATCCCAGTCCTATAGTCCCGGTCGGTGCCACGTACCGGGACAAAAGCTGTAGTCCCGGTCTGTGCAACCGACCAGGACTAAAGGCAGGGCTTACCAACCGGGACTAAAGGTCCCTCCCGACATCGCCTAACAACAAATTCATTGGCGAGGGACCTTTAGTCCCGGTTGATAACACCAACCGGAACTAAAAGTCTATTTAGTCTCGGTCGCCGAAATCGCCGAGACTAAAGGCATTTTGGGCGATCGACGAAAGGTCAGTTGTGTAGTAGTGAGGGAGTCCAACTGGATGGGGTAAGTCGCGGTGGCCACCGACGAGGGCACCGCCAGGCTCGGGCGGCGCGACGTCGTGGTCGCGTGGCGCGGCACGATACGGAACCTGGAGTGGGTCAACGACCTCGACTTCACGCCGGCGTCCGCCGCGCCGGTGCTGGGGTAGGCGGCGGCGCATCCCCTCGCCATGGTCCACAGGGGATTCCTGTCCGTGTACACGTCCAGAAACGCAAACTCCAAGTTCAACAAGACCAGCGCCGCGCCAGAGACCAGGCAAGCAGTCAATATCTTCTCAACAATATAGTCATATTTCATACTGCCCGTCTGCTAGCTCTTATGTATCCAGAAGAATATTTATATTCATTCATGTTTTAAACAGTTGTTAGTAGTTGTATCTAACTTTGAACCTGCAAATATATATTTTAGAGAAATGGAAACCAAACTTTCTAGAATGAATATATATAGGATCGAAGCGGAACCAACGATTCGACCAAAATGTACTGTTAATTTGTTCTGCGATTGTGTGTGTGCATTAGCTATCATTAATTTGGACTTGTTCAAAGTGTCCAAATTAAATATCCTTACCCGGCCGTCTCGTTCTAATCCAATGTTTAATATTCTTTTTTGAAACGGAACCGGTAAGAGAGCTACTTATTGTATTAAAAAGAAGAGAGCTTAGGAAGGCAATGTACAAACATATATAAATTTGTACAACGGGGCCAAAGCTCCCCGAATCCTCGGCACATGAGGGTGTAAATCGAACGTGCAATAATAAGTTAGAGACATGTTTTGCTCCCTCCATTGCCCATAGGCCCGCTTCATCCTTGATTTTCTGGAGGAGTTGCGTTGGCACAGACTCCCTGTGCTCAAAGATTCTTGCGTTTCTTTTATTCCACACCAAGATATTAATTGTACCCATGATTGTTTTATCAACCATTTCTCTGTCACATTGTAAATTACTATAAGTACGTGCAATTGGTGCTGGTCAACTACAAGAGGGTTCATCACACGAATGCATACCTATATATATATACAGAGACGGCTCTAGCTGTCCGTCAATCAAAATAAATGGCAACTACTACTACGATTTGGTGTCTAACAACTACTTTGTCATTAGAAGAAACTAGCAGCAATGCATAATTGTGTTGTCGTCATGTATGTATGCTCTCCCGCAGACCTAGTACACCTTTCACAACGTCAACTACACAGCTAGCGTTTTGTTGATTTCTTTAAGTGTTCGGACGACCTTTGTAACAGAACCGACCAAATTATAAGAGCACAAGTACAAAAACAAGCACCGAAGTGCTCAAATTTTCGAACTTGAGCCCATATAATCCCGGTAGTCAATCGAAACCACGAAGGATTTCAAACCAACTTGCTTACAACCAGGATCGCATCATTCAACATACAACATCATACGTTACATTTCACAAGTAGATCTGAAATAAGTTTACACACACGGAGTCGCAAATATTACAAACCAAGTTTATAAAAGTAGCGGAAGCAAACACACGCCAGTTGTTTAACTACTGCCAGTCTTGTTGATCAACATCCCATAAAAGCATCAGGAAAGTACATAAAAGATGATCACGCCCAAGTGATCTAGTCTTCGTCACCCGCAGGGTGGAGACAATTTTTGCAGAAGCCTTGGTAGAGCATATCATCTGCAACAGGAGGGAATAAACCCTGAGTACTGGAATGTACTCAGCTAGACTTACCCGTCGAAAACCAGAAATAAGATGACTCCAAGGATTATGCAAGGCTTTCACAAGAGGCTAGCTGACATCACATTTTTGCATAAAGGCATAAGTAATTGAGACTCTTATAACCTGTACTAGCAGTTATTTTTAGCATTTACCTGTCATCTATCTTAGCACCTGTACTATACATGCACTTGATTATAATCAAACAATTATCATCATTATATCCAGAGCAGGTATGAATTGCGGCAACATTGTATCATTTCCTTAACCACCAGTTCATTTAATGAGATCTACGTTGCCGCTGCTCAAGTCAAGTGCTCACTAACCGGGAGCGACGGCGATTCGAATCGAATTCCTATCCAGCTAGAGGGGTATTTCTAACACTCACCGTGCAGACCCCTGCCAGGGTCGCACAGGCCACCGTTTCATATGATTCAGGAATCACGGGTCCGAATAATGTCGCGACCTCAAGGGCGACACTCTGCCAGGTGATAGGGACTCTAACCCCCCCTTGGTCTCACGCCAATGTCTCCAAGCACATCCTTTCTCTCCTCCAAGAAGCAACCTACCATTCGATTCCTGGCCTGAACCACATTACTCGGCTTCGCGGTCGGAACGGCTTATCCGGCCAACTAAGTGTTAGACTGCGTTCAACATGACTCAAGGACGTACAGCGAATCGGTCCTTAAACGACTCAGACGGGCATAGCTCCACACCCAAGACGTGAAGTGTCTTGCGGCTGTACTATCGAATTCCCGCCCGGTCTCAATTTCATTTTAAAGCATGGTTCCATCCATGATAACCATAGAGCCACTCGTGACTCCTTCCTACATCTCGCGGATGACCGGAAATCACCCGACTTTTACCGTACTAAGCAGGGCTAAGCATTGACACGTGCCTAAACCTAATATAGGATTAAGTACGATATCTGGACAAGGACAGGTATAATGCAACAAGTGTTTTCATATAACTCCTACAACTTAATGCAGTAAACAATTAAAAGTACTCAAGATTAATTTATAAATCAGTAGGTCCAGCATGCACCGGGGCTTGCCTTTCAGAAAGGTCGACGGCCGGTGGTCAGGACACTCAGGTAGATCTTCGGCAGGAGCTTCGTCGCCGGTTGGTTCCTCTGGCTGCTCCGGCTGGTCCTGGACTTCCTCCGGAATCACAGGCTCGAATTCAAGGAGAGTTACCCCTTCGGTACACCTATTGCATGAATGCACAATAAATATCATGGATGCATAAAGGTGCAACATGCTCGGAATGAAATGCATTTCAGAAATAAAATATAATAATCTAATCAATTTACTTTATCAGTACGTGCAAATCTCTTCTCCGGTGGAGAAGTACTTACCTAATCTACCCAACCTAAGATATAGTTGTTCATCTTCGGTTAAGGCCCTAACACCTAACAAACACAAGAGTAATATTACTTAGGTTACCACAGTAAGACATTCTGGACAGCAGCTCAAAAATTCCAACATAACTGGAGAATCCCAACTCCAAAAGATATGATCTAAGACAATCTGGAAAGCTTATGAAATGCACCACAAAATGTTTTCAGACCACAGCACTTAATTCCAAAGTTTACCTAGTCGAAATTCCAAAGTTCCAGAATCTGCTCTCTCTAAACAGAGAGCAGCCAATTCTGGACTGTCACTTAAAACAGCAATAACTCCTAAACTACTAGCCCAATTGCCATCAAATTTTGACACAAGCTAGTTTAACCAGTTTACTACCACTTTGGTATTCACAAGTTTTCTAGCCAATACTTTTATTAAGGGTCAAACCTAGAAATGCTACCAGCTGTCCAGAAAACCTAGAATTGCAAAGATTAAATATTTATTGATGTGGCAAACATCCCATAAGACCAAACTAATATTACCAAAAGTTCACATAGGTCACAAAAACACCTGAAAGTAAGGTTGGCCCACCTAAAATATTTATTTAAACCCATTTCTTAATTTACTTAAGTAATTAAGTGGAATTTTAAACATATATGTAAACTGATCCTAAAATTCTACAAATATTACAGGAGACTCTCTAACCCACAAAGAGGCTACTGTAAAAATTTGAACTAAATTTATTCACAGGAACTTCCTACACAAAATTCACAAGCCCAAAAGGCTGATTTTTGTATAAATAACAAAGCATAGTAAAAAGTGTCAAACAATAGATTTCCTAATTTTCTTAGACACTCTAGGGTACCAAGACATTCTCCAAAAAGTTATAAGAACATTGCACATGTAGAAAAATTACAAAAATTCATTTAAGTATTTCCTAAAATAACAAGATAGCATTATAACTTGAACAGTTCTTAAGCACTACTGCCCAAATTTTTATCAGAGCTAGAGCAAGTATAAATTAGCCTACCCACCAAATTTCATAATTTTTGGAACACTGAAACTCAAGATATGATTTAAACAAGTTTGCATGTGAATTAAAACACATTTCAAAGACCTATTTAAATATCCTGGGAACTAAACATCACATAACCAATTAATATTTTTCTAAAATACTACACACCCTGTAGATCCCAACAAACTTTATCTCATAATTTTTGGGCAAGTAAAACCCTAGATCTACATTTTCCAAACATTATCTCAAATCTGTGGCAATTAAAAAGGAAAACAAAACTAAAACCGAAATCCTACTAAAGGGCCGGCCTACAGGCCGATGCGGCCCAAATCTCTCGGTGTGGCCCACTCCCGCGCGTGGCCTGCTACGACTCCCGCCCGCGCGCGCATGTGACTGACCAGGTGGCCCCACCGGTCAGAGAGAGAGAGAGAGGCGGAGGGGAGGAGCTGCGGTCGCCGGAGCTCGCCGTCGGTGAGCCGGCCGACGAAATTGGATGTACGAGCATGACCACGTCATCGAACTACATCGGTTGGTGGCAAGAACGGGGCGGCAGAGCCACGGTAAGGTGCTCGCCGTCGGGCATGGCGGACCACCGGCACGGTGGTGGCGAAATCTCGCCGCCGGTGAGCCTGACATCCCAACCCTAACCCCCGATGAGCATCCCCATTCTACCTCGACCCTAACGCACCTACAAGTGGGCGACAGAGACGCCCAGAGACCTCTGGCCACGGAGAGCCGTCGCGCGGAGGAACTCCGGCGAGGTACCGCGGTAGAGGAAAACGAAAATGTGACCCTACCAAAGCGCGATTGGCTGCGAGGAGTGGACGGTAAGGTAGCGGGCTTCAAGGCGGAGCGAGAGACGCAGTTTGGCCAGTGGTGATGCGGTGGCGAGCGCTTGCGAGCACGTCGGAGCGGGTGGCGGCAATGGCGGCTCGGTTTCTCCGCTCTGCCGACGAGAGAGGAAAGGAGGAGGGAATGGATGGCTAAGGCCGGAACGACAGCAGAGGCGCCCTTCTATGCGCTCGGCAGCTGGCCAAGGCGCCAGGTCACGCGCGGCGCGTGGAGGACACGCGGCGGCAACGGTCTGCCCCGGTCGGACAGCTCACTCTGATGTCTGACCGACTGAATTCAAACCCCGCATTAACCGACTGACAAGCCAAGTTTAACGATGATTATCTCCCAAACCGGTTCGAGTTAGTCGAAGATGATTACACCAATTTTGTAGAGCTACATGAGGGCTACAAGTTTGTCAATTAGAGTTTGGACTGGTTCGGCCTGGATTTGAAACCACAGAGCTCCAAAGTGGTGTACTTGGAAACTGAAACGTGTTTTCAGTCAGTGAACCCGACTGAAACCCTATTTTCAAGACACCACATCTCCTAAACCATTTAGAACTAGGTGATGGTGATATTGACAATGTTGTAGAGCTATGTGTGGACAACAACTTTGTCAATTGGCTCAAAGACTGGTTCGGCCTAGTTTGTGAGTTACAAGTTGCCAAAGTGAGGTACAGTGAAACGGTTTTCAGCTTCACACTTAGCCAAAATTTGCTAAGTCCCAAAACAGCCCCTAATACTGACTTGTGGGCCATTTTTGAGCATGTTCTGATCATTTTCATGAGATGGCCATATTAGAACTTTTGTTCCTTATGAAATTCTCTACAACTTTGCTTAAGGGTGCTCCTCCATGCAAGATCTCTAAACTGGACTTTTTAATTGGTCAAACCAGATCACTCTAGGGGTCCAACTTAGTCAACAACATTTGGAAGGGCAATTTGGTAATTTTGGTCAACATGAACATTGCTCCACTACTTACCCTAAATGTAATTAAGGTGTTATAAGACCTAATTAGCCACTCTACACATTGGTTGCACAAGATTCCTAGTGTCACATACTTTGGAACAAGTAATTCAATACTTTCACCCAAATGTTGCAAGCTCATGTTGCACATGTTGCATGAGTGTGTTGCATAACACTGGCTAATTATGTTACACTAAAGTGGTTGACATGTCTCACAAAGGAAATTGCACATAAGGTACTTATGTTTTGCACACTACTCACTTCTTACTTCACATGAAATATAAACATATGTGGCAATGTTTCCAAAGCATGTTTTACATATTATAAGCTTATGCATGAAATGAATGATGCTTGCTTATGCTTATGCAAATGCAATGCAATTAAGGAGCTAAACACCTGAGGTGTTACAACCTTCAACTGATATTTGTTCATTATTTATCTATCCACTCGGGTAGTTGTTGGGTCGATGAAAGTGATTCCTTTCAGTGTTCGAACGACCTTCAACTGATAAATGACATAGGCTTATTTAGCAAGGTTGCTCTTTAAGTACATGCTCCTTCGGAGGAGTCGGAGCACTTGAGGAGGACCCACAAATTGCAATTCCTTCTCTAGCAGATCCAAAAACGGCTCTTATTCCTCTACTATTTATCAGAAAATGGCTCCTCTTTCTAAAAGGTTTAGTATGACTCCTCGAGCTCCTCTGCAGAAGTTGTTGCCATAGCCATACCAAACAGACCCATATTGCAATATAACATAATTAGAACCTAGTAATTAGAGCAAAACATATATAACTAGAGCAAAAAAACACAGACCACTTTGACCTACCCAAAAACATGTGCTAGTTTATTAATGTCCTAGATATATACATATATTAGTCCAAAAATTCAAAAATTCGTGGACATAATTGAGACCAATGTTTTAAATAGCGGGCTAAGGTGTTTAGTGATATAAACACCTGAATTTGCGTTAAACTACAAGACCTCAAATAGCAGGCTAAGGTGTTTAGCGCTATAGCCCGATATAGCTCCGCTAGTCTACTTTACAAAGACATACGTACACACAGGACCTCAAATATATAAACACCCGGATTTGTGTCAAACTCTAGGTTTGCATGTATATTTCTAGATTTATAGACGTCATAAGGTCCGCATGCATGTGGCGGCTGGCCAAATCATACATAGTCCCTCAATATATCCAAGTTTTTTATTATTGTTATTAACATTGTTGCGATGCATACGAAATTAACATTACCAAAATAAAAGTCTTAGTAACTAAGGAGGGTCGGAGCGTCCATGTATAATTATTCTGATCCCCTAGGGCGTCATTAAATCATGTTGTATTAAACTTTTTCTCTACCTTATTAATACGAAGACGCGCAAACAAAAAAAAATCAAAACCTTAGTAACTAGTGAACCAGCATATACCACTACTATCACGTACATGTGCAGGGTTATTGAGGAGGTGAGGCGGCTGATGGAGTTGTACAAGGACGAGGTGACAAGCGTCACCGTCACCGGTCACAGCCTTGGCGCGTAGCTCGCCACCCTGAACGCCATCGACATGGTCGCCAATGGCGTGAACGCACCCGCCAACTCTTCACAGCCACCGTGCCCGGTGACGGCGATCGTGTTCCCGAGCCCGCACGTCGGGAACCTCACATTCAGGGAGGCCTTCCGGTCGTTTGACGACCTCAGGGCGCTCCACGTCAAGAACGCCGGCGACATCGTGCCCACGTACCCGCCCATCGGTTACTTCGACGTGGCCGTGCCGCTGCCCATCACCACGGCCCGGTCGCCGTACCTGCGCCACCCGGGGACGCTGCAGACGCTCCACAACCTCGAGTGCTACCTGCACGGCGTCGCCGGCGAGCAGGGCAGTGCCGGCGGGTTCAGGCTGGAGGTGGACCGCGACGTGGCCTGGTGAACAAGCGCGTCGACACTCTCAGGGACGAGTACCCGGTGCCGGCGGAGTGGTGGGCGGCTCAGCACAAGGACATGGTCCGCGGCGCCGACGGCCACTGGACCCTCCAGGATTTCAAGCAAATCTAGTTAAGTTTGGACTGCAGCCTCTCGTGCATACCAACATGTTTATGCTCAGACTGTCATACATATAATGCACGAATAAGAGTGCCCAAATTGTTCAGGATCATCGTAATTAACTAAAGGCCATCTATACAGTTAAGTTGGAAATAAAATGCCATCGGTGTGCAAACTGTAATTTAAGTTTATTATGGGTACACTTTTCTCTGTACAATGCATATTTTCTCTGTACAATTAAGTTGGAAATAAAATGCCATATTTTGTTATGCATATTTTCTCTCTGTGTGGCCATTGTTGATTGTATATGTACATCTAAACCTAAGCTTCGCCAGCCAGGATAGGCTTGATCTAACCCGCGACAATTAGGGTGTGATTAGGGTTGAGATAGTGACAAAGTGAGATATCCCACTATGGCCCAGGCCTGGTGCTTGATTTCAAATCAAAAACACCAAAAATAAATATAGGGTGCATAAGAGAAAGCCAGCTAGCATAGAGATTTCAAATAACTTATTAAGAAAACATCTAATCTACTCTAAAACACATACGGACATATTATCGAAATCTGCAGTTTGAAAACATGCTTTCAACTAGTAATTATAAATTTTAAATCTATTTTTTTGAAAATTCAAATAAATTTCAAACAAACTTTCAAAATGCTTAATCAGTAAATTGATTTAGATTTCAATAAACTCAATTAGCAAATAAAACGCAAAAGATGTTACGCGATCATCGCACTCTAGCGCGACCCCGCTCCCTCTCCCTCCCGCGCTCTTCCTCGCCCTCTCCCTTTCTCTCCCGTGCCCGCGCCCCGCCGGAGACGAGGAAGAAGACTGTGCCTGCTCCATCGATAGCACCCTACCAGTTAGGGTTCCAGCGGCGACGGGGTTAGGATATTTGTTTCCGGCCGGCTTAGAAGGAGCTTTGGGGGGCTGCGGCCATGACACGGCGGTGGAAGCGGGCAAGACGGTGGCGGGGCGGGGCATCGGGCACCTCCCGTGGGGGGTGTAGGAGAAGGCAGTTGGGGGGCTGGTGGTGGGAGCGTTGTGGCGGGGCCCTAGGATAAGGGTGGGTGGGGGCGGGTTGCGGGTGGCGCGGCAAGGCAGCTCGCCGCCAGCCACCGGTGGCAAGGGCGGGGGCGAGGACAAGGACAGCGGAGGCGTGTTGCGGCGAGGTTAGGGGAGGGCGGGGGCGGGTTGCGGGTGGCGCGGCAAGGCGGCTCGCCGCCAGCCACCGGTGGTAGGGGCGGGGGCGAGGACGAGGATGGTGGAGGCGCGTTGCGGCGAGGTTAGGGGAGGGCGGGGGCGGTGTGGCAATCGATGGCCGGTAGCGGGGGAGGCGGGGGTGGGGGAGGTAGGGCATGCGGGAGGAAGACGAGGGTCGTGAGCTCCCTGTGGGCACAACTGGTCACGGATTAGCGTCCTCCATTAGCAAATGTTCAAGCAATCCCTTTAACATTTCAAATAAACTTTAGGTTACAGTCTTACAGATATCTCAACCGATCAAGCACTATTATTTAAGAGGATATCAAATGCACAATGCAATGGGAAGTGCTCTACGTAATAATCAAAGGTTAATAACTAGATTTCCTCGAAGTCCTTTAGCATCCAGTGGCCATCAGCACCCCTGACCATCCACTTGTTCTCCGGCACCCACCAGTTCGCTGGCACCGGGTACTCATCTCTGAGCGCGTCGGCGTCCTTGTTCACCAGCGCCACGTCGCGGTCCACCTCCAGCCTGAACCCTCCGGCGCTGCCCTGCTCGCCAGCGACGCCGTGCAGGTAGCACTCGAGATTGTGGAGCGTCTGCGGCGTGCCCGGCGGTCGCAGGTACGGCGACCGGCCCGTGTCGATGGGCAGCACCACGGCCACGTCCACGTACGTGAGCGGCGGGACCACCGGCACGACGTCGCCGGCGTTCTTCACGTGGAGGGCCCTCAGGTCCCGGAAGGAGCCGAAGGCTGCCTTGAAGAAACGGTCCCCGACGTGCGGGCACGCGAACACGATGGCCGTCACCGGGCACGGCGGCTGAGAGGAGCTGGTGCTGGCGGGGGCGTTCAGGCCGTTGGCGGCGATGTCGACAGCGTTCAGGGTAGCAAGCGCAGCGCCGAGGCTGTGGCCGACGACGGTGATGCTCGTCACTTCGTCCTTGTGCAACTCCATCAGCCTCCTCACCTCCTCAAAAACCTACAGGTACGTAGAAGCATGCATGTACGTTGAGGCGTGCATGAAACTTATTTTTCATCATTAAATAAATAAACAGTGCTATCAATCTAGCGTTTTCAAGGACATCTATGCGTTTTCAAGCAAACATATGTACATATATATGAAATAAGAAGTATGTAAGAATTAATACAACTCATCTATGTGTTTCCAAAAGAACTCAACTATGGGAATTGCTATTATACAAGCGCCTGTTTTTTTTTTAGTTTTTTTTCCGAGCGGTGAACAACCACCGTGGGATCTTAATCGAACTGTTCCTAATATTGTTCTTCTTCCATCTCAGTCTTTCTTCCTCCATGATGCTCACTCCTCCGCCCTAGCAGTGGCCCCGCAACCCCCCCCCCACACACACACCCCCAACGGTGGAGCATGTGGTTTAACTTGATACAACGCGCAAAACCTTACCAGCCCTTGACATATGAACAACAAAACCTGTCCTTAACGGAATGGTACTGACTTTCATACAGGTGCTGCATGACTGTCATCAGCTCATGTCGTGAGATGTTTGGTCAAGTCCTATAACGAACGAAACCCTCGTTTTGTGTTGCTGAGACATGCGCCTAAGGAGAAATAGCCGAGGAACCGAGTGACGTGCCAGCGCTACTACTTGATTGAGTGCCAGCCCTCACCCTAAACCCACTGAGCACAACTAGCCCAAACTCAAATGCTTTGGTCGACGACAGGGACGGAGCCAGAAAATCAACAAAGGGGTAGGCTGTGGCAGTAGCTGGTGGCAGAAGGGGCCAAGTTCATTGACGGCGACTTATTTATCACAAGAATTAAAGGTAGTCTCCTGTTGCAACCAGAGTATTAGGGGGTGTGTGGCCCCCCTGGTCCCCACTCCCTCCGTCCCTGGTCGACAAGAAGAGTGGTGCCTGAACGATTTCAGGCGCTTGTGTATTATATAGGAGATGCGGTGAAGCACACTTGATAACATTCTTTCGTTTTAATTAATTATATTTTCTCTCATATGCTCTTGCACCTCTATCTCTCCCTATTTTTTTTCAAATATTAACTTATAATCATATAAATACCCCTGTAGCTAATATTATTTTATAGGGCCTTGCTCCGAACGAATCATGCATGTTGGGCCTTTACTGTGGCGACGTTAGTTGGGCCAAAAACAGCTACAAACGCAAAACGGTAATGCTCAGACCAAGCATCCGGTTTCCGGGCCTGCACGTTACTAGCCCAACAGGCCTGCTTCCTCTCTACGTCTTCCCATCTCTCTCTCTAAAAAAATATCTCCCACTCCCGTGCTTGCCCATCGCGTGCTACCAGGCCTGGGCATTTGGTTTTCGGTTCGGTTCCTCGGTCTTTTAAGAAATTCGGTTCTTAAAAAATGGGAACAGACCAGTTCTAAAAAATTCTCGGAACCGACAATTTCGGTTTTCGGTTATTTCGGTCTAGTTCCGGTTCTAACCAAACTAACCGAACTTTTTCTGGAAAGGCTAAGACAATGATAAATATGCATGTTCTAAAGTAAATTTATGCAACGCTATATACATTTTAGATAATAATAATTCATAAGTGAACAATACCAATATAGTGACACAAATTTATAATAGTTCAAATAGGAAATATCACACATAAACCAAACATAATCTTACAAAATACAAATAAGTGAAGTATAATTGATATAATTCGGTTCTTTCGGTTAATTCGGTTAACCGAGAGTAGGAACCAAATTTGTTTCGGTTATTTTGGTTCCTCAATATTAGGAACTGAATAAGGAACCAAAATTTTCTATTTTGGTTCCGGTTCTTTCGGTTCGGTTTTTCGGTTTTGGTTGATTTTGCCCAGGCTTAGGTGCTACTGCACCGTGCGCTTGCTGCTGCCGTCTTCCCCGCCGCGCACCCAATCCCGCGCCGTGCGACTCCCCCATCCAGCGACGCTCTCCATCCCGCGCCGCTCCTCCTCCATCTCCGCGCCACGCTCCATCACACACCTGCTCCAGCTCGCTGCATGCCGTGCCTTGTACGACCTCAACAAGAAGGTAATGGTCGCCGCGATGTGCGACCTCAACAAGAAGATATTGTGATGAAAGCGCATGTTGTAAATGTATGTTTCAAGTATGTATGTTGCAATTGTTTCATATGGATGTTGCGAAAGTAGATCGGAAAGTTGCACATGTTGTGTATGTTGCAAGTGCTTCAGAGGCATATTGCAAGTGTTTCATAGGTTTCTTCAAAGTGTTTCATCTATTTCATAAGTATGTTGCAAGCATTCTGATCTGGATGTTGTATATGTTTCACACATATGTTGCAACAATATATTCCAAATGTTTCAATTGTTTCGGTTTTACGTTGCAATTGTTTTATCAGGATATTGCATATGTTTCATACATATGTTGCAAGTGTATGTTCCAAATGTTTTATCTGTTTCATACGTATGTTGCATCGAAGTGTTTCATGTTGTTTGGTGAGTCAGGGGCGCGGGGAGTGATGGTGGCATGGCTTGGGCACCGGGGAATTGGGTACGGCGAGCTGGGGCCGGCGGTCAGGGCGCGACGGGGGCGGAGTGCGCGTGTAGGGCGGGGCAAACGGTCTCAAATCGAAGTGGACAGGACGGGCTGCGCGTGCGAGGCGAGTCATCCAGACGTGCAGCCGCTTTGATGGGGTTAGGTGCACGTGCGGGACGAGAAAAAAATCAGCGGACAGAGGCAGGTTGCGCCGGTGTCCGAACGCTAGCACCGCCGAACATAGAAGGCGGCTTTATGACTAGTGGATCTCAATTGTATTGAATGGTGATGAGGATTGTCAACTGATGAAAAGAATAAAGAAACAGGTTTATGAGGTACATGCGTGTACATATTCGTTGAGTCGTCGGTGCATTATTTCGTACCTCTCTAGTCTTTACAGCGATCCAATTTCAGAAGCGAGACCAACTGAAATATCGCTACAAAATATATCATACGCGACATGCGTGCGTGATGCTCATGACTATATTCTGAGTCCACTGCATATGCAAGAAACTTTAGGTAAACTTAAGTATGTGGGCTGTGGTCAATATGTTTTCTTTAATTTTTTTTAAAAGGAATATGTTTTCTTTAATCAACTAAGTTTAATATGGAGTTGTTGTCTTGTATGTCCGCCTTCAGTCCTTCCAATTCATTTGCTTCTTTTGCTGCACAGATGCTATGTAGACTAGCTGAGTTTTACCCAAAGGAGTTCTCAAATAATAATTTGTTGAACTTGAATTGCAGCTACATAATTATATTGATGACATGAGACAGGACGATAGCTTCAAAGGTCTGGACAATATTATTGATCTCTCAGTTAAGCTTATTAAAACAAAGAGGCACAAAGTGTATGATATGGTTTATGAGTTCCTCAAATTGGTATTGCTTCTACCCGTGGCAACGACAAGTGTTGAAAGGATATTTTCTGCAATGGTTTTAGTGAAAATAAAGTTATAAGATGTGAGATAGTCTTTTGGATGATTGTCTAGTCACTTTCATTAGGCGGGATATTTTCTTTGAAGTTGATGAAGATGATATAATCAAGACATCTATGTCCCTTCGAAAGCGTCAAATAAAATAGTCAGAAAAGTAGCATTGTAAGTCTTGATTCTCTTTTATGCCTATATTTCAATTATTGGTATGGCTTTTGAACTATTTATACTATATTTAGTGGATGGGTTGAACTTAATCCATGAATTTAAGTCTTATTGTGTATTTGTGTTACTTAGTGCATATATACCGAATCACATTGTCAATTATTACCGAATTGCTAAAATAGATTTACCGAATTGTATATAAAATTTTTTGGGCGGCATACCCTTAGATAAAATCCGAGATTCGCCACTCATCAACTCCATGAATGTAATAACGACCTTAAAAATCAATAAAAACTTTCTTTGTTGAGAGAAAAAAGAACAAAACTATATATATATATATATATATATATATATATATAGAACCACGAAATATTCACAATCTTTGTCACGAAACTTGTAGTAATCATGGCATGAAGCAAGTGAATTCAAAATTTCATATTATACTATTAGTATATTTAATTATATATTGATGAAGAGATGTATTTTACTGCACTTTACTTGCCTGGTCTCTGGCGCTGGCCTTGTTGAACTTGGAGTTGGCGTTGCTGGACGTGTACACGGAGAGGAAACCCTGATGCACCACGGCCAAGGGGTTGGCGGTGGCGGCGGCGGAGCCCAGCACCGGCGCGGCAGACACCGGCGTGAAGGTGAAGTCGTTGGCCCACTCCAGGTCCTTGACGGTGCCGCGCCACGCCACGACAATGTCGCGCCTCCCAAGGTCGGCCGCGCCCTCGTCGGTGGCCACCGCGACGTACCCGATCCAGTTGGACTCCCTGCACCACGCCTCCCTGATCTCCGGCAGTGGCAGGAGGAGGACGTCCGACTCCGGCACGAGCAGCGTGGCCGTGGCGTAGACGAACCTGGTGACGGCGTAGCGGCGCGCGGCGGCCACGCCCACGCCGGGCAGCAGGTCGGCGCGCCCGTACAGGCACGCGCCGGCGTGCGGCGACCGCCGCTCTCGGTTGAAGCCGTCGTAGGTGGCCTGCACGAGCTCGCCGTAGGAGATGATGGACTTGCGGAGGTCCAAGTCCAGCGGATCCAGGAGACCGTTCCACGAGTTGTTACCTTGGAGCTCGCGCCATCTGGTGGCTGTGCTTCCAGACGTCGATGTCGCCGCCGACGACGGCGCGGCCGCACTCAGCAACGAAACCAGGAAATGCGTAAAGATGGAGGCAACTAGTAACATCTTTGCATGCACTTGATGAGGCTTATTGTTCATCTATCTATTCTCGTTTCGTCCTCTCTTGGCTTCGCTAGAATGTAGTATGCTTCAGATAGGTGTGTATTATTTATATACATATACATTATCACGTGTTTGTGCCTACACGCAGGTTGCTCTTCAATGTGATCCATACTGTTGTACTATGGTTCTAGGTAGTCAACGACTCAACGCACAGTACAGCTAGCGAACTGAACATAGCTTAACTGGTTAGGGTTATCGTGGAATAATTTATCCTTCAAGGTTTAAATACTCAATTTGACATGGAAGTGATTTAGCGGCGCAATTTTATCAGTGATAGGCAACGTGTCCCTCGACAATAATGTAAGACACCTACGGTGACTTCATCCATCTCGACATCTGCCGGCGGGCCAGTGACACAGTCTTTCAAAGCTGCTCATAAGGGTAGAGTGTGTACATGTGATCTATAGATTAGCGACCTAGCCCTATGACGTGCACATGCTTCTGGTCAGTGAGACAGCTATGGTGACTTTTTGAATCTCGTGATCTGTTGGTTTAGTCTTTTAGATCGGAGAGGCTCGTAGAAGTAGGGAGTGTGAGGGTGCCTAGCCTTAGAAGACGTGCCCCTCATCCCGAGACAGTTGCAGGATTCATCAATCTTGTTGTTGACTTAGTCTTTTCGATCAGAAGTGCTCATAAAAGTAGGATGTGTGAGCATTGATCTATGGATCTGTTGGTTTAATAATATATTGGATGTGCTTATAAAAGTAGAATGTGTGTGTTATGATCTGTATTTTTTTTAAAAAAGAAAAATTGTTGGTCTAGCTAAGATGCTTCCAGGAACGGGTGCTGAACCTCAGAAGTCAGAACCTCTAAAAAATCGCTCAAGCGTGTATCATGAGCTCGAGGAAAAAAAAGTACTTAGGAATTATCCAGGAGAGACATGATAGTAAAGTTTAGCGTGTATCATTATGGCTTACTTAGCTGTAAGGTGTTGTTAATTGCAAAGTCTTCGTTCTCCCATGACGGAGGAAGCTGAGGGCACGTTAGTTTGTGGGCATAGTCTCATGTGTATAGATTCCAGCTGTCCAGCCCACAGCTAGCATGAGATGACTTGGCGTTGCACGTAGCCACGTACTACTGCTCTGAACAACAGTTCTAATACTATAGATTATACTATACCTAGGATATGGCAATGTACTAAATACTAATGTATACATGCTTTGATTCTGCGAGAAGATTCTTTTTCTATAAGACCCGTATGATTATTGCATCCCATTACATATACAGAACACTTTATCTACACAATATATTATTAGGACTACAAATATATTGGGCCTGAAATCGACAGGGGCCTAGGCCAGGGTTTGGGCTTCTGAATAGTCCAAATAATTAATGCCTTACAACGGCTGCATGCTTAGCGGAGAAACAGGCCTTGTCTTGTGGACGCTTGATTAAACGAGTTCACATATCACATGGCCCGCTGGCACAAACTGTTGCAGTGTCCATCAACAATAGGCTCTTCTAGCGAAAGGTCGTCTGGTGTTAGGGCTGTCCAGTGGACGCTACCCACCGGTGTTCGAATTCTGGTGTCGCACTTTTTTTCTAGAATTTTTTCAAAAAAAAAAGTAGGGTACACGTATGCGCGTTCGGTGGTACTGCGCGTTTCCCGAGCACTGGAGGCTAGAGAGCCTTCCAATCTCTTATTTGCGTGTGTAAGGACGTGCACGTGTGTGTATGGTGTGAGTGTAGAGTGTGTCTGTTGTGTGCATCCAAATTATACCCGATCAAAAAACAATAGGCTCTTCTCAAAAAAAAATATCAACAATAGGCAGCCACTGTCCCCATAGGTTTCGGTTACTTTTCCTTTTTTTTCTCCTTTGTTTTGTTTTGTTTTGTTTTGTTTTGTTTTTGTTATTTCAGTTGCTATAACTAACCATGTTTGTTAGATTACGATTTTGTACATACACTTATGCATACTTCATTGTTCTGTTAAAAAATTGATTCAGCAAATATGAAACCTATTTTAACATTTTATATGGAAACATTGAGAAAGTATACCAAACTATTGATATATTCTCTCTATCCTAATATATAAGGCGTAACATTTTTTATTCAAGTCCTATAATACAAGATGTGTTCTCTTTAGACGTGCGTACATCCATAGTGTTAAGAGAAAGACATTAATATGTTTCTTGGTCTTTGAACATAATAAGATGGGTAAGCATTATATAATATAGGGCGGAGGGAGTAATACATTCTAATTTTTTTATGAAATTATATATGACACTGTGATCGCCATAGGAGATAACGGTTTTCACCTAGAGGATCTGCTAAGGGAAGAGTGAGATAAGGGATGCCGCAGTGATGCCTCCCAAGTGTAGAATGACACCCTTGGGCGTCACTATCATAACGCTTTCACCCCAACACCACTACACTTTAGATACACTTTAGATTTTTATAAATGGATTTTTAGAGGGGATGATGCTACATGATGCTTATGCTTATCAGGAATGCAACTAGTTCGTTACACCTACATTCCAAAATAGATAGTGAAGAACTACAATTGGATATATATCCAACTTAGATGTGAACCTAGTGAAACCTAAACAAAAGACCACCTTTCTCTACCCTCATTATATATACTTTGCTGTTCTAATTCTTCCATTTCCATAGGAACAAATAGTTTCTTGACCCTATGAAAATCAACGCCATAGATTATTCTTGAGTGAGAACAATGTCGACATCCATACGCTTGCATATTTTATATGCTAGGCTGAGGAACGCCAACAGAGGCGCACGCAAGCAACCTAAGATTCAAACTTGTATCATCTGAAAACAGGATTTAAACTTGTTAATGTTTGGATTGCACTTAATCCAAGAACTTGTATTAGTGGATTCATATTTGTGAACACTTTCATGTGATGTCAAATCTGTAGCCAGGAACATTGCTTTATGCGAGATAGTAGCGGTCAATTTGATACATTACTGGGACTAGGTCAAACCACCGCTCATCACAAAGAAAAGAGGAGGACGCTATGGAGTTTCTGTGTATATTTGAAATAGCAACGCAAACAACCTCTATTTTCTCTGCTACAACACCAACTAATAATGTACAAGTTCATTTTGTGTGACTGGTCGAAACAAAAAACTGATATCTCCATCCATCCCTGACGCCGGTGAATACTACTCGTAGTATATATAGCTAATTTCTCATCTGTCGGCTCCACGTCGTCACTGCACATGCACGTCGTCGTCCATCTAGAAAGAAAGCGTTGAGCGGCCAGTGATGCTGCATGCACTGCCCAGCCTGAGTGCGCGGGAGTGCTTGCTGCTGCTCGGCCTAACCAACTTGTATTGGTTAGAGTCAACTAACCTGCAATTTATGGTTCTCTTTGTGTCAATCTCAAATAAGACTGCTGTGCATTACGTAGACCGGTAGACGTGGTGTAGTCGACTCCTGCTCGCCACCACAGGTCAACAAAAGCTGCACCGACCGACCCTTGCTAAATTCCGTCATTTTTATTAACTGGTCTAAAATCCTATGCCATGCATGCTTGCTAGCTTTGTGTGTTACAATTAGCGTTACAATTATTCAACATGGTGATGCCCAAGGTTTTTGACATGTTTGCATTGTTGTCGCCCGGGCATTTTACCACAGCTAGCTAGAACGTACGACTAGTGTCACCTGCCATGCGTTCATCAGTAGAAGGATCAAAAGATTGCACGTTAAGCTTGCTTAGCTTATGATGACTAATTCTGATCAAGTAGCTAGTCTAAGTGTACGTGTCTATATATATTGCATTGTCAACAAGAAGCTTGCTTGTGGATTCGGGTGTCTGTTTTTTTTCCAGAGGAAAGCAGAACAGGTCATCATCCTACGATCCATTCATCTCGATCGATCGTAACATGCACTGCATTACATTCTTCATCGATGATCGATGCATAAAGAAATAAATGATCCATGAGCAGACCTGACCTAGCTCCTCCCTCTCCCTTGGAGCTAGTCTTGGTAAAGAAAGAGTCTAGTCCAAAAGCAAAACTTGCATGCTGCATGCATGTCCATCTACCCAAGCCAAGCAAGCCGCTGCAGGGCATGCAGGCGACTCTTCTTCCTCCTCTAGAAATTGCCTAGCTAGCTATGGACGACATAATCTAGTTGACAATATCTCCACGTACAAGTTGCTCTCGATGTGTGCCATGTGCTGTGCTCCACACAAAGCCAAAGCTTCGTCGTCTCCACTACACTGGGCCCATGCATCCCATCATCCATCCATGCCCATTCTCGTCTCGCCACAGCCATACATTCAGTCAACCATGGCCGGCTCGCTGCGTATGTCTCGCCGCCAATCGCTAGTCCTCGCCATGCATAATTTGTCAACGCACCCCATCCCAATATATATGTTGCATGCAAGCAAACAAACCAATCGACAACAGGACCAGAAGGAAGAAGACGACATCCACAACCCACAAACCAGCATGGCTCCATCGTCGCCAGTGCTGCTCCTTCCACTGCTGCTCGCTGCCGTGGCGGCGTTAACGCTGGCGCCGCGGCCGAGCTGGGCCGTGGACCCGGTGAGCACGTACTGCGCGAAGAACTTCACGGGCGGGCAGACGCAGGCGAGCATCAGCGCGGTGCTAGCCACGCTAGTCCCGCGCGCCTCGGCGACCTACTACGCGACGGCGACGTCCGGCACCGGCAGCTCCACCATCTGGGGCCTGGCGCAGTGCCGGGGCGACATCCCGGCCTCCGACTGCGCGCGCTGCCTGGCCGCGGCGGCGCGGCAGGTGGCGGCGTCGTGCCGGGGCCAGGCGGACGCGCGGGTCTGGTACGACTACTGCTTCCTCCGCTACGACGACGCCGACTTCCTCGGCCTCCCGGACACCGGGTACACGCTCATCCTCATCAACACCATGAACGCCACCGACCCCGTCGAATTCGACCGCGCCGAGCGGCGGCTCATGGCGCGCGTCGCGGAGGAGGCTGGTGATCCCGCCAGCGCCGGGCTGGTTAGGGAGACGGCGAAGTTTGGGTCGGAGGGGACCACCATCTATGGGCTCGGGTGGTGCACCAGGGACATCACCGCCGCCGACTGTGGGCTCTGCGTGGCGCAGGCAGTGGCGGAGCTCCCCAACTACTGCCGCTTCCGGAGGGGATGCCGCGTGCTCTACAGCAGCTGCATGGCGCGCTATGAGACCTACCCCTTCTTCTTCCCGGTCACCGGCGCCGATGACGACGCGGACGCCTCCTCCTCCCACGCCAGCGAGTACGAGACTGTCATCTTGAACCACAAATAGTGGTTTCAACTTTAAACTTTCAAGTGTACGTTTATTTCCGTTTGTTAATCGTGCGCGGTAAATCAATCAATCGTGCGCTAGCTATGTATCACTTGTTGCACTGATAGTAAATAATAATATGGATGCTTGTTGCATTCCCATGCACAAACTATATTAATACAATATACGACGGAAATTGTTGCAGAAATTTAATTAATTAAAATGCAAGAATTTTCCAGTGCCGCACGAAGTCTATCTTGTCATCGTGTGCATAGTGGTAGTTACTGTTGACCATGAGCATTTGCACATGGCGAAAAAGCGAGGTTTGTGGTCACCAGTGACCGGAGATGGAGATAGTTTGCTGCTGGTCAAACCTTTTGCAACGTGGACGCCCAATGCACCCGGCCGTTATGTAAAATTAGATTCCAAATCACAAGATTTAGCCATTATGTAAAGTAGAAAACCCACCTAAATTGTAAATTGTAGTATGTTCCACAACAGCCTAGGGATATTCTCTCTTGTCTATATTTGAAAACTTAATATCACGACGGCGACTCCACCTTGAGCTCGGCCGGCCACCATGGGGGACGCCATGGTTTCCACTTTCTGTATCATCTTGATTTAACTTGTCTTCAAAATTGAAACTCTGAATGCTAGCACCAAAAATTCCTGATGCAGCCGATGCGCTCGAGTCAACACTGAATGCTAACACGCACGCACATGTGCTCAGCTCCAAGCGTCGGAGCTGGCGAGCTGCCACACGAGCTACGAGCTTCGACGAGGCGTAGGAGAGGCTGACGCGGGAGAAGCGCGCTCCAGCGACCAACGGCAGTGGCGAGGACCCCGATGGCGGCTCTGGCACCGAGCGTGTTCTGCAGCCCCTCTTTCTAATTTTTTTTTCTCTCGAATACGCAGGAGAGCTGCGTATCGGTCGGGCCGGGAACGGCTGCTCCTGTATTTTATTTGAACTTCTATGTTGTATTTTATAACTCTTCTTCTTAATGCAATTCTTTCTAATTATCACGGTTGTACATATGTAACGTGCTAACCTTAGGAATGATGATGAGGTATTTATCAAACATCGTGGAAGCAAAGCAACGCGAGAAAGCACGGATTAATTATAAACAACTCACTAATTAGCCGTCTAACATGAAAGCTCCAATGATCAAACATGCTTTGAATTGAGTAAAACTAATATTTGATTCTCAGCCTATGCAAGCTAGATATGATGACCAACATTTTTTCATACAAGTATGAGAAGCTAAGCTGGAACTACAAAGATGAGCGTGCAAGCAGCATGTAAAATTGTCAAGTACTTCCGATGTCCCAAATTATAAAACGTTTTGGCATTTCTAGATTCATAGCATTTGTAATGTATCTAGACATAATGTATATCTAGGTGCGTAGCAAAAGCTATGAACCTAGAAAAACCAAAACGTCTTATAATTTGGAACGGATGGAGTAATAATCAATGCATGCTCCTCACATGCTTTCTCCGTCCCAGAATACAGGACGTTCTGAGATTCAAAATTTGTCTCACAATTGTTGACGTTATAGCCCAGCATACGCATCTGACCACTACCAACGTACTATCAAACTGTCACTTCGTGTCTTCCACTCATCCGTGAGATCGATTAAGGGGCCGTTTGGTATGGATTCTGAGGCAGCTCCTGGAGCTGTTTTTCGGCTCCCAATACCAAACGCCTGTTTGTGCTGGTGCTCCTCGCGAGGATCCCCTCGAAACGCGCTCTCACATGCCAGTTGCATCGGGTGGAGCCAAAAATTCGAGCTTCTCCCAGGTCCCGTCTGCCACTGGTGGTCCCCAACGCGTGGAGGTCGAGTCTGCCCCCGACGTCAAGGAGGCGCATGCGGGGAGGGCTGCCAGGTGCATGGCCGCGCGTGCAGTCGCCGGGGTGGGGTCTGAGCGTGGCTCACCGGAGCTCGGAGCGCGCGGTCGCCGGTCGCAGGCTGGGTCGCTGGTGCGGTCGTGGGCGCGGGGTCACCGGTGTGGTCGCTAGGCGCGGGGTTGCCGGTGCGGTCGCCGAGCACGGGGTTGCGCAGGGCCGCTGGTCGCCGGACCACCGGATCTCCAAGCTCGCGTTTGTTTGTGCTGGAGACGAGAGGTTGAGGAAAGGATGAGGAGAGAGAAAAGAACGAAGAGGAGGGGAGGAGAATGGGTCACAGACTCACAATGGGCTGCGTAACGGATAATAAGGTAAGAAAAAAGAAAAGAAAAGGAAAGAATAGGGAAAAAAAGAGAAAAGAAAAAAGAAAAAAAAAATAAAGGTATTATGGACTTTTTACTCTTTTGTCTATCCGGAGAAACTGTTTTTTGAGGAGCCGGAGCTCTACCAAACAGGTCCTAAAAAAAGGGAGATTCAGAACTGCTGATGTCGCTACGGTGTAGGAGAATATTATTTTTCACCCGGAGCGTTGCTCCCAAGCTTGACGTCACCATCAGCTGCGGGATGCCAGTGTAGGGGTGTTAGGGTCTTTGGCTTGCGCGTTGGTCTCTATGACCATTTCTACAACAACAACTAATACGGGACAAAGGAAGTACATCCTTGAACAAACGCCTCAAGCAACAAGGCATCATGTGCAGCTGCTGGTAGGTGAAACATGCTCTACATACTAAATCGAGACAGGAAAACAGAGTGTGCTATGCAAAGAAGAATTAAGCTAATAAATTCCTAGCACAAGAGCCAAAGAACTAAAATGTTCAGCGTGTATTGGAATAGTCTCAAGTTAATAATACGGGACATATATCATTGTCTTAACCTGTTGGCTGCACTGCTGCTATATGAAAGAACCAAGAGCAAACAAACCTGCTGTTGTCGCTGACAACAACCCGAGGGGAAAAAATATTCTGCTGCTACTGAGGCAAGAACGCATCAAATAGGTGTTAGGAATGATCTGAGCTCGTCAATGGTCGACGGAGTCTTAAGGAGCCTAACAACGCTTACTAATCTAGGCTTGTGATTGGTGGACCTGATAACTGACAAATGAGCCTGGTTCCACACCAAGCTATAAGATGGGGTCATCTCTGTGATTATTAGAAGGTGACGTGAATTAGCTCTAACCTAAATTAAGACCTACCGATCAAGGTCGCTCAGGAGTGGTGTTGAGGATCAGGAACCAGCCGTCTATCCTCCCAGTGCCAGCCTATACGGATCTCTACACCACCACTACGCCTGCTTCTCCAAGCAGTCACAGGGACCTCAGTGGACATAGAGGCATCATAGTTGGGCATACCCCTTTGGTTGGCTTATTTCCAACATGCTTTGGCTTTCCCAAAGGCGAAAGCCAACCAAAGGTGTGGAAACTCATAGGTGCTTTGGGCCAAAAGTTGATTTCTCTCTAGTACTAAACTCATAACTGCTCTACCCTGTTTTCACTAGTCGTGGAGGTGGGCAATCACTTTGAAAAAATTACTCACCTGCCACTGATTATGAAAATAATGATTCGTTTTTCTCCTCTATCCCCATTCATGACATGCAGCGTCTACATCGCGACTATCCTCGCTCGCGTGGTTAGAGTTTCCCGAGGCCGGCCATGGCCCCACCGGTGCTGTTCGAGGCCGGTGCTGGCGTCAGCCCCACTTCGACATGCTAGGTTCATCTTGGCGCGGTCGCGCTGCTCAGCATCGCCATCATCCCGAGCATCGACTTCGCCAGCGGGTTGTATGCATACATGCTCATTGGCCTGACCTCCAAGACCTGACCCACAAAAGTGAGGCTAATGGGCCATAAGGGCTTGCCTCAAAGTCTAGAATAGGTCGGTAGGGCCAAAATCTATTGACCCAATGGGTAAGATGGGTCGACCTATTCATCATCTAATAAGCTTTTTTCTTTAATTTACTAGTCTTCTTTAATTTTTCTAATGAACATAGTTCTTCATATTTGTAAGTAATCTTGGAAGTACATTGATGAATATTATATTTTGAGAGAGAAAATAGATAAAAATAAAATCACGGTTCACTTGGAAACTTACTAAGTTTGATCAATGCATTGCTAATAATAACCTTAGGGGTGTTGGGGACTGCTCGGCTCCTGTTTTTCCAGCCCTACTCCACGAACTCCACCATGGAGTTTGTGGAGCAGGTGGTACTGTTTGGCACGTAGCTCTGCTCCAGCTCTAGGAATGGATTGTTTCTATGCAAATGGTCCATTATGCCCCTGATTGAAATTGCACTTGATATTTTCTCCGAGAAAAATAGAAGACAAATGATAGAACATTAACATAGGCCATAATTCTAAAACAAATAATTGTCCCATAAATTGTAAATGATAGAAAATTAAACAAAGGCCATAATTCGAATACAAATAATTGTCCATAGGTAAGCATAACGACTACGAATTCTAGCCCCGAGCAAGAGAGAGAGCGGTGGCCAACTCATCACGGAATGCATCCATAGTAGGAGCATTGGGTTCTGTAGTAGACCTATTTGATGGCGCTACATATTTGTTATACCTTTCTGGGATTGTTGGGACAAAATTTGGATCGCGATCGAACCGAGCAAAGTCCAAGTCGACACCATCATGCTCACAAATAAGTTATGAAGCACCATACTAGCCACAACAATCATTTTTTGCTTGTACATCGGGTACGGAGCCATCTTGTAGAGAATTTGCCACTTCATTTTGAGAAGTCCAAATGATCTCTCAATAACATTACAGATAGAAGAGTGAACATGCTGCTTCAACCTGTGCCTGTTTACCTCCTCTTCAATTTTTGCCAAGTAGTAAAATCAGTCTTTAACTTATCCCATTTGTTCTTTATTTGTGTCTTCGACAACTTGATTCCGGTAAGCTGAAAGAACCTATCGGATGCCTGGGTATAACCTACATAGTTCAAATGCGTAATTGGACGATTCCCCTTCCTAACTTGTTCAACCATCAACTCACAAGTGATTGTCACATTTGAATCAGTCCATTCCATTTGATCACCCTCACCATATGTTACAATAATACGTTCAAGCATTGCAGACAATCTACTGACACGATTTCCATTTTCTGAACATATGCAAGGATTGTACAATCAACAATCAACACAAGCAAATCAATACCTGCTCATCCTTCTTCTTTGCTGGTGGTGCCCGCTTTTTTCCAGTGGCCACCGTGGCGCTTGGCCGGTTCGCAACAATGTCCTGGCCTCCATTGCCCTGATCGCTAGTGGCTTGCATGCCTGCCACCGCACGGGCCTAGCTAGGGGGCACCGTAGGACGCCGCCAGCGGGGGAGCGCCGTAGGAGAGCGGAGGCGGGGGGCGCGCCGTAGGGGGCTGAAGGTGAGGGCGCGTCGTATGGGGCCGGAGCTGGGGGAACACCGTATGGGGCCGGAGCTAGGAACGCGCTGAAGGGGGGCGGAACCAGGGGCGCGCCGTAGGGGGCCGGCGGTGCCATGGCTTGAGGAGGACGGGAGAGCCCGAGCCCGACTCTAGGCGCTGGTGTAGGACGCCTGGAGTTGGGGAACATGTGCTGCCCAAACACGAGTTCATCCGGAATATGGCCATCGTATTGGGGCTTCGAGCCATCCGTGGCGCTAGCTCCCAAGCCCTGGAGGAGGAGCGGCAGCGGTGGGGAAGAAGAGCTGCCCTAAGGAGAGGCGGCGGTGCAGGGAAGGAAAAGTCATGACCTCTTTCACGCGTGCGTATGGAACGGGATCGGTTAGATGGGAAGCCAACGGGTGATTAATGAGTGGCAATGTGGGTAATTATCCCTAAGCTTCATGTGGGAGTACAAACCTCAAAAAACTGAAGTACCCCTTGCAGAAGAAAGGTGGAGTTGGCCCCCCAACTCCACATTTTTCGTGGAGCGGAGTTCGTGAAGCTGGAGGTGTTTGGTTACGCGGAGCTGGAGCTGAGGTAGAAAAACAGGAGTAGAGCAATTTTAAACACCCCCTTAATATATGTTAATATATGTTACCCGATGTAACAACTAATTTATCGTACATGCGTTTTGATGTTCTGCAAACTGTTCTTTTAAATCACACGTGGCCATCTCTCCTCACTCAGGTATGCGCTTGGCCAATCAAACACTCGCTCTGCAGTGCAAGAGCATGCACAAATGACAACATGGTAGAAGGAGCAATTAATGGTGCGTGTTTGCATGTCCGTCAAAATGGAGAGTTAAGTGAATTGGGCTCTCTATTAGCGGACACATAAAAAATTAGTTATACCTTCAATCTTGTATCTCATCTTTTTTAAAAGTATTAATAGCATTCATATTCAATAATAGTAAAAAGATTGGGTTGACCCATATTACCCAATGAGTCAATGAGACCATAGCCTCTTTTTTTTGAGGAGAAACCATAGCCTTTTGATGAAATGGATCAAACTCATGGCCCTTAAAATTGACCTTGAGGCCACGGGACCGGGTTCAAGGCCAAAGCCGGATCGGCCCATTCCTATCCATACAACCACTCATACAGGCCCCTACTATTTCGAACTCCTTTACATGCCAACAAATGGAGATGGCTGGGTGGGCAAGAAACAGTGGAGTGTGGGCTCTAGCTCAGCCCGGTCAAAGAGTCCAATGCAGCAAGGTAGCTGGGCACATGCCAACATTTTGCACCTTTTCATGAAGTAGCTCTTCTCACCCATACTTGGCTACTTGTTTTTTTGGGTGAGAAGCCCAAATGCAGGGGACTTCATCTATTCGTGGGTTGCATCCGGAGGCATGTTTTATACAGTAACCACAAGCAATGGTGGTAGGTGGATCTAACGGAAGAGAAGCAATTAATTGATGGTTATTAGGCGGATACAACGACGCCGAGCACTGCTAGGTCAAACCACAAATTGGTAGTGAAATCTTCGTGTCACTACCTGGTCAAACCACTAACTGACGGTGATATATCACTACTAGATTGTGGCTTGAGCTGGCAATGATATCTCACCTGTCACTGCCGGTGTGACTCTACATACCGGTTAAATAGGTTGTCCAATCATTATCTATATCATAAACTTATGACCCGACAGTAAAATATAATCACTGCTGGCTGGCTCATACACATCTGGCACCGATTGACTCAACGTTCTTCCTCTCCAACAGAATCTACACGTGGTGGCCGGTTGGCAAGGCGTGGGCCAATGGCGACCAGCAAATCCAGAGTCTTCCAGCTCGCGTACGTGATTCACGCACGAACGATACACGATTGGCTAAGCGCAGATCCGGCCGGACGCAGGTACGACGACAGTGGCCTCTTCACATGCATGCAGTCCTCCTCCTTGCATTTTTGTGTTCTTGGCTGCTGCATATTTGCTCCCTGTCCTTATGCATGCATGCATGCTTTCTATGAATCGGTCCGGCTGTGACGTCCACGTCCAGGACCATTTGCTACATGCATTGATCGTCATGCATGTTAATCACATACCTGATTGTCATGTACTGCTCGCTCCAGGGATGCCGCCCCCATGATTGTCATGCATGTGAATCACGTACCTGATTGTCATGTACTGCTCGCTCCAGGGATGCCGCCCCCATGATTGTCATGCATGTGAATCACATACCTGATTGTCATGTACTGCTCGCTCCAGGGATGCCGCCCCCATGATTGTCATGCGTGTGAATCACGTACTCCCTCCATCTACAAAAGAATGTAACACATTTTTATGAGTCAAACAGTTTAAACTTTGACTCAATTTATATGAGGAAGTACTAACATTTATGAGACAAAATAAGTACCATTAGATTAGTTATAGAATATATTTTTATAATAAATTTCTTTAGAGACATAAATACTAATACTATTTACTCTAAACTTAGTCAAATTTGAGCTACTTTGACCTGCACGGTTCACATAATTGCATTCTTTTGTTAACGGAGGGAGTACCCGAGGAGCTGCATGCATTCCAGACCTCCTTTAGTGCACAGATTCGGATCCAAATATTGGATATCAAGTGTAGTAGATTACTAGAAGATACTTCGCGCGTTGCTGCGGAGATTTCCAAAAATTGAAAATGAAGTTAAGTAGAGATGATATGGATATCTTGTATTAAGAGGTTGAAAGTTAGTGGCATATATATGTATTAGTGAAAAATGATGTGGATAGTTAGTGAAACATGACGTGAATGCCTTACGTGTTGAGATAGAACCTGAGATGATGCGGATAGCTTACATTAAGAGGTTATAAATTAGTGGCATGATATGGCTATTAGTGGAAGATGATGTGGATGTCTTGCATGTTAAGATAGAACTTGAGATGACGTGGATAGCTTGCATTAAGAGGTCGGAAGTTAATGGCATGACATGACTATTAGTGGAAGATGATGTGGATGTCTTGTATGTTGAGATAGAATTTGAAATAACGTGGATATCTTGTATTAAGAGGTCAAAGTTAGTGACATGACATGACTATTAGTGAAAGATAATGCGGATGTCTTACATGTTGAGATAGAATGTGTAGTGGGAACTAGCTTTATAAGAGGTTGAAAGTTAATGACATGACATAGCTCTATTAGTGAAGAATGATGTGGATGTCTTGCATGTTGAGATAGAACTTGTAGTGGAGATTAGCTTTATAAGAGGTTGGAAGTTAGTGACATGACATGACTATTAGTGAAAGATGATGTGGATGTCTTGCTTATTGAGATAGATCATATAGTGGGAATTAGCTTTATAAGAGAAGATATGGATTCACACATGGCATGATGACTATGGTCGCTTCGGCAGCTACAAATACACTCCAAGCTGAGGCACCAAACCAAGCAACACAAACAACGCCAAGCGATAGCTATAGCTCGCTCGTCATCAGCCACTCAGGTCGGAGTAGCCGTGACTCGCTAGTAGCCATGGCATCCTCTGGAAATGGAAGAAGCTTCGCCGGCATCGCCAAGAGGTGGCGCGATCTCCACGGCGAGAACTCCTGGAAGGGCCTCCTGGACCCGCTGGATCTGGACCTCCGCAAGTCCATCATCTCCTACGGCGAGCTCTCGCCGAGGCCACCTACGACGGCTTCAACACGGAGCGGCGGTCCCCGCACGCCGGCGCCTGCATGTACGGCTACTCCGACCTACTGGCCAGCTCGGGCGTGGCGGCGGCCGGCCACTACGAGGTCACTAGGTTCATCTACGCCACGTCGGGGCAGCCCCTCCCCGACGCCTTCCTCGTGCGCCCGCTGGCGGCGCTCAAGGACGTGTGGTCTAGGGAGTCCAACTTCATGGGGTACGTGGCCGTGGCCACCGACGAGGGCGCCGCCGCGCTGGGGAGGCGCGACATCGTCGTGGCGTGGCGCGGCACGGTGCAGAACCTGGAGTGGGTCAATGACCTCAGCTTCACGCCGGTCCCCGCCGCGCCGGTCCTCGGCTCCAAGGCGTCCGCCGCCAACCCCTTGGCGACGGTGCACATGGGCTTCCTGTCCCTATACACGTCCAGCCACGCCGGCTCCAAGTTCAACCAGACTAGCGCCAGGGACCAGGTCTTCGAGGAGGTGAGGCTGGTGGAGCTCTCTACAAGGACGAGGAGATGAGCATCACCATCACCGGCCACAGCCTCGGCGCGGCCATCTCCATCCTCAACGCCGTCGACATCGTCAGCAACGGCGTGAACGTGCCCGCCGCCGGCGACGGCTCGTCGTCCACCAAGCCGGCGTGTCCGGTTACGGCCATCGTGTTTGCGTGCCCGCACGTCGGCGACCGCTTCTTCAGGACCGCCTTCCAGTCCTTCCGGGACCTCAAGGCTCTCCACGTGAAGAACGCCGGCGACGTCGTGCCAATGTACCCGCCGCTGGCGTACGTGGACGTGGCCGTGACTCTGAACATCAACACCGGCCGCTCGCCGTACCTCAAGTGGCCCGGCACGGTGCAGACGCTCCACAACCTCGAGTGCTACCTGCACGGCGTCGCCGGCGAGCAGGGCAGCGCCGGAGGGTTTAAGCTGGAGGTGGAGCGCGACGTGGCGCTGGTCAACAAGGGCGCCGACGCGCTCAAGGACGAGTACCCGGTGCCGGCGAGCTGGTGGGCGCTCAAGAACAAGGGCATGGTGAAGGATGATGCTGACGGCCAGTTGAAGCTCAAGGACTTCAAGCAAATCTAATGAGCCCTGCTGCTGCATGCTTATTACCATCCATGCATACTATATATATCTATATATACAAATAATAACGCCGGTAGCAGGCCGTCATGTGCTATATAAGTCAAAGTAGACGTATATGCTTGAATAATTTACATGCGGATCGAATTCCAACTGTTATTAAGGCCTTGTTTAGATACACTCTAAATTCCAAATTTTTTCACTCTCTCTTCATCACATCAATCTTTGCACGCATGCATGAAGCATTAAATATAGATAAAAAATAACTAATTGTACAGTTTAGTTATAAATCACGAGATGAATCTTTTGAGGCTAGTTAGTTTATGATTGGACACTAATTGTCAAATACAAATGAAAGTGTTATAGTTAGAAAAATTCTAACTTTTCACGATCTAAACTAGGCCTAAGTCTATTTTCTTTTTCTAAACTAGTACTAGTAGTCACAATGCATTAATGCAAGGAGGGATGCAAATCCCGGTGTGCACAGCGGCCACACTGGTCACGTCCTTCCCCAAACTTGGAACTTGTCAGGGCACGTACAGCGGTCGTCCCTTTCCCGTTTCAATGTTGGTAATTTTGTGAAAAACTCCTCTGTTCCGCTTGGAGACGGACTCCCTGTCGCCTCGCAAGACGACGCCGAAGGCCCGTGCTCCGACGCCCAATCAACGGGGAGACCTGCGTTGTACGACCGCGTCTTCCGGCGCCGCGCTCGGATCCCACCGGGAACACTCGTGGATTGTGGTTTGCGCGCGGGATGGTGCTCCGCTCCTCCTCATGCCGGCCACGTTGCTCCTTGCCGCGTCGAGCCAAGCGCCGCTACGCTCGTTGCCACCGGCCGCGCTACGAGGAATGGCAAGGCCGCCGGACCCATTCGTCACGGAAGCTGCTCGACAGCCGCAGTCATCGGACGCGGACGCCATCCAGGAGCTACTGGTGCATACTGCCCTGCCGTTTGGGTCCGGCGAGATGTTGAAGCACAGGTCGTCCTCGCCGGCCATCCTCCGTCTTGGCCCTTGCGGCATGGAATCCCTGGTCAACCTGGTGCTGATGTGATTGCTTGTGGGTGTTGCTTTCATGATTTGCCTGCCTAATACTTTGAGCTTCGTGTTCGTGTTGCTAGCTTGCTACGGCACGTAGTTTAGGTGTTTGTTGAAATATCCATTCAAGCATCTAAAATACATGCTGATTTTTTCAATAAAGAATGCATCTAAAATACAGTTTATGCTATATGATAACACCAACCAAACTTTTTTTTTGTTAATTTCTCAGTTCTCACCACAGGTTTATTCAATAAGTTGTTACTCACAAGACAGTCTCCTTGCAAGTTCAGGCTCTAAATCGAAACCTGAAACTGATAGATGGAGCCAAGTCGGATAGGATCTCTGCAAAGTATAGGGTCGGCCAAACTTTTTGTTCCAATTCAAGTGTTAGATGCTTTTGAGTTGGACCTATATCTATCAAATAGCAACACAATAGTATACAAAATGGTATTCTTGATTGATCTTGGCTACATACAAAGCATTAAATAGCTTACAGACGATTTCCTGTCTGTATGACCTGTCCTTTTAGCTGTCTGTGTGTCCGATTCGAGACTCTTATAGACAACCCTCTGTCTGTGGGTTGTACATGCCCTCAAATAAAACGTCATAAGACATATACATACTCTTGAAAATGAGCGGTTGACTTCGATAAAAATAGGGGGCAAACAAATTAATTCTAAGGATGCATACATTTGTTCTCAACATATGAAGTTATTTTCAATGAAAAGGTGAAATATTGGGTCTGAAATTTGGTGGCAAATAAAGATTTCAAATACAGTGGAAATTTTCAAAAACTTAAACAGATTTTAGTGGTTGTTCAGTTTAAACCAAACCAACCTTGGAAATACATTTTAGGGCCAGTTCTTTTAAGACAATGACCCCTCATCGTAACTCGCTAGCAAAAGTTTCAAGGGCGGTTAGGCAACTATTTATATGGAAAATTTATAAATTATTTTTGTATATGCAACTATTAATAGAGACGGGAATATGAACATGACCGCCTCAGAGACGGGCACTTAGAGAACATCCACCTCTTTAATAGTGATTTTCAGAGGTGGGCATCTTACAGTGTCGTCTGTCCGAAAATCAATTTACGGAGGCGAGCATCCTAAGGCGACCGCCTCTGTTAGTTGATTGTTTCCAGAGGTGGTCGTCTTAGAACGCCCCCTCCGCAAGTGATTTTCAGAGAGACTAACAGTTTCCAGGAGGCCCCCCTGACCATTTACGTAGGCGGTCACTAGTTATGCCCTCCCCCATTAAACAGAAAGCTTGTCACCTAAAACATTTCTCTATTAGTGACGTGTGCAAAAAATTAGATTTAAGGCTTGCAACATTACTACCATTGTATAGTCCATCACGCAAGAGAACTTTTTTCTAATTTTTGCGGGCAGATCAATATTTTTTATGATTCTTAAAAATATTTCTAGTTCAATCGCTTTTGAAAATATTTTTTGAATGAAAAGCAATTTTTAAGTGCTATTGATATAATAAAACACCCTTAAAAATTAATTTTCAGAGGACAATTGGTGAAGTAGTAGTTTCAAAAACCTCTCCTAAAAGATCATTTTAACCGTCTCTAAAAACTATTTGTGTGGTTGTGTGCTTAAGTGTAACCATATTTTCAAGGGATAATCTGTGACCTATTAGGTTAGGCACGGGCCCGATTTGATAAGATCTATGATCCATCTCCACGACATCTATCTCAAAATAGCAGTGGCAGGAGCCCTGCCGTATTTGCATTAATAAAAACGCATTGTTTTATTAGGTGCAGGAAAAAAATTACACAAGGCACCGCTTTCAGAGGCCGAGAGATTAGATTCGATCATTGGACCAACTGACTTTAGTGCATCGGATGAGTTCGGCCCATTAGTTTTGACATACAACGACCACCAGGTTAGACGCAGGCCGTGAGTTTTGGCCCAAAACTAGATCCAACCCAAAAGGCTGACTAAACGTGAAAAAACTGATCTAATCTGAGATATCTATGACCATGTTCATTCGCTTATAATCCGTACTTTTCAGCTTATTTTTTAGTCAGAACAGTATTTTTCTTTCATAGCAAATCAGCCAACAGCGTTTTTCAGCCGGCTTATCAGCACAGCCGAACGGGGCGTAGCCCAACTTGACCTGACAAAAATAAAGTAGATTCAAACGATCCGGTTCAAACTGTTAAATAAAAAATACTTCCTCTGTTCCAAAATAAAAATGTATTTCTAAAGTTTATAATTTTTGTCTAAAAAAGAATACTGTATTATACTTCTGTAGAGCATTTTAGATTATTCGCCAACAATATTGATCTTTCTCGGTGGTTCACCCGTTCGGCCGTTCCCGTGCCGCTCACTCGCTCAGTCTGTCTCTGGTGGCGACGACTGCGCGGCCGCCGCCCTAAGGAAGGTACCCAGGTAGGTCTCCACCTCCGGGACCTTCGCCGCCGAGGAGCACCCGCCAGGTACGCCCACACGTTCTCTTCCGTTACCTGCTAGTGCGAAACAGAGGACCCAAACCCAAGCTATTTGAATTGGGATCTGATACAATTGTATTAGGTCTACAAGCTTCGATTTTTTTGCGCAAAATATTGGGTGTACAACCATGTCTTCTACTGGGTCCGATCCCCCTGGTTATGCCATGGGTGTCTTCGTACTGCAGTCAAGGTGTTCGATGGAATGCCTCTGAGGTGAATGCATGCATTGTTTTTGGTAAAATGGTGCTGCTACTCCCTTAACAAATCACACCAGCTGCTGTCTATTTCATAGTGGTTTTATGTTGGGCAGTTTTATAGAGTTGATTAGTGCCCAGGAATATAATTAATGACTAATAAATGGTGTCTGCGCCAACAAAGTGTAGAATATCTGCCATTAAAATGATTTCATTGTTTCCCCAAACTTGAAAAGTACTTATCGACTTAAAATGTGGTTTGTGTAGATGCTTCTAAGCACATCTAAAGTTACATATATAATAGAATGCCGGACTGAATTTCTTAGAAGATGTCAAACCTATTGTTTCGTAAACAAATAGCACTGTACATTTCTGGATGGGTTGGAGCAATTATCCAGTTGCTTTCTGAATCGATCTGAGGTATTCATATGGCAGCCAAGGTAACTTTGAAGACAAATATGCTTTCTTCCCAATGGTTCAGATAATCAGATATCATCAGAGCGAACAGAGCATCTTTTCCTGTCGTATCTTTAGTTGCTGGGCAGAGGCCTTTTGCACAATGCTAGTCCTCTCCATTCATGGTTTCTGACTGGAATTGCTTCGCCTCCTGGTGTTTTGTTTCTGAAACCTATGGATACCACAACAGAGAATCGTCCTGTTGCCATCACAGATCAGGCTTTTGGTTCCAGATTACATATTGCTGTTGTCCCATTTGTGTAATAAGAGAAGTCATAGTAGGTCAGGCCATAATGTATGGATAGATACTGTGTGTGCACTAAATGATATTTTCTATTATTTTTTATAATATTTTGGAAATTTTCTCAAACATTTATGTGTTATAGTTCTATCATCCATATAACCTATGCACAAGAGTTTTTATCTTGCATGTGGGCTCCTACAGAACCTGCTAGCTAGATGAGTAATTGACACATGGCCCATCGGACTGAAGCAGCCAGCAACCACAAAGCCATCAGAGCAGCAGTGTGTGGGCGGTCTGAACTCTGAAGCCTGCAAACGTGTTAGTTCTATCTAGTAGCCCATTTACTAGCTTTACTGTCATTTTACAATTTTCGGTTGGCATCACCTTGTCTCTTTTATCAGCAGCTTCACCTGAGTGCAAAGGGTTTAGTAGCTAGCATACTTGCTGATCACATTTCCATTGCTCATTTGCTGTCGACAGATTAATTCAGCACTGTGTCCCTACTTGAAGCCGTCATCAAATCCAAGTCGCTGCAGAAGGGAGCAAGCTAAGGGAGATGAAGTTCAGAGTCGTGTGCAGGAAGCTGTATGACTACGTGCGGTGCGACCTCAAGGAGATCGCCTTCCCATCGTCGCTGCCAGATCCTCCTCACATCAAGAAGCGGCCCAAGCTCACATGGCATGAACGCTGGTGCATCCTCAAGGAGGCCACCCGGCTGTACGGTGCGTCATGGGTCCGGGACATCGGCCCTGACCTCAGGCCCAATGACTACAAGAAGGCGACCGAGGACGAGGAGGAACAGTCGTCCGATGCCATCCCCAGCTCTGGCAGTGGCAAGAAGGGGAAAGCAAGCAGCGAGCCAAGTTTGCTGGAGGACCTCGCTGTCGCCGCCAGGGGCGGCGTGGAGACGCTGAAGCCTGCTCTGCGGCGGATCTACATGGCCCGCGCGTCCACGTACACGGACGCGATGAAGAATTTCGTGGAGACGTACCAGGAGGGGCTCAAGGACCAGCTGCAGGAGAAGGCTGATGGTGGAGAAGGTGGTGGTGGTGGTGGTCGTCAGCAGCAGCAGGAGCAGGGCGATGAGGCATCAAAGCCACCGCCACCATGACATCATGATAGTGTTCTGCAAGTGAGGACATCAAGTACTCACCCAAAGTAGGGCCGTGTTTACATCCCGAAAGCATCACCCCGATTCGGGGAAAGTTGCTACAGTGTTTCTGAATACTGTAGCAATTTTTGTTTTTTAGTGTAAAAAATTGTCTAAAAATTGATTAATTAGACTTAAAATGTTCGTCTCGCAAAGTACAACAAAACTGTGTAATTAGTTTTTGATTTCATCTATATTTAGTACTCTATACATTTGCCAGTATTTTGATATGATGGGGAATCTCTTTTTTACATAGTGAAATTTGGGGAAGAATTTAGGATCTAAACCAGGCCTACAACAAGATGGTTTGGCTAGCACTGTAGAGTGCAGACCCTGTTGGCACTGCTGTAGGAGTACTTGAGAAGGATCTCCAGTTTTGCCTGATTTATTTCTACCAAACGCAATCTGGGTCCTGCCGAACTACTTTATTTGTAGGCTTTGGCTGCTGGTGCCTATAATGATGTGTGATCCTCGTTGCTCTCCAGCCTGTTCCTACTTGCTGATTGTAATGTGTTTTTGCTTGTGCTCCCTTTTTTTTTTGTGCCTATCTTTCTTTCTTTTCTTTTCTTTTTTTTTTTTGCCTCAGAAGCTGACGGCGATTCGTCCGGCGATATTATACGGTGCTGAGTGTTAGCCTACAAAAGGCGACATGTCCAGTAATTGAGTGTAGCAGAGATGCGTATGTTGCGTTGGTGTTGTGGGCACACAAGCAGGGATAGAGTCCGGAACGACGATATTCGGGATAGGATTGGGGTGACACCGTGACACCAATTGAGGAGAAATTGATTCAACATCGGTTGAGATGGTTTGGACATGTCCAACGGAGGCCTCCTGATGCGCCGGTGCGTAGTGGAGTTCTAAAGCGGGCCGATAATGTAAAGAACGGTAGAGGTCGACCTAAACTAACTTGGGACGAGCCCGTTAAGAGAGATCTTAAGGAGTAGAATATTTTCAAGGATTTAGCTATGGATAGGAGCGCTTGGAGATTGGTAATCAACGTGCCTGAACCGTGACCTCTTTTTGTCTTATGCCCTTTATGTCCCTTTATGTGTCTCCCTATTTCTCATCTCTTTTGGGTTTCATCTCTAACCTACCCCAACTTGCTTGAGACAAAAGGCTATGTTGTTGTTGTTGTTGCTGCTGCCTATCTTTGGCGTCTGCCTTGTACACTGGCCACGGTGTTAAGAAGAAAAGAACGTGGTCTGTTTGGATCCTATGGTCTAAAGTTTAATAATTAGCTAAAGTTAAGAATTAAAACTTTAGACCACTTTAGTTCACTTATATGGTCTAAAGTTTTTAAGTTTGGCTAAACTTTAGACATGACTTTAGACCTCCTGTTTGGAGCAAGAGATGAAGTGATTTAAAATTTAGTGGCTAACCTGAGCCAAAGCTTGCGAGCTTATCAAGCGTGAATAAACTCATGGCCTTGTGTGTATATTAGTATGTACTCTCTCCGGTTCTATAATTCTTGTCGCTTTGGAGCTTGGACAATAATAACACGGTCTCCAGAATCTAGTTTTGACTATGATTTTCCATTATAATGTATACAAATAAATATATAATTTTATTAAAGTGCCTTTTTAAAGATTAATTAACTGATACATTATATCTTAGTGTGTTCATACTAGGTATTTTAAAAGTTATTGATAGTAAGATTCTAAAAGGTTGGCCTCAAACGTACCTTGTCAATGTTAAGTAATTTGACAATTTTTAAATTAAAATCAAAATATAAATTATGACGATCTCAAATACTAGTATAAGCATAGCTCGTATACTAGCATGATTTAACTGCATAGACAAAAGAACTAGTGTAAGCATAGCTCGTACACTAGTCATCAGATTAAATAGCATGAAGATAAATACTAGTGTAAGCATAGCTCGTAGTCAGATTAAATAGCATAAACAGATACATTGAATCACGGGGTGTATACCTTCCAACTGCAGAGGGAGACGAGGTCGCTGGTGATGGAGATGCCACTGGCGATGGTGGCGCGAGGTCGTCGATGAGCGGTCGAGGAAGAGCTTGTAGCAGTTGACGACGGATACGCCGGGACATAGCGCCGCTTGACTTGGATGGAAGACGACCCGTCGTGAAGGTTGGGAGCAGTCGCGCGAAGAGTGCTTTCTAAAAACCATATCTGTCCTTTCCCGGTGCAAGATCGCAAGGACGAGGGTTCCGAAGACCTGCTCTCCTGGTCGCCGGTGCATGCAGACGGTCGGGATGGCGAAGCGATGGCGGCAGTAGCAGCAAGAGGAGGAAAATACTAATTGATATATATATATATATATATATATATATATATATATATATATATATATATATGGAGGAGACTCCTTACCTCTACATCAACTAGCAATATGGTATTAATTGATGTTGCGTCTTTCACATCTATTCATGGGCTTAAACATTAAAGCCCAATAAAGAACACATGTATTAGGCCTTTGAAATTTATTAGAATTTCTGTAAATAAATTTAGGGAACTATCCATATAAATTCTAACAGTAAAAAACGACAAGAATAATGGAACTGGAGGAAGCATCCACATTTTCCTTTCCAAATGATACGCAGCTATTGTTAATGAATTGATACGCAACTGTGTTGACACGAGGAAAATGAAAATGGTGGATCTGGAGCAAGAATTTGCTGCTGGTGTATTATCTGCTCTGCTCTGACTGCCATCGTTGTAGCTATTAGACTACTCGCACCAATCCATCCTCTATATCATCCTCTATACGTCCTAGTCAGCAAGATTCTCTCCTCTATACTCAATTCTCCCCGCACCCATCCATCCTCTATATCATCCTCTATCCACTCTATTCACCGTGGGACCGACTTGTCACTTTATCTAAATATATCCATGTGTGATATAGTTTTGAAGGATTTATTGAGACGAATTTAATGGTGCAATCGAAATTTAATTTGGATTTTTGGTTTGTGAGTTATAGCATTTTTTCCTTTGTTTAGCTAGCGGGGTCCGCCACTACAGAGTATAGAGTAAGCACGGTACTACTCTAAATATAGAGTGAGAGAAAGAATAGAGTATCGTTTTAGAGTACCCAGTGCAGCAGTTTTTACTCTATATTCATACTCTAAAACTTTAGAGTATCGTTTAGAGTATGCCACTGCGGACGGTCTTAGGGCCTCTCCAACAATCTAGCCAGCTACTAGCTATTTGATGCCAACTCATCCACGCCGGTCCCACATGTAAGAAATTTTTAATTCCTATCTTCTCTCTCCTCTAATACGTTAATCCACGCTGCAAAGGAGAGAAGAGCGGCTTCAGCCAACCACCGTGCTTGCATTCTTGGGTAGCGTGCTCCTAGCTAGCAACGAAAGAAGTGCTATAAATTTATCAGCCTGGCTTATCAACTATGATACAATGTTTTTCTCTCATAACAAAATAGCATTACCCGACTTATCAGCCGCAGAAACCATCAGCCGAACATTATTTTTGCGCTCTCTCTCCTCTCCACGTCACTCCAAACCAGATTCCGAACCTGGTCAGCTGGCTACGTCGCTGGCTATTGGGGACGCCCTTAGTGGCCGTGTGCTACGTCATGTTCATGTAGGTCCGTTCGGTTGTGCTGATAAGCTAGCTGAAAAATACTATTGACTGATTTGGTGTGAGAGAAAAATATTGTTCCGACTGAAAAAATAAGTTGAAAAGTACGGATTATAAGCCGAATGACCAGGGCTGCAGTCTCGCTTGTTGGTGCACGGCTGGGCAGTTCCCATTCCAAAGCAACCAATGACATCGATGATCCTGTGATGTTGCTGGACTGCTTGATGCTTGGGTTTGTCCATCACAGATTCACACTTGGTTGCAGCCAATGGTTCTGTTCGGCTGCACTTCACAGCAGCGCTGCCACGGCTGCAGCTGCGGCCGTTGGCACGACCAGAATACTGTGGCATGGCTGTCTAGCCGCGTTGGAATCAGCAGCGAACAGACAAAATTATTTTGGCCGTCCAAGAAATTTGTTTTATTTTTGATCGGTGGTCTGGTCGGTGCAGGAAGCTCTCGATAGATCCAGCAAACATTCTGACGCTTGGGTCATTATCTCTGAGAAAGTAACCTTTTTCGATAGATCTAGCATACATTCTGATGCTTGGGACATTAACTCTGAGAAAGTAACTTTTTTTATTTTTCCTTCCGTAAAGCCAGTTTGGTTTCCAAGAGTGAAAATATTAAGGTCTTGTTTATTTATCTTATAAACCATACTTTTTTTAACAAGCACACAGTCTTTCTCTCACAACAAAACTTTCAGTCATGCCAGGCAAGTGAACAGAGCCAACTCTGAGAAAGAATCACAATAAACGCAAAGACGGGCCCGTCAATTATTCTAGCCGGCCACGGGCCACATTTACACGAGCGACGAAACTCGTTTCCATCGATCGTTTTCGTCAGCTGGTCGATGGTCGGTGCATCAAACTATATATGTATATATAGATATATAAGATTCCACTCGACATCCGTACACCTGGGATGTCACAACACCTGAGAAAGTAGCCAGACTTTTTCGTAAAGCCTGAGTTTGGTCTTCTCAAATTTGTCAAAATATCAATCACTATGGATTTACCAGTGTTGTAGCTTGACGAGAGGTCGAGGTGTGATGTGGTACTACCATACTAGATGTGTGTCGTGTCAGCACTCGGCAGGTGCGATGATGGATGTGAACTTGTGATCCTCCGGTTTGGTGCATCATCATATGCTAACTTTGCTTAAATGTTTCCCGGCCGTAATGTCATGTGGGCCATGCATGGGGCCCACCATGAAGAAGCCAATGCTGCCTACAGTAACTATAGTACGAGGCCCAAAGAGCCCACATGAGGCGGCAGCCCAGTGGCACACTAATGGGTGGGCTGTGGGGAGGGGCATGCTTGTACGCTGCAGGCTGCAGCATACTAGGCAGTCCAAGGATAGCAAGAATTAAAGGAAGGTTAGTCGTGTATATACAATGCAAATCCTGAATCGGATCACAAGTATTTCATTAAGGATCTCAAAATCACATTATGCATGCATGAATATATATATATATATATATATATATATATATATATATATATATATATATATATATATATATATATATATATATATATATATATATATATATAAGAGTGTCAGTCAAGATTCTGAAAACAACCTTGTGGTGACAAAAGGAAGGTCATCTCGCGAGAGAAACCATTCATGGACCGGCCCGACCCATGTGTGCGTGTCATGTCCAACTAAAGCTTCCATCTAAAGTAAAAAACACGTGATCCATGAACTTGAAAGCATCATCTCGAAGCTTGCTTGCTATTATTCTAGCAGCTTATTATTCCCCGCCGAGCACACTAATCTATATACCAACTAATGGCCACTAGCTACACCTGCTAATTATATAGGGCCGGGACTCCTTCAGTTTTTCTGCACACCGTGTGTACTTTGCTTCGCACCTTACCTAGGAGCAGCATCAGAGGTGTGGCTGTCACTAACAACGTAACAACTAGCTACTCTCTCGATCATGGAAATGGCGGTTGTCTTTTAAAAGGCTTAGTTCTTAGCTTTGGTTATTTGAATTTGTGCTTTGTGCTCAAAAAATGTTTGGCTTTTTGCTAGTTTTTGTTTTTCCAAAACTTTTAATTCTGTTTGATTGAATGCACACTCGTGCAAACACCGGAATAAAGAATATTCTTTTCTCTAAAAAAAGCTACATTCTTGATTCCTAATTGAGTAATTGCAAACTATTTTAGTTTGATCAAGTTTATATATAAACATATTAGCATCTACAATATGGAATAAATACACTATCAAAATATATTTTACGGGCATCTAACCAATCTTGTTTAATATATTATAAAAGCTTGTGCATTCTCCTAGAAACAAACTCGGTTAAAACTATAGAAGTTTGATTAGAACAAAACAAATACAACATACAATTTGTAACGGGTGAAAAGTACTACCTTACACACTACACCACACACACAGTGTGCAGATTAATAAGAGGTTGCCGAGCAAGCTAGCTAGGCAGCAAGCGGGAAGTGTGTGGCTCCCTTTTGCTTTCCTCTAGTGTAGCTAGGGGACCAGAGAAGCAACGCAAACACAAGCAACAGCAGTCCAATCGATACATAGATAGATATCGATGGATTCACTGGTGATCGCTACTATAATAATGTAAATGAATTTTGAAAATGTTTGAATGATTCACTGGTGCCTCTATGTAATTAGTAATCAGAATTTTTTTCTCGAATAGCAAAAGATTTGCGCATCATTGTAATTAAGAAGAAAAGTTTAATCATACAAACGATGCGCTTCTGACGAACGCCCTCGGAGGTCTTACAGCCGTAGACTGGACCGTCCTAACAAACAAATCCAAGCTTCGATATTACATAAAAGGTCTACAACTAAGCTAAGCAGTGCTGCAACCTACGAAGCTGGGCATCTCCGCCGCTGGCTGCGTGATCCTACTCCAGCGTCCGAGAAGAGTACGTTGGTTTTTCTACCAGCCCTGTTTTTCGTGGCTGGGAATAACTCGTCCAGAGCTTCAATTTGGCTCGACGTCAAGTTGTGCATCACTCTTGTGGGGTTAATCAGTAATCAGAATTTTGAATGTTCGAAAATGTAAATGATGTTGTAAACTCCTAAACTGGGATGGGCCCTGAGGGCCTAGATCAATGAATAAAAGTAATCAGGTGGGGAGTCTTTTTTCCCCACCTTGACACTAAAAACAAACAAAAAAAAACTGGTGATCGCTACTATACCTCGCGCCAATGCAATTCACTGATGATGATATATATAAGTGTTTAGATCAAAAAATTTTGGCAAAAGTTTCTGTAGCACTTTTCGTTGTTATTTGGTAAAATTTATCCAATCATGGACTAACTAGGTTCAAAAGATTCGTCTCGACATTTACAGACAAACTGTGCAATTAGTTATTTTTTTACCTACATTTAATGCTCCATGCATGCGTCCAAAGATTTAATGTGACGGGGAATCTTGTAAAATTTTTAGAAGTTTGAAGGATCTAAACACACAGATAATATGTCACTACACACCTTTCTTTACCTTTGAAGCAATCATCTCTTCATCTCGCTTTTCAATGATGCACAACATATCAAACTGCAGGTACGATGTTCAGCAGTGATTTAAAGCAGGACATATATGTGATGGTGGATCCATCAGTAGCATGAATGTCCACACACATGAACATGACGATGGTTCCTATATGCACGCCTGTCTGTGCCTACTGCCTACCAGAACAACTGTTTTTGTGCGCCCTCTGAAGATAGCACCATGCTTGTGCTACCTTGGGTTACATAGCAAATTGCCATTTTAAGCTCTGTTATAGCTGGACTCTGTCGTCGGACAAAATAGTTCAGCGGCATTAATTATTATTTTATATCATAGATAGTTCACTTCACCCACTCTTGTGGGGTTAATTACATTGCATATGTGCTGGGGTCCATACCTTCGGGAAGAGCCATTCCCCCTTGCGCATCCTCCGGGGTCCTTGGGTTTTTCTGCAAAGGCACGCTACTCTTTGTCGCCTTTTGGACAGGTCACCGAAAGGTGGGGTCGCTCCGAATAGTTGCCTATATATTCCATTCGTCCCCGAATATGAGACATGCACGTATTTCAAAATTCAAATTTTGTTATCTTTAACTAACAATTAACCTAATTATATCAAACGTTTATATTACAAAAGTAGTTACATTAAATTTGTATTCAGAAATACTTTCTAATGATCAAACTTTTGTTTCTATAAATTATATATCATAAGAGAAATTAAAGGTTAAAATATGTTCTTGAAGACCGCAACAAGTCAAACTGCACCTTATATTCGGTGACAGAGGGAGTATATAGGAAATAACCAAATGTTTTTATATATGGGAGATGTTAGTTGTGGAGAACACAACTTGGGTATTAGGCTTTCATTTGTGTGGTTGAGAGTTTTGGTTAGGGTTAGAGAGAGGGAGAAAGGGGAGGCTCTTTGATTTAAGCTTTTTGCCATCTAAAGTTTTGGTTTGCTAGGACTCGTTGTATCCCAACAAATCTGATCAAATATTCAATTTCGTACTCCAATATCTCTATCTCCCTTGAGTCTTGAGAGTTTTTTTCTTTTTCAGGATTTTTGAAGGTATTTTATGGTGATCTTTCATTCTTCATGTCTGGCTATGATTTGGGTCGGATTTTTGGGTAAATTGGTGCTATTACATGGGTGAACAATCCTAGGGAGTTTTCCCACCAAATCATGACTTGAGCTCAAAAAATTTTAAGTTTCTATCAAATTCCTCATTTTCTTAGGTTTTCCTAAATTCCATGAAATTGGTGAAAAATATCAATTTTATTAGCATGATCTATTGGGAACAACTTCTTTAGTGGTTAGGGAATGTGTGTGCAAAAATTTCATGATTTTTTTGAAGTTCATCTTATCAAGTTTTGGGTTTTCCTTCTTGTTTGAGAGCCTGTTTTCTAGGTAGTCCGAAACTTCTGGACCTAACTTCACTTGAGCTGAACTTTCAGACTTGAGAAACTTTCTCAACATTTGTTGATAACTTCCGGGTTTGAACCAAACTTTTGAACCTTTGTCCAGTACTTTCAAACTTTGACCCTTAAGTCTTGTTTTTAACTTGTTCTTGCTTCCGATTTGTCTTTGAACTTTCCTAGCATTGTTTTAACTAAGGTTAAATAGTCGCGTTATGGTCTTATAATTGCTAGAAGAGAGTTGCTTTTGGCGAAAATTGGGATATAGGCCAAAATTCCTTCATTCATTTGAGACTTTTTTTTTGCTCTCATTCACCCTCCTTTGGTTTCCTATTTGTTGCTTGTTCTATGCATACAAGAAAAGAACATAGCATGAAGATCTGGCAAGAAATGAGGCAAAACCCAACCAAAATAAAGGAAAAATACCAACACTGGAAGATGTGGTGATCTTGAGGTTGGTTTCACTGAATTATTCTATAGACTATAGTGTTGGTACCTTGGACAGTCTGCTGCAGTACCCCGGACTGTCCGTAGTTCAAAAAACAGAAACTAAACTCGCTGAAACAGATTCTGTACGCTGGTGAAAAATGAACACCGGATAGTTCGAGGGTCAATGGCGAACTGTCCGCAGTTCAATGCAGCGAGAAGAGACTGAGAAAACTAGTTTTGTTCTCGGTTTGAAACAAAGTCCCGGACTGTCCACCGCTTGGGGCCGGACTGTCCGCCGGTATGGATACCGAGCAGCAGCAAGCATACAAAAACGAGTTCGACTCCTGGACTATCCGCGAGTAACTGGCGGACTGTCCGCGAATCAGCAAGAACAGAGCCTGAGAAATCGCCTCTACCCAAAAATCTCCCGATTTGCGGCCAAATCAAAATCAATTGTCACCAAATTTTAACCACATAGTCACAAGACAATAGGTGAGCTACCCCTAAGAGATCATCGCCCAATTTTAAGCCAATCAACGGGAAATCGGATGAACACAAAAAACATGATTTTTTAAACCTAGAGCTTGATTCGCCGATCTATGAACTCGTGAGGAATTGGATGATTTCCTTTGGTGGAAAGGCTCAACTCATGTCCTAGTTCATCTCAGCGCAAAAGGAACGAATCAAAACGGTCTCGAAATGACGAATCTAGCCAAGAACAAGAGGGGGGGAAGGAAGAACATGACGAACACAAACACGATTCACAAAAACATCTTACAAATTGAATCCCAGAGGACACGAGGAGGTAAGGGCCTCCATTCCCGTAGCAATCTTTGGTTTTTACACAAATCTCCAATTTGTGGACCTCTCTCACAAGAAACCATAAGGGGAAGGGAAACTAGAGAAGGAAGAAAGGGAAAATGGAAGAGGTGAGGGAGATGGGGTTCCCTCATTCTATTTAATAGGGCTGTTACACAATTTTAGTTTTACTCTTAGATATTTTGAGTCAAACCACAGAACCCTAAGGCGTTATGGTCCAACCCGAGGTAGTCTTCATCCGACGTCCACTGCACCCTTCATGAGATAGCTTCGCCTTGACGTGAACTCCTCGATGCCGCCACGTGTCGTCCGTTCCTCCTCGGAATTTCCGCCCAGGTTTTGAGGTTCAAACCACCAAACCGCCCGCGAGTAGCGTACTTCATACGCGTCCCTCGTCACTTGACACGTGTCACCGCCGTCCTCGACCGGCCGGCCGCCAAGTCCTCCTGAGCCTCGCTCGACTCGCACATCCGCCGTCTTGACTCGATCAACATGGTCACTCTCATGTACACTTGCGCTTGTCGATGTCCCATATGTCAGCCACCGCGGCTGGTCACCCGGCCTCCTGGTCCCTCGGTCCAAGCCTCACGTCCACCCTTCACCGCTCCCAGTCCATCGGCACGGCACGTCCCTACTTGACCTTCACCTCGCCATCGACCACCGCCTCCGAGCTCCACATCTACACACCATAAGCCAACAGACATGTCGCACAACCCAACTCACGCCATGGTTAGTCACAAACTCAACTTAGGTCGTGGATCACGTTGACAATCACTCATCATAAAATGAACCACAAGGGCACATATCAACCTTGTGTTCGCAGCATTATATAGTGCTTGTTAGAGGAGAAGAAGGAACACGAGCATCAGATGGTCCATTGGTTCAGAATATGCAAAGATCAGAGTATTAAGTGGAGGATCAGGCGGATATGATGTTCATGATTGACTTCAGGAAATACACACAAGATAATCCAATGGCGTCACCAGAGCATTGACTAGAGTATTCAATAGTGCTCCAATGTCTAGTTGTAATGATCGGCTAACAAGGCATTGGAATGTATGCATCAGGTGATCTAATGGTACCCAGAGTTGCACACCGAATCATCTTGTTATTGTAATTTTATTCAAACCATTAGGAAATGTCTAGTTTGTTGCGTTGGGGTATTTACACCTTATCTACCAGTTGTTTGTGGGTGTCTAGAGACTAGAGGAAGCACTAGACACTTGAGAAAATGTTTCCAAACCATTGTTGAGATAAAAGTTCATCATCTGAGTGATTAGCACATTTGCGAGGATATATTAGAGAGAGATCAAGCTAGTTTGAGCTATTGAGAAAGCAAGGGATGATTACAATTTGAAACCATGGCTACAAGAACTTTATGGTCTTATGTCGCTCACCAACAACATCAAGGATCCTCCGACTTGATGTGGGTGGCTTCGGTAAGCTTGCACGAGAGATGAGGAGACCATGTCATTGCAGTATAAGCTCCATAGTGGATGGTGCCAAGGTGACCACGAGAGTTGGGTGAGTTGATGCAAGCCTAAGTGGATTGAGCACAATTCTGGCTTAATATGGGATTTTGTAATGAGCTTGGGACATTGACTAGGGGAGGCTCATAGTGACCAAACACAAAATCATTTGTGGAGACTATTGTAAACTAGGGTGACATTTTGTTCATTGATACCATGAGATACATTGTCTCATGTCTGATAGTTTTCTTGCCTTTCACCTCTTTACTTATCGCATTTACTTTTCCGCATTATTCCATGCTTTAAGTATTTTACATCCTATAGTAGATCATAGGTTAGACTTAGGATTTGCTCTAGGTTGCTAAACTCTTTTGGTTGGATAAGTGTATAATCACTAGACAAAAAAAGGTGCGCATCCAGATATATATAGTTTATTGTTCTTGTTTATCTAGTGTAGATTTTATTTGGGCTAAAGTTTTAGGTGACCCAATTGACCTCTCCTCCTCTTGGGTCACAGTCATGTGATTTGTAGCACACTGACAAGTTACGTACACAGGAGCACTTTTAAGCACTAAGCACAGGTGTGCAAGTAACCATCAGACTCAGGCTCTATGCCTCGGTCTATGCTTGCCATATGTAATCTAAAGGGTGGCTTCTAAGTTCTTAGTTTGGTTTGAACCATGACAATACCATTGTTGGCGTGTGTGGTTTATACAGTATCATTGGGTGCAATACTTATCAAATAACGAGTCTTTTAGTGATTAGGTGGAGATTTAAATATGCACTGTCCATAAATGATTCATCTCATCATATAACATGACATGTCCTTATGGATGTTGTTAGGTGTTGTCTGTTGTGATCTCGACTAAGCCCATGGGCTCTTGGACTTGACGCAATGGAGCCTTTGGTCTACTAGACCAGGTTCACAATGGGAGTAACCAAGCAGGGCAAAGAACAGGTACACTAGGCATATAACTCATGTGGAACATTTCAAAAAAAAAAATTAACCATCAATAATGTCATTCCTAGAATTAAGATACTAGGTGGCAATATTACTACAAGGATTAATAGCATTTAAATAGGGGTAGACATGAAAAAAATAAAGGCAAAAGGTGTATTGGAGTTGTCATGTACTTATCAAGTACCAACCCCATTTCAAATTGTAGGTCGTTTTGGTTTTCTAGGTAAATAAATTTTGTTATGCACCTATATATACACTGGTTGTAGATAAAAAACAAAACGACCAACAATTTGTAACAAATGGAGTATATACTATGTCTGTCTCAAAAACATGTTGTTTAAGTTTTGTCCTAAATCAAAATATCTTAAGTTTACCAAGTTTTACAAAAGACCATATATTAATATTTCTATTATCAAATAAGTATTATTAGAACATATTCTAGTAGTATATCTATCTGATGTCCTAAATGTTTATATTCTCTGTAAATTGGTTTGACTTCGAACAAAACTAATTAAAACACTAAGTTTTTGGAGACATAGGTAGTATTTTAGGAGAAAACTATATGGACCTATAATTGGGATGAGGGGCAGAGGTTAGTATTGTTGCTTTGGAGGTTTTAGCACAATTCTATTTGTTACCGGAAGTCGTTTGTTGGAACCTTCTACAGGACATATTCTTGGACAGAAATATAAAATAAAATAAAATATATGCATGCAGTCATGCACACATGTGCATGCGAATTGGCCACTGGTACCTTGCTGAAAAGAACTAGTACTCGGAGTACTTCCACATGAGAGAGAGAGATATTGCTGCACGTAGTAGGGTATTAGTAGTGCTGTAGGGGCAATTATGAAATTAGGACTGTGTGAATGAAGCTTCTTGCTCACGCTAACCGCTCTATGCCTTTTTTCTGAGCACTGTTCGTACTTTTTTGACTGTTCCCCCGCTGTGCGTGGGGCAGCCAGGCAAAGGGGCATCCTGACCGTACAATCATCAACAAATTTAAAACATTTCCCCTTAAAAACAAATTTAAAACCCCGTAAAAAGTAATGTTCATCTGGCTTATTTGTGTAAGGTTAGAAGAAAATTGGAGGACTGTTTCTATGCTTTGAGCTACTACTCGATTAATTTCCTAATGAAATAAAAAAAAAACTCCAATGCGATACTGAAACTTTGTGAATCGTGCTAATTAATCACAAATATATATATATATATATATATATATATATATATATATATATATATATATATATATATATATATAGCATAATCCAGAACTTATGGAGAAGCTAGCGTAAAAATTTGAAAGTGTACGTCGTCTGTTTTTTCTACAGAACCGGCCAGTACCTCAAAACTTACACCACCTCTCTCCTCTCTCTTTCTCTACTACTACGACTACCTCCATCGATCCCAAGGTGTCATTGCAGAATACGTGCTAGTTAATTAACCTTTATTAAGTTTGATTAAGTTTGTCAGAATATATTAGCAACATTTATATTTTTAAATAATTTTATTATAAAAATGTATTAAATGAGTCATCTAATAATACTAATTATATATCATAAATATTAATATTTTCTTACATATATTTAGTCAAAGTTAAAAATATTTGACTTTTGGGAAGGTAAGAACGCCGTTAGAGCATGCATATATGTACGAAGCTAATAAGAGCTACAGCATTATTGTTGGGAGCTATTATTGGTAGGAAGAGTCGAAGAGACTAGCTAGCTAGTGACATGGAATCGAAGGCGCTCCGTATCCATGCTTCCGGACTTCCGGTGCATTGGGGTCAAAAGATCGATGATCCACATCGCCGTCCACTAATTAAGGATCTCCAGCAGATCATCGCCATCGTCTAACGCATGCATGCATCACACCCTTGGCAATGCAAGATAAGAGGTGACAAACAACATGCCAATCAGCTAGGGCATTGTTCTATGACACCCTTGCATTGGCAATACAACGAACATGATGTGGTACAAAATAATTATCTAACTAAACACGATTATTTTGGTTCATCCCTACCTATGATGTCATCTACATTAGCAAGTGAATCTGTACATGAGAATCTGAATATTTAAAATCAATAGAGGATGCAATATAAAGTTACAATTTATTAGTAAGCAAAAATTGATAGGGAATACGAAATACTAGAGAACAAAAATCTTGGTCCTTTTCATTGTGTCATTTTACTAGAAGTATATAAATTGCAACATAAATAACCATGAATTTAATTTGTTCAATTAAAAAATTGAAACAGAAAGGATTGGATTTAGACCTAGGGACTGTTTGATTGGAGAAACTGGGAGGAAAATGAGGATTACAACACTGACCTACTTTATTACTTGTTTGGCTTCTGCCTCTGGAGGACTGGCGTACCACGTCTTTGTGCGTCTAGGTCAAGCCTCCAAGCACCATGTCTAGGTTGGGCACTCATTGCTAAAGGTCCAGTCACGCTGCCGCTAGGGTTAGCTAGCGCCTAGAAAGTGGGGGTGACGACCAAGGAGAGAGTGTGAGGGCCGAGTAAGAGGGTAGATATAGAGGGGCAGTGGGTGATATTTTTGTTATTTTTAGGCGACAACCTAGCGACGTTGGATCTTTATCGTGTGGCCACATACTAAGTCATTTTCTTCCAATGCACGAGTCTGCAATGCACACCCTCGGCCCGTATCGGCTTGCCCTGTCATTGGTGACCTCCCGGTCGCTGTGTCTGGCCCCACCGTGCTAACGCGTCATCGGGCAACCATCATCGTGCCTCCCCCGTCCTCCCTGGCCGAACTGCCATCCACCTCCATCTGCAACCATTGGCATCCGCTGCCTTGCTACTTCACCCCCACGCCCCGCCTTCTCCGCCGCCTGGTCGACCTGTAGGCCAAGGACTCCCCTCCAAGTTTGTCGGTGTCTCTCCTCCTACTATACGGACAGCAACCCTTCCCCTAAACTCTTCACCCGAGAGCCCACTAGGATTTGAGACGACTAAAATCTAGGAGGTGTGGTGATGTGTTTTGGTGCCATAAGCATGGTATTTTGGTATCTTCGTCACCGGTTGCTGCTTTTGGCCTAAATTAGTTACATTTTGCCAACTAGCGAGCTAACAAATGCTTAAGGCTAAGGCTAATTATTGGCTCAACTATTTCGCCCTGTATGTAGAATTTTAGATAGATTAGGGCTAAAAAAATAGCTGGCTTGCCATTAGAGTTATGTATCAAACAGGAGACCATGCATAATGTACATGGCTCATCACATCACAATTAGATGGGTTGGTTTTGTATAGCTAATTAACAAGAGACCGATGGGTGCATGTACACGCACATAGATGAGGAAGGTTGCTGATGGGTCGGGTCGGGCTGGGCGGGGTCGGTGATGAGCACCACGGAAAAGAGGAAAAAGGCAGGAGCAGCACAAAAATAAGGCTACACACAGACAGAATGGCGCAGGCCCACTTTTCCATGCTTTTTCTCTATCTCTCTCTCTCTGGCTGAGGCGGGGTGGGACCCACCTGAGCTGAGCCTCCTCTACTCTGAACGGCCCTCACTCATCATCACTCACTGATATCATCCCTGTCTCTGTCTCAGGCTCAGCTACCCTTTCTCTTTTCTCTCCCTCCCTCGCCCCTCGCCGTCTCTCCTTCGCCTTCGCTTCGCTTCGCTAGCTGATTCCCATCGCCATCGGCCTCCACTATCTCCCCGTCCCAGTCCCAGTCCCAGGCTCCCAGCACCATCCACCATCCATCCGCACAGACCGGCCGCAAGGGAAAGCACACACGCAGCGAGCTGCTAGCTGAGAGGCAAACCCTAGCACGCACGCACTCGCTTTCTCCGGCCGATCCATATCCGTCCGTCCGTCGCCGCAAGCACCGGGACGGACGCGACGACAGGTAGCAAAGCATAGCATCTATCTCCGACGCCGTACCCACCACCACCACCACCACCATGATCTTCCCCCCTGCCTTCCTGGATTCCTCGAGCTGGAACGATAACCAGGTAATCCTCCGCTCCGGCCGTTTTCAAATTCTCTATCGCGATTTGCATCCTCGGTCTTCTCCTCCTTTCTTTCTTTTTTTTCCTTTCCTTCTTGCTTGCTTTCTTTCCCCCAAAGATTTTATTCACTCTCTTTTGAACAAGCTACTAGCACGAATAATCAAAAGGCGGATCGAGAAAGTTGCAGGCTTGCAGCAGCCTGCTCCGTGATATATATTTATCTATTTGCAACTGACTAATAGTAGCTAGCAGCTCAAAAGAAGAGAATAATCTACCTAGGGCTTGCTAAATATTCTGATCCAAGATTACACCATATATATAATTATATACATATACTATATATCATCTGCTGGCTAGTTTAGCTTCGTAGTATATACTTGGCCGCTTGAATGAAATTCTTTCAGTTTCCTCCCTCCTCGATCGATCGATGCTTTATTCATTTATTCTCGTCTTTGGTTCGATTTTGTAGCATCATCATCAACAGCAGCAGCAAGCCCACCACCAGCACCAGGTTGCGGCCGGCGGCGGTGGCGGAGGCGGCGACGCCAATCATGAGCTCCTCCAGCAACCAATCATGGGGGGAGCGCTTCCCGATGGAGGAGGCGGGGGTGGTGGTGGCGGGGGACAGGTTGGGGGCCCCGCGAAGCCCATGTCCATGGCGGAGCGCGCGCGCCTCGCGAGGATCCCGCTGCCGGAGCCGGGGCTCAAGTGCCCGCGCTGCGAGTCTGCGACTCCACCAACACCAAGTTCTGCTACTTCAACAACTACTCCCTCTCCCAGCCGCGCCACTTCTGCCGGGCATGCCGCCGCTACTGGACGCGCGGCGGCGCGCTCCGCAACGTGCCGGTCGGCGGCGGGTACCGTCGCCACGCCAAGCGCGCCAAGCCAAAGCAGCAGCAGCAGGCGGCCGCCGGCGGAGCCGCCTCTGCCGGGACAGGGACCGCCAACGCCGCGCTGCATCAGGCTCCCGCTGGGTCCACGGCGTCGTCGGCCGCCGCCTGCACCGCGACGACGACCAACGCGCTCCCCGGAGGTCCCGGCGGCGGCATGCTGGGTGGCGGGCTGTCCATGCTGCCGCCGCTGCTCCGCCTCGCCGACTTCGACGCCATGAACCTCGGCTCCACCTTCTCCGGGATTTCGTCCATGGGGAAGCCCGGCTCCATTGACGCCTACTCGCACTCGGTCGGCGGCGGAGGCACTCCGGCCGGACTGGAGCAGTGGAGGGTGCAGCAGATGCAGAGCTTCCCGTTCTTGCATGCGATGGACCAGGGCCCGCTGGGGCCACCTCTGGCTATGGCAATGGCGGCGCCGGGGATGTTCCAGCTAGGTCTAGACACCAGTGATAATGGCCATGGCCGTGGCGGCAACGGCGGTGGAGAAGACGGGTCGTCCGGCGGAGAGCTCCATGTGATGCAAGCAGCCACCAAGAGGGAGAGCTACCCGGCACCAAGAGGCGTGTATGGCGATCACCACCACCACCTCGCTGCTGCCGGTGGCTACACTTCCTATTATTCCACCAATGCCGCTACAGGTAACCATCTCTTGTAATGTCCGATCGATCGAGAGCTCAGCAATTCAGGTCGAGCGAGCTATATGGACTGCGATCATGTCGGCCGATCGATTGATCAATCTCAGTTCGTTCCTACAACTAGCTAGAGATAGAGTGTGTGTGATCGATGGTACTGTACGTGATGATCATATAGAAAAGGTTAGTAGCATGCATTTGCAAATGTTTGCTTCAACAAGAACTGGAGAGGGAGCAGCAAAGGCTCGGTTTGGATACGGACGAGCCGTGTGTTACGTTGGATCATGCAAAAATATTATTATCTTCAGCTTCTAGTTATTAGCTGCTTGCATGGTCACTTGTTTTATGTTTCTTCTTCTTGTTTTTTTTATCTGAACCCTTTACTAGGTTTCACTACTACTGTCGATCATTTGGGGTGAAGTAATGTGTACTGCTGTTCATCATTTTGTTCATGGAAACACCTATCATATGTCAATTATTCCCCCATTTTAACCTTATATTTATATATAGTTCTTTCTCCAATCTCCATACATGCATGAACAGCCGAGTGTTCATTTGACTGTAAATGGGAGTTTGCATGATTGGTGAATTTGAGCAGTTGTGCAACTGGATTGGCTAATCATGACAAGTAAATAACCAAGTTGCATGTGTTCATTAATTTGACCATCATACATGTGGTATATTATTGGTATCATAGGAGAAATATTGGATAAACATATATATAGTCAGAAGAAATGAAGCGCATAGAATCATTAATTTCATGCATACAGATGTTTCCCAAGCATGCAATACTAGTACATAAATAAATCTATATTAATATTTGTAAGCTATATATATATAGCTACCCATATATAGTTAATTAATTTATAGTGGCATATGCATATATAGCGTCGTGTAATTACTCTAGTGTTATTCGTGCAGAGAAAGGGGTGTAGTCAAAGAGCGGGCTGAGGCCCATTCAAAAGTGTGTGTCTTTTGCTTGTTTTTTACCTTTTACTTTACCATCTTTTTACAGTGATAGAACGTACTAAAGCAAGCGTGATGAAATCCAAGGTCTTTTGTGTTCCATGAAGACCATCTTGCTGAGCTCTCTGCAGTCTGCACTGCACATATCTAGGTGGAGAGAGAGAGAGAGAGCGCTAGAGTGAGATACCTGCTAGGTAGCAGATGTTCTTACTTATTGCAAATTACAAGCACATAATAAATATATACAAACTGCAGAAAATATATAAATTTATACATATATATATATATATATATATATATATATATATATATATATATATATATATATATATATATATATATATATATATATATATATAGAATAAATGTATACACAAGCATGCACACAGATCATAAGTAGTAACTAGTATCATGTAGTACTAGTGTTACTCTAATCACCATGCATATACAGTGCCATACACTACTACTAGTAGGAACAGGGTTTAGAGTATAATAATATCTTATAGTTTATACATGTAAGGACAAGATAGATGCTCATGATGCATGGCACTGCTGGCATAGAATAAAGGAAAAGGAGAGGGTCCTGAAAAAGAAAGAGAATTGTTCATGAGTTTGTGATGGATCTGCTAACATCAGATATATGATATGATATGTGACACGTAAGCCACAGCTAGGTAGGCCACGCATATATCAATGTGTGGATGATCTTAGAATGATTCGAGGACGGCATATATCTATATCTATATATGAAAGAGCGCGCGAGAAGGACGAGGAGGCCGACGACGGCCGGTGAAATGGGTAGCTAGGTCGGTAGCTATACTATATATTTGCAGTCTTCTCATATTGAGGCCCTGTTTAGATGCACATGAAAAGTTAGAATTTTTTCACTCTCTCCATCATATCAATCTTTGGATCCATGTATGAAGTAGTAAATATAGGTAAAAAAAATAATTAATTACACAGTTTAGTTGGAAATCACGAGATGAATCTTTTGAGCCTAGTTGATCCACGATTGGACAATATTTACTAAATAAGACGAAAATGGTACTATTTATCAGGTTCATTTTTTTTACAATCTAACGAGGTCTGAGAATCTGACTGATGAAAAACTGAGACCCTGCATCTGCATGCATATGCATGCTGACCAGCAGCAGGATTAGGATATAGCTGATCAGTAGTATATAATATAGTTACATGCATAGAAGTTTGAGATGGAACGACACTGAGAAAGAGAGAGCAGTAGCAGGAGGATTATGCTTAGCCCTTGTTTAGTTTCCCTGATTCTCCCCAAATTTTACTATGCAAAAAGAAGATTTCCTGTCACATCAAAATGTCAGCAAATGCATGGAGTACTAAATGTTGATGAAATCAAAAATTAATTGCACAGTTTTGTTGTACTTTGCGAGATGAACATTTTAAGCCTAGTTAGTCAAAATTTGGATAATTTTTACCAAATACAAACGAAATGCTATAAGAATTCTGATACAATATTTTTCTCCCTAATTCACCGAACTAAACGAGGCCTTAGTACGAAGCAATATAAGCACGAGGGCCGGCCGGCAGAAGTGCAGGTACGTACAGGAAAGCGAAAGGAAGCGAGGCAGCAGGAATGTAGAGCGAGAGAGAAGGACTAGGAGCTAGCTAGTAGGTAGAGAGTACTAGCTATATATGCCAGCGCATGCATGTTGCAGCTGGTATCTAGCTAGCTAGTAGGACGAAGGAAGGAGAAGGGTCATGGTCGTCGTCGTCGTCGTCTGGGAGGGACTGGGAGTAGCTAGAAGAAAGATATATAGCTGCATGCATGGTGGATCAGTAATGGCGCCCGCCTCCTGCGGCTGGTGGCCCGCGCGCGCGGGGGTGCGTACGTATCGGAATTGTTGGAATTGAAATCGCTCGAATGGTCCAAGGTCTGGACCGAATTCTTGATCTTGATATGCGCATGTTACTCGGAGGGAGGAGCTGATGGAGGGAATCAGATTCTCTCTGCTTTGTGCTGCTTGCCTTTGGGGGTTGCCTTTGCTTTGGGGCTGCTTTCTCGAAGGCCTAGGGAGCCCTACTAACCCACCCGCCCGGCCTCATCTCTCTCCCCTCCCTCCCAGGAGGAAGAGCAATCCAGCATGCAGTCCTCCCTCCTGTTCTCCCCTTTGGGAGAATAAAGCCACCATGCACATGCACTCATGCTCCCGTAATCCTCTTGCATGCATCAACAGACATCTATACCCCCACCCTCATCTCCTATCCTATACAGTATGCTAGTCCTCTCCACAGTCCACATAGCAGTCACTAGTCACTACTGAGAAAGATCTAGACAGACAGAGTAGTATAGTTGCACCATGCATGCATGTTCCATTGTTGCATGTATAGTTTTCTTAATTTTTCTTCTTTTTGGATTCCTGTGATATAGGCCTTGTTCACCTCCCATTCCAACCCAAAATATTTCCTCTTCCACCTATCACATTAAATCTTTCGACGCATGCATGGAACATTAAATGTAGGTAAAAAGATAACTAATTGCATAGTTTGTCTGTAAATGTCGGGACGAATCTTTTGAGCCTAGTTAGTCCATGATTGAACAAATTTTGCCAAATAACAACGAAAGATGCTACATTAATTTTTCACCTATTTTTCGCGAAGTGAACACACCCATATTGATAGATAGATGAGGAATGAAATTCAATGATTTAACCCATGCGTACGTGCGTGTAGGACAATCGAGACAAGCATGACACACACATATATTCTTTAAGGTATCTCAGCTCGCATCAGATGATTTCCATCGACCATCGATCCATCCATCATGTTGCCAGGCAGACAACTGATCGATTGACTGACAACTGCCCTCCACATCGTAACTGCTGTGGCTTACATACTGAAATCTGAAATGTCTTCTGTATATGTACCTTCTTGGATGGCGATATATATGGCATCGGTTCCTTTGGATCGAATATAATGTCCCTCGTACCTTCATATGCTTTCATCAGCTAGCTGTGTTGGAAGTAAGCACATCTCCAACTCCAATAGTGACCGAAGAAAGAATATATAGTAGTTGCAGTGGAAGATAACGGTGTTGATAACAAGGAATATATTGGAGTTTTGTTTGGAGGAATAATATCGAATGATGTCTTGTCGTCAGCGTCCTAGGAATATTATTGCTTGCTATAATACTCCCTCTATTTCAAATTATAGGTTGTGTTGCCTTTTCTAAGAACACAATTTTTGCTTCGCTGAAATTTGGCTTATGCTGATGTTTATGCTGATTTATTGTGAGAGAAAAATATTGTTCATTCACTGAAAAATACTGTTAAAGTAGTGTTGCAGAACATGGCTTAGATATAGGGTATGTCTAGAGATACATAACAATACAGTTTAAAATGGGCGGAAGTATGTAGACCTACGCCATCAAGTGCTCACCACTGCTTTGTGCTAAACAGAGTCTCCCCTCCCCACGAACCCTACACCTTTCTCATGCTAATCTCAATTCTTGGCACGAATTTGAGAAAGGGGGGAACCAAACTTGAATTGAAGGTTGCAAGGTTCATTTCAAAAGTTATAGGGTGTCCCTTGTCAAGTTGTCATCTTTTTTGTTGCATTTCAAGTGTTGGTGTGTAAGTGAATTTTACCATTTCCCATCGTATATTAGGATTTATCTTAAGGCTGCACTTAATAATTATCTAAAATTTGAGCTGATAAATTATAAATCCGAGTTGAAAGAAGAAATTAAAGGCAAAAGATGTGGGGAATAATTCATCCACTTGTTCCATGATTCTAAAACCTTATGGTGTCCATCTTGCCAACGACCCATCTTTGCTAGCACCCAAGCTGACGCCAAAAGTGAAGGGAGGTCCGATGTTGATGTGACGCCGATGTATATCTAAGGTTAGGTCTAACTAGGCTAAAGACCTTGTTATCTTCCTTCATCCAGCAGCTCGAGGTGAATTTTCTTCTAATTCTAATCTTGCTAGCTATGCAAGAACAGGTAATCACTAGCACAACCCAAAGTAGCTAGACCCCCTTGGCTAAGGTTTACAATTTTGGCTAAAATTCGTTCATTTAAAAAAATCAGCAAAAGTTCCCAAAAATAAAAGTCAAGGTGAATTTTCTCGTACTAGTTGTACTGCCCCCTCCCCCTCTGATTTTTCTATTTACTTTTGAAATAAAAACAGTAGTACGAACCCTAGCCCTGGCATGTCACTAGCTAGTGCATATATGTACCAAATGGAAGTTTCAAGGCCGGGTGACTAATTCAAGTTTTGATATAAATAATCAGTGTCAACATAAACATCGTGACTAAGTTTTTTTGTTTGAGAATAAGGTCAAAGTTATAATATTCAAGTATTATTGTTGACCTCACATGTCTGAGTTCAATTTTTTCCTACCTCTATGAGCATCTCCGAAGAATTGAGTTGGACCGGCAAATCTCGAGATTGACGAAATCACCACAAGTGCCTCGCTGTCGACAAGCACGTCGCCTACCACTGAAAGAATAGCGCCGTTAAATCTTGGAATAAATCCAGAAAAATACGAGCACCTGTGTCAAGTCGGGGACTTGAAGCTAGGTGGGCAAATTCCACCATAAGGAACCTAACCAACTGAGCTACGCTTAGTTCGCATATCTAAGTTCAATTTGATAACAAAGGATATGCATGGAGGTTAATTAGACACTATTTAGATCCTAAAAAGTGGCATGGAATTGAGGTTGTGGTACTTAGGCTTTAGTAGATATGTCTTTGATTTTCCTTCCGGCCATACTATAAAGGAAGGAATAAAGAGTATTAGCTCATCCATTCACATTCCCTTCTCTTAGATGCTGGTTCGTAATGGTAAGTCCATCCACTTCTTGGAGAGTCAAATAAAAGGAAGAAAAAACCACTAGAGTGAAGCCCTCCTACTTGGCTAGGTGAGCTTCCTTGGATAAGTCTTGTGGAATCCCCAATAAGAAGACGTGCAGAACCTTGTTTAAATATGCTGATTCGGATTGAATTGGAGAATAGATACCAACTAGAGTGTACTTGAATACTGTTCAGAAGAGGGAAATAGCCCCTTGCACATACTCCCGTACCTCAAGAGAAAATCGAATCCTCCTAGTCCTCTTTCTAAATTCTACATTAATTCTTCCATTTTCAGTTGTAATTTGATTGGTAACTTTTACAAATCTAGAAATCCCCTGGCTAGGGTTGGAACTCGGGAGCAAAACAGTGTGTTTGTTAGACATGCTAGAAACCAAGAGTATGTAGTAGACTAAGGGTGCGTGGATCTCTAGTTTCTACTAGTTGTCGTAAAAATATTTTTATTTAGAACCCTCATGTCAGCTGTCGAGATTGCTCCTGCTGTGTTAGTTATTTTAAACGGGTAACTAACAGTACTCAACTGATAAAGAAGATGGTTGTTGAGACGGGAAGTGGGCTGTAAATAGCTGGTGGAATGGGTGGGCTAGGTGAGCTTCCTTAGTCTACTACCGTAAAAATATTTTTATTTAGAACCCTCATTTTGAGCCCATCATATTGGGTTCGAATGGACAGGCAGTGTTGCTGGTGGAATGGTGGGCTAGGTTATGTGGGCCTTAGGCTGCCCATCTTCGAAGATTGAGCCCATGCCTTTTGCAGCTTCTAACATCTTTCCCTTTTTCTTCCTCTCAAAAAAAAACTTTCCCTTTTCTTTTCTTTGCGGGAAGTAATTTTTCGCTCTTATAATTAATGAAAAGGTATTTATTTACAGCTGCTTCATTATCACTGATGACCCACGAATAATAGTAACACATACTAGGATTTTTTGGAAGAATAGTGATAGATCCAGTTTTTTTTTCTTTTTCTGGTTTCGGTCAAATGGAGTACACTGTTGCGTACAGAACACATGACAACCGCCTCTTTTTTTTGTATTATATCAAATTGATACGATCATCTGAAATCTGAAAAAGTAAAACAATCGCTTCTTTTGTTTTTTTTAAATGAAATCACAAGACGATCCTCTATCACACAACTTGAAAGTAGAGGCATACACATACAGCTTAGAACTAATTGAGAGCGTAATAATTCGAAAAAGAATAAAAAAAATTATACTTACATGCATGTAGCTGGAGCAAGCCAAACAAACCGGGTGAACGCGTCTTCGAGAGAGAAAGGAAACGGAAGGATTATCGCGCGCAGGGACGTCGTGTGGACTTTTGACCTCAAAAGAAAAGATGGTACTACCACTATGTTTTATTATTGTTGGATTCCTTGGAATTCGCTCCATCCATGGTTTCTTTCCACGGAACTTTCCATGTTGACTTGGCATGTTCATTTGTTTGATGTTAAGCCATGTAGGGTTAATTTATCTGTTTGATGCTAAGGGTCTTTTCAGCTCTTTGAATAACAATAATTAGAAGGTTCCAAATAGTAATTTCCCGACATATGGTTGATGATAACGAGGCTAGCCCCGTGAGAAGTTTAATCGGTAATGTTACAGTGCGAAAGTCCGGCCGGCCCGACGCTCTTTGGTGGGCCGCGACGCCAGTCCAACTATTTCCTCCCATTTGCTCAGGAGTTTTTCAAAAAAAAATCATCTCGTTGAGTCGCTCCTATCCTCTCACAACTCATTCCTATCTGCTCCAAAGGCCATGCCCACCACCGCAGCAAGCCAAGAGGCATGAACACGTCAAAGGAAGCCAGCAAATCCAGACAAGCGTAGCCCCGGTCGCTGCTAGCTTGGGTTTCCCGGTGGGCTACTCGGAACTGGTGCTCCCGAAACAACTACTCCGCCTCCTGCTGCTGGGGTACATTCGTCGCTTCCTCCTCTAGGCGTTTGATGTCATGGGCCTCGGCAACGTGCTGGATCGTGGGGACGACATCCCGGCGCTGTTGCAGGATAGCAGGGCACACGACTGCCCTCTCCCAGTTGTGCGGCCGCTACCTCCCCGTCGCGTCGCGGAGCTGCCACCTACAAGTGCCGCCTGGCGCTGCGTCCAGCATGTCGATGAGCCTCTATTATCCCAAGGAGCAAGGAGATGTTGCACTAAAAGCACATGTTACAAGTGTATGTTTTAAATGTTTCAGAGGTATGTTGCAAAAGTAGATCAGGGATACTGCATATGTTGCAATAGTTGTACACGTATGTTGCAAGCATCTGTCCCCGAGCTCACGTTTCATCTGTATTTTCAGATGTACGTTGAAAGTGTGTTTATATCGATATTTTATATGTTTTACACATATGTTGCAAGTGTTTTATCTGGATTTTGCATATATTTGCAATGATTTTCAAGCGTTTTTCAGGTGTCTTTTGCAAGTGTTTCAGAAGCATATTTCAAATTGTTTCATCTGTCTTTCAGACGTATGTTACAAGTGTTGCATCTTGATATTTCAAAAGTAGATCGGGTCTTGCACATGTTGCAATGTCATCCGCCTGTTGCGGCTGCTAGAGGGGGGCGCGAGAGGGCACAGATGCCGTGTGGGGTCGGACAGGGCGCAAATGCCATGTTAGGCTAGCGCGGAGGCGGAGTGCTGGCGTGAGCGTTCAGACGTGGCACTACCGTTCCGTTTAATAAGGTGACACGCTGGTAAAAATGATTACAAGAGAAGATGGCTTCATCTTGAAGAAAGTAAGAAACCCATCGTGCACGGTTAGGCCGGTCTCAATAGGGAGTTTCATTACGTTGTTTCCAAGACTGTCATATCATGTGAAATGAAATTAAACTTGAATGAAACAGTCACTCTCAATGAAGAGTTTCATTTTATGGTTTCATAGACATTTAATTTTAAGACTCATAGAGAGTTGGTAATCGCGCCATAAGAGTTTCATCTAGGTGAAACTCATTTCTTCTCTCTCTTTCTTAAATACACTACCATGTCATCAAAAATGTCTATGTGGCAACCCATTTAATGCAAATAAAACTCAGGCCGTGTTTAGATGCCCGAATTCGGGCATGAACAGTGTCCGAGTTACTGTAGTAATTTTGTTTTTATTTGGTAAAAATTGTCCAAAATTTGATTAATTAGACTCAAAATGTTCGTCTCGGAAAGTACAACAAAACTGTGCTATTAGTTTTTTATTTTATCTACATTTAGTACTTCATATATGTGCCGGCATTTTGATGTGATGGAGAATCTTCTTTTTACATAGTGGAATTTGGTGAAAAATTTAGAAAGTAAATAAGGCCTCACATGAAACTCCCACTGAGACTCACCTTAGCAACACGTTGAAACACAGAGTGAAACTCTGCTGGGAGCGTCTCCACATGTTGAAACTGGGAGCGTCTGGCACATGTTCGGAACATACTTCATATTCCGTTAGCTGTCATAATGATATTATGATAAGCATGTTTTGATTATGAAAAAGTCATGATAAATTTTGATTGTTAATTTATCATACTATATATATTGTCATTTGTTTAGAGACACTTTAAAAAACGATACAAGTTTTATGTTGTAAACTTATATATAATTTAAATAATTATTTATAAGTTTATATAAGTTAATTTTTCTCTATTTTAAATACGATTATTATTTAAGGACGCGGGCAGGATATGGTGACGGGTAGATCGAGAGGCTGGTGGATGGATGCTTGTTGGGTTCTTCTCCTCGAAGGCACCGGCTCAGCAGCTTCTTCCCCACGGAAGAAAATCATCAAAAGAGAAACGCGCATCGCATCGTTTCCGTTTCCCTCGAAAAGTCCGGTGCCCATCTCTGTCGTGCCGTGTGGGCTGATGCACGGGTGGGACCCTGTGTCAGCTTCTGCAACCACGTCCTTCCGTTCCGTTTCCGTCCCGTGGCAGCATTTCCGTTCGTCGTCCCGTGCTCAAACCGCGTGGTCTGGTCCTCGTCTTGTTCTTCCGCCTCGTTTCGGTTTCTCCTCCAAACCAAACCCCTCATTCCCCATCCCCAAGACCCCAACAGGTGGAGCAGCGGAAGCAGCAGCAGGCCGGCGCCCGACCCGCCCGCCGCCATGTCCATCCGCAAGGCGCTGGGCGCGGTCAAGGACCAGGCGACGATCGGCATCGCGCGGGTGACCGGCGCCGTGTCCCCCGACCTCGACGTGGCCATCGTGCGCGCCACCTCCCACGACGACGCGCCCCCGGACGAGCGCCACGCGCGGGAGGTGCTCCGCCTCGCGTCCTCCCCGGGCGCCGCCCCCGCCTGCGTCGCCTCCATCGCCCGCCGCCTCTCCAAGACCCGCGACTACGTCGTCGCCGCCAAGTGCCTCGCGCTCCTGCACCGCCTCGCCGCCGACGACCCCACCGAGGGCGCCGAGGGTGTAGGCACGCAGTCGTTCCTCCACGAGCTGCTCCGCCCGACCCTCACCGGCCGCCGCGCGGGGGAGCCGGTCCTGGCGCTGCTCCTCGAGTTCCGCGACGAGGCGCACACGGCGTCGTGGGACCACTCCGCCTTCGTCCGCGCCTACTCCACCTACCTCCTCGACCGCGTCCGCTTCCTCGTCCTGCTCCTCCCCGTGCCGCGCTTCGCCGCCGACGACCGCGTCACGAGACCACCGCAAGCGTCCGCAGCCGACATGGACACGGAGGCGCTCCTGGGCCGCGCGCGCCACCTGCGGCACCTGCTGGACCGCGTCCTGGCGTGCCGCCCCGCAGGCGGCGCCGGGACCAGCCGCGTCGTGCGCGCCGCGCTGCACCCGCTCCTCAGGGACAGCTTCAGAGTCTACGAGGACGTCGCGGTCGTCCTCGCCCTCCTCCTCGACCGCTTCTTCGACATGGACTACCCCGAGTGCGTCAAGGCCTTCGAGACCTACGTCGGCACCGCCAAGCAGATCGACGCGCTCCGCGCCTTCTACGCCTGGTGCGACGGCGCCGGCGTCGCGCGCTCGTCCGACTTCCCCGACGTCAGGCGCGTCGACGACAAGCTCCTCGAGACGATGGAGCAGTTCCTCAGGGAGCGCGGCCGGGCGGGACGCGCCTCGCCGCCACGATCGGCGCGCGAGTCTGCTGTCAACGCGCAAGGCGACGACGACGACCACGTCGACGACATGAACGGCATCAAGGCACTCCCGGCGCCGGATCGTTCCAGCCGCGCTGAGCCCGCCCGACCAGTCGTGGTGCCGGCGAAGGAGGCCGATCAGAGCGTTCTGGTGGACCTGAGAGAACAGGCTGCCACCGCGGACGAGCAGGGCAACAAGCTGGCGCTCGCGCTCTTCTCCGCCCCGCCGGCCACGAACAGCACCTGGGTCACGTTCCCATCGGAATCGGATGCCGCCGCAGAGCCAGCGGTGACCTCGGCGTGGCAGACGCCGGCCGCGGAGCCCGGGAAGGCGGACTGGGAGCTGGCGCTGGTGGAGACGGCGAGCAACCTCTCGAAGCAGGCGGCATCGCTGGGCGGCGGGATGGACACGCTGCTCCTGGGCGGGATGTACGACCAGGGCACCGTGAGGCAGCAGGTGGCCGCGCAAGCCATGTCCGGGAGCGCGAGCAGCGTAGCGCTGCTGCCCGGGCACGGTGCGGCGGCTCCGGTGCTGATGCTCCCGGCTCCCGACGGCACGGTGCAGGCGGTTGGGGGCGACCCGTTCGCGGCGTCGCTGGCGGTGCCCCCGCCGTCGTACGTGCAGATGGCGGAGATGGAGCGCAAGCAGCAGCTGCTGGTGCAGGAGCAGCAGATGTGGGCGCAGTACCGCCAGGGCGGCATGCAGGGGCAGCCCGCCGGGTTCAACGGGCTCGCCGGCGGTGGCATGCTCGCGTCGAACGCCGCCGTGGCCGTGCCCTATGGGTATGGGATGCCCATGGCGTACAACCAGGTTGGTGGGTACTATTAGCGATACGAGCCTTGTTATATTCCGCGATGAATGATGAGTGTGTGAATAATGGTCGTGATGACAACAAGTTATGGTGCGTGTCTCTCGATCGATCGATTCTGAATGTACATTCCTGAGATAAGAATCCGGCCCTGTTGAAGTTGAAGACTTGAAGGTCCATCTCCTCTGTGTCTTGTAATGAATTCTTGGCAGACAGGGAAATGAAAGCCCTTGTGTTGGCGGCTACAAACCGTGTGTATTATGAGATTCAGAAAAGAGTAAAATTCACTATCAGCGTGGCACCCTTGCTCGACGCGGTGGCCTGCACCAGCGCGGGCGTGGGCGACATCCCCTGCCCTGGCGGCGTGGCCTGCCCCGGGCACGGCGGCCCTCCCCTGCCCCGCGCGGACATGGCTCGTCGGCGCGGTAGCACCTCCAAGCCGGCATGCAGAGCTAGAAGATGAGGGAAGGACGATGACATGTGGGTCCCACGCGTCATCGACTACTAGAATAAATTTAAGATACATGATTTAGGTAGTACTAGAAAATCAGGGCGCGTTGTTGCCGCGCCTACGGTGAGGTTGCCATTCTAGTGTTATATATTGTATATGCTAGTAAAACATATATGACATATGTTAAAGTTGAATATAATACAGATTATATAATTTTTTTGATATTGTTTTTATTGTAAATATATTTTCCCTTTTTTATGTTTTAGGGTGTGTTCACGTCGCGAAAAGTAGACGAAAAGTTACTGTAGCATCTTTCGTTGTTATTTGGCAAAATTTGTCCAATCATGGACTAACTAGGCTCAAAAGATTCGTCCCGATATTTACAGACAAACTATGCAATTAGTTATTTTTTTTATCTACATTTAATGCTCCATACATGCATCGAAAGATTTGATGTGATGGGTAAAAGAGGAAATATTTTGGGTTGAGATGGGAAGTGAACAAGACCTTATTGTATTAGCAGAAGAAGAGTTTACATTGTAGTGTGACAAAGTATAAAAGGAGGTGAAATAAGTAACTTGCGTCTATGAAATGAATGATATATCAGTTAAATGTGTGTAACATCAAAACCCAGCAATAGTGTTATTGATTTTAAAAAAAACAGAGGAGGATCGTAATCATAGTAATTGTGGGTCCGCGTAGAGGAGATGACTGCTCATACGTCTAAAATTTGCTGGAGAAGAGACAAATTATTGGATTTTAGAAGATTTTTTGTAGAAGAATTACGGGATTCGGAGTTATGATAGATGAGATATAAAGTTCCTACGTTTATCGGCGAAACGCGAATGAGAGGAATTTGTAAATTATTCTAGATTTTTAACTTTTGTTTATGACAATTTCGTGAATTCGCATTGCACGGCCGCTTGAAAAAATTGTACTAGGTTGTCGCTATCTAGGTCACTTTGCAGTATTATTTGGCATTACGATGTGTATTTGTGATGCGTATTTTTTTCCAATCTATAATTTGAGTATACACAAAATGAAGGATATATATCAGTTAAATGTGTGTAGCATCAAAACCCAGCAGTAGTGTTATTGATTTAAAAAAAAAATAGAGGAGGATCGTAATCATATTAATTGTGGGTCCGCGTCGTACTATGTTATAATTGAAGAGGAGATGGCTACTCATACATATAAAATTTGCTCATAGCTGAGTATAGATGTTGAAGTTCGCCGGAAAAGAGACAAATTATTGGTATATGTAGAAATGAAATTGTTCAAAAGGAGAGTTATTTACATTTGTGACAACCACCGGAAATTACAAAAAATGAATTGAATACGTAAGCTTTCATTTTAGAAGATTTTTTTGGAAGAATTATGGGATTCGGAGTTAGGATGGATGAGATATAAAGTTCCTACGTTTATCGGCGAAACGCGAATGAGAGAAATTTGTAAATTATTCAAGATTTTTTTTGGATGACGAAGAAGGGGTGGAAAATATTTGGGTCGCCTCTAGAGTGGTTCTAGTTTTTTTAGAAATTTTCTGTAAAGGAAAAGGACTTACTTTAATCTTCTGAGTACGTTTATCATGTACGCATAGCAATTTTCTTTTCGGCTGCGTGTGCACAGTGACCACTGTCAGATGAACAGTCTATAAACAGTGGCGGTGTCAGATGAACAGTGCTCATGAAAGCGATTTTTGCAGCGATCTGAGCCGTTCGATCGCGATCCAACGGCCGATGTTTTGCAGGCGATGTGGCCATCTCTATCTGCTGGAGCTTGGCCCGCGTTTTGTATATAGAGATGGCTGGATTTGGAAGAAAAAAAATTAGATTGTTAGCCAAACAGAAAATAGGGGAGGTCTGATTTCGGTAGCATTGCTGGAGATGCTCTTAGCTCTCTTTCATCCTCTAGTGGCCCACCAACATGGCCTTCCGATGAGGCTCTACCCCTTCCACTCACATGCCACTTCTTATGTCTCCCCATTGCATTTCTCATCCCAAACCCTACCCACTCATCGTCCCAAACGTGCTAATGGCTTGAAAACCAAATCGTAAATAGACCTAATTCTTTCATAATTAAATGCCTATATTAGTGAGTTCATAAAAGGTTACAATGTTGGAAACAACATGTTACCTTGATAGTCTTGTGGTGTATGTGGAAATTATGCAAAGATGTTTGCTTATTTTCAGGTTCAACGTGGATTGGAGAGAATATTATCATGTTACCAATCACTAGGGCACTGAAGAGGCGGTTGCTGCGAACTAAGCCTAGTTCTGAGCCTAGCTTAGTGTGGATTGGAGAGAAGATTATCATGTTACCTTATGGTGGAACCTACCCACCAGGATTCAAGTTCTCGTCATTTCATGGGTGTTCGCATTTTCCTAGATTTATTTCAAGATTTAACGGCATTGTTCTTTCAATGGTTGGCGACATTCCCGACGATAGTGTGGCGCCTATGGTGACGATGTTTCCATCGAAAGCGAGGCGCTTGTAGTGACTTCGTTAATCTCGAGATGTGCCGGCACAGTCTTTCGGAGGTGCTCATAGGGTAGGCGTTGGTATTTATTAGCGAACACAGAAAATTCCACAAGCGCACAGATATCGTTATAGCTTTTACCCGGGAGTATTCCAAAGTCTCGTATTTATCCACAGGGAAACAATGGTTAAAGAAACTTATAATTCACCATCATGCATCGAGTAACTTAATATACCAACTAGACTAAAGTGGAGGTAAGTGATAAATGATAGGAGTTATAAATAATGACACACACATGAGAGAATTCCATAATAAATGAGTAGTCTAGCTAAGTTGAGAGGACAACAGGTGAGTTCAAGGTTCCTAAATACTTCTCTATTACTTTGGTTCTATAAGGTATAACTAATTCATAGGTAGATATAGCGATCACACAATAACACTTTGGAGCAGCAGTATCTTTCCAATTCTTGAGGGAGGGGGTGAGAAAGCGTAGTTGGGGGAAGGCTGCCTAAAGCTCTATGAACACCAATCCTAACGTGGTGGATTACAACAGTCTGATAGAGCTATCACCCCTGGGGCTATCACAACTAACCGTAGGATTGGGCGCAATCTCATGTAACCTATAGTCTAGATGCCATGTCTGTACTATCAATTACTACTCTAATCATGTACGATAACTAGAGCACCTGATGCGAGCGGAGATCCCATGCTAAGGTGTAACAACTATCCTAACCATACACATAAAGGCATAAAACAAATAGAGAAGATAAATATACTAAAGCATAAGTCTTGCAAAGGTAAGATACAAAAAATATACCAGACCTCCGAAGAATTCTCTAGAATCCAAGCATAGCTCGACTCTCCCTAACTCTCAACTAGAACTAATCTACTACATTAGAGAGTCTAGCCCTAATTCTCCTAGGGTTGTGCCTCGATCTGAATGAGAGATATGAATTAGGGTTTAGGGATGCCCCTGGCCAGGGGTACAGGGCTGCTTATATAGGCCGGTGGAATGAACCAGAACCCTCGGATCAAATCAACTTAAGCAACGGCATAGATTGGACCTTAATAGCGGTGGGAAACCAACTTGCGAAGGACACTGACAGGTGGGACCCACCTGGGTCGCCCGACCTGGGGGTGGGTCGGCCGACCTGGCTCAATGCCAGGTGGCCCCCCTTCGGAGGGTCACCTTCTAGTGTCTTCTAGAGTCTTCTGGTGTTGGGGGTGCGGGTCAAATCTCTTTCTAATTGAAAGCATCTAGGCCCCGGTGTTGGTTTCGACAATTGATGACAATGCTTAATTACCATGACTAATGTGTGTTTTGCAGAAACATTGGTAAGTTAGGTCATGGAGATGATAACTGCTTTGAGCAATATGGTACTCATGTCCCTTGATGGAAATCGTTTCGGTTTTCAAAGGATCAATGATAAGATTAAGGACGGTTAGTTCCGGATGTCAAGGTGTTGAGTTACATCTGGAATAGTCATTATGATCTTTGTTTCTTCCTTTGACCATACTATAAAGAGGGGCATGAGCGAGTAGCTTGACCTAGGTGAGTCTTGTGTTTAGGTGTGGTGCACACTTGTCAAACTTAGCACTAGGTAGCTCGAGAAAAGCTCAGAGTTCAGTTAGAAGCAACTTGATTCAAGTTGCATCGTGTTTAGAAGATGTTTGAGCCGTTTACCTATGACCGGACGCGGTCCTAGTCATGACCGGACGCGTCCGGTCAGTACTAAAACTTCACTGCGTTTTCAACTGACTGACCGGACGCGGTCCTTGAGAGGAACAGACACGGTGGTCAGTCTGACACGTGTTCCAGAGGGTAAACAGCGTAATCGGACGCGACTGTGAAATGATCAGCGCGTCCGGTCATGTTCTAGTAAGGTCCCGTGATGACCTGACACGTCTGGTCACCTATGATCGGACGCGGTCATGCGTCAGGTCAGTTTTCTAGAGAGCTCTTGTATGATCGGATGCGTCCGATCATCCCTGATCGGCGCGTCCGGTCATCTCAGACCAGCGCGTCCGGTCATCACAGATCGGCGCGTCTGGTCACTCAGCACAGGTTTTCGTTATTCGACCGTTACACCTGACCGGCGCGTCGGGTCATATCGACAGGCGCGTCCGGTCAGTGCGCATCTGGCTGTTTCAAAAGATAACGGTTGGATTTGTTTGAGGGGTCTATAAATACATCTCCTCCACCTTTTTTAGAGGTCTCTTGCTCATTTGTTCAGTTAAGAAACACCTTTGAAGTGCAAGAGAGTGCAAGAGCTCTAGTGAGGATAGAAATTTGCGAATCAAAGTTTGAGAATCCTCTCTAGTGACAAGAGTCAAGCAAGTGTGCATCCATCTTCTCATTAGGCTTGTTGTGGTCAAGTGAGAGTTCTAGCTTGTTACTCTTGGTGATCGCCATCACCTAGACGGTTTGATGGTGATTGGGAGTTCGGTGATCATCCGACGAGATTGTGGGTGACCCAACTCAAAGTTGTGAGCGGTTTTGGGTGATTCGCCGCGACAGAGTGTCAAAGAATCAACCCGTAGAGAGCACTTGATCCTTGCGCGGATCAAGGGGGAGCTACACCCTTGCGCGGGTGCTCCAATGAGGACTAGTGGGGAGTGGCGACTCTCCGATACCTCAGCAAAACATCGCCGTGTTCCTAACCCTTACTTTCAAGCATTTACTTTCGTGCATTACTTTCATTGCTTGTTTACCTTCCTAGAATTGCCATGCTAGTCTAGGATTGGAACTTAGGGTGCAAAAACTTTTATCGGTAGAATCACAAGGAACACTTGTAGGTACTAGGGGTGAAGCTTGGCTTGTAGGATTTAATTCTTGCAATTAATTTTTAGAAAAGCCCAATTTACCCCCCTCTTGGGCATCTTGATCCTTTCAATTGGTATCGGAGCCGTGTTGTTCTTAATTTAGACTTTACCGCCTAGAGCAAGATGTCTAATGGGAAAGGACCACCTCCCACTTTTGAGGGAGACGATTTTCCATATTGGAAAATTCGTATGGAGGCGTACCTCGAAGCCATAGATGTTGGGTGCCTTAGAGCCGCAACCGAAGGGCTTCCTCCTATAAGGGATCCCGCTAACCCAAGTGGTGACGAGGAGAAATACGACCGGTGGAATGCAAAGGCAAAAAAATGCAATCTACCGGGCACTAGACAAAGATATCTTCAATCGTGTGTGAAATGCCAAAAACACTCATGAATTGTGGGAAAATCTTTGTGCTCTCCATGAGGGAACTAAGAGTGAGCGTGAGGAACGCTATCATATTGCCTTAAAGAAAATTAATTCTTTTGAGATGCTTCCCAAAGAAAGTGCTAATAAGATGTACACTCATTTGAATGTTCTTGTAGAAGATCTCAATGCTCTTGGACTCACTCAAATGAGTCAATCGGATGTTGCAAGAAGGATCTTGAGTGTTCTTCCCGTTGAGAAGTATGGACACATTATCACCGTACTTCACCAAAGTGATCTCTCCGCCGTAACACCGACTCAAGTATTAGGAAAGATCAATGCTCATGAGATGTACATGCACATCACTCTAGAAGAGGGCTCATCATCTTCCAAGAAGAAATACTTGGCCTTCAAAGCTAGCCATGAAAAGAAAAAGAAGAAGGGTCAAGCCATGATAGTGCAAGAAAGCTCAAGTGAAAGTGACATTGATGATGAATCACTTGCACTCATAGTGAGGAAAACCACCAAGATGCTAAAAAAGCTCAACAAGAGTGGCATCAAGTTCGATGGCAAGAAGAAGAAATTCTTCACAAGTAGCAAAAGGAAGCCAACCTCCGAAATGGATTGCTTCAATTGTGGAGAACTTGGCCACCTAGCTCACCAATGCCCGAAGCCTCCAAAAGACAAGTACAAGAACAAGTACAAGGGCAAGAAAGATGATTCAAGTGATGATGAAGATGATAAAAGAAAGAACAAATCATACAAGAAGAAAGATGGCAAGAAAAGAGAGTTCTACAAGAAGAAGAAGGGAGGCAAGGCTTATATTGTTGGTGATTGGCTCACCAACATTGAATCATCATGTGAGTCCTCCGGCGATGAAAGTGATAATGAAAAAGAGAAGATCGCCGCATTTATGATTGGGCCTTCATCATCTTCACCAACATCTTCATCACCACCTTCACCGTCACCTTCACCATCATCTTCCGCTACTCATCTATGCCTTATGGCTAAGGGTGATCGAAAGGTACAAAATAGTGATAGTGATGATGATAGTGATAGTGATGATGAATATGATGCACCCTCTTATGATGAACTAGTAAAATTGTTAAATAAATATTCTAAAATCATAAGGAGGACTAGAAATGAAAATGATGAGCTTCAACATGAAAATGTATCACAATCATCTAAGCTTAAAAGTGCACATAAGACTAGGGATGAGCTCATAGATCAAAATGAAACTATGTCTTCTTCTCTCAAAGAGCTTAAAACTTCTAACAAGGAGCTTAGAGATAAACATGATAAAATTGAGAAGAAGCATGATGAACTTATCACTAGGCTAAACTTGCTAAAAGAAGAATACACCACCTTGAAAATTAATTATGATACTCTTATTATTGCTAATGAGCTTGCTCTTGAGACACATGAGGCTACTAACCAAATTGTTAAGATTGATATAGCTACATCATGTGATGACTTGATTGTTGAGAACTTTGAGCAAGGCTCTAGCGGCAAAGGCAAGAGTGTGGTCGAGGCTAATGACTATGATGAGTATGTCAAGCTCAAGAGTGAGTATGAGATGCTTAAAGTTGAGAACAAGAAGTTGTTGGCTCTTGAAAAGCAAGCTTCAAATGAGTCACTCATTGAAGAAAACAAGAAGCTCAAGCAAGAGAAAGAGCATCTCAAGACCGGCCTAAGCAAGTTCACAAGAGGCCAACATTTGCAAAGTGAGCTACTCATGAACACCGTCATGAAGTTGGATAGGAGTGGCATTGGGTATTTGGCAAATCAAGAAAAGAAGGTAAAGGCCAAACAACAACAAAGCAAAACAAAGCCCAAGCCAAAGAGATGTGTTGAGTGTGGACAAGAAGGCCACTTTGCTCATGAGTGCAAAACTCCACCACCACAACCCTTGCCCAAGCATGCTAGACCTTTTGCCTTCAATGCTCATTACATGCTTAGAAAGAACTCAAGTGGAAAGATGAAAGTCATGTTCTTGGGTCCCCCTAACAAGAATAGGCCAAAGAAAATTTGGGTTGCCAAGTTACTAGTTGAGAAAGTTAAGGGTCCCTCTTAAGTTTTGGGTCCCTAAACAAAAGGCTTGATCTCTTGTGTGTAGGTGAACTACAAGACCGGTGGATCTCATTAGGTGATTGATAGTAGTTGCACACAACATATGACCGGTGATCCTCGTATGTTCACCTCACTTGAAGAGGATGGGGTATGTCAAGACAAGATCACATTTGGGGACAATTCAAAGAGCAAAGTCAAGGGTATAGGTAAGGTTGCAATATCAAATGATCATTCTCTCTCAAATGTGCTCTATGTTGCTTCATTGAGTTTCAACTTACTATCCGTTGGACAACTATGTGATCTTGGCTACCAATGCTTGTTCACTCCAAATGAAGTGGTAGTTACAAAGATAGATGACAAGCAAGTGATTTTCAAGGGCTTTAGATACAATAATCTTTATCCTATTGACTTCACCTCTGAAGATGCAAACTTGATGACATGTTTGTTCACCAAGACCATACTTGGATGGCTTTGGCATAGGAGGCTTGCTCATGTTGAAATGTACACTCTCAACAAGCTATTTAAGAAAGAATTAGTGAGAGGTTTGAAGGATGTAAAGTTTGAAAAGGACAAACCTTGTAGTGCATGTCAAGCCGGCAAACAAGTTACAAACACTCATCCAACCAAAGCCTACATGTCAACATCAAGAGTACTAGAACTTCTACACATGGATTTGTTTGGTCCTACAACTTACAAGAGTTTGGGTGGAAATCTTTATTGTCTTGTGATTGTGGATGATTTCTCAAGATACACTTGGACCTTCTTCCTTCATGACAAATCCGAAGTGGCAAGTTGCTTCAAGAAGTTTGCAAAGAGAGCTCAAAATGAATTTGAAGTCAAGATAAAGAAGATTAGAAGTGACAATGGAAAAGAGTTTGACAACACCAACATTGAAGCTTATTGTGATGAAATTGGAATCAAGCATGAAGTGTCATCAACCTACACTCCTCAACAAAATGGTGTAGTTGAGAGAAAGAACCGGACCTTGATCACTCTTGCAAGAACAATGCTAGATGAGTACAATACACCAGAGAAATTATGGGCCGAGGCAATCAACACCGCATGTTATGCTTCAAATCGCCTCTTCCTACAAAAGTTCCTTTGCAAGACCCCTTATGAGTTGCTAAATGGGAAGAAGCCGGACGTCTCATTCTTCCGGGTGTTTGGTTGCAAATGCTACATCTACAAGAAGCGTCAACACCTAGGGAAGTTCCAAAGACATTGTGATATTGGTTTTCTTATTGGCTACTCATCAAAGTCCAAAGCATATAGAGTATTTAACCATGCCACCGGTTTGGTTGAAGAAACATATGATGTGGAATTTGATGAATCTAACGGCTCCCAAGGAGCAATTGAGAATTATGATGATGTAGGTGATGAACCATTGAGAGAGGCCATGAAGAACATGCTGGTGGGTGACATCAAGCCTAAAGAAGATGAAGATGATGTACAAATTGTCAATCCACCATCTTCATCACATGTGCATCAAGATGATGACAAGAATGAGAGAGAGTTGAAAATAAAGACACCTATGTCTCTCATCATCAAGCCGAGACACAAGCACAAGATGTTGATGCTCCCCATCCTACTCCTCAAATGGTTGATCGAAGAAACTCACCTCTACTTCAAGCACATCCACAAGATCTCATCATAGGAAGTCCTATAAAGGGTGTAATGACTCGATCTCAAAAGTTTAATTCTTTTGTTGAACATCACTCTTTTGTCTCTTGTCTTAAACCTAAGAATGTAGAAGAAGCTCTTCAAGATCCGGATTGGGTGAATACCATGCATGAAGAATTGAACAACTTCACCCAAAATCAAGTATGGACACTTGAAGAGCATCCAAAAGGTGCAAGAGTCATTGGAACCAAGTGGGTGTTCCACAACAAGCAAGATGATCAAGGGGTAGTAGTAAGAAACAAGGTAAGACTAGTAGCAAAAGGATTCTCTCAAGTTGAAGGTCTTGATTTTAGAGAGACTTTTGCACCCGTTGCAAGACTTGAAGCCATCCATATCCTTCTTGCATATGCATCACATCATGATATGAAACTATATTAAATGGATGTGAAAAGTGCATTCTTAAATGGCTTCATAAATGAACTAGTCTTTGTTGAATAACCTCCCGAGTTTGAAGACCCTAGATATCCTAATCATGTTTATAGGTTGTCCAAGGCGCTATATGGGCTCAAGCAAGCCCCTAGAGCGTGGTATGAGTGCCTCCGGGACTTCCTCATAGGGAAGGGCTTCACTATTGGGAAGGTTGACACCACACTATTCACCAAGAAATTCAATGAAGAGATCTTCATTTGTCAAGTATATGTTGATGATATCATCTTCGGGTCAACAAATAAAGACTATTGCAAAGAATTTGGTGAATTGATGTCAAAAGAGTTTGAGATGTCAATGATTGGTGAGCTAACATTCTTCCTTGGGTTTCAAGTCAAGCAAATGAGAGAAGGGATTTTTATCTCTCAAGAAAAGTATATCAAGGATCTTCTCAAAAGATTCAAGATGGAAGAATGCAAGCCAATCAAGACCCCAATGCCAACTAATGGACATCTCGACCTAGATGAGGGAGGTAAACCAATCGATCAAACTCTTTACCGCTCTATGATTGGTAGCTTGTTGTACCTTACCGCATCTAGGCCCGACATCATGTTTAGTGTGTGCATGTGTGCTCGCTTTCAAGCGTGCCCTAAAGAACCTCACCTAAGTGCCGTAAAAAGAATCCTAAGATATCTTAAGTATACCCCAAGCATTGGACTTTGGTACCCCAAAGGAGCTAGATTCCAACTAGTTGGCTACTCCGATTCGGATTATGCCGGTTGCAAAATTGATAGAAAAAGCACATCCGTAGGATGCCATTTGCTTGGAAGATCCTTAGTATCTTGGTCATCTAAAAAGCACAATAGTGTGTCTTTGTCCACCGCCAAGGCGGAATACATTGCCGCGGGAGCTTGTTGTGCACAAATCTTATACATGAAACAAACCCTCCTAGACTATGGAGTTGTTCTTGAAAAGGTGCCGCTTTTATGTGATAATGAAAGTGCGGTTAAAATTGCTAATAATCCGGTACAACACTCTCGCACCAAGCACATTGATATCCGCCACCACTTTCTAAGAGATCGCGTTGCTAAAAATGACATATCACTAGAAGGTGTAAGGAGTGAAAATCAATTGGCGGATATCTTCACTAAACCCTTAGATGAAGCTACCTTTTGTAGGTTGAGAAGTGAACTCAATGTGCTTGATTCTAGTAACTTTAAAAAATGAGCTTGTGTTGTCACTTGCATTGCATTGTATTATATGTCACGCTTAATTACCCGCAATGCATCTAGGGCTTGACTAACATGGTTACGATAACCCTCCCTAGGAGGAGTGAAGAAGCCTAACCGTGGATCAAACTTGACAAGCAACCTAGCTTTACTTACTTGTTTTGCATTGCATTTGCATGGTTGTTGCTTTGTCGTTTCTTTTTGATTAAGCTTTGAGCAACCTCTGTGTTCGTCCATGGATAGAGAGAGCATTTTGACGCTCCCAAGGGTTCAAAAGCTCTATTGCATGGCATACGTTGCTCCTCGGGTGTTTGTTGCCTATTTTCCTAAAAATAATATTAGCCTAAGGCAAACTATTTTGAGAAACTTGAGGGTTTGAGTGAGGTCACTCATATCATGTTCCAATTGGTGTTTATTTGTGTCTCTTTGAATTGGAACTTGATTGGGAGAAGTCGCGTCGCAGTTTGGGTTGAAGAAGGGCGAAAAACTATGACCGGACGCTGGACCGGACGCTGCACCGGACGCAGTGATGCTTCACCACCGCGTCCGGTCCCGGCGACCACCAGCGCGTCCGGTCATCCTGAAGACAAACTCCTGATCTAGTGACCAGACGCTGCACCGGACGCGCCCTTGTTGACCACCGCATCCGGTCCCGGTAACCACCACCGCGTCCGGTCATCCATCTCAGTTTTCTAGGCAAATTCAAAACCGGACGCTGTCTACGTCCGATCGTGGATAATCGGACGCGTCCCGTCATTCCAGGAGCTTACTGGAATGTGACCGGACGCTGCCTCCACCGCGTCCGGTCATATCGACCACCGCGTCCGGTCATCGCGTGACGAGCGGATCTAACCCCTCATATAACCTTTCGCGTTTATTCTATTTTCCTCATTCGCCGCCGTGCTCCTCGCGAATCCACCGCCTCCCTGCCCTAACTCGCCAGGGAAGCTCGCCATAGCCGCTCGCCAGAGATCACCGCCGCGCCCTGCCGTCGCCGTCCTCTCCGGTGACCCGCACGAGCACCGCCCGGCCCGCAGCGCTGCCTCTGCCGTGCCCGCGCCACCGCCGCCGAGTGCTGCTGCCGCCGTTGAGCCACGCCCTCCACCACCTACGCCACCTCCGGCAGGCCCCTGCCTTCCCTCGCGACCATCCTCGCTCTTCGGCCACCGCGCGTTGCCCTAACCCTAGGGTTCGCGCTGCGGCGTCTCCTTCATTTGACGTCGAAAGTTTCTTCACGCGACGTCTTCACTCCGAGGTTGTCACGCATATCCTTGATCTTCGTAGCAACTCCAAGAGAGTGGCTATTTGCTTCATGCAGCCTAATTTAGAGAACTTTCAAAATAAATAAGAGTCCAACAGCTGTTCTATCCAGTATTCTAAAATACCAAGTTATCTACTCCGGACTTCTCGGTCGTCAAAGAAAGCTAGCCGGCGCCGCTTGCTATCTGCATGCCGCGTCCATTCCCGCATGCGCAAGTCGCTCCTGTGTTGAATCGTGGCTGCTGCATGCTATCGGACGGATGCTCCTGGTCGGGCGGCAAAGGGAAACACCCTGCATGCAATAGCTTCAGGTGGCCAAGGAAGCATGATAGCAGATTAAAAAATACAGAATGACAAAATTTAGAAAGACTGTTGCAGTAGCCTACTTTTTTAGAGAGCTTTTTATTTTAGAAAATGGCTAAACCATGGATTTTGACTTTTATTTTTAGATAATCTCTTGGAGTTGCTCTTAGGGTTTGCTGAAATTTCGTTATCATTTTCCTAATTGACTCTTGTTTTGGCAAATCAGCGCTCGTCCGGTGCTTCGGGAAGTCTCGCGACCTAGGTCATCTCATCTCATCACCGTTTTCTCGTCGATCCGAGGTAGCCATCGCGTTTCGATTCACATCTTATCTTATACTTGCTATCTCTAGGGTTTCGTATCTTTTAGATCATATATGTTGCTTATAGTAGATCCATCTATTCTGTCTTTTCAGCGAGTTTGTCGGTGTGTCAGGGTGACTGCTATTCAGTTGATTGAATCCGAGGCCAAGCCTACGGATACGGATTGAGGCCAAGCCTCTCGAGTGTCAGTACACCATCTTTCAAAGGTTTCCCGACAGTGTGACAACATGGTTCGTTGCAAGAATGCTAGTGGTGCTCCCAGTGACGGGGACGATAGTCCTCCTCGTCTGTCTGAGATTGCGCGTGGAAAGCGCATCAAGATCATGGCCAGAAAGAAGAAGAAGACTCTTACTGATGCAGAGATAGCTCAGGCAGTGGCAGATGCAGCTGATGCAGCTGAGAGGGGTGGCAGGAGCAGTGGTATACGCATTGGGGACCGTCGCTTTCATTTTGAAGGTCGACAGCTTGGTACAGAGGCTACTGAGACCACTGAGGGCACAGAGGTGACAATGGATGCAGATGCTATGTCAGTTGATCCACCTGCAGAGGCTCTAGAGGGAACAGAGGAGCAGCCAGCTCATACTCCACCGCGTCGCCGCTCCACACGCACATGAGCTCAGGTGACTCCTAGGCTAGAGGGCCAGTGTCGTGGAGGACGTCCACCTCCCAGGGTTAGAGGTTCACCCCCTGTCGAGCATTTTGACTGGAGAGGTGCTACAACACATCAGGTGTAAGGTTTGAGATTTGTTGAGGTCAGCCGGTGGTTCCCACCTCAGAGGGACCCTAGAGCTTCAGAGGGCTTTTATACTCCTCTACAAGAGGATTTTTACAGAGCTTATGTTGACAGTGACATTGCCTTTCGACCACAGAGGGTCTGTCGCATTGAGTCACTTGTTGAGGTAGCGGGTGAGCAGCTTCGTCCGCACCTGTCTTATCTACCGGGCTTGTCAGATTTTCTTGGACGGACAGGTGCATACTGCGGCACTTGGGTTAGGGAGTTCTATGCTTCACTATGGATTGATCCAGCCCATGAGTTCATACACTTTGCATTTCGAGGCCACGACCGCAGACTGTACAGCACAAGAGTGCGGGAGATTCTCAGACTCCTAGCTTCAGACACGAAGATCCACCAGCTCTATTTCGGTCAGACAGCTCCACCTAGACGCCCTCATGGCGGTACTGTGCCACCTACAAATCTGATCCGACCCTACTTCCGTGAGCCTTTTGGCGAAGGGTCTCGTCGCACACCTGCCAGTTTGACACCGCTTGCCCGAGTTCTGGATGCTATTGTCAGGCGTACTCTTCTTCCCAGGCTTGGTTACAGAGAGGGATTGACTAGGATGCAGCTATGGGTTGTTCACCACCTCCTCTCACAGACACCTTTTGACGTTTGGGATCTTATGATGAGTGAGATGGAGGACACCCTGGCAGAGGGTTTCAAGGGACATCGTCAGCTATCCTATGCTCATTGGATTTGCTTCATCATCAGATCTGCACTTGAGCTACCTTCAGAGATTAGAGCTGAGATATCAGATACTACTACTGCTTTTCCTGAGTACGATATTCGTCAACTATGGGCCTCAGTTACGAGAGAGCAGGCCTCTATGCCAGGACAGAGAGAGAGACCTGAGGTGCCTGAGACAGCGGCTGAGCAGGGCGCGACCGTACAAAGTCTTGCTGAGGCAGAGCTTGCAGATCTAGATGCTCAGCCCGCTGATATAGCTGAGGATGAGGCCTCTGACAGCACTGACGAGGATTATCAGCCCATCCCTAGGTATCGGTCTCCTCGGCCTCACGACCACGAGGCCGGTGGCTCTGGTTCAGCCTCCCGCTCAGACCCAGCCATGGTGGCTATTATTAAGAGGCTGACCCAGGCATAGGAGCGACATGAGCTTTAGCTACAGAGACAGGCTCAGGACACAGCTGCTGTGTTTGCATAGATACAGGCTCGACAGGATGAGTTCCAGAGATAGCAGCTTGAGATACAGCGCCAACAGGTCGAGATGCAGCGTCAGCAGTATGAGATGCAGCGACATAGTGCAGCTAGCCAGCAGCAGTACTTGGATCTTCTGCGTCATCTAGTCACAGTTGGGGTTCCTCCACCTGCATCTGTCCTGACTTCAGCCTTACAGTCTAGTGGACATTTGAGTCAGGATCAGCCGAGCTTTCAGTTCACCTCTCCACAGCTGCAGGTCCCTCAGTCGTTCCAGTCCCCGAACTACACGCCTATTCAGACGGGGTTTACTCCTTCAGACCAGCCTCGACCTCACCTTTTGACTGGCACACCTTTCGTTGATCTTAGTGCCACATATAGCGAGTTGACTGGTCAGCCGACGCCCTCGCACACTACTTTTGCTACTTCATCAGGGTTGTCAGCTTTAGAGGCAGTTGTTCCTCCTGTGATAGGGACGGGCACTACAGAGACAGTTCCTTCGTCCGTTGCCTCGACAGATCCCCTAGCTATTGGCTCACTTCAGGCTCAGGTCACAGAGACTGCTCCACTTGTTGCTACTTCGTCAGTACCTGTTCCTGTTGATCAGACCCAGACCGCTTCACAACCGCGTGCTTCTTTAGAGGGTCAGCCTAATAGCTCCGAGTCCGAGGGAGACACTTCTCAGTTCGTGATTACTTCGTGCTCCTCGGCACCCGACTCGACTCCGTCTGTTCCCCCGTCAGATCCTTAGATTAGTTTTTGGCGGTTGATGCCAAAGGAGGAGAGAGAGTAGATTCAGGGGGAGCTTTTGGTAGAGGGTTTTTCGTTCTTCTCTTGTGTGCTACACTCATGCATCATGTTTACTTTACAGTATTTGCATTCTTGTGACATGTGGTCTTGTGAGATACCTTGAGTCTATTTGGTTTATCTAGTCACTTTTTTTTAAATCATGTCACTTGTTTGTTTATAGCTCATAAGGTTGTGCTTCCGTGCCTCACTCCGATTTCATATGAGCTATGTTTTATGTGTACTAACTCTTCATATTTTATCTTATGAGTACACTCAGTTGGCTTGGAACACATAAGCATTGACTAACCCCTTGTGCTTACAGCCTTAAGCTTATGTGAACCAAGCATGATCGAAAACCTCAACTCATATCCTTTGAATCTTAGTGTTGTCATCAATCACCAAAAAGGGGGAGATTGAAAGCATCTAGGCCCCGGTGTTGGTTTCGGCAATTGATAACAACGCTTAATTACCATGACTAACGTGTGTTTTGCAGAAACATTGGTAAGTTAGGTCATGGAGATGATAACTGCTTTGAGCAATATGGTATTTATATCCCTTGATGGAAATCGTTTCGGTTTTTAAAGGATCAACGATAAGATTAAGGACGGTTAGTTCTGGATGTCAAGGTGTTGAGTTACATCTGGAATAGTCGTTAGGATCTTTGTTTCTTCCTTTGATCGTACTATAAAGAGGGGCATGAGCGAGTAGCTTGACCTAGGTGAGTCTTGTGTTTAGGTGTGGTGCACACTTGTCAAACTTAGCACTAGGTAGCTCGAGAAAAGCTCAGAGTTCAGTTAGAAGCAACTTGGTTCAAGTTGCATCGTGTTTAGAATACGTTTGAGCCGTTTACCTATGACCGGACGCGTCCGGTTAGTACTAAAACTTCACTGCGTTTTTAGCTGACTGACCGGACATGGTCCTTGAGAGGACCGGATACGGTGGTTAGTCTGACACGTGTTCCAGAGGGTAAACAGCGTAATCGGATGCGACTGTGAAATGATCGGCGCGTCCGGTCATGTTCCAGTAAGGTCCCGTGATGACCTGACGCGTCCGGTCACCTATGATCGGACGTGGTCATGCGTTAGGTCAGTTTTCTAGAGAGCTCTTGCATGATTGGACGCGTCCGGTCATCTCAGACCGGCGCGTCCGGTCATCACAGATCGGCGCGTCCGGTCACTCAGCACAGGTTTCCGTTATTCGACCGTTACACCTGACCGGCGTGTCCGGTCATATCGACAGGCGCGTCCGGTCAGTGCGTGTCTGGCTGTTTCAAAATATAACAGTTGGATTTGTTTGAGGGGTCTATAAATAGAACCCCTCCACCTCTTTTAGAGGTCTCTTGCTCATTTGTTCAGCTGAGAAACACCTTTGAAGTGCAAGAGAGTGCAAGAGCCCTAGTGAGGATAGAGATTTGCGAATCAAAGTTTGAGAATCCTCTCTAGTGACAAGAGTCAAGCAAGTGTGCATCTATCTTCTCATTAGGCTTGTTGTGGTCAAGTGAGAGTTCTAGCTTGTTACTCTTGGTGATCGCCATCACCTAGACGGTTTGGTGGTGATTGGGAGTTCGGTGATCATCCGACGAGATTGTGGGTGACCCAACTCAAAGTTGTGAGCGGTTTTGGGCGATTCGCCGCGACGGAGTGTCGAAGAATCAACCCGTAGAGAGCACTTGATCCTTGCGCGGATCAAGGGGGAGCTACACCCTTGCGCGGGTGCTCCAACGAGGACTAGTGGGGAGTGGCAACTCTCCGATACCTCGGCAAAACATCGCCGTGTTCCTAACCCTTACTTTCAAGCATTTACTTTCGTGCATTACTTTCATTGCTTGTTTACCTTTCTAGAATTGCCATGCTAGTCTAGGATTGGAACTTAGGGTGCAAAACTTTTATCGGTAGAATCACAAGGAACACTTGTAGGCACTAGGGGTGAAGCTTGGCTTGTAGGATTTAATTCTTGCAATTAATTTTTAGAAAAGCCCAATTCACCCCCTCTTGGGCATCTTGATCCTTTCACTAATGTCGGTTTGCTTGTTTGGAGAGCATGACAGTGGTCCCGGCGCTATTTTCTGGATAAATCCTCCTGCAATATATAAATCACCGAAGCTCGTGGAACTTGTTAGAATCAAACCCTACAACTATACTTTGTTATCCATTTTATATCAATTTGTGCAATAGTTGATGGTTAAATTTCGAGTTTAATGATCGTCAACAGTAGGGTTTACGTACCTGTGTTCATAGGGATGAGTGTGCATGGGTATTGAACGTCTGCGTTTGTACTTGTGTAATTCGCAAAAAAGAAGAGGTGGTTGCCAATGTTTAGTGAAGATATTTGAAAAAAGTGAACTACTTCACGTCAGCAATTGGAGCTCAGAGCCAACCGCCGATCGATGATTGACTACAGGGAGGATACTGGAACAACTACATCATCAACCGTGACGGATGAATAGATCAAATAAGGTGGGGCTGAACCATAAAGGCCGATATACTTAGGGTAGCCTAAAAACTAAGAAAATATCGTTTCCAACCTCTAGTGGCGCCTCCAGCCCCTCTCCTTCTCGTGGTGGGGGGGTTGCAATGGTAAATCCGCCCCTGATCATCAAGGTCGATAGTCCACGTTTGGAGGTGGACTCCGTCGCTGCGAGCTCGACTCAGAGTGAAATAGACGGCGCTAAATAAAAAAAACACAAGTTGTATGTAATAATGCTTGAAGCGGTAGCCTTGAGGCTTTAGAACTCTTGTTTGGTTTGTGGCGCCCACGATATATACGTTGAACTTCAATGTATTTAAACGCTTTATTTATGCAATCTATAAAGTGGGCGAAACCTTGCTTGTAATAAAATATGTAAAAGAGACAGTTAATCATCTTTACACATTGGTCACATTGACATATTCATTTAAAACCTTGTTCCCTACGCTCACAGGGCCGCGTGGCAGCAACTAGTAACTTAACTATTTGGATTAGAGGGCGTGATCCGCGGCCACGCACTCGCACGGCACATATAGGGCCGGACACAATCATTGTTGAGCCCAGTCCACAACAATCGGCCCACTAGTTACTCGCCACCTTGCGACTGTCGCCCACCTACTCCCGTGCAGTGTCAGTGTAGCCACTGCCCAGTAGCCGTGAGAAGCCGACTCCCGCCTTTGTTTGACCAATCCGTGCCGGGAAGCCATGAGAAGCCGACTGTCCCCCACCGCACGCAGCGCGTTGTGGTTCCCACCAGTGTGTGGAAGACCTGAACGGCGTGTGCCCCGCCGAGCTGCGCGCGTCACGTCGGTGGCCACCGGCGCCGTGGCGTGCAAGAGCGTGTGCCTGGCGTTGGGGTCGCCCCAGTACTGCTGCACTGCACCGGCGAGTACGGGAACCCTGGCACCTGCAAGCCGTCGGCGTACTCGGAGTTCTTCAAGCAAGCGTGCCCGCGGGCGTTCAGCTACGCGTTGCCAGCGGTGACACCGCGTCACATTCTGCCCCAGCACGAGAACCAGGTATCCCCGACCATCAGCTTGCACCAAGCATCACCTTCCACCTTCACGTACGTCCTCTTTGTCTTTGTGATATACCCTGCTGGGCGCGCAGTGGCCACATGGTCGTGGGTGACGAGATAGTCGTGTTACTTGGACTTGGAATAAATTAAAGGAACTGAAATTAGGGGAAACGTGGAGCATCGGCGCTATCGTCGGCGTCCTGGGTGCAGTGGCGATACTACACCGGCGACAGCCAGGTCGGCGCTGCTTCGGAAACGTGGAGCATCGGCGCTATCGTCGGCGTCCTGGGTGCGGTGACTCTGCTGCCAGCATTCTTGGGTCTCTTCGACAAGTGCTGCTGTGCTGCAGGCGCGCGCCTGGCCAAAAAACTGGCCTTGCTTGGGTGTGCAGTCAGCTGCTCGGATTAGGAGTATGAGTACGTCGTTGTTGCTTGCTGTGGAGTAGGAGTATGCAGGTTGCAGGGATTGAGTCCGAGCGGCTGTTGTTTTGTTATATATATCCTCACGTACATTGCTGTGTTATATATGTGTTCTCTCTATCTCTTCTATGAGTATCTATTTAACGGTGCCGCCTCGGTCTTGTTGCTTATCGATAGGCCGGCCGTGCGCCCAGGCCAGTAACCCGGCCGGTACTGCAGTTTTAACAACAATATGGCACAGTACAGTTTGATCACAGACGGTTGTTTAACTATCTTTACAGTCGGGTTTACAGACGAGCTGACATCACAGACGCACTCTTACACACGTAAAATCCCCATGAGTGATGACGTAAATTAGTGACTCTGGCACAATATATAACCAAACCACCTACATAATCAGCTTCCACGTACGGGGGAGATCGAGTAGTACTTTATTTGAAACGGAAAATAGATTTTTCTGCCTATCAGCAGTTATCTGGGACCCATGCGAAGAAAACAAAAAGGACGACGGCCACATGGTCGTGGTTCCAAATGATCCCTCTGAGCTTTACGTACGCGGCATTCAGACAGCGGAGATGGACCGGGCCACTGGGCCGGCGGCGGCGGAGCCTCTTGGCAACCTATCTGAGGATTCTCAAATCTACTTAATTAGGGCCTTGTTTACTTCCCGTCTAAATTCCAAATTTTTACACTCTCTCCCTTACATCAATTTTTAGACACATGCATGGAGTACTTAATGTCGGTAAAAGAAATAACTAATTACACAGTTTGGTTGTAAATTACGAGACGAATCTTTTAAGTCTAATTAGTCCATAATTGGACACTAATTGCTAGATACAAACGAAAGTGCTACAGTAACAAAATTGCAATCTAAACGAGGCCTAGTTCAGGAAACACGAATTCGCGTAACTCGAACTGCGTGATAAAGCACCTTTCTGCGGCGAAGATGTAGATCATCACAGAACGTGCATTGCCCCATAGGGGTTTCTTATAATCCGTTTTTAGGATGACTAACACGAATAATGCTATCGTTTTGCTTGATCTAATAACTAGTTTTATTTTTGTGATTTTATTGCGTGCGTACGTGGCTCAGAGAGGCCTGCCGCGCATCGACGGCACCCATCCGTACACCGGCGGCGGCAGCTTCTCAGGACTCAAACACGGAAGAGGCGATACTGTATAGTCAGCTTCTCAGGGTAAAACTCGATCTTTGAGTCAGTGGAAGCATGCAGGGATTTGAATACTCTGCACGTCTGGTTTTATAAGGAGTCAAACATTTTTAAGTTTGATCAAATATATACAAAAATATACTAATATTTATCATATGTAATATGTATCATTAGGTTGAGCATGAAATATACTTTCATAATATACTTATTTGCAAATACAAATGTTTATATTATTTGATATATTTTTAGTTAAACTTAAAATAGTTTGATTTCTCAAAAAAACGAGACGTGCATTTATTTGTGGGACGATGCGAGTACTACTTCAAGTACTAGTACTGTACATTTTAACTATTGCCGCTCCGTACGTCTTCTTATCGATTCGTACTGCACAGTTTATTCATAAATGATTGGCACGACCAGTTACGGGAGAGATTGGTTGGGCATCAGCAGTTATGTGGGACCCATGTGAATGAAGAAAACAAAAAATATCGTCGAACGTCTGCAGCTTCTCTCTCCCTTTTTAATCCGCGTGAGTTGATCATTGTTCGAGATGAGGTGGCTCATTCCTTCTCTTTCCAATTGTCCGAAGAAACGCTTGCTCTGGTCAGGTGTGAGGACACCTGCCACGGGAGAAGCTGTTGGAATATACGCGTGAATGTGTATGGTCTTGGCCCAAGATAGATTTTTTTTTTCAATTATTCTAAATGAAATGATTCTTAAAGAATTACTCATGTGTGCACATAGAGTAAATGGAGGAATTTTAGTCCTACCTTATTACTAGTTAAAGTAAAAGTTATCATACGTAAGTATAAAAGCCAGAAGAGACAAGGAACCTTCACATGTTCGCAACCGCCACACCGAGCCGAGGCCAAGGCCAAGGAGAAGGCGTGCGACACTTGCATTAATGGTATGCGACCACGAGAGAGTGCGGTCAAAAAAATGAGATAGTGCACTCTACTTCTACAGTTTTAGTTTTTTTTTTTTGTTAGGGTGTGTTCACTTCGCGAAAAGTAGGTGAAAATTTACTGTAACATCTTTCGTTGTTATTTAGCAAAATTTGTCCAATCGTTGACTAACTAGGCTCAAAAGATTCGTCCTGACATTTACAGACAAACTATGCAATTAGTTATCTTTTTTACCTACATTTAATGCTCCATGCATGCGTCGAAAGATTTGATGTGATGGGTGGAAGAGGAAATATTTTGGGTTGGGATGGGAAGTGAACAAGGCCTTAGTTGGCCTTTAAATTTGCAAATTAGAAATCACAATTTTAGTTTTTCGTGCTTTTTTACTAACTGAGAAACCTTTCCATTTCCATTACATAACGTAACGGAAATACTGAGTTTTGGAAGAAAACAGATAGTAGCTACAAGGTTTAGGTCCTATACCAAGTACTAAAGTTTTTTTTCATTACTTATAGCCAATAAGTCTATGAAATAGAAACCTAATCATTTTAGATTGTGATCACGAAATGCAATATACAACTTTTAGGCCCAGATAAAATTCTTAAGGCAAACGGCCCGACTAGTTGCCTCATAACAAGCATTAACTTTAGCTTGCATTGTTGACGATGATGTTATACTTGGCTTAGAGCTTTCCCAAGAAATTTCTCCTCTAGCGATAGTGAAATACATAGCATGGTTGTGGATCTCCTATTATCCACACACTCTCCTAGATCAACATCCGAATAAGCCACAATTTCAAGATTATCTGACCTCCAATATGTGAGCATTAGATCTTTGGTGCCTTGACAATAGTGTAAAGCTTTCTTTGCACCTTTCCAGTGGACCATGCCTGAATTTTTCAGATATCTGCCAAGCATCCCAGTTACATATGCCAAGTCTAGATGAGTATAAATTTATGCATACATACGACTTCTGACAGTAGAATCATGATAGATGTCAGAGATCCGCCCCTCGTCGGCGCCCTAAGGCAGGAGATCCACCCCTCACCACGTCCCAGAGCCAGTCCACTCTAGTAGCGGTGCTTTTATGCCGACCTGATCCAAAGCCAACGTGCTGCAGGGGTCAGCTCCGGCCGCAGCGCTCCAAGCTCCTCGCCCCTGCGCCACCCAAGGTCGAAGCTCCGCCTCTTGCCGATGCCCCTAGGATGCGAGCTCCGGCCTCCTCTGCTTCGATGACATGTGAAAGAAACACATAGGAAAAAACAGAGAAATACATATTGGATGGTTGACATGTGGGGTCACTTATGACATGTGGATCCACTAACAACAGTTTTTTCAGAAGCCACTGCTGTTAAAGCAAACGACTATCAGCCTTTCCACAGTTTATAACTTATGACCTCACATATGACCTCGCATGTGCGGCGAGCGCGTGGAAGCTTGGCCAGGCAGCTCGCTCCACGACGTGGCCGGACGCGAGGTGGGCAGCGCGAGCAAAAGGCGAACGCCAGAAGCAACGCGGCGAGGTCTGGGCACGACGGCGCACTGGTGGATCCGTCGTGACGTAACTAGCTCTCGTCCCAAACGCCAAATTACTACTCCCTCCCGTCCCAAAAAAAAAACAATTATGAGATCCATGTCAGTCAAACTAACTAAAGTTTAACCAAGCTTATAATAAATAGTATTGATATTTATATCTTTAAATAAATTATAATGAAAACATATTCTATAAATAATCTAGGTGCTTATTTTGTATCATTAATATTAGTATTTATTATATAAATTTAGTTAAATTTTAAATCGTTTAACTCCTCGGAAAAGAGAAACTGCACTCTTTCGTGTGCGCTGGGACTTGTCATGCACACTTGCAACTAGCCTTCCACGAGTGTGCCTTGGCAGCTACCATTTCTATGGGGGTCTTAGGATTTAATTAATTGAAACAAGGAAGGACCAAACCCAATCAAATCCAACGAGCTAGCTATCTCTACGTGACCGCACAACAATTTATGTCCTTTCGCAACGTACGAACATATTGTGCTAGTATATATATCTAGTAAAATTAAATTTATGCTCTCCACACAGGTTCTATTGAAAAAGCTTTTTTCTACTAACCCCGAACCTGATGCAGTGATTCACACATCTATCAATTTCGTGCAAATGTGGGTAGATTTGCAAAAGAAGAGCTACAGAGTCAAGATGAAGGAGATGGTTCAATATTTGTCTGACTGGATGTTAAAGAAGGAACAATACATCGGCCCATACTCGGAGATTGTTGTGAGATCTTTGCGAGTGCTCTGTGTTGTTCTCCATGGTAGGAGATTTCTTGTGTTCTTGGAATGTATCGTGTATTCGTGTACTTTCTTTCAAACTGGCTTCCCCAGAATGTAAAACATGTTATTGGCTTTCTTAAAGCCGAGTAAATCTCCTCTAAAAAAAGATAGGAGAGGGGGCTCGTCAGGCCGTGGGGCTATATACTTTTTATCTGTTTGTAAACAAATTTGTTTGGTGGACAAGCACGTACAATCAGTTGCTTTGGCTGGTAGTGTCAGGTTCCACGTTCGAACTCGGGACAGTACATTACGCTTTCTTCATCTTGTTAAAGTTTCTCCTGATGACTCCAATATAATATATATTATTCTTAAAGTTTCTTACGCTTTCTTCATCTTAAACAAATCTTGCTATAATATATATTATTCTTAAAGTTTCTTACGCTTTCTTCATCTTAAACAAATATTGTTAAAGTTTCTTACGCTTTCTTCATCTTCTCCTGTCCTGATGTTGGAGCATATTACGCTTTCTTCATCTTCTCCTACTCCTAGTAAACAGGACATAAATTTTCAAAGTCTTCTCCTATCCTGATGTTGGAGTATATATATTATCATCTTGCTAAAGTTTCTTACGCTTTCTTCATCTTCTCATAGGAAGGCAACCGATCCCATACCCCTCCGCGTCGTCTCTCAGGGCGACGGGAGGGGCGACCGCCGCCGCCAGCCCAAGCCCCACCGCCATAGCCCCTCCCCGGCCGCTGTCGCCACCATCTAGAGCACGGCGACGGCGGGCCACTGCTGCTCCGAAAAGCTTTGGCGCAGCAAGCTCCACCTCCTCCCTCCTTTCCTCCCCTCCTCCCCAAGGCAAGGTTTGAGCAGCCGGCGGATGGCCGGCGGTGAGCTGCGGGCGACGGATCCGGGTCCCCCGTGGTTGGATCCGGTGACCCCCATCGCAGATTCGGCGAGTGGCAGGGGTTCAGAGCAGCGGCCGACAGGCACGCCGGCGGATCTGGCGCGTGGCCGGCCTCAACGGGCATCCGCGGCCTGGCGGCGCGCTCGGGCGGCGACGACGCCGGAGGCCTAGGCGGGCGGCTAGTGCGTCTCGCTGCTGCTTGGCTGCCTCCTCCACCTTCTGGTGCGTCCCAAGCCTCCCTCTCGTAGCAACGTGGCGGCAGGGGGCCGGCCGGCCGGACGTGGCGTGGGCGCTGCAGCGACCATCCCCGGCGGCGTGCTGGCCGTCCTAGTCTTCGACACTTCGACACCGGTCTCTGCTCGCGGGTGCAGCGCCGGCGATGGATCCACCGGGGGTGGGGACGATCCGGCAGGTAGCTGGCAGACGCCCCGGCCTGTGCGCGCACGCGGCCCCTCCATGGAGCATGGCAGACACGGCGAGCTCGGGGCACAGATCCCCATGGCCGGGCCGTTACTGGTTGCTCCCGCCCCTGCCGTGGCAGCAGCGACTGGCTGGGGCCCCAGCCCGGAAGTGGCCAGGGCGGCGGGTGCGGCTGTTCCCGGGGTGCCACGTCAGAGGGGCAGACGACGTGCCACGGACGTCCTGGTCGTTGTGCCGGCGCGAGGCACTGGGGGCGGGCGCACGCGGATTCAGCCGGAGGGCCCTGCAGCGGCGAAGGCACAGGACGTGCAGTTCGGCCGCGGGCATGCCGGCAGTGGGGCAGCGTGCCAGTGTTTCTTTCTTCGTGTTTCTTCGCAGGGCCAGTAGCGACGCGGAGCGCGCAATTTCGCCGCGGGCATGTCGGCGGCGGGATTGCGCGCCCGTGGAGCGCCGTCCGAGCGCTGGTTGGGGACCTTAGGCGAAAGCCTTGCACGACCATGTCTGTGCGATTGGCGGCGACGTTATCTAACGCCGTTACCTCCTTGGAGGCGTCAATGTATAGGTCCTCGGTCTTTGGCTGTAGTTTGTCCCTCTCCTCCTGGTGAAAACCTAGCTCTAGTTATCTAGAGCCGGTGGTGGTGGCGTTTACGACGTCACGTCCTTCTTGGAGGCACCACCGAGGAGGAGCTAGCTCAGACCTATCTCTCCTTGACTTGCTTCCTGCTTCTCTCTTGGGTGAGGCTGGGCCTGGCAGTAAGTTGTTGCTGCTGTTTCGACGAGTGTCCTCCTCTGGCGTCTCTGCTCCGTCGACGCTCTCCTTGATGGTGTCAGAATATCAAATGCCGGGTGGTGTTCCACCGCTGCCGCCATTCCCCTCCAATCCTGTGGATGGCATTGGATGGTGGTACGTGGACCCGGATGTGCTGGAGGATGTCACCATCATTTCCATAGGAGATCGTCGTGTCCGATGATCCTGGGCTTGCGTGTCCATCGCCATGGTGCTAGAATATCAAATGCTGGGTGGTGTGGGCCCGGATGTGCCGGAGGATGTCACCAAATGGTGGAGGGCACGATGGTCTTGGTGAAACCGGCGAGTATGCTGTTCGGCGGGGGCGCAAGTCGACGTTCAGTTGGTGTCTTTCGGTTTGTGTGTAGGCTCTTCCTTGAGTCTGTTTATCATGGGAGTTCTTTGTTTCCTCTTTGTGTTTTTGGTTTTTTCAGTTTCATCAGGCAGCGCGATGTGTGCGCAATGCTACGCCTGAAACATGTTTTTGTACTATCAGACTTCAAGAGCCACAATGAAAATTCAGGTGGGGGATTCTCCCCCGTTGACCGATCAAAAAAAAATCTTCTTCTAGTAAACAGGACATGAATTTTCAAAGTGTTCCACTAAAGTTTCTCCTGGTGTTGGAGTATATATATTCCTAGTAAACATGTTGGAGTATATATAAGTTTCTCCTAATGTTGGACTATATATATTCCTAGTAAACATGTTGGAGTATATATATTATTCTTTAGAGACAGTACATTACGCTTTCTTCATCTTCCTTCTCCTAGTAAATAGGACATGAATTTTCTAAGTGTTCCACTAAAGTTTCTCCTGATGGCTCCAACATATAATTTAGGCTCAGTTATTTATATAGTTATTTATATTATTCTTCATTTGCTCAAAAAGTATATATATTAAGTGTTCCACTAAAGTTTCTCCTGATGGCTCCAACATATAATTTAGGCTCAGTTATTTATATTATTCTTCATTTGCTCAAAAAGTATATATATTATTCTTTAGAGACAGTACATTACACGCTTTCTTCATCTTCTGCTAGTAAACAGGACATGAATTTCCAAAGTGTTCCACTAAAGTTTCTTTGGCTCTTGCTTGTCCTTTGTGCTTCCCTATAGCAGTATTTAAGTGTTATAGCCTCATCATAGCTATGACTATGAGCCTCACAGCCCCCTCCTCTTGGCTATAAATGCAGGCTCCAAGCATTTGCACGAAACGAATCCGCAACAGTTTGCAAAGGCACACAGGCAAATATGGCCGTACCATTTCTTGCTCTTCTTCTAGTCCTGCTCGGCTTCCCCGTTGCTGGTAATCTCTCTCTCTCTCACACACACACACACACCCCACAGCATTAACACATTTGCTCCCTTCGAACCAGACACCCGCCCTACCTGTCTACCCGGCACCTCGCCATCCATCTCTCCTCGAGTTGCACCGGTAGTCCACAAGCAGAGTGCAGCTTGCGCGTCCTACCATTAGCTAGCACACCAGTAGCATCGGAGACGACGATCGACTAGCTAGCTAGTTAGATCTTCCTTTGCCAGCTGTGTTTTGCGCCCGTGTGCGAGACCGACTCACCGACATGGCCGGAGCCACCGCGCGTACCGCGCGCCGCCGCCGCCGCTGCCAACGGAGGGGCCACCGCTGCGGCTGCTGCCGCCGTGACGGGCGCGAGGTCTCCGTGCGGCGCGTGCCCGATCGATCGAGTGCGTGCTGGCGCCCTACTTCTGCAGCGACCAGGGCACAGCGCGCTTCGCCACCATCCACAAGGTGTTCAGCGCCAGCAATGTCTCCAAGCTGCTGTGCCACCTCCCCGTCGCCGACCGCTGCGACGCCGTCGTCACCCGCATGTGGCTCGGCACCTTCGACACGTCCGAGGCGGCGGCTCATCTGTGGCTTGGCATCTTCGACACCGCCGAGGAGGCGGCGCTCATCTGTGGCTCGGCACCTTCGACACCGCCGAGGAGGCGGCGTTGGCGTACGACCAGGCGGCGAACCGCCTCCGCGGGGACGCGGCGCGGCTCAACTTCCCCGACAACGCGGCGTCCCGGGCGCTGCTCGACCCTGCCGTCGACGACAAGGTGTTCGGCGCCAGCAACGCCTCCAAGGGCGCCGCCGCGATGGGCGCAGGGTCGCCGTGCGGCGTATGCAAGTTCCTGCGCCGGCGGTGCGTGTTCGCGCCCTACTTCAGCAGCGACTAGGGCACCGCGCGCATCGCTGCCATCCACAAGGTGTTCGGCGCCAGCAACGCCTCCAAGCTGCTGTGCCACCTCCCGGTCGCCGACCGCTGCGAGGCCGTTGTCACCATCACCTACGAGGCGGAGGCCACCAGGCTCCGCGACCCCGTCTATGGCTGTGTCGCCCACATCTTCGCCCACCAGCAGCAGGTGCTCGATCGATCGATATTCGATCATCGATTTTGTTCTCTATTGGCACGCAGCCAGAAGATCATCATCGATCAAGCTTGTTTGCTTGTCCCTGATCTGATCGAAAATATATTGCAGGTCGCCATCCTGCAAGAGCAGCTGGTGCAGGCCAAGGCGCGCAGCTCGCGTGCGGCGTTCACTCGCCGGCGAACACGCACGCACGCACACACGCACTCACACACACGCCCTGTTGCTAATTTAGTTGTCGCGCACACAGCTAGCTAATTAATGTCGTGTTTGATTTTTATTTGTTCCATCAGGTGATGCTGGCTCATATAGTTCTTCATTCAACATGATAAACACTTGCAGCTACACGGTTTGGCCGGCGATCTCCTCGGCAGCCGGCTCGGCGGCGCTGGAAACCTTGGGCTTTGAGCTGACGCCGGGCCAGTGGAAGATCCTCGCCGTGCCATTTGGTTGGACAGGTCAGGTCTGGGCCCGGACCCTGTGTTCGACAGACAGCATCACCGGAAGGTTCACCTGCTTGACTGGTGACTGCGGCACCGGCTCCCAGGACTGTGCGGGCGGCGGTGCCGCGCCACCGGTCACGCTCGCGCAGTTCAAAATGAATGGGGTCGGTGGGAGAGACGCCTACGACGTGACCGTGGTTGATGGCTTCAACATACCCATGCTTGTTGCTCCGCACCGCGCGGCTCCTCCTCCTGGCGGGGACGACTGCGCGCCAACCGGTTGCGCAGCGGACATCAACGCCGCGTGCCCGCCCGAACTGCGCGTCACGACGGACGCCGGCGGCCCTGTGGCGTGCATGAGTGCGTGTCAGGCATTCGGCTCGCCCGAGTATTGCTGTAACGGCGAGTACGGGGAGCCGAGCACCTGTACGCCGTCCGTGTACTCCGAGGCGTTCAAGCAAGTGTGTCCGTTGGTGGTCACCTACCCGTACGACGTCGCCAGCTCCATGTATTCATGCGGCGGCGGCGGCGCGGTCTCCGCGATCACGTATAGCATCTCCTTCTGCCCCATCATCACTAACAGGTATTCAACGAACGCTGACTTTTAAGATTTATTAGAAAGAGAACAGTACTAGTAGTAGATTGCATGGAATGTTTCACTTTCACATGTGCAGATCCAGTGTTACTTTAGCCTCGTTTTCTTATATGTATAATAAATTGATGATTTTGCCCTGTTTTGTTACAATCCGAGCCCCCGCGAACAAACTGTTTGCCTATAGTTTTTTCATTGTTTTTTTTTAAATTGCAAGACATATATTTACCTTGATTTTTATTATACGAGATCATTTGTAAATCATCGAGAAGTATTTTAGTTCTAGTTGGAATAAAGGAATTAAAAATAGGGCAACATCTAGAGAATTTTTCGTAGATTTCATTTTTTTATTCACACACCTGTAGACTTGTGAAGTTAAATAGTACTCCGTATTTGACAAAGATTCCGTGCTTCCAAAAGAGTAGGGACATAATGCATGCATGCAGATACTCTTTGACACCACAACTGACCAATAATGATGAATTACCCTCGACTTTTGTGACTTTCTGCCTGCAGTGGCTATACGCCGGCGACGGCGAACCAGCAGCCCATCACGACGCCGTCCACCGGCGGCAGCCAGCTCGACGCTTCTCAGATCGCTCTCATCGTGGGCGTTTTGAGTGTGATAACAGCAGCACTGGGTGTGGTGGCACAGTGCTTGGGCGTCTTCGAGAGGTGCTGCCGCTAAAGAAGGCGCGCCTGACCAAGCACTACTGTCGTAGTAGTGCTAGTGCATTGCTGCTTTGCGATCTGATGTCGTCTACCTCTTCTATCTATCTATTTACACCGGTTGCTTAATAATTATCTTTACCTAAGGAAGGGTTATGTATACTCCCTCCCGTCTACATGATCTTAGTCATCACAGACGATCTCAAAATTAGTGACCCTGGTACGACAGTCATGTACTACGTCAAGTCCTCATTCAATATATTCTCACGCTTTTGTTTCCAAACAGGGTTGCTAGATCCATCCACTTGATAAGCCTTTATTTATATTGTTTTTATGTGAATATATACTCTAAAAAGCAACAAGAAAGCGACTGTCAACCGCGCGTCGTCCATCAACTCGGTGGGTTGAATTGAAAACCACCACTCGCGTACACAACCGATCACGAGGATGACACCTAGGCTAAAATTCTTTTCCCTCTTAATGAAATACGGGCTCACACCCGATCGCGAAAAAAAAAACCACCACTCGCTCGCCGGCAGGAGAGGCTGGGGGATCGGTTTGGGAGGCGACACGCGCTGTCGCTTGGACCAACGGCACGTCGCGCTCGCCTGACCGAATCGCATCGGCATGCGCTGAGACGGCTCGTCGCCCCGCCAAAACCCTCGCCCGCACCATGCAGCATGTTGTAGTGTTGTAGGTCATCCTGAGCATATTTCAAATCTTGTCCTAGTCTCTACTACATCTCTACTACATATAATGCAACAAAAAAACATCCCTAAAGCCACACAGTGAACTGTCTACCACAATCACTATCTCTCCTAAGTACACCCAAACAAATACATCCAAAACAAACTAACCATTCAAAATGAAATGTCCAGATTCAATCTACCCGCTGCTTTCTCTTACTCACTCATGTCCAACGAACCAAATCGTTTGGATCAGACCTCGTCGCTCATCTCTCTCCCATCCCACACCCACCCAGGCACGAAGCGCGAGGCGCGCCCCTCCCTCTCCCGTCCCGCACTGCCGCACACACCCTAGTCGAACTCTTCCGTTCCTTCGGCTGCACGACGTCCAGGGAGCCCGCCACCGCCATGCCACCCACCCGCCAGCCAGGGAGCACGCCCGCCATGCAGCCAGCCCGCCGGGGCCGCGCGCTACCCTCCCCACGGCTGCATTGCCTGGCACCGGCGACTTGGCGGAGCCGGACGAGGAAGACAAGGACGAGGGCATCGCGGGCGGGTGCAAGCGCAGCGGCGAGACCGCGCGACTCCCTCTATCCTCCCACGCCTGCTCTCGCGTGACCCCCCTCGCTCCCCCGACTCCTTCTCTCCCACTCGCGGACTCCTCCTCTCCTCTCCCCCAAGGACGAACCTCAGGGCAGGGCGCCGCCGGCCGCCAGCCCGGCAGTCCAGGCTCGACTTCTCTCCCCCACGGGCGACTCCAATTCCTCCTTTCACTTCCCTTCCCACGCGCGCCTCCCCAGGCTCAAAACCCTAGCGCGGGCCGTCGGCGGTGCAGCGGCGACGCCTGCTGCTGCGGCGCTCCGGCGGACGCGGGCTCCGCCACTGCGGGCTCTAGGCCGCGGGAGCAAGCGCCGGCGGCAGCACGCGCGACTCTGACTCCTCCTCTCCCCTCCCTGCCACATCGCGTCGCGCACGCTGCTCTAGCCCCGCGCGCCTCCCCGCCGGGCTGCTGCTGCGGCGCTCCACCGAGGACTGATGCCGGTTCTGTTGCAAGCTCTGAACCCCTCCAGTCTGGTGCGCAGTGGATTTGGCTCCAATGGGGAAGTCTCCGGTGAAGTGGATCAAGTCCGTGCTCTTCGGGAAGAAGTCGTCTTCGAGGTCTGCCTCCACCAAGGCAAGGATTTATCGGTGCGTTCTTCTTCTTCTTCGGTAGTTTCAGAAAGCTGTTATGATTTTGATTTTCTTAGTGTGCCTCAAGTACAGCTAAGAAGTAGGATGTGTTCTAGCAATTGATGTCAGTAAAAAAAGGGTATGCTGTTGCCGGAAGGAGCCTGCGTTCTCCAAGAGCTCTCTGGTGTTCTCGGAGCCTGTGCTTGTTAGCACCCACAAAATGAGACCGTGCTGGAGGCGGCCAAGGTGAGAATTCCAGTGTGCAGTCAAGACTTGTAGAAGTCTGTGGATTCCAAAACTTGCATCTTTTTTATATATATCTTTTTTTGAGAGAAAAACCCAGTTTTTATATAATCTTTAATACAATTTCTAAGTTCCAATGAACTAATATAGCAGCAGCCATAATATTCCAACAAAAATTTTGACATGCATGTGACTGAAAGTATACGCCTATTTCAGTAAGCAAATCCCTTAGCCACTGAAGTTTTCAAGCTACCTAAACATCATGTCTTGGTGAACATGGCAGCATTGGACACTCAAATCTTTAAGATCCAGTTCACACTCAAACAATGTTGTATATATGTTTGTTTTATTTTTTACAAATTTTATCTTATTTTGTATTTCAAGGAGGCCAAGGAGGAGAAGATTGTCTTGGTGAATGGGGCATAGGTGCCCTGGTCCAGTGATTAAGAAGCAAAGCATGGTGAGTTGGTCCTGTGTTAAGACCAAAAATTGACTTTCCAAAAATTGACAAGGCACTATATTCGAGCGGTGACATGGCAGCGATAGGAAATGCCCTGGAAGGAGAGGACTCTGAGCATAGCTCAGAGGTGTTTCTTTCCTGTTCTTGGAGAAGCGATATCAGTATTTTTCAGCCTTCTAGCAATGTGGAGTTCTTGCTCCACAAGACTTTCTAGATTTTGGCATCTTTTTTACTTGATTTGTGGGTAAGAGTTCAAACTCGCTATCTATATTTAACCACTGGAAAGTTAGTTGGGCCAATTAGTATGCAGTAGGATTTGCATAGTTGCTGGTTTTGAAGTTACTGGCAATTGATTTAGCTTGAGATGCTTATCATTAATCCAAACTCACTATCCTCCCATTCCTGTTATAAATTTTACAGTGTGATTCATCAGAACCTAATTCTGTGATTCGGTTTGCATTTGTGGGCTGATGATGATGACCTTCAGTTATCTCAAGAAGGCTATGCATCGATTGTGAGGAGTACCCTTACGTCAACATGTGTTCACTTGAGAAAGACAGTTTTATATTTGTATATCCAGTATGGACTATGGAACTCTGCGCTGCAGAGGACATTCAATAGAGCAGTAGTGTACTAGGCATTGGAATTATATTTGTGACAATTATGTTTGTCAGCGCGGAGGTCCTGCCAGGGTGGGTGGGGATGTGAGCTTCGGCTCGGAGGTCCTCCGGTGGGTGTAGACGGTTAGGAAGCGGTGGCCGCGGGGAGCCATAGGGGAGCCACACGCGCAGGGAGTGTGCGGCGGCCACGGCGATCTAGGCACCCGTGAGGGGACAACACTAGACATCTGCCGATGGCCACGACGAGCTAGGCGGCCACTTGGCTGAGAAGACCTTTGATTAGGTACTGTCTATCTGCTGTGTTTCCTCACAGGGCTTGTCTTAGATTAAAAATAATAAATCTTAGAGATACATTTAGACTCTAATTTGATAATACGATGCTTGATATGGGATACAGTTGTTCGTTTGGTACTCTATCTAGGTCTCTTTAGAGAGTGTTGATAAGTGACGGTAGAAGAATCACATAATAAGATATTAAAGGTGGAGCCAGCAGTTGTTTCTTCAACCTAACCTTGGTTCTCAATTTTGCAGGGCCACATAATAAATAGAAATAGATAAGAGATGGAAGCTTTGTCTCTGTCAGCACCATGCAGGATTGTGCTACGAGCCAGGCGCATGAATATGAGTAAACCATATTGCCAAGGTCTGTTCACTGAAACCCTTTCATGCCTGACCATTTTGAAAATTTTTGTGCATCTCTTCTATTGCATTATGAAACCCAAACTCTCACTGCATTTCCCCCTGCTTTTACCTAGGATAAGTTTCCATAGTCTATGGACCCTAGTTGCCATTGGATATTTTTTGTACAGTCACTTTGTTTTTCTTACCTTTTCAGAAGCATTTGGCATATCACCAAGGACATTGGAAAGCTGTTCACCGACACAGACATACAATTATTGAACTGTTGGTAGAAGAATCAATTTTGTATTTGGTTACATTGTTGCAGAATTGCAAAGTTGTTCATTTGACTTGTTGTTATGCTAATCTGAGCCAGTTCAACTTGCTGTCTGGTAATTATGACCTAAAAATTAGAATTTTGACTCTCATGATAGCAAATGGGAAATGACCAGTTCAACTTACTGTCTGCAGCATAAAAATTAGAATTTTGCTTCATGATAACAAATGTGAAATTTCTGGAAGAGGTCAACGTATTGGATCCTGACTTTTTTTTTCCTGAACAATGTTTTACAGATTCTAAATAGGGTGGAGAAATCTGCTAGGTGTAGCTAGGGAGGTTTGGTCTTAGATAGCCGAGATAATTGATGGATATATGATGGATGATTTTTGAATCTTTAGCTAAAATGTGAATTTGTGATAGAAAACATGTCATCTTGAATATGTTTACCTATGCTACTCTTTGGGCATTGTGGAAACCGATAAACTCAATATATTTTTAGTATCCCTGCTGGTAGCGACAAGTATGTAACCATTCTGTTGATGGTCAAGCATTGGGTTGTTCTTTGCCCAGTATGGCATTCGGATAAACTGCAGGTTTGACTGTCCCAATTAGAGGCACTGGTGGCATGGCTGGAAAGGATCCCTTGGAGGAGTGGATTGACCTGATGGAACGCTTGGACTTCGACCTGGGTGATGACGTCAACAACAGTTTGATGTGCTTCATGGCGTGAAGAAAATGCTCTGAGACAGCTGAGTCCTGGTGGAGTGTCTATCTGACATTCTGAATGCATGTGTTCTGTTTACCTTTATTTTTTGTAATGGTGTTATAGGGATCAGATTTCCAGCTTTGGATTTAGTCTGTGGCCTACAACCGCCAAGCCGTTGAGCCGTATTTTTGGACCTGGTAATCTTCAACATTATCCTGATTAATGAATAATGCACAGGGGATACATCACTTTAACTCTAAATGGAGAAATTTTGTCTTTTCCTCGAGGGAAAGGAATTAAGTTTGTAATAGAAATTAAGTACAATTTGTGAAACTGATTTTGTCTAACGTTACGGAGATAATTTAACATGGTTTGGTAATGCACAATTTTTTAGAAAAGCAGAGTTGTGTATTCAATAGTTTAGGAACTATGCTTCACTATAGAAATATATACCGTCTCACAGTAGTTTTAATTTGCATGTCTGAGTAGTTTTAATTTGCATATCCGAAATGCAACCGTAGCGTTAGCACGGACAATATACTTCTCTAGAGCCCGCCTGTCCGCCAACTTTATTATGCCTTGTTATGCATGAATATATTTCAGATTATATTTATGGTCATATACAATTGCATGAGACAAAAACTATGAATTAAATCTTGTCGTCCGGTTATTTTCAAGTGCATCCCTTAAATGAAACCGTGGCACGGGCACTATACTAGTTTAAATACAAAAATTTTATAATCACATACGTGTAAAACTCAGTAAATCAACCAGCTGGCCAGCTGGGCCCGTGCATGCTCGGACAGCTTCTGTGTCGTGCCAGCGAACTGAGCTATGCTCAAATAAAAACGCGTGCCATGCCAAAACGACAAAAGTCGATCGTAAAAAAGAGGTGCAGCATGTACCATCCAATGTGAACATGCAGCAAGCAGATAGATACGAAACGTACTAAAACGGAGACGTCGAATACTGGATCAAAGTGATTTCGTTGCGCGCCAAACTTTTCTGCTGGTCTACAACTACAAGTGAGAATCGCATGTGGAAAAAGTACTGCACGATGGCTGCAGTACAACGTTGAGATGAGCAACCGAACAGACTGATTAATATATGCATCTGAACAAAGGTATTCTCGCACCTGCTGCAGTGTCTACTAAGGCCTTGTTTAGTTGCCAAAATTTTTGACAAAATACAACTGTAGCACTTTCGTTGTTATTTGGCAATTAGTGTCTAATCATGGTCTAATTAGGCTTAAAAGATTCGTCTCGTCCATTTCGTCTAAACTGTGTAATTAGTTTTATTTTTTATCTATATTTAAAGCTTCATGCATGCGTCCAAAGATTCGATGTGACGGAGAATCTACTGTTCTTTTGCAAAATTTTTTGCATCTAAACTGGGCCTAAGAACACCCAAAGTTCTACGATGTGCGCTCACGGCATGCAAAAGGGGACTAGCTTTGGCCCTGCAGCTGATTCAGCACCTAGGATCGGTGGAGTCGTGGAGACAGAAGAGGACTTTGTGTTTGCAAAGGGATATTGATTTGGGGACGAAGGAGAGAGATACGTGATTCGTTAGATAGGCTAAGCTATAACAATAGCCATATAGAGGAGCTTATAAAAAGCGTTAGTTTAAAATTAACCCAATGGCAATAAAGGGAAGAAAAAATCTTCATGCATGGCAACGAAGGGAAGAGATAATTTGGATGGCAATGACAGGATCGTTATAGTTTTCAATGGCAATGAAGGAATTTTATCCTGCAATAAGCATGGAGGCACATAACATGCTCTAGGACATACCGGTGCTGGATTCCTTATCGTCCTGCAAGCAATGACAGACCTTTAGCCAAGCTGGCTGGAATGAGGTTCATTTTTATAATGAGAATTTCCAGGTATTAAGGAGAGATTTGATGTACCATATACAATACCAGAAATTTATTTGGAATGCATAAGACATTTCAAGCTCAGTATCATGTACTAGATGAACTGAATTTTGAGTTCAAAGAATTGTTGATTTGCATAATATTGCAAATAAACTGCCAAATGCATTTACTGATTACTAAGGTGTCTTTTAAACTTGTTAATCCTTTACCAGTATGTACCAGAAAAAATGGTGCTACCAAGTAAAACCACTCAACTCCCAATTATAAACAGAGTGAAATGCACTGTAGGTCCTTAAACTTTTCCCACCTTGTTAAGTAGGTCCATGAACTTTTTTTTTGCTCAAATGGGTCCATTAATTATGGTTGGGTCCCAGCCACCATCCAAATCACGCCAGCAAGGTCAAGCCTGCCTGCGTGGCATGCCATCGTGGACGCCAGGCAGCATAGCACGTGCAACCAATGTGATGAAGGGGAAGGTGTTGGTGTTTTGCACTTAGCCCCTCGCCAACACCCCTCTGTGTTCTGTAGATAGAGACAAGTTATACTTAATGCAATATTTCTGCACTAAGATGGTTTTGTTCCATAGGTATATGGGCATACAAACATTTGCAAGCTAAGTATTGTGATAATCGCACAGAGACATTCACAGAGTATACCATACTCCACATTTCTTATGTGTTTAGTGCATTTGTATGAATTTACTTTGATGTTTGCTAGTATCTGGGGGAGAGTCTCTCTGATTAATAACTTGTTGCAAACATTATATTGTACTCTTTTCTTTGTATGAGTTTTCCCATGTGGTTTCTCATATAAAGTTTTTAATGAAGCAATATCAACACAATGTTATGTTATATCATCTTTTTTCCATAGGGGTTTTTTAGAGGGTGATATTGTGACATAAAATGCATTTTACTTTTTTCTTTGAGTTTTCCATTTATGGTTTCTCATATAAAGTTTTTGATGAGGCGATAATGTCAACATAAAGTTATATGCTTATCATCTATTTTTCCCCGCCGTGGTTTTTGGAAGATGATATTTGATGGTCAAGATGTTTTTAGACTAAGGCTTTAGATTTATCTCAAAGGGTCTAATAACATTAATGATTGTATATCATTGTGTTTCTCCTTGTTTTTCCTACTGGGTTTTAAGGAGTTTTGCCTAGTATACCGATATTACTTTGGTTTTTCCCACGAGGTTTTCCAAAGATTTATAATGATGCATGGGTGTTGAGTTAATGATCAATTAGGGATTAATCCAAATGGTGTCTTTTCACCCCCCTCTCTCTCTCTCATACTTTTAACGGCACCCGCAATGCGACGAAAAAGTTAGCCTTAAGCAATTAATGCTTGTACTATAAAAGAGCATCTCCAGCAGTACTACCTAAAACAGACTACCTATTTCTCTACTTAGGTAGCCACCTATTCTCATAATAGCTATTTTTTTTGCTCTTGTCTCCAGCAGTACTACCTAAAACAAACTACCTATTTTATTTTCTCATATACATATTACCCCTTTATGATCTTCATTTCTCCTCTATAATTTAACCAATAGTACAAAATGTTTATTCAGAACTAGTACAAAATGTTTAATCTCTTATTGAAATAAATATACTTGACATGAACAAAGTGAGCAGCTTTCAAGTTATATAGGTAGCAGAGTCAATTTGGACAGGACAGGCAACACCACAACAGCAACTGAGATCGATAGCAACCTGAATACCTAATGTTTAATCTGAACTTTAATAAAACACAATCAGCAACCTGAACACCACAACAAAGCTAACTAGATCAAGGAGTATTCTGCACTAACCCAGCTCCACCAATGCAGGGCACGTGCTACCAATCAAGAGGAGAATACAATCATCATATTGTCCAGAAAAAACACAATCAGTTCCTCACCCACTTCTACACAAGAGTGCTGGTACAGATCTGAGACGGTTTATTTCCATCCTCTGAAAAGCAAAATGCAACTCGAAGCACACGTACTGGACAGTTTGGTGTACTGACTATGGCAACTACAAGTTTCTACAGGAGACCAGGTTCATTCGCTCTCGATTAAATAAACTACGACATGATTAAATAAAAGCTCAAATAGATGCATCGCCACCCAATCCATCATCTCCTGCAACATGACTACCACCACTGGAACCACCCAAGCTTTGGGAGAACTCAGCCATCTTCCTTGCTGTGATTTGAGCCCTCATTGTCAAGACATAATTCTTTTGGTCTCCATCCAAAGTGTTGACATCATAAAACATTATCTTTTGCTCTTGTTCCCACATCAATCGTTTCTAGTAGAAATCCTTTACCTAAGTGTACTAATAATCACTAATGACTAATGAATATGATAGGTTGGTTACAGTACTAAAAACAAAAATCCATATTGCAGCAGCAACAGCTTGGAATTGAAAGTATATATTAGAAATTGAAATGAACAAATCAACATAAGCTTACAAGCTCTTGATGTGGTACTCCACTTGGGTGCTGACGCTCCACATCCTCATACAATGCTTGAAATTTCATGCACTCCCTCTGAATGGTGCCCCATCTATGCTCCAATGAACATGCATTCCTATCGGACTCAAAGGTCTTGTGCGCATGGAAATGTTCAGTGATTCTTGACCAATATGCCTTGCCCGACTGCTCATTGCTAATAATTGGATCAGAGCTGATGTTCTCCCAAGATTTACAAAGTTGGATATCTTCATCTGGCGTATAATTGCTACTTCTCTTTTGGGTTTTCACTTGAGTGGATTCAACAGGTGTGGATTGAACATTAGCGGCATCCAGCACGAGCTCTATGTACGTGCCTTCGAAATCCATTGGAAGCTAATTCAAAGAGGCAAATCAAACTAATTCACACACAAATTTGGAAACATGCCATGAACAGAGAGGACTCAAGAGGAGGAAGCGGTACCGTGCTGGAGTCGTCCATCGGCGCGGATCAGGCACGAGGAAGGCCGGTGGTGGAGGAGCTAGGTCACCGGCGGAGCTGGGGCCTTGCACCAGTCTAGCGGTGGAGGAGCTAGGTCAACAACGAAGGGCGCCGCGTGAGGAAGACCGGTCCACGCGCGATGAAGGCCGGCGATGGTCGAGGTAGAGGCACGCGAGGGAGCAAGGCCGGAGCCGGGGAAGAGCAGGGGCGCGAGGGAGCAAGGGTAGCGGTGGACCTTGGGGCAGGGTCGTCGCCTCTAGATCCGGCGGAGGGCGCCGCGTGGGGAGGAAGGCCCGCGGCCCGCGCCGCGCGGGGTGCTCCGACGTGCTCAGGTGGCGGCGCTGGTCATCCTCCCCGTGCTGGATGAAGCGCACGACGACGACTGGTCTGGCGGCGCGGAGGAAGAGTGCGGCGTCGGGCTCGCTCGTGCGGTGAAGGAAGAGTCGTGCATTGGGCGGGTGGGGAGAAAGGGCGAACGAGAATTTAGGTGCCCCTCTATTGGCCCAACGGGAATAGGTAGATGAGGGGAAAATTTGTTGGGCCAACACATTTAGGTAGGCACATAGGTTTAAGGTTTAGGGTTTAGTGTTTAGGGTTATGATATAGGGTTTATGGTTTATGGAACTATGGTTTTTGGCCTTCACTACCCAGATTTAGGATAGGTAGCCTGTTTAGGTGCCCTGTTGGAGATGCTCTAACACCATAGCCATTGTGGAAGAACACCTCAAGCAAAAAATTCTCAAGATGCACCATAAGCTTAGAGGACACCATAAGAAATAAACAAGTACTTTTCTCTCTGTGCTTGATCGCACGCTCCCTCACTGCCAACTGACTGCAAAAGTACAAAGTCCTGTTTCTTTCAGAGCCATATGCATTGTAGAAGTGGTCATAGCTATTGCCAATTGAAGTAGGCCCCACCTTTACTGCCAACTGAGTCACAAACATTGCCCTTGCCCTAACTGCCTATCTGGGCTCCTGTATATATATGTACAACACTATTCAATGGAACACACAAACAATCATTTGCATCACTCGCTTTATCTCGCTCTCCACTTCTAACAGCAAATTCGCTCAATGCATATATAAAATCATTAATTATGGCCAGATTAGAAGACTGCGTCTACGGACCTCCTGATGAGAAATAGTATTAATTTGATCACTCCTTTGATTAGTTTATCTTTTTTTTTTGCGAATTACACAAATACAGACGCAGACACTCAACACACAGGCACGCTCACCCCTACAAACACACGCACGCAAACCCAGCCTCCTATGAGCATCTCCAAAAGACTGTGCCAGCACATCTCGAGATTAACGAAGTCATCGCAGGCGCCTCGCTGTCGACGGGAACGTCGCCTACCACTAAAAGCACAACGCCGTTAAATCCTAGAATAAATCAAAAAAAATATAAGCAACCTACGGTGCTTACTGAGTTATCGTCGACATCATTTGAATACATATATACCGTTTGCGTGGTGTAATTTGGTAGATGATACCCTGGAACTCTAAAGTAAATATTAATAGTCACAGAAGTGATGAATTGTGTTCAAGGCCACACCAACCACATCTATAAAGGACTTTAAACGCGGCGAGTTAACTACAGTATCTACAGCGTTAACTACAGTGACATGTCTCGTGAACAGTTCCACCCGTTAAGATACAGTACCGAATCCGGATAAACAGTACCTTGTATGAACAGTACCTGTCGTGTGAACAGTGCTTTGCCCCGGTATGAACACTCCCTCCCGTTTTGCAACAGTCTACCCGCGCGAAGCGCGGGGGGCCTGGCTAGTGTATGTTATCCGTCTCCGTCGTCCATCCACCTCCGCTGCACATTCATCGATCGCTATAGCACCACCAGGCGACGATACACTCAGAGGCCCACCCATTTCAAACGTGGCCGTGGCCGTCCTTTTGTCTCTCGAATAACTGCTGGCTAAAATATCTGCTTGGTGCTTGCTTGCGTGAAATCCTTATCATCTAACTGCCAAATATAGCTGCGTGAAATCCTCATCTATGGTGAAGTTATTAGTGACTCGATCTTGAACACAATCACCACCCACGCAATCTGCTTTATTCGAAAAGGGACAAAGTACTTTATTCAGAAAGGGAGATATATAATCACCCTGTTCGCTTGAACTTATCTGCCAGAATCAACTAATCATTCAGCAATATTTTTCTCTAACAACAAATCAGCATCAGCATCAGCCATTCAGCAGTGCTTTTACAGCTAGACAAGGAGAATGTAGTTGGCAGGTGGAGTGAAAGCATCAGCGAACATAAACATGCTCTGGGACGCGCATCATCAAATCACCCCATGCATGCAAAAGCTTTATGCCATATTATTTTCTAAACCACATAACTCATTTTCATTTTTTTGCATCATATTATTGGTATTGATTTTATCTACAAAATAAGACCCATATTGACTATATTTTTATACTAAAAAAAAGTAGCACGTGGGCCCCACATTTAAAAAAATTGTCAAAACGTAGCATCAATGGATCTTATTTTGTTCGGCACATTATTTCCATCAATAATCTTCAAACGGTTAGTCAAACGAACTTGTTGTTTATGAGATATTGCATTTTGAAAGGATGAGAAAAACCACACCAAAGTGACGCGAGGGGAGAGAGAGGTGAGCACTCATGAGCACTAGTCACTCCTGTTGGCTTTGCCTACTGTAGCACTTTCGTTTGTATTTGTCAATTAGTGTCTAATTATAGACTAATTAGGTTTAAAAGATTCGTCTCGTGGTTTTCTACCAAAATGTGTAATTAATTTTTTTCGTCTACATTTAATGGTCCATATATATGTCCAAACATTCGATGTGACGGGAAATCTTGAAAAGTTTTGAGAACTAAACATGGCCATAGAAGGCACTCATGTTTCTCTCACCTCTCCACACACGTGCCTTTCATCAAACAATAAAGCACCGTCATGCAAGCAAACTAGGTACTTTTTAGTTTTTGCATGATATTTCCTTACGGTAAGTTTTGATTAGCAAATGGTTTCCACCATTATGTTTGTCTCAATTAAATCTCCAAATTATGACCCATTTTGACTGTGTTTTGAAGCTTAAAAGAAATACCATTCTTGACAAGGTCCGCTTTCAGATTATGGTAGAAAACTTTTTTCTATATAAATTTCATGAAATGGCGGTGACAAATTCACGGTGGTGCCAAAATATGGTGAAAACCGTTTGCTAATCAAAGATTATCCTTAAGAAATACCATTGAAAAATTAAAATCAACTTTATTTGCATACCTGCAGGCTGCAGTGCTTTGTTCAGTGCCGAAAGTGACGTAGGGAAGAGGCGAGAGGAGAGTTTCGATGTACAGAAATGATGGGCCTTGCCTTTTTGTTAGGACGCAGCAGCTAGCTAGCTTTTCATGATGCACGGTTTCTACTCCATGCTAGAGAGTCCACTCTCTCATGATAGTACACCTCCATCCACGAAAGAATATAATTCTTATTTTTTTTAGAAGTCAACCTGTTTGAATTTTAACTAAATTTATATAAAAAGGTATTGACATTCAAAATGCAAAATAAATACCATTAGATTTCTTATAGAATATATTTTTATAATAAATTTATTTAGAGACATGAATGTTAATAATATTTACTATAAACTTAGTCAAACTTGAACTATATTGACCAACACGGATCCCATAATTGCATTCTTTTGTGGATAGACGGAGTATTTAGCAAATATTTATATTTGTCTTTTAGGAGTAGTTGTCATTATCCATTGGCCTGTGCTATCTTCATTTGAATTCTAAATTGGATCAATGAAAAAATCAAGTGGCGTAATACTACTCACTTAGTTTTTATTTTTTGAACTGTGGCGTATTCCAAGTAATAAGAAATGATTTGTATCATGATTACATAAAATAATTGAAAACTTGGTTCATTCGATTCCGTGTTTTCTCCTTGAGAATACATTTGTGCTACAGTGCATCACCTTTTTACAGTTTTGTTTGGGAGTGACTGAGTGAGTTTTGACAGCATTGTAAAGCAGCGTAAAAGCGAAGCCCAGAGACGTAAAGGAAAAGTTTTTCATAGTGTACAGTTTTGGTCGCCGAGAAAAAAAAAATTATACCTGAATTTTGTTTTCAAACGGCTGTCACATTTATAGAATATCTACTGGCTGCTTCTCCTTTCACTCGTGTTGTTTCAAATGATTCGCAATCCAATTCAAAGGATTTCTCCGGGTCTTCCGTACCGACCTAATATGGAAAGCACAAGTGGAAAACAAATGCAAGATTGAAAGGACCTAATTGGCCTAGAGGGAGGGTGAATAGGCCTTTTTGCAAAACCTGAAACTCAAAAACTCGAATTTGCGGAAGTTAAATACCTGACCGGAAGTTCCGGTGGTCTGGATCAGAAGTTCCGGTCAGGGGGACCAGAACTTCCGGTGCAGACCTTCAGAACTTCTGGTGCCCTAAATGAGCTACGAAATCGAAGTGAATCGAGTTGGGATTTCAGATCCAAGTGATACCGCACCCTCCTAGAGGTTGTTGATGAATATGTTGAACTCCTCAAAGCTTGGCACCACACCAAACCGTAGATCGGGACCTCCCACCTAAGAAGTTGGGGTAGAGAGGAAGAACAACAAGAATACAAGAACAAAGGGTAGTCGATGCTACCGCCACAGCAAGACAAGCTATTTTTACCGAGGTTCAGCAATCCCCACTAAGGAGTTCCTACTTCCTCATTGTTGAGGTGACCACGAAGGTCCGATCACTAAGGTCTCCTCCCTCAAGCAACTACGAAGGCTAGCTTGAGATTTCCACTAAGAATCAAAGGATGATTACAAACACTTCGGGGTGCCCTCACAAATGAATCAACACGGGCAACCACAAAGAACGCCTAGCCGGCTAGGGTTTCAAGAACCCAAGAGAAACAAACATAAATCAAGCTGGCAAGACGAGGAATACAAGTGCTCAAGTCGAAGATCGATGCTCCCGCTCTCAAATCTCACATCCCTAGCTCAAACAATCGAAGATTGAAGCTTGGAGGCAAAGGGGGAGAGAGAGTGGGTGAGTCACAGCTTGAAGAGAGTTGGGAGAGCAGAAATGAGTGTGCAAAGCTCGGGCAATGGTTAGAAATGGAGTGAGTGGCTTATATACTCGAGCTCAGATGAGCCACCAGAAGTTCTGGTGGAAGCCACCGGAACTTCCGGTCAAACGAGATCAGACCGTTGGGCTTGTCAGTCAACTCGGGTTCACCGGAACTTCTGGTGCCAGGACCGGAACTTTTGGTCTGTACCGGAACTTCCGGACGGAGCCCGAAACAATTCTCTCGAACGCGAGCGCGCGCGCAAACTGCACCAACTGAAACTTCTGGTGCCTGACCGGAACTTCCGGTGAGTATCGGAACTTCCGGACGGAGACCAGAATAAAATACTCGCACGCGGACACGCGCGGGCGCCAGCGACCGGAACTTTCGGTGCGGCACACCGGAACTTCCAGTGCACGTCTCTCCAGCCTACTAAGCTTCGACAAGAGCACTTTTTATCCCCATTTTGCCAACTAGATTTGTATCCCTCTTGATAGTGCGGCGTTGCCTATGACTCAAATCAAAATAAACGGTGTTGAAGCCCTTGAGTCGAAGCGCCTTTTGTCCATCAAAATTTAGGGTGCTATAATTCACCAAACATTCTTTTTCAATTCCATCAATGGACTAACACCTGTAGATTACACTTGATAAATATGTTAGTCCCTAACTTGATTGTCATTAATTATCCAAAACCCACACCGGGGACGAATGCACTTACAAACTCTCCCTTTTTGGTAATTGATGACAACCAACTTAGGCTTACAATAGATAGAAAGAATTGAAGCTTTTGAATTTCAAAATTCAAGTTGAGCTCCCCCTTAATGTATGCATAGGATTTGAAATTTCAAATCTTAATTCAAGTCAAGATTTCATACATTAAGAATAAGCTCTCCCTAAATTTGCAATCCGTGGGGTGCCTAAGTGTGTGTGAGACAATAAAATGGTGATGCATATGACAAGTTATATCACAAGAATAAATCAAAAGAACTTGAATGGTTATGCAAGAAAGAAAAGGACTTAAACTCAACATAACCATTCTCAAATAAACAACCACCATAAGCAACAACACAAAAGGCTAAACACGCTAAGATAAACATTAAGCATAAATGTTTTAGCCTACAATCAACCATCACACACACATAGTTCAAGTTTACCACATGGTTCACCACACGAGATTAATTTATTACATAATGAAATTTTTAACTACCCCTATTACATCAAGATAAAAGCCTAACACTCTCACTTTGGCATCAAATGCCAAAAAGGGTAGGCTCCGAGAGGCTCCAAGGGGCAAAGGCAGCGAGGGATCTACTCGTCATCATCATCAGCAGCAGCATAGTCCACCAGATTGCTCTTGCCAAGAGGGTCTGCTGAAGTGGACTGCCCAAACTAAGGGTCAAAAGCTATGGCACGAGAGGTAGAAAGCCGAGTAATATCATCTACACCACTGAAGATGTCCTGATAAGCAAAGCCACCCTCGGTGCTAGCAGGAATACCACCGCCATAGGTGGGATCAAAGGCACTAGGCTGTTGAAAGCCCTGCTGCTGCTCAAACTGCTGAAAATCCTCCGTGTCATGCTGCTCTGCACCATCAAACTGCTGTCCAGAGAGGTTGTCATATTCCACATAAGGATCAACAAAGGAGCGAAGAGGAAAAGCTAGAGGAAGACCGGCCTTCTCCTCTAGACGCCGCATGGACTTGTCCTGCTTAGCCTAACAATAGCAGAAGTAAGACATGAACCTCTGAAGCGCATGGCGAGTGGCATCCATGGGACCACGACCACGACCACGCCCACGGCCATGCCCACGCCCACGCCCTCCAGAGGCTCCAGCTGAAGGATCCACAGGAGGGACATCATCCTCCTCCACTGCTGCAGGAGCATCCTCATCATCCTGTCCTGCACCACTATCACTAGCTTCAGTAGCCTTCCCTTTCCCTTTGCTTGATTAAACCTGCAGTCGCCTGACATTCCAATCCGGATGCTTCATGTCACAAGGAAAGTCAAACCCGGTGACTTGCTCAATGATGTACATGAGGTAAGGGGCATAAGGGAAAGACTGAGTGGAAGTCAAAGACACCTCGTCAATGTGACGCCACAGAAGATCTGTCACACTGAACCTCTTGTCAAGTCTAAAGCAGACTAGGATCCTAGGAGCATGATTCTGAATGGAAGTGGAGTCGCCAATCTTAGGATCAATAGTAGCACGGAGCAAATTATTGAGCACATAAAAATAGGGCTTTAGACCAACTGTCTTCCCATTAGCCTGCTGCGGATCAACATACATACCGGCTTCAATAAAATCAGCCCTGCCAACACCATTGTGATAGTGATCATACAAGCTAAGAGCCTCACGGTCATGATGATCAAACCCAAGAAGCCTAGAGAACTGACGGTAGTCACAGTGGTAGTGAAGTCCGTTTGTCATCCAGTGAAGTACCTTGTGCTGTGGATCAATGTGAACTATCACCCAAAACTAGTAGATGATCTCAGTGTTCCAACTATGCTTGAAGGTCATGAGTGGCAAGATGCGCCACTCCTCTAGCTTGGCAATCAAAGCATCAACCTCTGGATGATGGTGTCCCTACAGAGAGCTCAAAGTTGGTGCTTTATGGTTAATGATGGGTGTAGTCAGACCATGGATGACATCCTTCATGCAGACAGACTCATAGTAGTCCTTGTGGAATTGGGACCAAAAGCGATCATCCACAGCTTCAAACTTTGACCACATAAAGGGATTCTCCTCCCGCATACGCCTAATATCTAAGGATTGTACCTTGTAGTTGATGGACCTCCTTGGGACACAATGAGCAGGCTCACGAGGTCGATGAATGCGAGGAGCACGTTCTGGAAACCGCTAGAGAACGCGGTTCATAGTGGCAGCCCCAATGCGAATCGGAGAGTGGCGAACAACTCCTGGATCAATAGCACGGCCCTCCACATCAATCACACTAGGAGCCACTGCATCATGAACCCGATCATGGTGTAAGGGTGGAGGACATGGGATGGTAGAGCGATCTGGGTAGAACCGCAGACCTTCTTCACTGTCGTGTTGTTGCTGAGAAGACTGAGCATTGCTTAGACGACGAGCACGACTACCACGAGGACGATCCTCCTCGCCATCCCCCAAACTTTGAGGATGAGGACGAGCAGCACGGTTAGGATTGGCACGAACCATACTGCAATACAAACAAGGCAAGGAAGGGCTCAGACAAGACATGTATGGAATGCGGCAAATGGACGGACAAGCGGAGCCATGGACACATGCTGTCCACTGCCCACCGGAAGTTCCGGTGCACGGAGCTAGAAGTTCCGGTCCGAGGCAGTGCGCGACATGTGGTCGTGTCCCGACGAATCCATCCATGGAACTTGCGCAAAAGGCATCTAAACAACATGTATTGACAATAGAAAGCAAGCACGTGCGAGGAATCAACCCAAAACAAAGTACATTGGGAGATCGAGCGCGAAGTCCTGGTACCTCGTTCCTTGAAGAGAAGGGGTCGAATCCGCGCGTGCCGAGCCCTCCCGTCAGCCACCAACACCACCAAGAAGATCTCCAAGGCAAGGGCAAGCTCCCCCTCAAAGGGATTTGAAAAAGAATGGAGGAGGGAGATCGGTGGTGGGGAAGGTGAGGGCGCCGCCGCCGTCGGTTAGAGCAGGGTCGGGGTGAGAAGGAATGAAAAAAACCAATTTTAACCCCGCGGCCCGCATTTATACCATAGTCAAAATGACTGACCGGAAGTTCCGGTGAGGGTTACCAGAAGTTTCGGTCTGCCAGGTCAGATTAGATTTGCGCAAAGAATTGAACAGCCGGAAGTTCTGGTAGGGGCCAAAAACCAGCGAGAAGCATACTAAGAAGTGGTGAACCATATGATATACTCAAACCAACTCAAATATGTCTAGATTTCATGAAATCAATACATAACTATGGACACTTTGGAGCTGTGAAAAATAGGTTTTGAAAGTTTCACACAACTTTTCACAAAGAGTTTTATCCAATTCTAAAGCATACAAGTGTGCACAAGATGTCAAGTCACGTTACGAGAATCAACGATATTGAGCTCACGCCTCAAAGCACAAAATCTTGAATCATCTAGAGGCTTTGTGAAGATATCGGCTAGCTGAAATTTGGTTCTCACATGTTGCACAATGATATCTCCTTTGGCTTGGTGGTCTCTCAAGAAGTGATGGCGAATGTCTATGTGCTTTGTTCTTGAGTGGTTTACAGGATTGTCAGCTAGCTTGATTGCTCCCTCATTGTCACATAAGAGAGGAATCTTACTTTGCTCACAACCAAAGTCTCTCAAGGTTTGCTTCATCCAAAGCAGTTGGGCACAGCAAGCGCCGACCACCACATACTCGGCCTCAGCGGTGGATAAGGCAATAGAGTTTTGCTTCTTAGAACTCCATGACACCAAGGACCTACCAAGAAATTGGCATGTCCCGGATGTACTCTTTCGCTCTACCCTGCAACCGGCATAATCCGAATCGGAATAGCCAAGTAGAGTGAAAGTAGAGCCCTTAGGATACCAAAAGCCAAGACTAGGAGTGAGCACAAGATATCGAAAAATTCTCTTAACAACCATGAGATGACATTCTTTCGGATTGGCTTGAAATCTTGCACATATGCACACGCTAAGCATAATATCGGGCCTAAATGCACAAAGGTAAAGCAAGGATCCAATCATGGAGCGATATACCTTTTGATCTATGGTCTTGCCGTCTCCATCAAGGTCGAGATGTCTGGTTGTAGGCATTGGGGTCTTAATGGGCTTGGCCTTGTCCATGTCAAACTTCTTTAGCATGTCGTTGGTGTACTTGGTTTGACTTATGAACGTGCCATCCTTGAGTTGCTTGATTTGCAACCCAAGAAAGTATGTCAACTCCCCCATCATGGACATCTCAAATCTTTTTGTCATGATCCTACTAAATTGCTCACAAAAATCTGCATTAGTACTACCAAATATAATGTCATCGACATATATTTGGTAAATAAATATATCATTATTGACTTTGCGAGTAAATAAAGTAGGATCGGCCTTCCCAATCTCAAACCCTTGTTTGAGTAGGAAGTCCTTGAGATAATCATACTAAGCTCTAGGGGCATGCTTAAGCCCATAGAGCGCTTTGTCAAGCTTGTAGACGTGGTCGGGATGATGTGAATCTTCAAAACCCGGTGGTTGCTCCACATACACGGTTTCAGAGAGGGGGCCGTTGAGGAATGCACTTTTCACATCCATTTGAAACAACTTGAAATCATGGTGAGCAGCAAAGACAAGTAATATGCGAATAGATTCAAGCCTAGCTACAGGTGTATAGGTCTCCCCAAAATCCAAACCTTCGATTTGAGTGAAACCTTTGGCTACCAACCGTGCCTTATTCCTTATGACCACACCATACTCATCTTCTTTGTTGCGGAAGACCCACTTGGTACCTATCACATTTTGATTGGGCCTTTCCACCAAGGACCAGACTTCATTCCTGGTGAAGTTGTTCAACTCTTCTTGCATGGCCATCACCCAATCCGGGTCCTTCAAAGCATCCTCCACCTTTTCTGGCAATTTGGAAGAGACAAAAGAGTAATGCTCATAAAAAGCTACTAAATGAGAGCATGTTGTTACCCCTCGTTGTATGTCTCCCAATATGCTATCAATGGGATGGTCCCGTTGAATGGATTGATGAACTCTTGGGTGAGGAATGATTGTTCTTGATTGGATTGGACCATCATCTTCATCTTCATTATCTTGATTGTCTTGATCACCACCTTGATTGTCTCCTTGAGCTTGTGGTGGATCATGCCTAGCTTGTTCTCTTGAGTCATGACCCCTTCTTGAGGTGGAAGCATCACCATGGGCATTGGTTGACCCATGATGCATGTTTGGATCATGAGGAATTTGCACATGCATATTATCTTCTTCATCTTCAATGGGTCTCACTTCACCGGTAGCAAGCTTCTTGATCACTTGATGAGATAGTTCTTCTTTACCTAAAATTTCAGCATTGACTTGCTCCTTTTGAGAGCCGTCGCTTTCATCAAAAGTCATGTCTACCGCTATTTCAATTTGACCGGTGGCCTCATTGAAAACACGATAGCTATGTTCGTTAGTAGCATAACCAAGTAAGAACCCTTCATCAACCTTTGGTGCAAACTTAGAGCTTTTGGATTTCTTATTAAGTATGAAACACTTGCATCCAAAAACTCTAAAGTAATCCACCTTAGGCTTTTTACCGGTTAGAAGCTCGTAGGCGGTCTTATTCCTTATCTTGTGGAGGTACAAGTGGTTGATGGCATGACATGTTGTGTTAACCGCTTTCGCCCAATAATCTTTCTCCAAAATCTTGTACTCATCCAACATTGCTCTTGCGGCTTTAATGAGCGTTCGGTTCTTCCTCTCCATAACACCATTTTGTTGTGGAGTGTATGGAACCGAAAACTCATGCTTGATGCCTTCTTCATCAAGGAATGCTTCAATGTTGGTGTTCCTAAACTCCATCCTGTTGTCACTTCTCACTTTCTTGATCTTCACTTCAAACTCATTTTGAGCTCTCCTTGCAAACTTCTTGAAGATCCCTTAGGTTTCGCTTTTATCTTTTAAAAAGAACACCCAAGTGAAGCGAGAAAAATCGTCAACAATTACAAAACCATATTTGTTACCTCCAATGCTTATATAAGCATTGGGTCTGAATAGGTCCATGTGAAGTAACTCAAGTGGCCTTGTTGTAGTGACGATGTTCTTAGCGGGATGTTTGGCTCCAACTTGCTTACCCGTTTGACATGCACTGCAAATTCTATCTTTCTCAAAAGAAACATTTGTTAGTCCAAGGATGTGTTCGCCTCTTTGAAGATCAACCAAGTTCCTCATGCCAACATGCGCTAGTCGGTGATGCCATAACCAGCCCATGCTAGATTTTGCCACTAAACAAGTCTCGGACCTCACTCTACTAGATGAGAAATCAACTAGGTAGAGCTTGCCCTTTAATTGACCCATAAAAGAAATAGAGGAATCCTATCTTCTAGAGACTTCCACACCCTTATTCGTAAAGAGACAATTGTAACCCTTCTCACAAAGTTGTGAGACGGACAACAAATTGTATCCCAACGAATACACAAGTAATACATTGGAAATAGAATTATCATTTAAGATAGCAATTTTACCCAAACCGAGAATGTCCCCCTTACTATTGTCACCAAAGACAATCCTTTCACTTGTGATTTGATTTGGTTGAAAGGAGGTGAACATGTTCTTCTCTCTGGTCATATGATTGGTGCATCCACTATCAAGCACCCAACTTGGCCCATCGGAGGAATATTCCTACAAAACAAGATTAAGCTTTTGGTTTAGGTCCCGAGATGGAACCTAGGGGGTTAGAAACATAAGACTTGGGCACCCAAACACTCCTCAAGATTTATCTCTTCTTGAGGGCGCCCACATACTTCACAACAATCTTGCCATCCTTGTCCCAACAACACATATAATCACAAATGTTATTGCGTGAAATAGGCACTTGTTGCTTGGACACCTCCACTTGCTTCTTCTTGTTGTTCTTGTTGTTGACAAGTGGAGCTGTAGGTGTGACAACATTGTTCACCTTGTTGATAAGGTCAACAAGCGGCACACTCTTGTTGAACTTCACACAAGCCACCCCATTAATCATTTTTCTTCCATTGGCTTTGTCATCATACCTATTGTAACCAATGCCATCCTTAATCATGGGGTGCCTTGATGCCTTGAACACATTTGCCAGTTGCTTATCCTTGCACTTGCAACCATTTTTGACAATTGTGTTCAACCTTTGGATCTCCTTATCCTTCTTGGCTAGCTCATCAAGGTTAGTAGCACAAGCATGTATATCAATATTAGAGCATCTTTCGCAACCTTTATTAGTTGTAGCTTTGGCATCCTTGGAAACGGTAGAAGTGCTAGTCTAAAGTTTGTCATAGTTTAGTTCAAGCTCATGATATTTATTTGTCAAGCTTATAAGGCTTTCTTGAGCCAAACTATGATCATTCTTTAGACTTGCCAAAGAGTCATTGAGTGAAGAATGTTCCTTAGCCAAGTGCTCATTAGCATCCTTGGCTAAAGACAATTCTACACTCAACTTCTCAACCTTCTCCTTTTCCTTTGAGAGACATGCCTCAAGTCCTTGGGTTTTCTCCCTTTCCTCTAGGAGCAATTCCCCTTGCGACTCAATGCATAACTCAAGCTTATCTTTGGCATATATTAGCTTCAAGATTTTAGTTGCAGCAGCGTTACCATATCTTTTGATGAGATTATAAGCATAGTTTTCATCATTTTCATCATCACTATCACATGCACTAGTGGTATGTGTAGGAGGATCAAGTTGTACCTTATCTCCTAATGCCATAAGGCAAGAAGGAGCATCATCATCGTCATCGGAGAGGTTGGCAAAAAGTCTAGGTGATGAAGAAGTGTTGGTGAAGAGAGATGTTGATGAAGCATTATCGATGAGGACCATTGTTGAGGAAGAAGTTTCTTGTATAGCAATTGCGGCCACACTCTTCTTCTCATTTTCATTTTCATTTTCATTGTCATCATCACTATCACTATCCGATTGCCATTCTTGACCTAGATGTGCTTCACCTCTCTTCTTGTCCTTGTAATTCTTGTCACCTTGCTTGCTATATCTTGACTTCTTCCCCTTGTTAGGACAATCGGCCGCAAGATGGCCGGTGTCACCACACTCATAGCAAAACCTCTTCTTGTATGGCTTGTTTCCTCCATATCTCATCATCTTTTCTTTCTTCATTCTCAAGTACTTCGTATAATTTTTCACTAGCAAGGCTTGCTCTTCATCAAGGTCATTATCATCATTGTTATGCCTATGCTCACAACACCCTTTGTGGCAATGACTTAACTCATTTCCATGTGATGCCGTGAGGGCAATACTCTTCTTTAGCACACTTGCTTCCTTGGCTTCATCATCAAGTACCTCATGATGCATCAACTTAGCTAGCATCTCTTGTGGTGTCATTGTGGTGTAGTTGTCTCTCTCCATTATGACAGACGCAAGCATGTTGTTCTTTTGTCTATACACTCTACATATCTTCCTTGTGGCGGAGTTGTCATCCCATCTTGTGTCTCCAAGTGCTCTAATTTTGTTGATCAAGGTCATGAACCTATCAAACATTGCTTGAGTAGTTTCTCCTTCAATCATGGTAAAGTTCTCAATCTTTCCTTGCAAGAGCTCAATGTTTCCAATTATTACACTCTTGTCTCCTTCAAATGATACTTTCAAAGTGTCCCAAATTTGCTTTGCGCTGACCGTTCCATTAACCTTGTTGTTGTCTTTCGGAGTGAGGCATTGCAAAATCAAGGTAGCCGTCGTTGCATTGAGGTGAAAGTCTCTTTCATCTTCGGGTGACCAATCATTAGGATCTTGAGGTGGATTGACACCAACATCCACTACTTCCCAACATCTTGCGGCTATAAGATGCAACTTCATCCTATGAGCCCAATCGATGTACCTTGTACCATCAAATGGAGGTGGCTTTCTGGGATTGATCATGGGCAAGGTAGGATTGTTGTTCTTGCTTGATCCACCATAATCGAAACTGGTTCTATTGTAGCTCTTCGGTGTCTTGCTTGCATCACCACCATCACTTGATGATTCTTGACTTTTCTTGTCTAGAAGTTGTTGCATCTTGTCTAGTTGTTCTTGCATCTTGGTCAATTGCTCTTGTTGTTGCAGCTGCAGGGATGCGGTGATTTGAGCTGCGATTTGATCAACAATTTGCTTTTGTGCTTTCGGATCCATCTTGGCCAATGTTACTCCTCACGCGGTGAAGCGTTTATCCGAGGAACCTTGCTTTGATACCAATTGAAAGGACCTAATTGGCCTAGGGGGTGAATAGGCCTTTTTGCAAAGCCTAAAACTCACAAACTCGAATTTGCGGAAGTTAAATACATGACCGGAAGTTCCGATGGTCTGGATCGGAAGTTCCGGTCAGGGGGACCAGAACTTCCGGTGCAGACATTCAGAACTTCTGGTGCCCTAAATGAGCTATGAAATCAAAGTGAATCGAGTTGGGATTTCATATCCAAGTGATATCGCACCCTCCTAGAGGTTGTTGATGAATATGTTGAACTCCTCAAAGCTTGGCACCACACCAAACCATAGATCGGGACCTCCCACCTAAGAAGTTAGGGTAGAGAGGAAGAACAACAAGAACACAAGAACAAAGGGTAGTCGATGCTACCGCCATAGCAAGACAAGCTATTTTTACTGAGGTTCGGCAATCCCCATTAAGGAGTTCCTACTTCCTCGTTGTTGAGGTAACCATGAAGGTCCGACCACTAAGGTCTCCTTCCTCAAGCAACCACGAAGGCTAGCTTGAGATTTCCACTAAGAATCAAAGGGTGATTACAAACACTTCAGGGTGCCCTCACAAATGAATCAACACGGGTAACCACGAAGAACGCCTAGCCGGCTAGGGTTCCAAGAACCCAAGAGAAACAAACACAAATCAAGCCGGCAAGACGAGGAATCCAAGTGCTCAAGTCGAAGATCGATGCTCCCGCTCTCAAATCTCACGTCCCTAGCTCAAACAATCGAAGATTGAAGCTTGGAGGCAAAGGGGGAGAGAGAGTGGGTGAGTCACAGCTTGAAGAGAGTTGGGAGAGCAGAAATGAGTGTGCAAAGCTCGGGCAACGGTTAGAAATGAAGTGAGTGGCTTATATACTCGAGCTCGGATGAGCCACCGGAAGTTCTGGTGGAAGCCATCGGAACTTCCGATCAAATGAGATCAGACCGTTGGGCTTGTCAGTCAACTCGGGTTTACCGGAACTTCCGGTGCCAGGACTAGAACTCCGGTGCCAGGACCGGAACTTTTGGTCCGTACCGGAACTTCCAGACGGATCCCGGAACAATTCTCTCGAACGCGAGCGCGCGCGCAAACTGCACCAACCGGAACTTCCGGTGCCTAACCGGAACTTCCGGTGAGTACCGGAACTTTCAAACGGAGACCGGAACAAAATACTCGCACGCGGACGCACGCGGGCGCCAGTGACCGGAACTTCTGGTGCACGTCTCTCCAGCCTACTAAGCTTCGACAAGAGCACTTTTTATCCCCATTTTGCCAACTAGATTTGTATCCCTCTTGATAGTGCGGCGTTGCCTACGACTCAAATCAAAATAAACGGTGTTGAAGCCCTTGAGTCGAAGCGCCTTTTGTCCATCAAAATTTTGGGTGCTATAATTCACCAAATATTCTTTTTCAATTCCATCAATGGATTAACACCTTAGATTACACTTGATAAATATGTTAGTCCCTAACTTGATTGTCATTAATTATCCAAAACCCACACCGGGGGCGAATGCACTTACAAAGATCTTCGTCTGGATTCTAGTACAAGACAAAATTCTCACAACACAGAACCTACAAAAGAGAGGATGGCCACATCAAGATCACTGTGTTCTTTGCGATGGGCCCTTAGAAACTGCCCTACATCTATGTTTGTGCTGCCCATTTGCAAAGGCGGTTTGGGACCAAATACTCTCTTGGGAAAACTTCACTGAGCTGCAGTCACAACCCCAGAGTGACCCTATCCATATCAGAGCTTGGTGGGAAGAGTTGGCAAGGAAAGTCCCAATTGCTGAACGCAGACGGCTGAATGGGGTAGTGATTTACACATTTTGGAATGTTTGGAAAGAAAGAAATAGAAGAATCTTTAATAACGCTACAGAGACGGTGCCACAAGTGGCTACAAGAATCAAGGAAGACATAGAGCAGATAAAGAGAGCTTTCGTTTTCGCTTAGCTGTTTTTTACCCTACCAGAGGCTTTTGTCGGTATTTTTCTACTCCAAGGGTCCTTAAAACCCCTTCGGAGTGTCATCTTGCTTGTATATAAACTCTCTTTCTCTATCTTAATTGAAAGACAGAGCTCCTGCCATTGCGTTAAAAAAAATCTCTACTGGCGCCAACAGGGACCAGTTCATCCTGCTGAAAATTGGAGGAGACCTGGCGACGAATTTCATGCGCCAACAAAAAGCCATGTCACGAATCAAACTAGGCAAATCATGCAACGTGCTTACGAACGCCAACAGCCAGCTTGTGGACCATCCCCACCGAATCAAACCAGGCACGGGTTTGGAGTGTCCTTGTTTGCCAAATAGAGTCATTGTAATCTGACCATCTATGGCGCCACGTGTCAATCATAGGTGTGGGTAGCCGTCATCCCCTATGGAGGGGCTATCCTCCATTGGGAAATTCCACATTGATAAAGGAAATCCATCAGGCAAGGGAGTTAGCGTTTGGCGGACGGCAAAGGCTGTGGCGTCCGTGCCGTGGATGTGATGGCCGCGGCGACGTGGCGGGCATCCGGTGGGTAGCTGAGCAGATAAGCTTCGAGAAGGGGGTCGGGTTGCTGGCCGCGGCCCGCGGTCCGCGTGGCGGTGGCATCCGATTGGCCATGTCGGTTTAGGATCACAGCATAAAGCCGTCTTTGGCCGGATGTGCAACAAAGGAACTACGGACCACAGCATGAAGTCGTCTTTGGTGGCATCTGAGTTGGCCATGCATGCCCACCACCTTCACGTTGTCGTGTTCAGGGCCGGCTCTAAAGATTTCACCCTTTTGGTGTTTTTTTTTGCCACTTCTAACATGAGAAATCACATACTAATACTAGTCCACATGCGTCCCGTTGGAGCAAACAGACGCATGGATCTCTGTTGTCCAAATGGGCCACTATTGACTTTCATCAGTTACTACAGCAGTGTGAAAACTCAAAACCTTACAGAATATATGAAGTTAAAAAAAGGAATCTGACTCTACACAGGAGTTCTATGCTCTGCTATTATTTGTAAATATGATATTGTAGTTATCTACCTTGTAGTCAACAGTAAACTAATATTCAAGTACATATTGTAATTATATTGGTATTATGATACTTACTTATGTCTAATGTATCTCGTAAGATGGAAATAAAACCAACCGAATATTTATATACTTGAGTAAACTCGAACATTTAGTTAAAATGACCTTTGCACATATGTCATTTGTATATTGCCCATTTTTAGGTTCATGTGGAGCCTCAGACTTTTCCAATAAGAGATCTCACAATATGTGAAGTGCTAGATTCATGTAGTACATAGACAATAATAGATGACACGATTTCATAAATCTTAGAGCCATGAGGCAATTGGATGTGGAGCAGAAGTGCGACATAATTACATTGAATCAACAAGGTATCGAACAATTGGAGAATCAATAAAAAAAACAGCTGTAGCAAGACTTATAATTTATGAAATTGTTTTGTAGAGAAATACATACATAAGAAACACATGGTTCGAAAAAAGTATGCATTAGCATATATAGCCATAAGGAGATCTGTAAAGAGAATGCCATCTGTCACTTGAAATGCCTGTGCAAGCCAAAAATTGAAACACTCAGGTCACAGTTCCATTGCATTGTGAAGCAATGGTGCAGTGGTAAGGTGCGGTTCGACAACAGCAGCTCAGACTTTAGGTTAGTGTAGAATTTGGTGTTTGTACAGTGACGTTGTGCGAAACTAATTCAATGGCACAGTTCACACCTATTTGAGGCAACTTAATTTCAGGCCTCTCGAATTTGCTCTTTGAGACAATATAATGTTTTGTTCATTAACAAAGAAGAGGGGATGGTTCACATAATGTTTTATAATAAAAGTACAGTTTTATTTGCTTATAACAGCCTGTCTAGCACATGAATTTTGTAAAGTTGCTTGATCTCTAGAACTGAACCCATCAAAGTATAGTAATTGATAGCTAGCAAGAACATATATAGGGGATAAGTGCACTCATGTAAATGGACCCTGTTCAATTTCCTTGCTCAATGTATTTTCAGTAAACACATGTGGTTAGAATTAACTATTCAACAGTGAGGGGAGGGATTTCTGCAATGATATGTAATGCAGACATAGCCCTTCTCACAAGCTTGCTGTAAAAAAAGTTCGAGAAAGAAAGATGCGCATAGAATCTCTATGGGTAAAATTGGGCATGGTTACAAATGAGATAAGGTGTAGTTTTGTAAAAACTAATGACGTAGTAGTTTCTCCTATGCAGAACTTGAGTCAGTTTAAAGCTTTCGCACAAAGACTTGAAATATGATGATTTTAAGGAAAAGGCATTAGTTGAATTATTATTGGTTACTTAGTTTACCAAATTATGTGATCTTCCAAACATAAATCGGTGATTCTGTTGAGATAAACTACTGACTGAGTCTAGTGTCATCTAAACCACATATCATAGTTGCATCATTTCATTTCAGAACATACTAACAAGAGAATGGAAATTTCACTTGCTGTGTGAGGCTATGCACCTCATTTGGTTGGATAAGATCTGCAAAGTCGAGGTCCAGCACCACATGAGAAAATTAATAATATGGCATCCCTAATACTATTTGTACTTCAATAGGTTTTCTAGTGCTCTTTTCTTTGAACTAACACTTAGTTAAACAAAGAAACTTGTAAAGCTTCAAAGGGTTGTTATATTAATCATAATAGTTCAAGATAGTTTGTTAAGTGGAATTAGCAAGCTATCAGCAAGTTAAACAATCCAACAATGTTACTGATCCTCTTGGTGGAAAAAATATTTGGGACTCAACTTGAATAACATTTGACAGTAATAACTTCACCTAGAGATATCAAGCTTGCATGTGGCTTTTCTTGACATGCATTATCCTTGTGCATTGGATGCTTGCAAAGCCGTTTGTCAGGTTTGTATCGCCCCCTTTTGCTTGCAAAAATGAAACCAAAGTATAGGGACTAATCACTCGTCATTCCATGGTGAGCTCTGTCATTGCAACAAGCTTATGCTCCTTCACCAGCACCTTCTTCAGCTAAAACATAGAACTATAGAAGGCATAGGGAAGTTGGGGAAGGGGTTTGGTACCGAGCTGCTGCCGATGCCGCCAATGCGTCAAAGCGACCTTCTTTGCATCTCTGATTTGGTTGAGAGTTTGAGAAGTTGCTTCTGCGTTCATGCTGGCTGCCAGGCCTACGTTGAAATTAGATGGGGAAAAAATCTAGATATAGTTTTGCACTCTACAAGCAGCGATGCTGGAGATCCTCACTGGATTTTCTCCATCCTGTAGGTATCTTCAGCTCCACTGGCTACCTTTCTTCTTCTCTCTGCTATCATCTCGGTGTATGCCTGAGAGAAGGCACCGTGGGATCAGTTCTATCATTCTTTGAACTACATTTCTAACACAGCACTCTAGAAGCAATGTTTAGAACAGGGTTAGGCCAAAGGCATGGTCCATATCAAAATAGTTTGACAATTACATGTTAAAACCTCTATGTCAGTCTATGTTCTGCTGATTAAACAAGGGACAATAGTTACAGTTACTACTTTCTGATATTTGAGTTGCTTTTCTATAAGGTTGGCTAGGTTTTTGCATAAAATTGTCTGCCTTCGCTGGGCGCTATAATCAGGTAGTCTTTTACACATAAACATCCAGTTAGTTAAAAGAGGAGCAAGTTAGAGGACTCAAACTCTCCAAGACTTGCAAGCAGAGGCTTTCTGCTTCTTGTATTAATGAGTGATGCACTTTTGCACAATTGTATAACCCCCAATCTTATTTTTATACTTGTGGGATGACAACAAACATGAAGCCTCTTCGGTAGTCGGGTTGTACAAGATGATGTGTCAGCGGAAATAAAGTGCTAGTGCAAGTATTTATTGTATAAGTCTAAAAATAGATACTAAAACATAATCCGACCAGGGAGATAACCACTGACATTGTTTACTTGGGTACAAGGTCAGAGCAATTTTCAAATGAAAAAACTAAACAGAACATATTATGACAAATATCAACTCGTTTTTTATTCATCTTCAAGTGCTTCCAAAAGTATTCAATTACAGAAAACTTATAACAATGCTATATGTCACCTTGGCATGTGAAAATTGCAAGTTCACGTGTTGTGAAATATGAGTTTACTTGTACATGAGCATCCTGCTCCTTTACATGACAATTATTTTGATGCAAGAGCCTTCCTCCACCAGGTAGACGTACAAAAGGAATGCTACTAACATTTCATACTCCATCAATAGGCAATTATATCCTGCCAGTCCATCTCCACAATGTGACCTGCAAAATTTTCACAGGATTCAGCGAATGGTACTGTGGAACTAAAGAAAATCAGGAACCAAAAAATAAAACTAAAAAAAGAAAGAAAACAATATATACCTTGTGCCCATTTTATCGAACACATTGATTGCATCATCGATGGAAGCGTCAACGCCGGCACTGAGTTCGATGGCCGGCGGCAATCGGGAGGACACGGGAGCAGCAAGGGGCATGGAGGCTGCAGATGCCCTCGTTCTTGGCCCCCGGCCCTTTCCGCGTGGGTGCAGGCACGGGCTACGCTAGGTCGTGGCTGGGTCGGGCTCTGCCTGGGCCCTCTCCTTGGACCTCCGGCGGCGCAGCCAGGCCAAGCCGTCATCGAGCTACGGGTTGGAGCAGGGGCGGCCGCGGCGCAACGCCCGGGGGAGGAGGTTGGAGGAAGATGGCGAGCAGCCTCGCCTACACCACGAGCTTCGGTCGCACCGTCGCTCAAGACCAGCCAGCTCTCCGGGGCCGGATGCGGCCGGCGGTGAGGTGCAGCTTGCGATGTGCAGGCAAGGGCGAGGGAGCGGGCAGAGAAATTGTTTGGCCCACGAAGGTTCGCGATGGATCGTCCGATGTTTAATCGGGTGCGAGACCCGAACCGATCCGTATCGGACCGACCAGATCATATGGTCGCTCGATCCAACGGCTATCGACTTAATGGGCGACGTAGCCCTATCCGTTAGCCCGCTTTTAGGGCAGGAACTCGTAAATGGGAGCATGCATAAAGTTCACAAAACACAATGTTTATACAATAGAAAAATAAAAATAACTATTATGGGCAACATGCTTAGACCTAAAATTGCTGCTATCTTGCCGTTTTCTTTTTTATTTGTTTTCTCATCACCCGACAAATGCTTCTTATACAACATGCTTATATCTAAAATCGTGACGAAAAGTAAATAATAGATTAGAATTTTAGCAATTAGATCCTTATAACATAGTTACTACTGGTATAAGTAGATGAGAAATTAGAAATAGATAGATCATAGATTCATAATTCAAATCGTGGTCAAATGTAAACGTATTTAGGTATACTTTTATTTTTGAACATGTATTTAGGTATACTTGTATGCAGCAATTTACGGAGAGTTCAAGAAGTTGCCGTGCCGCTCGGTATGATCGATTGCTTCGCTAGTCCCGGCTCCTTTTCCAATGGGCATATATTGTAATTAATATCTCCCTAGCTAATTCTTATGGTACGTAATTTACAGGTGGTTTCGAATGATAACTACAAAAACATGGAGCATAGGCCACAGGGTGGTCGTCAAGTCCATACAAGAGCCAGGGTCTCCATTGTCCTCTTCTTCGATCCTAGCAAGCGGCCCTGTTGGCTAAAAAGTTCAGGTCGGATGACACAATTTACACAATCATCAGAAAAATTTCAGACAAGACAAAATTACGTACAAAGCTGTATTCATTTCATTTCTTGTACCATACATGTCAGAGGGGGTATTTATAGGGCCCTAGTCTTCGTATTTTACATAAAATGACTATTTTACCCCTGACCTAAATGCTTACAACCCTTCATATGTGTAAGGGCGAAGTAGTCATTTCTTCCTGATTCAGTCTTCTTTTTTACGTTTGATCTTCTTTCCTTCAATGAACTTGTTCTTTTCAGATCATTTCTTGCTTTCCGTCTACTTCTCTGTCCAGCGAAGTTGATTTCTTGACGACGAAGTTCAATAGTCGAAGTCGAGTTCTTGACGACGAAGTCGATAGTCGAAGTTGAATTCTTGACGACGAAGTCAATAGGCGAAGTTGAATTCTTGACGACGAAGTTGATAAGTGAAGTCGAATTCTTGACGACGAAGTTGATAAGCGAAGTCGAATTCTTGACGACGAAGTCGAATTCTTAACGACGAAGTCGGTAGGCGAAGTTGAATTCTTGACGACGAAGTTGAAATACATCTTTCTCTATACTTTTCCCTGTAAGTGAATTTTATTAGGATACTTTTATATTTTTCATACTACAAAGTTTGGGCATGAGTTTTTTGGACGAAGTTAATTCCCCCAACAGTAGCCCCTCGCGAATGAAGGCCTACTCCAAAGGTCTGAAATTCGTGAATTTTGAATTTTTAAAGCGAAGTCACAAAAAACACCGTCCCGAACTTTGGAGTTGGCCGTTTATGACCATTATGCTATAAACAGTATTTTTTAATGGTTATTTTCCGAAGCCGCCTATATATACAATGGTGTGTTCCCCTCTTTTAGGTACGTGATCGAAGACGGGGAGGTGCTGTTGATTTTTTTAGTTGCCGCGAAGTCGATTTTCTCTGAAGCCACTTTATTCCTTCGTTTTTTTGTTGCAAAGGTAATTTTTCTGAGGTTGATGTTTTTTTAGTTTTGTTATGTTTTGTACTTTTGTATGCTTATTTTTATTTATATGTGCTTATTTTTATTTATATGTTTTTATATTTTTGTATTTAGATGTCAGACAGAGAGAAGAATGCTTCTAAAAATTCGTCAGTTGAATCTGAGCAATCTATTTCTGTTGAGGATTTATCTAATGTTTCTGCATCGAAGTCAAAACTTGTTGGTGATGATACGAAGTCTCTGAACTTTGACAAATCCTTATTTGATGAGTCTAAATTGTAGTGGATGGTTAAAAATAGAATGCTTGAAAAAGTTGATGTTAGGTTACCTCCGCAAAATGAGACAGTTCCTAGGACAGAACCTGATGAATGTGTTGTGTTTCGTGATCATTTTACGGCTGGTCTTCGTATGCCATGCCAAGATTTTGTTGAAAAATTTCTGAAAGCTTATAACATTGAGATGCATCGTTTGACTCCAAATGGTATGACAAAAATCGCTCTTTTTATTTGGGCAGTGAAATCTCAGAGAGAAAATCTGGATATTGGAGCTTTTTGTTCTATTCATGAGATGCATACTCAATTTCGGAGTAAAATGGTTGATGGAAAAAGTATCATCAAATATTTTGGATGTTGTAGTTTTAAGCAAGCTCGCGGTGCTAAACAGATAGCTCCTACTTCAAAAAATAAGTGGGTTAAAAATTGGTATCGCTATTGGTTTTACCATAAAGTTTCTTTGGTCGAGGAGAAGAATCAAACTAACAAAGTTGTTAAAAGATATCCTTTGGCTGCAAGGATGCACAAGAACAGTTTTGACTGTAAACCTGAATTCCAAAGTTTGAGAAGTTCTAAATCTTGTGAGAAGTTGGCTGTAAGGATGCACAAGAACAGTTTTAACTGTAAACCTAAATTCTAAAATTTGAGAAGTTCTAAATCTTGTGAGAAGTTTTATAAGCTTGCTGCAAGTATGCAAAGTGCCCGAGACTTTTGCGAAGAGTATATTGCTGCTCGGATTTGGCCTTTGAAGAAAGGTTGGGGCTTTGTTCGATTTCATGAAAAGGTAGTCAGAAGAAAAACTTATATCTTTCTAGATAATGAAATTTTGCATCCAAAGAAGTATACCGAAGACAAGGAATTTGTTTCTGCTGTTGAAATTAAAGTTGTTGAGATTCTTGAGAAATTTTTAAAGAAAGAGAAAGATCTGATGGATAAAATCCTTGGCTCAGATTATAAGAGATTGAATAGAGTTTTTGATATTGCTCAGATAGAATATGGTGAAAGGTCAGCTCCGGCTTATGCTAGAAGTGCGAAGCCTAGTATTGAAAATGTTACTAGAAAAAAGAGAGGTGGGGCTCCGCTTACTGAAAGAGCTTCAAAGAAGAAAGCGAAGATTGCTGGTTTTTTTATTCTGATTTGTTAGAAAATTTTGTTGATGAAGCTTTGAAGCAAATGTCTTGTGATGATGAGGTGAGAATGTTTAGTTTAGTTTTTGATTCTAGTGGTTTGACTCCTCATATGTTGACTCCACTTGATGACTATTTTCAGAATTTGATGGCCTATATTTCCCATGGTGGTGTTGCTGAAGCTATCCTGACTTCGTCACAACAAAATGTTGGCGAAGATATTCTTTCTGATCCAGTTAATCCGGTTTCTTCTTCGGTGACTGTGGCCGCCACTGTTGTTGGGTCACAAGAAGAAGGTGAGGTGTTGGCTACGCAGGAGACTACTGGGTCATCCTGTCAAAGATTTTCTGTTGAAACTCCTCGGGGTGATCCAGGAAAATTTGGTGATGAGACAGAAGTTGTGATTTGGTCTGGAGGTGCTAACTTAGGTTGTGAAGTTTCAGAGAATATTTTGCGGGTAGAGCAAGATGCTACAGTTGGTAGTGAAAAGGGTGCTTCTGAAGTTGTTGTGCCTGGTGCGAAGACACAAAAAATTAAGGGTACTATGACTCTTGCCCTTGATTTTGATGAATCTGATGATGAAGTTCATGACGAGGAGGCTGAACATGACCGTGTTTCTCGTCTTTCCGAGTCTACTATCAATGTGAATACTGGTGAGAATGTGTCTTTTCAGCTAGAAAAGGGTGTTTCTATAGGTGATTTTTTTACTTCACGTATTCTTGTTTTGTTTTTGTCTTCTTTTAATTTTTGTTTTTGTCTTCGCAGAGAAATTTTTGTCTGATTCTTCTTCTCAGAGGGAGACGACTGTTGATATTGGAAAGATGAAAGATGTTGCCCAGGAACCTGCGACTCTAGCTAAAGTTTTGGAAACTGTTCCTGATGGTGTAAATCTTGAAGCTTATAAACGTTGTATGGGAATACTGGCAGGCTCAAGGTGTGAACTTAGATACTTTAAAATTTGTTAGGATTAGTTTAGACAAACTTCGTATTATGCCGAAGAAACCAGAATTAAAGTTGTCAAAGTGCATTGATGATGCCTTCGCAGTTCCTAATGCGAAAGCCGAACTTGTTGGAAAATCTTTGCTTGAGTTGGCAGATGCCAGTGTTTCCATGATTTACAAGATTCGATCATTTTGAATGGGAAAAAGTCTAATTGACCCTCTCAACTATTGGGGGTAGTCTAGTTTACCCCCTCAACTATAAAACGGTCTAATTTACCCCCCTGAACATTGCAAAACCGGCCAAATCACCCCCTCGAGCGGTTTTGGACGGTGGTTTTGCTACAGTAACAATGGTTTACTACAGTAACAGTGGTTTTGTCCTTTTCTTTTTTATTTATTTCGTCTGAATCTTTGAAAAAACATAGTAAATCAAAAAAAATCATAAAATAGAAAATCCAATTTTATTGGACTCCACATGAGTATATCTACACAATAAATATATAATATAGTATGCTTTAGTACAAAGTTTTTGTTGTATGAATTATTCAAATTAATTACAGAAAAAAATAGATCAAAATTTACAGTAAAAACTTTGTACTAAAGCATACTATATTATATATTCACTGTGTAGATCTACTCATGTGAAGTCCAACAAAATTGAATTTTTTATTTTATGATTTTCTTGTGATTTACTATGATTTTTCAAAGATTCAGACGATATAAATAAAAAGAAAAGGACAAAACCATTGTTACTGTAGCAAAACCGTTGTTACTGTAGCAAAACCACCGTCCAAAACCGTTCGAGGGGTGATTTGGCCGGTTTGCAAAGTTCAGGGGGTAAATTAGACCGTTTCATAGTTGAGGGGGTAAACTAGACCACCCCCAATAGTTGGGGGTCAATTAGACTTTTTCCTTTTGAATGTTATCTTTATTGTATAAATTTTATTTAGATTTGTTATTTCGATTTGTAATATATTTTTGACTTCGTATGTAGAATGCACTTTTGCAAAGGTGTTTGCGTAAATCGATTGAGGATGATGCAAAAAATGCAGCACTTCGTGAAAAAGTTTGGTTGAAAAGATTAATTCTTTGAAATCTCAACTTGCTGCTAAGGGAAAGAGATGATAGAAACAGTTGAAGCTCTTTATAATATGGAGTCTAGATGTATTTCTGTCGGAGCTAAACTTGAAACGAAGATTGAAGATTACGATAATTTGAAGAAAGATCTTGAGAAAGTTTTGAAAGAAAAGAATTATCTTAAGAAAAAATCTCTTGAAAAAGATCAGAATTTTCATAATAAGTGCAATCGCTTGTGGGAACTTTGCAAAAATTGCTATGATAAATTTGGTGTGAAGCCAGAAGATCCTTGTTGGGAGCTTAGAGAATTCGATCCGTTCTTTGCTTGGCTTTGCCGCCAATATGAAGATCTGCCCACTGTTTACAGACTTCTGCTGATTTGAGTTGCATGTATTCAAGTCGTGCAATTTTTCATTTGATGAAGGAGGCTAATGATCCTTTGTATGAGAAACTGTATGATCAAAGTTTCAGGTTTCCGTCAGTGGAATCTCTTAACCAAGTTTCTTCTCGTACACAAATGCTTTGCAAGAAGTATTTTCATGAATACTAGAATCAAGGTGGAAGGGAGCATGCCTTTATGAAAGCTAAGCAAAAGATGGAAAAAGTATGTTATCTATATGTGATTTTGATTCATTTTTTCCTTTATGTTTTTTCTTATCTATTGTTTTGTTTTGCTTTGTTGTAGTAGCTTGAAAGGAGACTTGCTTCTGATGTGGAGGCTGAGAGGAGGCAAGAAAGACTTGAACAAGAGAGGACGAGGGATGATGATGCTCGTGATCATGTACTTTAGTTTATCGTAGTTTAGATTTTAGATTTGAGGGGTGAGGTTTTGAAAACTTTTAACGTCTTTGTAAATGTTGAACTTTGGACAGGATGAAGTTATGGTTATGCCCTTGTTAATGTGTAAAGGTAACTTTATTGCTGAGCCTACCTTATGGTTGAAGTATGCTACTGAAGAGGCAAAATCCTCTTTTGATGTGTTTGTGAAACATAAGTGAACATAAATTTTATTGTTTGTAGTTTTTTATATATATTTTTCCTGATGGGATGTGCATGTTTCTAGAATTTGAAACTGAATTCTCTATTGCTAAAAATGAGAGATGTTTGCCTCGTGTTGTTGATTGCAGCAAATTTTTCAGGTATTTGTGCTTATGTTGTGATGTGGAGACACATGTAAAGCAAATTTTAATGGCATTTTCTTTGTGTGTTTTCAGTCTTCATGTTCAAGTGCTTCGCCGAGCTATATTTTCGAAGACTATCTTAGTTCGGAGGTGAATCATGTTTTAGACAGAGTTGTTAAAGATTTGATTGATGAAGCAGCAGCTATTATTGCTTCAGAAAATATTTGATATGTATATTTGTTGACATAATAAAGCATTTTTATGTGTGTATTTGTATAGATATTTTTATACGATATGATTTATTATGTGAAAGGAATGATGCCCCCTTACTTTTTAGCGAAGGCGAAGCGCAGATATTTTTATATTATATATATATATATATTTAAGCGAATGCAACACATAGACTTTGTATTTTGTGAAGTCAAATTTCACCTTAGTGAATTTGAAAACACCGTCCACTCACTTTTTAAGCGAAGGCAACGCATAGACTTCGTATTTTGTGAAGTCAAATTTCACCTTAGTAAATTTGAAAACACCGCCCCTTACTTTTTAAGCGAAGACAATGAGTTGACTTCGTATTTTGTAAAGTCAAATTTCACCTTAATGAATTTGAAAACACCGTCCCCTCACTTTTTAAGCGAAGGCAATGAGTTGACTTCGTTTTTGAAGTCAAATAACATGTCGGCTTCATTTTTGAAGTAAAAATTCACCTTAGTAAATTTGAAAATATTATTTACTCTTTTTGGCGAAGATAACATGTAGACTTCATCTTTGAAGTCAAAATTCACCTTAGTAAATTTTAAAATATTATTCGCTCTTTTTGGCGAAGATAACATAGAGACTTTATTTTTGAAGTAAAAATTCACCTTAGTGAATTTGAAAATATTATTTGCTCTTTTTGGCGAAGATAACATGCATACTTCATTTTTGAAGTCAAAATTCACCTTAGTAAATTTGAAAATATTATTCGCTCTTTTTGGTGAAGATAACATGCAGACTTTATTTTTAAAGTCAAAATTCACCTTAGTGAATTTGAAAATATTATTTGCTCTTTTTGGCGAAGATAACATGCAGACTTCATTTTTGAAGTCAAAATTCACCTTAGTGAATTTAAAAATATTATTCGCTCTTTTTGGCGAAGATAACATGCAGACTTCATTTTTGAAGTCAAAATTCACCTTAGTGAATTATGTGTACATATTCATATATTTTACGATTCTTTTGATAGGTTAGCATCGTTTTTTGCTTGTTCGAATAATGATGCTACCTACTTTGGGTGTTTTGCCGATGCATGAGTATATTTGAAGTATACTCTTCGGTCTTTGACAAGATTATTTTTAGGGGAATTAGTTTTCTCATTTATATTTTGATGAGAATTTACAATGGAGACTGTCTCGTTAAAAAACCACTCACCCTACGAAGAGTTTCCCTTGAGTGAAAAAAGAGTGCAGCTCGTTTACATTTGAATTGAAATTTTTCAGAATGTAAAAGCTAATCTATTTTGTACAAAGATGAAAATAAATTCTAGGGATAGTATCTTCGTAGGTCTTGAATATTGAATGTGTGATCAATTTCCTTCCCACTTATGTCTGCTAGGTGAAATGCTCCTGGCTTGTTGGTTCTTATGATGAGGAACGGTCCTTTCTATTTTTGCTGAAACTTTCCGACTGTGTCTTCATTTCTTTTTCTTTTCAAGACAAAGTCTCCTGGTGATAATTATCTTGGTTTGACTTTCTTATTGTATCAACTTTCTGTTTTCTTTTGATATTTCTCAAAATTCTGGATCGCCTTTATTCTTTCTTCCTCTAGTAAATATTTGCTTGTCATTTGATGGTCTTCATCTATTATTTCAATATTTGTTCTTGGTCCTTGAAATTGTATCTCTTCAGGCGTCATCGCTTCTTCTCCATAAAGCAATTTGAAAGGAGAAAAGTTTGTTGATCTTGAAACTGTGGTGTTGTGTACCCAAACAACTTTAGGTAACTCATCCACCTATTTGCCTTTCGATAGCCCCACGAGGCATTTTGATATTCCTATGCATATAATTCCATTTGCTCGTTCAACTGCACCATTTGACTATGGGTGCTTTACTAATGCGAAACATAATTGAATTCCCAAGCTCTCACAATACTCTCTGAAATTTTGGCTGTCAAATTGAGTTTCATTATCTACTGTTATGTGCGTTGGAACTCCGAAGCGACAAATGATGTTTTGCCAAAGAAATTTCTTCATTGTGAAGGATGACATGTTTGTCACTGGTTTAGCTTCGATCCACTTAGTAAAATATTCCACTGCTACTACTACATATTGAAGGTTTCCTTGTGCTGTAGGTAGCTTTCCAATGATGTCAATTCCTCATCTTGCCAATGGCCAAGTTGGTTCTATTGTTTATAAATTTGTTGCTGGAGCCTTTGCTTTGCTTGCAGACATTTGGCAATTATGACAAGATTTGACAATTTCTTTGCTGTCATTTTGGGATGATGGCCAATAAAATCCCTGACGGAATGCTTTTCCTGCCATTGTTCTTGCTCTAGGATGTGTGCCGCAAATTCCTTCGTGTATTTCTGATAGTAGCTTTTTTCCCTCTTCTGCTGATATACATTTGAGTAATGGTGCACATATTCCTTGTTTGTATAGCTGATTATTGATGATCTTGTAATTTCTTGTTCTTTGCTTCATTCTTATGTTGTTGACTTCGTTTTCAGGCTCATAGTGCCCACGAAGATAAGCCATAATTGGGGCTCTCCAGTCTTCACTTTGTATTATATAGACTTCTCTGGGTATAGCTTGCACTGCTTTGATGGATGCTTGTTTCAAGAGTTGATAGAAAACATCTTGAGGGAGGCTTGTATTTTGTGCTGCAGCTTTTGCTAGTTCGTCTGCATCTGAATTGTTATTTCTTGAGATGTTTTTGACTGTGAAACATTCAAAATGTTTCTCTTGATCTCTGAGAAATTGCAAGTATTTTGCTAATTCTAGATCTCTTGCTTTGTAGTTTTTTTTCAATGTGTCCTGCTACAATTTGCGAATCTGTTTTGATTACTAATCTTTGGATTCCCGTTGCTTTTGCTTTGCGAAGTCCTAGTAAAACGACTTCGTATTCTACTATGTTGTTTGTACATTGAAATTCTAGTCTTGCAGTATATTTCATCTTTATGCCTGAAGGCGAGGTGATTATTGCAGCTGCTCTAGCCCCTATGAAGCCCCATGCGCCATCGCAATATATTATCCATTCTGGTTGCTTCTTGTCTTCGCTTGAACTTTGGGAGGGTGTCCAATATGCTATGAAGTCTGCTAGGACTTGAGATTTTATTGATGTTCTCTTTTCAAAGTTTATAAAATGTTGAGATAATTTTACTGCCCATTTTCCCAGTCTTCCTGTTGTTCTGCAACTTTGTAGTACTTCTTTCAGAGGGTAATTTGTGAGAACTCTGATTTTATGGGCCTAAAAGTATTGCTTCAATTTTTTTGATGCTGTTAAAACTGTATATACGATTTTCTCGATCTCAGAATAGTATATTTTTGATCCGGATAATGCTTCTGAAACATAGTAGACTGGTACTTGATATTTTGAATGATTTGTTTCTTGTTCTTGGAGTAGTACTGCACTTACTGCTGTTTCTGTGGCTGAGACATATAATAGCAAATCTGCTTCTGGTATTGGTGAGATCAATGTGTTTGGCTGTAGTAGATATTTTTTTATTTCTTCAAATGCATATTGTTGCGAAGGTCCCCATGCGAAGTCTCTTTTGGATCCTTTGAGTGCCTGAAATATTGGTAGGCTTCGTTCTGCTGATTTTGAGATGAATCTGTTTAAAGCTGCAAGTCTTCCAGTCAATTTTTGAACATCTTTTATGTTTTCAGGAATTCTCATGTTCAAAATTGCTTGAACTTTGTCTGGGTTTGGGTCTATCCCTTTTGCTGATATAATGCAGTCTAAGATTTTTCCTTTCTGTACTCCGAAGGTATATTTTTTGGAATTTAGTTTCAAATTTCCTTTTCTCAGATTTGAGAATGTTTCTTGGAGGTCTTGAATATGATCTTGTATTTTCTTGCTCTTGACAACTATATCGTCGACATAAGCTAGCAAGTTTTTGCCAATCTGACTTTTGAGCACTGTTGAAGTCATCCTGACAAATGTTGTGCCTGCATTGCGAAGCCCCTCTGCCATTCTTACAAAGCAGTATGTTCCAAATGGTGTGATGAAACTTGTAAATTCTTCATCTTCTTTTCTCATCCAGATTTGATGATATCCTGAGAAACAATCTAGGAAACTTAGCATTTCACTTCCAGCTGCTTGATCAACTAGTGTGTCGATTCTTGGTAGTGGAAAATTATCTTTTGGGCATGCTTTGTTGACATCTGTAAAATCGATACACATTCGTCATTTTCCGTTCTTTTTCTTGACCATGACGATATTTGCTAGCCAAGTTGTGAATTGGACTTCTCTTATAACTTTAGCATCTAGCAACCTTTAGACTTCGGCTTTTGCAGCTTGTATTATATCTTCAGCTAATTTTCTTAATTTTTGCTTTTTGGGTCTGAAATTTGGATTGATGTCGAGTTTGTGCTCAATTATATCTCTACTGACTCCTAAATTATTGGATGTCCATGCGAAGACATCTTTGTTGCTTTGAAGAAATTCTATGAGTCTGTTTTCTTCTTCTTGAGAAAGTCCTATCCCTGTGATTACTTGTTTGTCTAGGACTAATGAGTCAAGGGATACTTTATTTGTTTCTTCGATTGCTTGAGCTTTTGCTTGTGGCTTCGCATTTTCTGTTTCTTCTTTCTCTTCTTCCTTGATTGTATGAACATTTTTCCGACCAGGAGTGTATTCTTTTTCAATGTTTCTTGCTTTGGTTTGATCTCCATGGACTGTGATAACTCCATTTATTGTAGACATCTTCATACATAAGTAAGAGTAGCTTATTACTGCCTCAAATGCATTCAAAGTTCCCCTTCCAAAAAGTGCGTTATAAGGATAATGGATGTCCACTACATCAAATGCAATTGGTTATGTTCTTGCATTATTACTGTTTCAAATGATACAGGAAGAACTATTCTTCCTATTGAGTGAATTGGCTTTCCATCGAAGCCGTAGAGTGGGTGCTCAGCTCTTCCTAAAAGTTTGCGATCAATTTTCATGGCATCAATTGTTGCTGTGAATATAATGTCTGCAGAACTTCCATCGTCAACTAGAATTTTTGAGACAGCCCATCCATCAATATTTGCTTCAACTACCATTGCATCCATGTGTGGATATTTTTTCAGTTGTAAATCTTTTTCTGAGAATGTGATTGGTAGATGAGACCATCTTGTCTTTTTTGTATGGGCCTTCTGTTGAGATAGAGTTTACTCTTCGAAAGTAATTCTTCTTTTGATTGTTGTTTTCATGATCAATACTGTTTCCTCCAATGATTGTCATGATTCTTCCTTTGCTTGCCATTGAAGTTGATGGAGAGTTGTCTTGTTTGTTGTTCCCTTGTGGATTGCTGTTTGCCACAAAGGATTCGGGATGTATTTGAAAATTTGTTTGTTGTTGATTTTACCTCCATTGATTTGGGTCGTACATTGCTACTGGTCCATAGCTATATGATGGTGATGGGCCTGGAATCATTGCTTGGGAGTGTCCAAACTGAATTGGGTAATAAGAGTTTTGTTGTCCTTGAATCATATAGTTGACAACTTTTGATTGACTTGAGATTTTTGTTTTCTTCTTGTATTTCTTTGATGCTTTTTTTACTTTTGGATACATTTTTGATGTGTGTCCAGCCCCTTTGCCATGAATGATGCAATACATGTCTTCCAGTCTTAGGGGTGTTCTTCCTCTTCCTCGTCCTCCTCTTCCTCTTGAATTGAAGCCACCTCTTTCGAATGTCCTTTGGTTGTAATGACTGTTGTATTGATTTTGAGGTGAAAATTGGTTTCAGTAGTTGAATTGTTGTTTTCAACTTGATTGACTTGGGTGAAGTGTCTTTGCTCATAGTTGGTTTGCTTTGGGGGATGAAAATTGCTGCTTTTATTTTGATTTCTGAAGTTGTTTTCTTCCTCAATTCTTTTTCTGTAATCCTCATCGTACTTGCAGTACTTCTGGATTTCTTCGTAAAGTTGTGCCAGCGAAGTTGGCTTTTCTCGAGTAAGGTGTGCTGCACATTGTCCTGCCTGAAGTCCCTTGATTGCTGCAATTATGACAACTTCGTATGGGATATTTGTGATTTGAGATTTGATTTGAATGAATCTCTTGTAATATTGGCTTAGAGGTTCTTTGGGATGTTGCTTGCAGTTGAATAAATCCATGTCTGTAAGACTAGTTGGTTGGAATCCTTGAAAGTCAACAGTAGATTTGTCTTTAATTATTCCCATGAATGTATAGATCTTGCTTTTAGAGATGAATACCAGTGTTGTGCTGGACCTTTCACTGCCATGACAAGTGACTTTACAAGTGTGGTTTCGTCCCCACCTCCTGCAATTACTGCAGCTTCAAAACTCATTAAAAATTGTCTTGGGTCTGATTCACCATCGAATGTTGGTATCATGTTGAATTTATACCCTATAGGCCATTAAGCTAGCTGCAAATTTGTTGACAGTGGGGAGCTTGTATCGATTGATATGAATGATTTTTGAATATTTCTCTCTTGAGAGATTCTTGTTGCCGGATGCGATTCTTCTTGATTCATAACTTCATGATTTGCATTTTGCAGTTGCTCGTTTAAATTGCGGAGGGTAGCTTCGGCCTCTTCTATTCTTTGTTTGAGTGTCTTTTCTCATGCTCTTGCACGACATTCTTCAAGTTCTTTTTGCCTTCGTAAAACTTTCTTCAAGTTCTTTGAGTCTTTGTTCTTCGGCTTCGCCCGTTCTTGAAGAGTTTGCACCTTGGGAAACTTCTTTTGTAAGACCTCTGTCTTCGCCGAGTGGCTGTTCGTCTTCGGCTTCTTTATTGACGGTCTTCTTGTTTGGTCTTGCTATTTTATTTTTTATGGTCGTGAAGATCTTTAGATGCACACACAAACGGTGGGCGCCAGATGTTGGGTTAAAAGTTTAGGTCGGATGACACAATTCACACAATCATCAGAAAAATTTTAGACAAGACAAAATTGCGTGCAAAGTTGTATTCATTTCATTCCTTGTACCATACATGTCAGAGGGGGTATTTATAGGGCCATAGTCTTCGTATTTTACATAAAATGACTATTTTACCCCTGACCTAAATGCTTACAACCCTTCATATGTGTAAGGGCGAAGTAGTCATTTCTTCCTGATTCAGTCTTCTTTTTTACGTTTGATCTTCTTTCCTTCAATGAACTCATTCTCTTCAGATCATTTCTTGCTTTCCGTCTACTTCTCTGTCCAGCGAAGTTGATTTCTTGACGACGAAGTTCAATAGTCGAAGTCGAGTTCTTGACGACGAAGTCGATAGTCGAAGTTGAATTCTTGACGACGAAGTCGATAGGCGAAGTTGAATTCTTGACGACGAAGTTGATAAGTGAAGTTGAATTCTTGACAACGAAGTTGATAAGCGAAGTCGAATTCTTGATGATGAAGTCGAATTCTTGACGACGAAGTCGGTAGGTGAAGTTGAATTCTTGACGACGAAGTTGAAATACATCATTCTCTATACTTTTCCCTGTAAGTGAATTTCATTAGGATACTTTTATATTTTTCATACTACAAAGTTTGGGCATGAGTTTTTTTGGACGAAGTTAATTCCCCCAACAGGCCCTCCGACGGAGCTGGTAAGTGGTAACACAAGAAAAGCCTCCACGCTACCGGAGTTTAACCCGACGAGAGTTGCTTAGATACATAGAACAGTAGGGTCATGCCAATTGTTAGATACACATGTCATCCATCCATCGCCTACGCACGTGCTTGTGTCTGGATCCTCAAATCCAGTACATGAAACAAAGCAGCCGCCACGACCGACCGACTGACTAGCACGGATTCGCACAACTCCAACTGTGTATAATAAAGCAGTAACAAGGGTGTTTGGTTCGCTGCTCCTAAAGTTTAGTTACCTAAACTGGCTTCTAAAATTTAGTGATCCCATGTTTGGTTTGGTAGACTAAAAGAGATTAAAAGAGGCTTTTTAGTCCCTTTTAGTTAGGTGTTTGCTCGAAAGTAACTAAAAGGTGAGGTTTAGTCCTATTTAGCAATATTTGAATGACTAGTTGGCTAAAGTCTTTTTAGTCCTATTTAGTCAAAGTGTTTAGGTAAAAAGTGACTAAATAGAATTGATTTAGGATTTGAAGAGTGAACCAAACGCCCCCTGACTTTTTGAGTTTGTTGTGGCAAAAAAAAAAGACATAACACACGTAGTACGCGTTTTACGAGTTTCCTTAATTATATAATCCATTTTTACGATCTCTATAACAGGAATTCAAAGGAAAGACACTGGCCTGTGATTGGGTCACTCCACCTCAATTTAATTTGTCCACCCGGCCTATGATCTTCATTGGGCCATCCAAAAGCATGCATATTCTTTTTCCATGTGCTAGAATGTAGGTGCTCCGAGCAAACAGAAAAGAAGACGCCGCAGTTCTCAAGTCCTTCATGACAGTTCAGCACGTTAAAAAAAGGCATTCTTGATGTCTAAAATTTCTTTTTTATTGGATATTTCAATGCATGCGGTCCAGCATGCCAATTGAAATCAACATATGTAGTTCGATGAACATGTTGTTTAGTAAGGGATTTGGAATTTAGAAATACTATATATACTGCTATAAGGTTCCAAAATTTAGAAGTCCATCTTTTTCTATAAACAAAAGAAAATTCAGTTATAGATTTCTATACTAGCTCTACGTTTCTTACAGATATATGAATGCATGTTAATATATAAACAACAAGATTATGGAGAAGATATGGCTATCATTATTTCTCCGCCTAAGTCATCATATTGTTTATTGGACCTTCATTAATAATCAGGGGCTTAAGCGTTTATACCCCGTTTACCCCGTTTTCAAGTGAAATGGTGATTTTGCCCTTTATTATTTATTTATTTTTTACTTTGAAGCTGTCCGGCTGATGGCGATTTTACCCCTGCGATAAACGAATGGAGACTTTGGCCCTATTTTGTGAAGTGCACCTAATGGTGCTAGCTTTTGGACAATTGGACAAGTTTGCCTATGCACTTTTACCCTATTATATTATGATATTTGTGTTTTTACCCCTATTTTCATATCAACAATTTGACAATTTGGATACATAATTAGACAATTCAATCGTGTGAAACTCAACAAATTTTACAAAAAAAATCGACAACATTTCAGCTAACAATACATGTAAGCACAAATTAATATGGCATGACTAATTAAATTGCACATATTCCATTTCAGCTAACAATACATATAAACTATTTTCATGTGGGTCTCTTTTTTCTTTTAGTCCATGCAGGCTTAATGGTGTGACAAAGTTGTGGCAAACGGCAGCTTGATTTTCAAAATTGAGAGGGTAAATTCAAAAAGTTAAAAAAGTGAGGGTAAAATCACCATTGAAATATGGAGTAGGGGCAGAAACATCAAATTTGCAAAAAAAAAAGCCAATTCTCACATTTCTTAACCTTATCTTTGAACTTTGATAGCTTATGCACTAACGATAGCAGGCATTCGCCCTTTTTCATGACAAATAGTGACATCTGCTACTGTGTATTGTCTAATTCAGATTATGTTAGCTTAACATAAAAAATTCTATAATTTCTACTAACGAGAATCATGTAATGTTCCTGAGATTTTCAACCACATATTGTCCTGAGGTACAACAGCATAATTGTTTTTTGATAGTCTGTCACACCCATTTTTAAGGACAAAAATAGGATGCATAAAAGACTCATGTGCGCCCCAGGAAACAGTCGCACACATAAGTTGACAAATTACAAAGTATCATCACAGTGCTTATTACATAACGAATAAGTATTTAAGACATAGTCTTGAACGATAGGTAATAATAACTAATAGTAATTCTTCAGCGGAAACTCCACACAGGGACACGGTTGACTGGTTGACACCAAGACTAGTACTCATTCCGATAATCTTCCTCTATATCTTCATCTGTTATGGTGGAAATAGCAAGGGTGAGTCCATGTCGAACTCAACAAATATAACACAGGGTTCATGAGGCTCAAAAAGGCTAGACATTGTTTAACTGCGTTTAGCTTTTAATCATATATTAGCAATTGAGTAGCATCAAGATAAACCGCTTCCCATTAAAGAACCAATGATCAATTGTAATAAGGATAATGAATAGTATTAACATGAGCAAATAATAATCAACAATAATTAAGCATGATATAACAGTTATGATCAACTATTCCATAAGAATCCCCAAGGTCGCTCGTATCCGTGAGCACGGCTAGTATACCAGTTTTTAACTCTGCGCAGAGGTGTACACTTTCACTGTGAGTCATGATTTCCAAATAAATGGGGAGATCAAGCCCAAACACCCGAGAACCATATAAAGCCACTCAAAAGTTCGTCTAACAAGTTAGGGCCATTAGATTCACTCGGCAGGCAGATGTAGAACCCCCCTTCCCTGTGGCACAACAACCGCAGCCTATACACACTAGGCCAGGGGCTCGCACTACACCCAACGTGGCAAGCCTTTCTTACGCCATTTAAGGTAACCACTAACAAGCTAGAAAAGGTCTCTTGAACAACTAGAGCCAGGGCCATATAGCCCTCACAGCTGTACTGTATATCCCGGTTATTACTTACAGATAAGTCCTTATGGAGAGAAACCAGAGCATCAAGATAATACACATGCTCTAGCCCCCTTTTAACAGTAATAAAATCATCTTAATAGTTGATTGCTTAATCCATTAATCAAATTACAAAATCATTGTTCTTAGTTTAAGCACTAGCAGTAGCTACCCATATGCATTCCCAAGGTTGACAAGGAATCAAGATAACAATCACTAAGTTATAATCTCTAAGGTTGTCAAGGTAAGCACATGCATATGTATGACAATTCAATGTATAGGTAACAAGGATAGTCCTGTGTTATACTTTCCTTGATCAAAGCTTTCCAAGTGATACTGCTGACTTGGCTAAAAGTAATACTCCGAATCGTCCAGATACTGCTCACCTTCTATACTCGATCATCAATCAACAACACACATGCATTCAATCAAACAAACACGAAGCAAACAATGAGATACAATTAGAACAATACACCAACAGTAGCAAAACAGTAATAAAAGTTTATAAAACTCTTCTACACGTTTCTACGATCACACAGACGCAAAGATCACCAAATTCGGAGTTAAAACGTGAAAGTTATGAATTTTCTAAGATTTCCTATAGATAAATAAATACTTAATTATAAACTCGAAAAAATAAATTATTAAAACTAAATGTACAACTACACTAACATGTAGAGCTCGCAAATACGAACCTAATGCAACTTGAACGGATCAAATCGGAGTTAAAACATGGAAGATATGATCTAGACAAGATTGTATATATATGTATTTCTATTGTATTTCAGGATTTATTTTTCTAAAGGAAAACGGCAATAAAGTGGGTGTGACATAATGATGATGTCAACAAGCTAGTTAAGCAAACTGGGCAACCGGATGGACGGGCGGTTCTGCTATTGGACAAACTAACCACAGTTGCATCTACTGAACGTGAATAAGGATGAGCTCTCAAAGACATACAATGAATGAATTGATATAAAGAGATAGAATTTTCAATATGCCTGTAGATGTATATCACAGGAAGTAAAACATGGACAATATGCCTGTAGATGTATATCACAGGAAGAAAAACATGGACAATACGATCGGCGGCAGCGGTGGCGGCGGAAAACTTGCCGGTGCAGTTCGGTTAATCAGTCGGCGGCTACACGTCCTTCTCAGCAAGATCGGAAACAAGGGCTGCGGTTTTTGTGCGAGACGACGGCGGCGCGTTGATGGGAAAGTGAACACGGAGGGGGCTTCACGAGCTTTATAAGGCCACCCAAATCCTAGGAAGCCAGGACTCGGTGTCGGACCTGGCCTGGATCAGAGTTCGACTCATGTTCGGCTTACCCTTTGGCTTGGCAGCGCACCGATAAGCCCAGCGGCAAGGAAGTGCTTAACTACGTACTAAGCTTAACACGTCCTGGCAGCAGCTAGGCCAACAGACCAAACGAGCGGGAGCTCGGGCCAAAGAGCAAGCAGGCCAGATGGATCACCAGGCCGAAAAGGAGAGGGAGAAGGTTTTCTTTCTCTTTTTCTTTTCTAATTTCTTTTCCCAAAACACACTTTTCAACATATTTTGAATCAGTCAAAAATCAAACTAAAACCAGTCACACAAGAAAATATGCAGCAGCATGAATGCATCACCATGTTCCTAAACTCATATTGATTTTTAATCTTCAAATAAAATATTATTTCTCTATATTAAATATGCACAATCAATAACTCAATAAATCCATTTTAAACTAATTAAAATTCTTGCTAAATTTTTTGGGTGTTACATAGTCTTAGATGGCAAGCTAAATTTCAAAGTGGCTACTCTAACCATATTTAGTCCATAGTACATTAGTGCTATATACACTAGTACACAAAGTTTATTGGAGGCGGGCGCCTCCAACCAATCAAAGATCACTGTTAATGGAGGAACTATGGAGGCGATTGCAATACCTGCCTCGGTTAATCGATTAACAGAGGCGGATGCTTTAGGATGCACGCCTCGGTTAATCAATAAAAAAACAAAAAAATCCACGAGCCCAACGGAGAGCCCGTTCTCAGCCCAGTAGCTGGATCTGGTACCGCTGTCGCTCGCCGTGCTGCATGCAGGAGCATGCACCTCCACGACGCCGACCTCCGCCATGGATCCAGACCGCCGCTGTCGCCGGATCCAGGCGCATCTGACCCCTCCTCGCCAGATCCGGGCACGACCGGCCTCCTCCATGCCAGATCTAGAGCATGCCCCTGGCATCATAGCGCTGACGTGACAGGTGCTTGGCGCCAGCCTCATTGGTGCCGAGGCTTGGCGCCGTAGATCTTGGCGCCAAGCCCTGATGACAAAAGGGCCCATTTTCTTTTTTTTCTTCCTCTCTCTCCCCTTTCTTCCTCTCCCGCGCCTGCCGCCACCGTCGAGCTCGCCCGCCCGACCGTCAGCAGTCCCACCCGGTCGCGGCGCCCGGCCACCCGAGCCCCGCACCCGCGGCGTCTGTGCCGTGCACGCCTGCGCTGTCCTCCCCGCCCGCGGCGTCCACGTCGTCCACGCTCGGCCGCCCGTGCCCCGCGCCATGCCTATCGTGCGCGCCCACGTCGTGCCCCGCCCCACGTCGTGTCGTGCGCGCCCGTGGCGTCCGCACCGTTCAGCCCGCCCTGTCCCACGCCATGCACGCTCGCGCTATCCGCGCTGCGGTCGCGGCGTCCGCCTACCTGGCCTGGCCATCCAGTCCCAGCCGTCCGCGTCGTCCGCCCTGCCCCGTGCCGTGCGCGCCCGCACCGTCCGCGCTGCGGTCGCGACTTCCGCCTGCCTGGGCCGGCCATCCCGTGCCGTCCGCCCCGCCCTGGGCCATGCGCGCTCATGCCGTTCGCGCTGTGGTCGCGGCATCCGCCTCCCCGGCCTGACCGTCCTGCCTCGGCGCGACCGCCTGCGCCGTCCACCCCGCCCCACGCCCGCGCCGTCTGCCCTGTCCCGCGCAAGGTAGAACTAGTTGTATAACTTTGTTAGTAGTTTCTAATAGTTAGTGAAATAGTTATATATTTAGTAGTGCTTGACATAGTTTGATAGTTACTTGACATAGTTAGTTTGATAGTTACTTGACATAGTTAGTAGTGCTTAGTAGTATTTTGTAGTGAATTGATAGTAAATATGACGACGTTGGTAGTTTATTGATTTAGTGATATAGATATGTAAATAGGTACAAACATAGATACATAGGTACTTAGATGTAGTTATTTTTGGTAAGATTTAGCTAATTAGTTATTAGATTATATCCATATACTTAGTTGTTAACCTATTTACTTAGGTTCTAGTTAGTTAGTATGTATTAGATTACTATATAAAAACTACTTTGGACTAAACTCGGTGTTTGTATTTGTGTATGGAATACTAGATGGATAACCTAGTGAGCATATATCATGGAGGCACTGTGGAACGAGATCTCTATGGATATGTTGAGTTTGTTGACATGCAAAGTGTGCCTGTGCTATTTAATGAGAAGCCATTATTTAGTGAGTTGGCTGCAAAGGCTCGGGAGGAGGTACATTGCCATGAAGATGATGGCATCGTAGTTGAGGGTGTACTTCACCTAGGTTTCCCTCCCAACATGCTAAGGAAGATGATCTTAATAGGGTGTGTAGATCAGTGGAAGAACTATGTGAGATCGGCTATGAAGAGCCAATTCCAAAGTTTGGACGTGGTTGTGCATCGGGTGTTAGTTGATCCCATCCCTCTTGGGTTTTCCCCACCAATGGGTGAGCAGGCATACTTCGACCCTCCCGTCCCGGAACGTGATGTGGATGCGGAGGTTCCTCCTACCATTCCCGATGCCCAATCTGCCTCCAATGATGTGGTAGATCCTCCTCAGGAGATCCCTTTGACACAGAATCATCTGAGTAAGTGTCAATTTGACATCGTTTTTTCTTTGTAGCTTAGTCTCTTCTTTTCACCCACTTTTCTTATCATATCCTCCTATTTGTGGCTATGTTGCATGATACATTCCTGACAATGAGGGCGCTCCTCCTGCTGATGCTCAAATCCAAATTGGAGATGAAATCCGTGCCTCCAATAGTGTTAAAATTATGAATGATTCAGGGCCATATGAGATCGCAAGGGCTGTTGATTCTGACGATGATCATCCCGTTAGAGAGCTCACAGAGAGTGACGTTGAGATGCTGAGGCATATCTTCCCCAGCCGTCGTGATCCTATGGTTTATGAGTTTAGTGATCTTACTCATTCAGATCAGGCGTTTGCAAAAGGACGTGATGATGAGCTGCAGGAAGCTCCAAAGGCTGGTCCTAGCATGGAGATTGAGAAGGGGAGGATTTTCAATGACCTTCCTGCATTGAAGAGGTGGCTGCAGGCGTTTGCAGTGATACGTAAGAAACCTTACAAGGTCCTGCATTTCTATGCTAAGCGGTGTTACACGGTTGTGTGTGACAAGGAACGCTGCCCATGAAGGGTTTGTGCAAGAAAGCAAAAGGTCTTCGGAAAGTGGAAGATCACAAGAGTTGTCGGGCCACAAACTTATGCTTCACATGACCTCAGCATGAAGCATCGGCAATTGACATTTACCCTCATTGCCAAGCGGTTGATGAAAGTATTACAGGGAGAGCCGAACATAAAGGTCAGGATAATTATCAAAATAGTTAATGAGGTCTATGGAGGATATGACATAACTTATGGCAAAGCCTGGAGGGCTAAGCAGTAGGCATGGAAGATGATATATGGGGACTGGGAGGATGGCTACGAGCAGCTTCTAGTACTTCTCAATGCAATCAAAGTGGTGAATCTAGGCATGCATTATGAGTACATCCCTAGACCAGACGCATGGAAGGATGGGAGGCAGATATGCTTCCGTACTTTCTGGTGCTTTCCTTAGTGTGTCGAGGCCTTTAACTTCCGTCTAGTCTTCTCCATTGATGGTACATTCTTGATTGGCAAGTACTGTGGCACACTTCTTATAGCCATATCGTGTGACGCAAACAACAAGCTTGTTCCTTTGGCATTTGCTTTAGTTGAGAGGGAGAACAATGATAGCTAGGGATGGTTCTTGAGGCTAGTCTGGATACATGTGGTTGGACCTGACAGGGAGGTGGGCGTCATATCTAATAGGCACCAGGGCATACTTAATGCCGTGCGAGAGGAGATAAAAGGGTATGCACCTTTGCACCATCGTTGCTGTACCCGGCACCTTGCCGAGAATCTACTCCGGAAGGATGGTGTCAAGGATAATTTTGATCTTTTCTAGGAGACGCTTGACAGCTTGAGGATAGGTACTTCTGGAGGAAGTTAGAGGAGGTCAAAACTGCATCTAATGGAGAAGGTAGACAATGGCTGACAGGTTTGATGAGAGATGTGGAGAAATGGACAAGAGCTCACGATGTAGGTGGTTGGAGATACGAGTTTTAGTGCAGCAACATGGTCGAGTCTTTCAATAAGTTGCTGCTAGGGATTCATGGTATGCCCGTGAACGCTATCGTGCAATTCACATTCTACAAGCTTGTTGCCTGGTTCAACGATAGACACGCCCATGCATTGCAGTTTGCAGAGTGATGGTAAGATTTAGGCTCCAACACCATAGGCACATCTAGAGAAGGCGAAGAAGAGGGCTGGCACACATGAGGTCATATGTTTTGACCATGCCACGGGGATATATGAGGTAAAGCATACCGGCGATACCACGTCTGATGGCGATGTCCAAGAGTCGAGGATTCATGTGGTATTCCTCTAAGATTTCTGATGCACTTGTGGTAAACCAAGACAATATCACTTTGTACGTTCTCACCTTGTGGCAGCTGCTAGGCATCGCAACTATGATATCGAGGCCAGGAAACTCATGAGTTCAGTGTGGACACACTTGTCCAAACATGGAGGCCCCACTTCGTGCCTTTCCGAGACCCTGGAGAGTGGCCTCCATATGACGGTCCAAAGTATGTTGCGGATCTAGCTTACCAGTGGGACAAGCAGGGTTCTAGAAAGAGGACGAGACACAGGATGGTTATGGATCAGATACCCGGTAGAACATTGAAGGGTCGAGATGGCGGACTAGAGGGGAGGGGTGAATAGTCCTTTCTAAAAAAATAATCGCGTCGGCAAACCGAAACAAATGCGGAATTAAAACTATCGGTCTAGCCAAGACTACACCCCTCTATCTAAGTTCACAAGCACCTCACAAAGATCCTAATTATGTAACTAAGGTGCTTTCCTTAGCAAGAGCTCTCCTAAACAATTCTAGAGCAAGGTCACACAAACCTATGCACTAGTACTTTAGCAAAGCCGGGGAGCTCCTACACAATTCTAGTAAGCAAAAGCACGAAGCCACCTATGCTCACTAGCAATGCTCAATATCAAGGCAACTGATGCCAAACTAGAGAGCGCAAATTACTTAGCTACACAAACTAAGCAATATGACTAACAAGGTTATACAAACCAAATTAGCCATGCAACGGGAGCTACTTCTAAGCTACACAAGCAAGAAGGTAACTAGCTAACTACATAAGCAAACTAGTTACAGGAGCAACTACACAAGCACAAGTATATGAATGTAAATACAAGCTTGTGAATCGAAAGCAAACCACCGAGAAGATGTACACAATGTTGACACGGTGGTTTTTCACCGAGGTTCACTTGGTTGCCACCAAGCTAGTCCTCGTTGTGGCGATACACCCACTTGATGGATCACGAACTAATTGACTATCAAGAGTCAAACCCTCAGCGGGTGCCGCACATCCACTCTCAAGATGGGGATCCTCCAAGCCACGAGCTTTACTAGAGTTGCTCTTCGCGATCCCCGCGGGGTGAGCACAATCCCCCTCACACTTGAAGCACTTGATGTGAGCCAAATTTCTTTTCTCAATTTGATTCTTGCTCATCATCTTGGTATCTTGGATTTGCATTGGATGTCTTCCTCTTCCACCCCTTCTTGTTTTCTTTTTCTTCTTCTCATGCTCAACGTGTGGCTTTGGTTGAGGCTCTTCTTGTTGCTTCACTAGTTTCTTACTTGGGCACATTGAGGTGTAGTGACCCCATGTATGGCACTTGAAGCACTTGCGTTTGAGCCTTTCTTCTTCTTTCTTCAACTTGAGCTTCTCTAAGTTGGGGCATGTTTGGTGAAGATGACCCACTTCATGGCATCGGTAGCACATGAAATGAGAGAGCTTCTCTCGAGCTAGCTTCTTCATCTTCCTTTCTCTTTTCTTTTCCCCTTTGGTCATATTCCTCTTGCTCTTGTTGAAACCAAGGCCACTCTTGTCACCAAAGTTTCTTTGAGTTTTCAACATATGCTTAAAGGTGACTTTTGAGTTGTAGCACCTCTCTAACTTGTTGCTCAATTTCTTCACTTCACTTTTGAGCTCATTGTTCTCCTTCAAAATGTTAGTCTCACAAGACATAGAAGTAGAACAAGCATATATATGTGAAGAACATGGCATATCTAATAAGTCATCACAAGAGGTGGATACATGCTTTCTTCCTACATCACATGGGTTAGTCACATTTTGCAATTGATCATTTGATCCATGTGATGAGCTCTTATTAATTTTAATTTTCTTTAATAACATCTTAAAGAGAGAAGCATGTTTTTGTACCAAATTATCATGAGCAACACTAAGTTCCTGATGAGCCAATTTTAGCTCCTCATGTGAACAAGTAGTAACATAAAGTAGATGCTTCTGTTGTTCACATGTGGTTTTTAGAAATGAGTTTTTATTTTCCAATTTCATGGTTTTAGCTTTCTCATTTTCTAAATACATGTTCATGCTAGCAAGTCTACTAACAAGCTCATCATATGAATCAACATGATCAATCACATTATCATTTGATACCTTTATGTCACCTAGTGACATGAAGCAATGTGATGTAGTGGATGGGCTTATAGTAGCATCATCAAGGCCCGAGCATGAACCAACGTTGTCACCATCAAGTGTGCTTGGGGTAGAAACATCACTTGCAACACTTGATGCATCATCACCATCCTTGTCAAGTGAACTTGTGGTAGATCGATTATCATCATCACTTGACCATGAGGTGGAGCAATCCTCCACAACCATCGTGTTGTGGTCATGCTCAACATCATCATGTGCAACCTCCTTGGGCTTGACATCATCGTCATCATCGGTGATAGCTCCATACTTTTCATTGAGATAGGCCCATATCTCATGAGCAGATTTGAGGTCCATGATCTTACCAAAGATGCTATCATCCAAAGATCTATACATGATGTTAGTAGCTTGGATGTCAAGATCTAGGCATTTCTCTTGTGCTTGAGTTAGATTATCTTCATCCAACACATGAGAAAAGCCTACATCTACCATCCACCACATTTGAGGGCAAATAGACTTAAAATTGCATATCATCCAATTTTTCCACCGTGCAAAGTGTGTGCCATCAAACATGTGAGGACAATCAACATCTAGTCTATATTCTGCCATCCTCTCGGGTCAGTGAAGACCATAAATGAGAGACTGGGCTCCGATACCAATTGAAGGGTCGAGATGGCGGACTAAAGGGGGGTGAATAGTCCTTTCTAAAAAAATAATCGCGTCGGCAAACCGAAACAAATGCGGAATTAAAACTATCGGTCTAGCCAAGACTACACCCCTCTATCTAAGTTCACAAGCACCTCACAAAGATCCTAATTATGTAACTAAGGTGCTTTCCTTAGCAAGAGCTCTCCTAAACAATTCTAGAGCAAGGTCACACAAACCTATGCACTAGTACTTTAGCAAAGCCGGGGAGCTCCTACACAATTCTAGTAAGCAAAAGCACGAAGCCACCTATGCTCACTAGCAATGCTCAATAGCAAGGCATCTAATGCCAAACTAGAGAGCGCAAATTACTTAGCTACACAAACTAAGCAATATGACTAACAAGGTTACACAAACCAAATTAGCCACGCAACGGGAGCTACTTCTAAGCTACACAAGCAAGAAGGTAACTAGCTAACTACACAAGCAAACTAGTTACAGGAGCAACTACACAAGCACAAGTATATGAATGTAAATACAAGCTTGTGAATCGAAAGCAAACCACCGAGAAGATATACACAATGTTGACACGGTGGTTTTTCACCGAGGTTCACTTAGTTGCCACCAAGCTAGTCCCCGTTGTGGCGATACACCCACTTGATGGATCACGAGCTAATTGACTATCAAGAGTCAAACCCTCAGCGGGTGCCGCACATCCACTCTTAAGATGGGGATCCTCCAAGCCATGAGCTTTACTAGAGTTTCTCTTGGTGATCCCCGCGGGGTGAGCACAATCCCCCTCACAAATCCTCCTCCGGAGCCATGCACAATCTCCACGCGTGCTTCAACGGAGTCGCAAGCCACCAAACCGTCTAGGAGGTGGCAACCTCCAAGAGTAACAAGCACCACCGGCTTGCAACATGATCACCTAGTGCCACTCGATGCAGTCCTCTCGATGCAACGCACTAGAATCGCTCTCTCACTCGATCCGATGAACACTATCAAGCATGAGTGAGTTAGAGGGCTTCCAAGCACTACCACATAAGCCACCAAGGCCAAAGTGTGCTCAGCTATCGGCTAAGGCCGGCCAAGGCATCTATTTATAACCCCATGGTCAAATAGAGCCGTTACCCCTTCACTGGGCAGATTTCAGGACGATCGGACGCGCCGGTCGTAACTGACCGGACGCGCTCAACCGCGTCCGATTCTCCAACGGTCACTGCGCGCCAACGGTCAAACCAATGACCAGACGCGCCGCTGCCACGACCGGACGCGCCCCTCGCAACGACCGGACGCGCCGTTGTCACGACCGGACGCGCCGATCGCACAGTACCGCGCGTGCAACGACATGACCGGATGCGCTCCACGCAACGACCGGACGCGATAGTGCCAGCATCCGGTTAGAGTCCAGTAAGCTCCTTCCATGATCGGACGTGTCCGATCGTACATGATCGGACGCGCGTCGCGTCCGATCATCACTCCTGCGCTCTCTGCCCCTCTGGACACCTGACCGGACGCGCCAGTCCCGTGAAGGACCGAACGCACCGGTCGCGCGCTATGCTTCTGCGCACAGGTGAACTGACTAGACGCGCTGGTCAAGCCAGACCAGCGTCCGGTCACTCACCCTAGGCACGCTGACCGAATGAACTGACCGGACGCGCTGGTCAAGCCGTGACCGCGTCCGGTGCAGCGTCCGGTCACCTCTGTGACCTCCATTCGCCTCCATTTCTTTTCTGACTTCCGGCGTAGTGGAAAATAGGCATTTCAACTCCTCGAAAACGCCTGAATCCCACGCTCGCAAGCTCGGTGGGAGGGAGAGAAGGACCCAAACCCTCTCTACCGCTTAAACTTCAACGCCTTCGTAAATGTGCCAGCACCAACAAGTGAACATCACCTTGTGCACGTGTGTTAGCATTTTTACAAATATTTTCTTCGAAGGAATTAGGCACTCAACTTGCCTCGCCACTCGATCCTAACACGTATGCACAGTTAGGTCGCTCAAGTGGCACTAGATGACCGATATGCAAACAAGTTTGCCCCTCTTAATAGTACGGCCATCTATCCTAAAACCCGGTCATCAACTTCTCTACACACCTATGACCGGTGAAGTGGAAATGCCCTAGGTTATACCTTTGCCTTGCGCATTCCACTCTATCTCCTCTGATGTTGATGCAACACATGCACCAACCATATCACAAATGATATGATCCACATCATATCATCATGTGACCTTGGTCTATTGATCTTGACCTCACTTGCTCTTCACCATTGCGTCGGTCCATCGGCGCCAAGTCATGCTCAAGCTTCACCGTCACACGTGGTCCCTCACTCCAAAGCCTCTGACTTGCCCTTCACACTTGCAACCGGTCCGTCGAGCCAAACCTCATCTTGATCTTCGCCACCTTGGCCACATGACTCCATGTCATGTCTCATATGCAATGAGCTCCTTCATGACACCATCACCTCTGGACTAATCTCCTGTGTATCTCACATAACCACATATTAGTCCACCTAAGTTGTCACTCAATTACCAAAACCAAACAAGGACCTTTCAATCTCCCCCTTTTTGGTAATTGATGACAACTCTACAAAGATATGGAAATTAAGTTCTTTTAGACTTTATGCCACTTATCCAACATTTAAGCTCTATGTTAGAATTTGGATAAGCACCATAAAATCTGACTTGGTAGTGATAACTCCCCCTACATATGTGCTCAAATGGTTTGGTTTCAAGCTTGCACATGTGCATAAATATGAAATTTGTGGGAGGGTTAGCACTACTAAGTGATGCTAAGGTGTATAGAATAAACCTTTGTAGCTTGATACCAATTAGTAGCTTGATACCATTTGAAAATCACAAGTTTGCCACCATCCTTAGCATCATGAGTAGCTAGACATCAAAAACACTAGAAACCTTGTGAGATCAACATTATAAGCAAGGTTCTAGTTTTTTGCATGATAATCATAAGTCTAGCTAACATCCTATGCATGCTAGTTATCAAATCATCATTCAAGTTCTATAACTAGCATACACCACACAAGCATGCATATTGAATTTAAGAACTTATGCAATGCAAGCAAGCACATGAATTATGCACATATCAAATGTAATCAATCAAAGTTCATGAGCTTGCTCCCCCTACTTGTGTGCTTTCTTTATCCAAGAATGTTTGATCCCCTTACATTCTTCAATGTTACTCCCTCTTTGTCCATGTCCATGTCCAATCTTTCCAATCTCTCCCCAAAGCTCAAAAAGCTTTCATATCTTTGTCCAACTTCTCCCACTTTGTCATCAATTTCCATAAAAGGTGTTCTTCTCAATTGATACAAAGGCTTGTATTGGGGTAGATGGTTGAGACTTGAATATTGCATTTTTTATGGACATTACCATATCTATTGAAATGACAAACTTTATGGTTGCTCTTGAGATACCACATAGGATCTTTGACCTTGATACCAATCAGTGGGGCTCCACCCCCTATGTCATAGCATGTGTCATTCACTTGAGATACCACTTGAAGATGAGGGTAGCATTTCTTGATTTGATCACTTAAGGTTGAGGATCACTTGTGGAACCACCGTCTTGTATAAATGATATCATGTGTAGAAATACCACGAATAAGTGTGTGATACCAATTTGAAGAATCCTCTATCATAGAACCACTTGTAGGATTTGTCAATATGATCTTTTCTTGAACATTTGCTATCTTTATGAGTACCAGTTGTAGGATATCACTTGTAGATCATGATCTAGACACCACTTGTAAATACCAATTGAAGAAATATTTTGAGTTTAGATACCATTTGAAACACCCTAGATATCCATTTCTATTGTTGTCTTGTGCTTGTACCCATATCATTGTCATGAGCTTCTAGTATGACTTGAACTAAGTTGATTTGCCTAAAGATTCTAAGTCCGGTTTGATCCAATGACAAGCTTCTTCACTCCTCATGCTAAGGGTTATCTTGCCAATGTTGTACTTGTCACTTGTTAGCAATCCAAACTAGATCAAGTACTTGGGTTCACTAGCTCATGAACAAATTTATACATATACCACTAGATCATTTAAATAATACAAGCAATAGTGGTAGGCTATGAATTTAAACATTTCATTTGTTATGCATGATCCTAGTAAGCATGTACTATATGCACTAATCACATACTAGTAAGGGATGAAATGATCATGCACATTGCAATGATACCTTTGTTATGTTGGAGTAGAGGATAGTCACATAGATTCCAATTCATTACTCTAATAGCAATGTGAAGTCCAATTTATAAGCTTGGTGAAGATCAATCATTATAGAGAAATCCATTCTTCACCCGTATGATATGAGAACCACTAATAATCAAGTGCATTATCTCTTGTTGTGGTTGGCTTGCTTTTTCTCTTTGATCAATGCTTGCATGAGAGAAGTACTTATGATACCAATTTTATAACCATGACTAGCTCTTTTTTGGGTGTTGCTTGTTTTTCTTGATCAACCCTATTGATTGCTTCAATTAAGCATCTCAAATGTCCCTTGAATTCATCACTTCCATGTTAGCCTTCCTAGCCAGTGCTCGGTTTACCCACCCATGGGCAGCAAGCCCCCTCAGCAGGGAGAAGTGACCTCTCTCCAAAGAACCATCCTTGACACTTACTTGAATTGCCTTTGATTGATTGATCTATGGACTTAACTTGATGAGTAACCTTGAATTATTCTTTAAGTCATTTTCTTTCTACCAAATGATCTCCAATTATTACTAGAACTTGAACCTCATCTTCATCTTGAGTTTGATCTTCATTTTCAAATTTGAGTACCAAATTTGTACACTAAATACATTCCACAATCAATGCCCTTGTACTCATTTCTTGTCATGCTTCTAGATCAATTCAAAACCAAACTTAGGTGCCTCAAACACTTATAAATAAGTTTCCAACTTGAGGACCTTTCACTTAAAGTGACTCTAGATCAATCCAATAATTGTCACTTTTCTGGCAGATTCTGTTCCCTTCAAAGAATAATTCATATCTCTCAATGTATAGGTCCAAATGCCATTAAATTTGGTGGAGATGTGAATTACTAAGTAATCTAGCAACTGTAAAAATTTGAGCTTCATTTGACTTCTAGATTGCTACTAGATTTCAAATCTTCCATCACTGCTACATGCTGAAAACTGCTGCACTATAGCTGACAAGATGTGCTCTAAAACCATAGCATTTCTCATCCAATTATCATGAAATTTATACAGCATCTCATATCATAAGTTTAGAGCATGCATACCAAATTTCAAGCCAATCCAATATGATTCAGTCACTCAAACTCAAACTTGATCTCAGCTAGCTCAGATTTTTAATAATGGACAGATTTCAATACATTGAGCTATACTTCACCAAATTGAATCAAACTTGAAACTAACTTGTTTGAACATTTTCATAAGACATATATCCATTCAATCCACTTACTAAATGTCATCTCATGAATTTGTCCAACACAAATCAATCCAAATTTGATTGCTAGGCATTTAATCCATTCAATCATCTCATAGCAAACAACATTGCATATATATCCAATTCAATCAACTCATATGCACCCAAATAAAATGATCAACTAGAGATATACCTTGGTTATCACATGATCATCCTTTTAGCAAGCTCCAACTCAAATATTTGCAAGCCATCAAATATATCCAATAAATCACCACAATCTTGAATGTTGCACTTGTATGTTGTAGCATTTGGACTCCACTTATTTTGACTTGGCATTGGGATAGAATATGCACTAAGCTTTAAAACTTGATTCAACATATGATGACCAATATGAATCCAAATGAATCAAGCCTCCAATGCCGATGGTACCTACAAGCAATCATCCACTTTTTGATGGTACCCAAACAAGTTTGGGTTCTCTCAAGTTAGGAGCAACATACTTAGGCAAAGCCTTAGTATGGGTAGCAGGATGTTTTGCAATTCCAACCAATGAGGTACCATTTCCATCCTTTCTAAGCATGTTAGTATTATTAATTGAACTAGGCTTAGAATTATTACCTAGGGGACATGAATGAGCCATGTGTCCCCTTTCCCGGTATGAATAGCATCTTCTCTTTGGTTGAGCCTTTTCTTCCTTGCTCATGTGATGCTCTTCATTGCCTTGCCTCTCATGAGTTGCTTGAGCATTCTTCTCAAGCTTGGTAGGACACCCCGAGGCAAAGTGTCACATATCTTCACACTTGAAGCACTTGATGTGAGCCAAATTTCTTTTCTCAATTTGATTCTTGCTCATCATCTTGGTATCTTGAATTTGCATTGGATGCCTTCCTCTTCCACCCTTTCTTGTTTTTTTTTCTTCTTCTCATGCTCAACGTGTGGCTTTGGTTGAGGCTCTTCTTGTTGCTTCACTAGTTTCTTGCTTGGGCACATTGAGGTGTAGTGACCCCATGTATGGCACTTGAAGCACTTGCATTTGAGCCTTTCTTCTTCTTTCTTCAACTTGAGCTTCTCTAAGTTGGGGCATATTTGGTGAAGATGACCCACTTCATGGCATCGGTAGCACATGAAATGAGAGAGCTTCTCTTGAGCTAGCTTCTTCATCTTCCTTTCTCTTTTCTTTTCCCCTTTGGTCATATTCCTCTTGCTCTTGTTGAAACCAAGGCCACTCTTGTCACCAAAGTTTCTTTGAGTTTTCAACATATGCTCAAAGGTGACTTTTGAGTTGTAGCACCTCTCTAACTTGTTGCTCAATTTCTTCACTTCACTTTTGAGCTCATTGTTCTCCTTCAAAATGTTAGTCTCACAAGACATAGAAGTAGAACAAGCATATATATGTGAAGAACATGGCATATCTAATAAGTCATCACAAGAGGTGGATACATGATTTCTCCCTACATCACATGGGTTAGTCACATTTTGCAATTGATCATTTGATCCATGTGATGAGCTCTCATTAATTTTAATTTTCTTTAATAACATCTTAAAGAGAGAAGCATGTTCTTGTACCAAATTATCATGAGCAACACTAAGTTCCTCATGAGCCAATTTTAGCTCCTCATGTGAACAAGTAGTAACATAAAGTAGATGCTTTTGTTGTTCACATGTGGTTTTTAGAAATGAGTTTTTATTTTCTAATTTCATGGTTTTAGCTTTCTCATTTTCTAAAGACATGTTTATGCTAGCAAGTCTACTAACAAGCTCATCATATGAATCAACATGATCAATCACATTATCATTTGATACCTTTATGTCACCTAGTGACATGAAGCAATGTGATGTAGTGGATGGGCTTATAGTAGCATCATCAAGGCCCGAGCATGAACCAACGTTATCACCATCAAGTGTGCTTGGGGTAGAAACATCACTTGCAACACTTGATGCATCATCACCATCCTTGTCAAGTGAACTTGTGGCAGATCGATCATCATCATCACTTGACCATGAGGTGGAGCAATCCTCCACAACCATCGTGTTGTGGTTATGCTCAACATCATCATGTGCAACCTCCTTGGGCTTGACATCATCGTCATCATCGGTGATAGCTCCATACTTTTCATTGAGATAGGCCCATATCTCATGAGCGGATTTGAGGTCCATGATCTTACCAAAGATGCTATCATCCAAAGATCTATACATGATGTTAGTAGCTTGGATGTCAAGATCTAGGCATTTCTCTTGTGCTTGAGTTAGATTATCTTCATCCAACACATGAGAAAAGCCTACATCTACCATCCACCACATTTGAGGGCAAATAGACTTAAAATTGCATATCATCCAATTTTTCCACCGTGCAAAGTGTGTGACATCAAACATGTGAGGACAATCAACATCTAGTCCATATTCCGCCATCCTCTCGGGTCGGTGAAGACCACAAATGAGAGACCGGGCTCTGATACCAATTGAAGGGTCGAGATGGCGGACTAGAGGGGGGGTGAATAGTCCTTTCTAAAAAAATAATCACGTCGGCAAACCGAAACAAATGCGGAATTAAAACTATCGGTCTAGCCAAGACTACACCCTTCTATCTAAGTTCACAAGCACCTCACAAAGATCCTAATTATATAACTAAGGTGCTTTCCTTAGCAAGAGCTCTCCTAAACAATTCTAGAGTAAGGTCACACAAACCTATGCACTAGTACTTTAGCAAAGCCGGGGAGCTCCTACACAATTCTAGTAAGCAAAAGCACGAAGCCACCTATGCTCACTAGCAATGCTCAATAGCAAGGCAACTAATGTCAAACTAGAGAGCGCAAATTACTTAGCTACACAAACTAAGCAATATGACAAAAAAGGTTACACAAACCAAATTAGCCACGCAACGAGAGCTACTTCTAAGCTACACAAGCAAGAAGGTAACTAGCTAACTACACAAGCAAACTAGTTACAGGAGCAACTACACAAGCACAAGTATATGAATGTAAATACAAGCTTGTGAATCGAAAGCAAACCACCGAGAAGATGTACACAATGTTGACACGGCGGTTTTTCACCGAGGTTCACTTGGTTGCCACCAAGCTAGTCCCCGTTGTGGCGATACACCCACTTGATGGATCACGAGCTAATTGAATATCAAGAGTCAAACCCTCAGCGGGTGCCGCACATCCACTCTCAAGATGGGGATCCTCCAAGCCACGAGCTTTACTAGAGTTGCTCTTCGCGATCCCCGCGGGGTGAGCACAATCCCCCTCACAAATCCTCCTCCGGAGCCACGCACAATCTCCACGCGTGCTTCAACGGAGTCGCAAGCCACCAAGCCGTCTAGGAGGTGGCAACCTCTAAGAGTAACAAGCACCACCGGCTTGCAACACGATCACCTAGTGCCACTCGATGCAGTCCTCTCGATGCAACGCACTAGAATCGCTCTCTCACTCGATCCGATGAACACTATCAAGCATGAGTGAGTTAGAGGGCTTCCAAGCACTACCACATAAGCCACCAAGGCCAAAGTGTGCTCAGCTACCGGCCATGGCCAGCCAAGGCATCTATTTATAACCACATGGTCAAATAGAGCCGTTACCCCTTCACTGGGCAGATTTTGGGACGACCGGACGCGCCGGTCGTAACTGACCGGACGCGCTCAACCGCGTCCGATTCTCCAACGGTCACTGCGTGCCAACGGTCAAACCAACGACCGGACGCGCCGCTGCCACGACCGGACATGCCCCTCGCAACGACCGGACACGCCGTTGTCACGATCGGACGCGCCGATCGCACAGTATCGCGCGTGCAACGACATGACCGGACGCGCTCCACGCAACGACCGGATGCGACAGTGCCAGCGTCCGTTTGAGTCCAGTAAGCTCCTTCCATGATCGGACGCGTCCGATCGTACATGACCGGATGTGCCTCGTGTCCGATCATCACTCCTACGCTCTCTGCCCTCTGGACGCCTGACCGGACGCGCTAGTCCCGTGAAGGACCGGACGCGCCGGTCACGCGCTATGTTTCTGCGCACAGGTGAACTGACCGGACGCGCTGGTCAGGCCAGACCAGCGTTCGGTCACTCACCCTAGGCACGCTGACCGAATGAACTGACCGAACGCGCTGGTCAAGCCGTGACCGCGTCCGGTGCAGCGTCCGGTCACCTCTGTGACCTCCGTTCGCCTTCATTTCTTTTCTGAACTCTGGCGTAGTGGAAAATAGGCATTTCAACTCCTCGAAAACGCCTGAATCTCACGCTCGCAAGCTCGGCGGGAGGGAGAGAAGGACCCAAACCCTCTCTACCACTTAAACTTCAACGCCTTCGTAAATGTGCCAACACCAACAAGTGAACACCACCTTGTGCATGTGTGTTAGCATTTTCACAAACATTTTCTTCGAAGGAATTAGGCACTCAACTTGCCTCGCCACTCGATCCTAACACGTATGCACAGTTAGATCACTCAAGTGGCACTAGATGACCGATATGCAAACAAGTTTGCCCCTCTTAATAGTACGGCCATCTATCCTAAAACCCGGTCATCAACTTCTCTACACACCTATGACCGGTGAAGTGGAAATGCCCTAGGTTATACCTTTGCCTTGCGCATTCCACTCCATCTCCTCTGATGTTGATGCAACACATGCACCAACCATATCACAAATGATATGATCCACTTCATATCATCATGTGACCTTGGTCCATCGATCTTGACCTCACTTGCTCTTCACCGTTGCGTCGGTCCATCGGTGCCAAGTCATGCTCAAGCTTCACCGTCACACGCGGTCCCTCACTCCAAAGCCTCTGACTTGCCCTTCACACTTGCAACCGGTCCGTCGAGCCAAGCCTCATCTTGATCTTCGCTACCTTGGCCACATGACTCCATGTCATGTCTCATATGCAATGAGCTCCTTCATGACACCATCACCTCTGGACTAATCTCCTGTGTATCTCACATAACCACATATTAGTCCACCTAAGTTGTCACTCAATTACCAAAACCAAACAAGGACCTTTCAAACATGACGTGGGAGAGTGACCCCATTTCTTACTGACCCCAAGCAGTACAAGTGTGGCAAGTGTCGTAGACTTGGCCACAATTCACGCACTTGCCACTGGCAAATTAGTGAGGTGCGACTTGTAGTTGTTTCTATTATTTAATACCTATCGTATTGCTTGTACAATTCTTATTTTATGTTTCAATGCATATTTAATTTATAACTTACTAACTATCTTCATTTTGTAGGATGGCGCAATTCCACCTTCTAGACCCGGTGTATGATGAGACCCACCGAGGACGTCTCATAGCGGCGGGGCAGGTAAGATTTTACACTTCCATATCACATACTTCAAATTATAAGCGCATATGTGTGTGTCAAGTAACATTTGTCTTTTGTTTCCATGCAGGACCTTTCGCTCCTTCATCCTAGAGCCCATGGAGGGTTCTTAGAAATGCAGTACGATGACAAGTACACACCTTACCTAGCGAGAGCTGGCCTAGACGTCATCTCTTTCCAGGTTCATCGTGGGTTGCCCATGTTCAACTCAGCGAACTTGACTACACTGGTTGACAGGTATTTTATGAACACATAGGTTCTATTCATAATCATTTGTTCATGCACTTATCTTTCTGACTTGCATTTTTGTTTTGCTAAAATTATAGGTGGCGGCCTGAGACTCACAGCTTTCACCTGGCATTTAGGGAGATGATAGTCACGCTACAGGACTGTCAGAAGATGCTAGGTCTGAGGATTCATGGGAAGACAGTGACAGAACAGTGTAGGTCAGAGGGTTGGAGAGCTCGGGTGGAGGCCTTCCTTGGACGTGAGGTGGGTGAGCAAGGGGCGCGCACTTCTAGTGTTCTAATCTCCTGGCTCCGGGCAGAGTTCGCACAATGTCCTCTAGGGACAGACGACTAGACAGTTAAGTACTACTGCAGGGCGTGGATCCTACACTTGTTCGGTTATGTTCTCTTCCCCGACAGAACAGGGGACACTACATCGTGGATGTAGATCCATTGCCTCACTGACTAGGACCAGGCGAGTCACTATAGCTAGGGCTTTGCAGTGTTGGCTTTCCTTTACTGCCAGCTTTGCGAGGCGTGTTGGCGGTCTTCACAGTCAGCCTCACTTGGTGGGTGTGTGTACCTACTCCAGTTGTGGATGTGGTTGTGGCTTCTAGTTGCTCGTCTCGTGGTGCTGGCTCCTCGTGACTGGTTCCCAGGTCAGCACGCACGTCTACAGCCGACGTGGGCGTACCAGTAGGACCAGGTGACAGTTACTCACGTGAGGATGGAGCGAGCGTACAAAGAGTACAGATACGAGCTAGACAGGCTCATGGCCTCTAGTGTAAGTATAAATTATTATATATGGTGGATTCAATAAATTATTTATTATACTATCTAACTTCTTGTTTGGACACGTTGCAGGTGACTTAGGAGCCGTACGCGGGCGAGGGCGCACTTCCTTTTCTAGTGAGCAATTTTTGTGACAGCGACAGCGAGCTCTACAGGGTGAGGTGCCCTCTTATCTACTTCTATGCTGTCAAGTACCACCTTCCACATAGAGTTGCACGCTAGTTTGGAGCGAGGCAGCTTTGGCCATCGTCTCCAGTGTCGACCGGTGTTGACTTGCACAAGTAAGTGTTCTCTTCTTTTAATTAGACTGTTTTCCTAGAGTTGCACTTCTATTATTGTCACATGATGAATGTCGAATAAGATGGATGAAATAATTGTTGGTATGTTTGTATGTGTATGGAATGCATATATGTGTGGTTTGCTTCAATAAACAAAGGAAACTCTGCCAAAATTTTTAACTTTGCCATACATGCATGTTATAGTCACATGATGTTCACTAACTTTGGTGTACGTGTTTTGTAGGCTCGATCGTAAGAAAAATAGGAAGATCTTTGATTGGGACCGGCACCACTGAGACTACATTAATGAATGGGAGATGTTTGACGAAAACATGGACAACAACGACGAGCCGCACATGAACAGAGAGTACAGGCGGTACCAAGCTTGGTACCACCGAGCGACTCGTCTAAGGCTTAGGCTACAGTGGTCACACGATGACTACGCTGACATTGAGTCATCCGAGGACGAGGACACGGCGTACGACCACTCTACTCATGTAGGTCAGCAAGTGGAAGCAGGACCGATCTTGGACAGAGTGGTATATCATTTGCTCTACTTTTCTATATCGATTTGTGTAACAATGAATTATAACTTTGAACTTTGTTATAGGGCAACACCCTCAGAGTGTCCTTTGAAGAAATAAAGTGCTTTAGTCCGAGGGTGATGGATGACGACACGCGTAGCTTCCTTGACGTAAGATTCTATAAATATACAAATAGTAGAATACTAACACGTTCAATACATTCAGTTGATATGATTTTATGCACTAGAGACTGACACTTTGGCTACGTCGTGCCGCTACGCGTTGTGGTTGCAGGACAGCCACGGCACAGGACGTGCACGTGCCTTCTACAGCCAGAGGTGGCGTAGGTTCGTCTAGCCACGCACCTACAGGGTCGCGAGGCATTTGCACCGAGGACGAGGACGAGGACGATGACCATGAGGACATGGACCAGGGGCACGAGGAGCTTGGACCGTCTTAGCTAGAGGATGCTCCCTCGACTCAGCCTATGCAGCAGGTAGGTACTAGGCGACGTCGACCACCTGACCCTTACACTCCAGGTACCCACGCTCTTGGACAGAAGGGTAAGGGTAGATCTAGGAGACAGTGATGACTTTGATAGATTTTAAGTTAGGTATTTTTATGGATTGTGGTGGACTTGTGGACTTTTATTATATATTATTGTGGATTGTATAGACTATTATTATGGACTGTTCTAGCCTATTATTATGTACTGTATGAGCTACTATGGAGTTTATGGTATACTAAGGACTTTATGCTTTTTAGGCTGCTCATATATATTGTTTGATATGAATGTCATATATATTTGTTGATGACATATGTTAATGTGATATTTGTGTTTGGATTGAATCAAAAAATAGAGAAAACTCCGCCAAAATTTTCTACCACATGTCAAGTCGTGCAGTACACCGATAGCATGTAGCCTTTTCAGTGATTTATCATGTCAGTGTCCTATCGTACATCGCCTTTTACAGATGAATTAATTGATCAAAGGAATCTAGCCTTTTCAGATGAGTTTTTAAATAGGCTTTTTAGTTTTTCAAATAAGCTTTTTAGGGATGACATCTAGGCCGTTACAATGTCCTACAAAATAGACTTTTCATTGATACGCAGTAGGCTTTTCAGGAGCATTGAAGCCACACTACAATGGCTTCCCACTCCACTGCTGCCTATATATACACCTTCCTTCATACGATGCAAGTCACTTGAAACCAGTAGTTGGTTACGTGCGAGTAGTAATGTCTGGAGGGTCATCTAGAGGGAAGGGAAAGGGGGACGAAGGGAACTCTCATTGTGTGGAAGGGGTCTTTGGGTCTCGAAGACTTTGATGAACCATTGTATCATTTTTCGGTCGAGACCAAGAGAGATTTCACCAAAGAGTGCCCTCTCCGAGGATACGATAACCGGAAAGAAGATTGGCCAAAATATAGATATGGTGAGGACTGCTTAGTGCAAATGTTCGTAGAGGGTTTGGATAGAGGTCGTCGTTTCTTCAAATGTTCGTGAGCAGAGGTAATTTGTTTTAAAATTCTTTACTCAAATTTTTTTCTCCATTGCTTTGCTTCTTATAGGCCAAACTCATTGCATTATTCACTAAAATCTTTGAAATGCAGTGTTCAGAGTCCAAAGAAAACTGTGGCTTCACTAGGTGGGTCAATCCTAGACCAATCAATTCGCACGCACAGTACATCTACTACTTGTAAGACCGTATCTTCAAACTAGAAAGGGAAGTTAGCAGCGGGTATAAGGACAACGAAGCCGACGATAGCAATAGTGGTGGCATTTCACAGGAGGGACTATGCCATGATTCATATTGCACCTGCCCTAATTACAAAAACAACGGGCCTCCGCCACCACCCCCGCCACCTCCACCATCAACAATAGAAGGGTATTGTGGAGAAAAGATAACACAATTTGCTATGTGGCCGCACTCTAGATAGAACAAATCTATCATGTTCACATGTCACATCCATATTAGGTTTATTGTTCGGTTTAATTACCTAAGGCATGTTAGGTTTAGTCCAAGGAACTATGTACACTTGTTTCGTACATGTTTCTCGCATGCCATATAATGTGCTTGTTGTTTGCTCCAATTACCTAAGGCATGTTAGGTTTAGTCCAGGACATATGTGCCTTAGTTTGGTACATGTTCTGACATGCCATGCTCTATGTTATGCGTGTTGAATTGTGAAATCCACTACTTCCTTATGTTTTATGTGCACTTCGAGAACTAGTTTCTATACCTCAACAACATTAAACCTAATATATTAACACAAATAATAAAAGTGACAACACTATAAAAGGTCCAATAACTTAAAGTGCATATGAAGTACATGACGACGAACTAAATAACACAGAACATGCCCTAGGTACATGATTTACCTAAAGTACATTACATTAAACACATTGCATACTACATCGATCACATTGTCTATAATTAAACCATACAACTAGCCAACTACTAAGTGCAACGAGGCTACTTTCTCTTTTTCTAGGCATCGGGGTTCTCCACCATCACTGCCTTCGCTCGGCGCACGCGTTCAAGCTTCTTCTCCCTCTCCTCCCTATACGCAACAACATGCCTCCTTTCCTCCTCTTCCTTGTGCTCCTTTTCTACTGCTTCCTCTTTGCGTCTCTTTTCTAATATCTCCAGACGCTCCGCATCCCACTCCTTCAGGCCTTGTAGAAGCCGCATGTCAGCCTCCTTGATCTCAGTGTTGATCCACTGTTCAAAATCATATAGCGGTGGAGGGGTCTCCAGCAAAGGCAATTGTTACAAAACCAATTAATATGCAAGACTTCATATGACACAAATTAATTAATAAACAATAGCAATTTCTCACAATAAATGTACTGTGACGCTGATGTTCTGTAGGCTCCCATGCAAAATTAGAACACATCCAATACATCTGCTTATACGTTGCCTCATCTTCGGAAATGTTTACCTGGATCGCCACAGAAGCACATGGGTATTGGCACACCGCTAGAGAGCGGCTTTGGGATGTAGGGACTTTCGGTCATCCGTCCATAACTACAATTCAACAAATTCTGTTCTAATATAACAAAACAAATAACAATAAACCCTAAAACCTAGGGTTTAACATGTGATAAAAAAAGACGACGCATACCTTTATTTTCTAGCTTTTTCACGCTTAGGCATCCTACGGTTGTATAATACATATGAATTTTAAAAAGTACATGAACCAATAACATGTAAAGTTTCATAGGTTAAGAATACGACTTGACTTTACCAAATCGATTCGAAATAAAGAAGAAAGGGTGATTGGATACCTGGCTCTCGAAGATCGACAGATAAAATCCAACTTTTCACGGTCCAATATATCGATTGAAGAGGTTGGCCGAAGTGCACAAAGGGAAAACCTGAAGAGGAGGAGAAAGAAAATGAGAATGGCTCGGGGAGGATGAGTGGTGTGGGTTTAAGAGTGGGGTCTTGGCGCCAATGACCCTGGCGCCATGCCGTTATATCTTGGCGCCGACGACTATGGCGCCAAGAGTAGGGTCTATTTTTTGAAATCTTTCCGCCAGGGGTATATTTGAGAAAATCTTTCAAAAAAAAGAGCCAAAAAAAAAAAAAAAAAGTCGGCCACGTCGGCGTCGACGCAGAGCTGGAGGTGACGTGGCAGCCAACTCGACGCCAATTGTATTGGCGCCAATGATCATGACGCCGAGCTCTGATTTTAACCTTAACACCCTTAAATTGTATTGGCAAAGTCTTGATATTTACCATGAGATGGACGTATGGAAATTTTGGCTAAGTCTATAAATTTACCCTGAGATGGACATGTTGCAATTTTACCATGACATTGAGAATTGGCGCCGAGCTCTGATTTCAAACTTGTGGTCACTATTTGGCCATGTTAAAGACTGATTTAGGTTTAGGTCCAAAATCAAAGTTTGTTGTACTCAACTTAAGCTACAAGTCTTAGCCAAAATTTAAGGGTGTTAAGGTTAAAATCAGAGCTCGGCGCTAATTGTATTGGCGCCAAGCATGGCGCCATGCTTGGCGCCAATACAATTGGCACCGAGCTGGCTGCCACGTCACCTCCAGCTCAGCGTCGACGACTACATGGGCAAGGAGCTTGGCGCCAATTAGGCTGGCGCCGAAACGTTTGATCTTGGCGCAATAACAACGGCGCCAAGAGAAGGGTTTATTTTTTAAAATCTTACTGCCAGGAGCGTATTTATGAGAACTTTTGAAAAAAAGGCTAAAAAGAAAAAATACGGCCTTATAGCTGCCTGCCTCTGAAAAAGGTTTTATGGTGGCGGGCGTTTTAAGAAGACTGCCTCCAAAAATATTCTACTTTTGAAGGCGGTAGTTTTAAAACGACCGTCTTCGTAAATCAATTTTTGGAGGTGGTTATTTTTTGACAGCCTTCGTAAATTGATTTTTGGTGACGAGCAAATGTGACCGCTTCGATAAATGAAATAACCGCCTCCATTAATAACCCGGTAGTTTAAGAGGCGGTTAGATTTTGTGCCCGCCTCCGTTAATGTTTGGGCACGGCCTCCTAAAAAGTGATACTTGCTCGGACTTGGTACAAATTTCAGTGAAATTTCAAAGTGACTGCTCTAACCATATTAGTCCAGGTTACTTCGTGCTATATGATTTCTCAAACTTGGTACATATTTCATCTTTATTTGTGAAGGAGAAAAACAAATATGATAATATGCATGAATATGTTTGAGAAAGTTGTCCATTCCGAGACTTGTAAACTGTATACTTCCCACAAATCTGTCATAAAGTCATGCAAGGCATTGTTTGGTGCACCATATATTTGTATTAAATAAGCACGCGAAGGCTATTTATCTTTTCAGCGAACGAACAGTATTTTTCTCTCACGACAAATTAACATAAGTATCAGTGTAAGTCAATTTTTAGCAAAACGAACAGGTTAAACAAAGAGGAGGGGGGAACTAGGAAACTAGGAGATTACCAATAGAGTTACAGGAGATCTTTGAATCAAATCTAACCTCATACCAGCCTCATTCACATGTTTACTAATAAAATTGACTGGTTCAGTAAGTAATTCTTTCACATATTTTTTTAGACCAAAGACCCATTGGCCCTACTTTATAGAAAGCAAAGCGTGGGTCTGCTTTCGTTACCAGCCTACGGAAGAAACCAACTGTAGAAACAAAGCAGATATCGACTATCGAAGCAAGGCTCCATTTCTCTAATCTAAGTAAAAGACTTCATTTCCTAATATTTCGCATTCACATTCAATAGTTCAATATAATCAACAGTGCACGTGCACCTTTTTACAAGATGTCCTCAAGGGCGTGGGCGCGCGGCAAAAGCCACGCCGGATTTCTAGTGACTCGACAGCGCTATTTCCGCGGAACGGCAAAAGGCTTTTTATCATACAAATACAATTTGCGCTTCCCGCCGTTAGCTGGCGTGGCATGCACCACTGGATGCTGACGTGGATGCCACCACGTAGGATCCTGCGCAGCTCATACTCATGCCACCACGTGTCCATCCAGTGGCGGAGCTAGAGAATTACGGAGGGGGGTGCGGCTTGCAGTCTATCGACAGAACAATAATGCAACTTAATAGCATCATAGCCATAATTTTAGCATGAATTGTTTAAAACAAGCAATATTGATGCACATCAAAGTGAAGTAGTGGTAATAATATATTTGTACTTACCACTTTTCAAAATACAGTAAGCGAATCCAACAAATATAACAACAAAAAATTGTTGGCGTTGGCAAAATACAATCCTTAACCACGAAATCCTCACTGGAAAAGAAATAAATCATTCATTGTAAGCAAACAATTTATATAATGTATCATTGAAAAATTAAAAAGAGGTGCATTACCTCTTATAGATCAAATCTTCGGCCATTTCCTTCCATGTTCATGAAGCGATGAACCACAGCATTATTTGTAACTTTCTTTAATTCTTCTTTCTCCACGTAGCAAATAAGTCTACTACTCAAGTGCGCATCACCCATGCGGTTACTAAGTGTTGTTTTCACAATCTTCATCCCTGAAAATATTCTCTCCACTGTTGCAGTAGCAATCGGCAGTACTAGCACAAGTTTCAAAAGTCGATAAACCATTGGATAACAAATATTTTTTCTTGTCTCCACCATTCTTTGTGAAAGCTCACTAATAGTATTTATGTTGGAGAATCGATTGTCTTATCTCACATCAGTAATGTAGAGGCCAAGGTGGTGTCTAAGATCCCCCAAATCTCTAGAGCTAAAATCATCAGGATATAATTTTGCTAGGTTTATCAAACTCTCCACATCAAAATCATAAAATGAATCTCTTGGATTGAAAGCGGCTGAACAAACAAGCAACTGAGATGTTGTCTCACTCAAGTGGCTATTAAGCTCTTGAACTAGCCAATCTATAACCTCATTAAAACAATCCACTTCATAGTGATGCTTGTTTGTAATTCCAAATGCCTTCCTAGACTTTTTAGGATCAATATATGCATCTTCCATTTCTAACCTTGTAATATCATTCATCCCGCAAAACTCATTTACGTCGTCTAATAATTTGCCCCACCCATCTCTTCTAAGGTTACAAAAATGTAATCTAGTTGACTGCAAACACTTCATAGCATTCACAATGTCTTGATCCTTGCGTTGCAATGCTAATGACAAAATATTTGTGATGGTTAATGTGGTCAATAAGAGATACAGGTAAAAAACAAAGTCAAAAGATTGGAAGCAGATCAGAAGATTTGATGCTTGGTCTCTATTTTTCCAATCTTTGTCATCCTTTTCCACAACTGTAGCACTTCAACAATCGTAGATAATAGATCAACAAGACTTTTAAAAGTTTTATAATGAGAACTCCAACGAGTATCTCCTGGTCTTTGAAGACATTGCTCTTGATTTAACCCTCTCCCAGTTTCCAGCTGCCCACAACCTAAGGCCTTTGTCACTTTTTCATGATTGATATCCCTAATCATGTCCCTTCTCATGGCTGAACCACCCACCACATTTAATAAGTTATGAATCATGGTTAAGAAATTGCTAATACCCTTATGTTTTCTCACAACATCCACAATAACTAACTGAAGTTGGTGAGCAAAATAATGAACATAATATGTTGATCTACTTTCTCTCATAATTAATGATTGTAGCCCATTGAACTCACCTCGCATGTTGCTAGCACCATCATATCCTTGACCTCTAACTTTCTTTAAGCTGAGCTTAAATTTTGCAAGTAGAGAATCAATAGCTGACTTGAGACAGGAAGAAGAGGTTTCAGTCACATGCACAAGGCCAACAAATCTCTCTTTCACAATTCCACATTTGTCAACATACCTCAAGACCATAGCCATTTGTTCTTTACAGGAAACATCCCTTGACTCATCTACTAGCAAACAAAACACATCATCACCAAGTTCATCAAGAATAGATTTTAGAATTTCATTTGCAAAACACTCAACAATGTCTATCTGAATTTCATGAGCCACCATACAACTATTACCTGCAAGACCCACTGCCTTCTCCAAATCTGGATCATGATTTGCTAAGCAATCAAAAACCTCCAAGAAATTCCCTTTATTCAAAGACTCCTTTGATTCATCATGGCCACGAAAAGGCAAGCCTTGCTTCAATAGAAGTCTAGCAGTATCAATGGATCCATTCAATCTGGTAAAATAAGTCCTCTTAGATGCTTCACTTTGCTTATGCAAAACAACATGTGTGTGTTGATTTCTTTGTAACAAATCATCACATTTCTTCATAGCAATATAATGTGCTCCACCAACATTGCCAACATGCAACTTTAGCCGCTCTTTCCTGTGATAACCATTCCAACCCTCAACAACAAATGCTTTATATCCTGCATCCTTCTTCCCTCTGAACAAGAAACGACAGAAACAATATGCTCTATCTTTTGATTCACTGTATTCAAGCCAACCTCCAAATTCATCAAACCATTTCGGTTGAAACCTTCTTGGATTGTCTTTTTCCCCAATCTGTGTAGAGGGAAAAATACACGTGCGAGGTTGGCATGGTCCATTCTCCAAATATTTCCTTCTCACCTTCTCTCTATAATTTGGATGGTAAGAATCAATTTCCTTTCTCAAGCCTGGGTCATATTTGATCTCCTCTTCCCAATTAATATCTGGTGTTTTTCTTTCAAAAACCTTTCCCATGTTTTTCCTAGCATAGAAAGAACAAAAAAAAATCATAACCCTAAAATCCGTACAAAGCATGAAGAGAAAAGACAGGAATTACAAAATTAAAATCATGGATGGTCAAATTGATGGAAACTGAAACTATGAAAGAATCAAGGATATTTGAAGTTACTTACTCTGTGAAAGGATGGACACGAAGTAACGAAGAGGAGAGAGGCGTGCGCTGCTGCTTGCTGCGCTCCTGGTTGCCTGGCCGCCTGCCCACCTAGGCACTGGTGACTGGCCGCTGCGTCCTGCTGGCTACTGCTTGCGATTGCGAGACTTGCGACGGCCAGTCGGCAGCCGCGGCGTCAGGTTCGGAGAAGCCGAGAAGGCGGAGCGAAGAACGACAGTGAAGGCCGCGGGAGGAGAGGCGTACAGTCGAAGGCTCGAATGGATGGGCGAAGCTTGCAGTCGAAGCGTCCGCGATCCTGCTGAGTGCGATTGGGCGGCCGGCCAGGGTGCGTGCGCGTGCGTTGATGCTGCTGGCTGCTGGGCTGCCGAGTTGCAACTTGCAAGCAGCTGTGGGCTCTTTCCAGATGGGCTGTGGGTGCAGATACTTGGGCCAGAGGGTGCGGATACAGGAAAAATTTGTATACTATAAAGTATTTCGTATTCCGGCGTGGGTGCGGCCGCACCCAGTGAGCACAACATAGATCCGCCCGTGTGTCCATCTACGGTGACGTCACGCTCAGCCTACAATAGGACCACGTGTCAGGTCATTAACGTAGCCTGCCCAATAATAAGGTTACAGATTTACAATATTTCCCAGTATCTAATTTTCGAGGACCAATTTGGACCTAGTAGTCATCTATGGGCCAAGCGCATGTGAAAACCAGCTGTAGAATTGCACATATCTCATATATACAGTAATTTTTAAACAATTTCAGACTACATAATCATTAAAAATGTTCTGTGGAATCATTCAAAGGTCAAAGACATGAGCTCCAAATGACAAAGTATGGGCAACGTTTTCATGCTGACAAGTTTGCAAGTGACTGCTACCTTCCCAAAGCTTTCAGAACACCGTCAGTGCTTCCTGAAAACATATATAGGAACATTTACAGGTTTAGAAGTTAGAACGTTTCAGCTGTCCAAAAAAGCATTCCAGAAGTTGTTGTGCATCAAATGCATCTGCAAGGAAATAATACGAAGATTTGCATTCAACCAAGTTGAAATAATAATAAGGAAAATCATGTTTTTTTCCCCCACCAAATCTACAATCGAAATGAGGAGAAAAAATGCAATTGCAAAGGTTCAGCTTAAAGAAAACAGAAATAAGTGGCCAAGATGTGTAACACTACCACACAAAGCCTTCCAGCTTATAGTGACAAAAAATCAGAGTCAAAGGCATTGACTCTCAAGTCTCAACCCAGAAACATCATCCCCAATCCGGGAATGCACGATTATTTTCGACCCTGCCTTGTAAAAAAAACCTTTTGCTATTAAACTGCCTGAGATACAGTATGCACAGATCATAAATTGAAGCTGACGTCAATCTTGCTGCAATTAAAAACGCACAATCTTGTTGTATTCATAAAACCACCAAGCAGCTCTGATTTAACATGAAAAAAATCTGTTACAAAGATCAAACTAAATCCTTTACAAGTGCCCGACGGCTCGAGAGCAAAGAAGTGGAGATAGAATTACAGCTTCTCTTATTGAACAGAATCTCTTTATGCACAGAACAACATTGGCTGAGAAAAGCAATGTCATACTCCACTACAGTTTCAGAACATACAGACCTTCCGAAGAACCTCAAATAGGGTGTAGGAAAACTGCATCTTGACACCCAGGCCAGCTACAGGAGTCTTGTTTACCGGGCTGGACTCTTTTAACAGCAGATATCACGTCAGGGGTACAATAGACCATAGAAGTTATAACAAGAGTAGCTACAGCAGCTAGTACTTTAAGCATGTCCTGCCTGGGATGTTTGCTTGTCCGTAAAATCCGGATAAGTACTGGGAGTACTAGCAGTGACAACAGCAAAGACATGCAAAAGCTGATCACTTCTTGCACTACCACGGTGAAGTAAAAGAGAAGGCATTCTCTCCAGCTCTTTTGAGGGTCCAATGTTAGCTGTACGACATTCGTAAATGCTGTAAGCATACCAAAAACTGCTCCCAAGATCAAGACAGCAGAGACTCGGAGATAATAGTCACGATGTCTTGTGGGTGTAGTTGCTAGACTGGCAAGTATAAGCAGGCATGTCACAGTTGCAGAGGAATAAAATGACATGCTATTTGCTTCAACATAACTCAGGAAAGGAGCCTCCCTATCAAACAGTGCCATGCCCGCATTCTTGCCTTTTGTAATGGAATCACCAGGTGGAGTGACAGCAGCAGCAAATTAACCAGCTGTAATAAGAACAGAGAGACATAACATGCTCTGGGACATATCAGAGTATCTGCTGGATTCCTTATCGTCTTCCTCTTCCAACCAATGAATACATCTCAGATTTTTAGCCACGACGAGGTGCAAAGGGCTATTAGAGAGAAGAATGGGTATTTCAAGCGTTTCCATCAATGACAAGAGTGCAGCCAACATCGAGGGCTATAAAATAGCGAAGAGGGTTGCAAAGCGAGCTGTGAGTGTAGCAAAAGGTCAGGCGTATGATGGCCTTTATCTGCGGCTAGGCACGAAGGAAGGGGATAAGGACATTTATAGGATGGCTAGAATCCGCGAGAGGAAGACAAGGGACATCAACCAAATAAAATGCATCAAGGATGAGACAGATCGACTTCTGGTGAAGGATGAGGAGATCAAAGACAGATGGAGAGAGTACTTTGACAAGTTGTTTAATGGGGAGAATGATGGTCCTACCCTTGAGTTGGACGACTCATTTGACGATACCAACAGACGCTTTGTGAGGAGAATTCAGGAGGCAAAGATCGGAGAGGCTTTGAAGAAGATGAAGGGAGGTAAAGCGATGGGCCCTGATGGTATCCCCATTGAGGTGTGGAGATACCTAGGCGCCAGAACGATAGTATGGTTAACTAAGCTTTTTAACCTTATTTTTCGGTCTAACAAGATGCCTGAAGAATGGATAAGTATATTAGTACCTATCTTCAAGAACAAGAAAGATGTTCAAAGTTGTACTAACTACCATGGGATTAAGTTGATGAGTCATACGATGAAGCTCTGGGAGAGGGTTATCGAGCATCGTCTAAGGAGAGTGACACATGTGACCCAAAATCAGTTTGGGTTCATGTCTGGTAGGTCGACCATGGAGGCGATTTTCTTATTACGACAATTGATGGAGAGATATAGAGAGCAGAAGAATGACTTGCACATGGTCTTTATTGACCTCGAGAAGGCATATGACAAAGTACCGAGAAATGTTATGTGGTGGGCCTTGGAAAAGCACAAAGTCCCAACTAAGTACGTTACCCTCATCAAGGATATGTACAGGGATATGGTGACGTTTGTCCGAACATGTGATGGCGACACCAGTGATTTTCCAATTAAAATAGGACTGCATCAGGGGTCAGCTTTGAGCCCTTATTTATTTGCTTTGGTGATGGATGAGGTCACAAGGGACATACAAGGTGATATTCCTTGATGTATGCTCTTTGCTGATGATGTGGTGCTAGTTGACGACAGTAGGACAGGGGTTAATAGAAAGTTAGAACTATGGAGGCACATGTTAGAGTCGAAAGGGTTCAGACTTAGTAGGACTAAGACCGAGTACATGAGGTGCGATTTCAGCGTGACTAGGCATGAGAAGGGAGACGTTAGCCTCGATGGGCAAGTGGTGGCCAAGAATGATACTTTTCGGTATTTAGGGTCGATGCTACAAAAGGATGGAGACATTGATCAAGATATTAGACATAGAATTTCAGCCAGCTGGTTAAAATGACGTCAAGCTTCTAGCGTCCTCTGTGACAAAAGGGTGCCTCAGAAGCTGAAAGGTAAGTTTTATAGGATGGCGATTCGTCCGGCGATGTTACACGGTGCTGAGTGTTGGTCTACAAAAGGCGACATGTCCAGCAATTGAGTGTAGCAGAGATGTGTATGTTGCGTTGGTGTTGTGGGCACACAAGGAGGGATAGAGTCCGGAACGACGATATTCGGGATAGGGTTGGGGTGGCACCAATTGAGGAGAAATTGATTCAACATCGGTTGAGATGGTTTGGACATGTCCAACGGAGGCCTCATGAGGCGCCGGTGCGTAGTGAAGTTCTAAAGCGGGCCGATAATGTAAAGAGCGGTAGAGATCGACCTAAACTAACTTAGGACGAATCCGTTGAGAGATCTTAAGGAGTGAAATATCTCCAAGGATTTAGTTATGGACAAGAGCGCTTGGAGATTAGCAATTAACGTGCCTGAACCGTGACCTCTTTTTGTCTTGTGCCCTTTATGTCCCTATGTGTCTTCTTGTTTCTCGTCTCTTTTGGGTTTCATCTCTAGCCTACCCCAACTTGCTTGGGACAAAAGGCTATGTTGTTGTTGGTGGTGGATGGACTAGCCTACCCCAATTTGCTTGGGACAAAAGGCTATGTTGTTGTTGTTGTTGGATGTACTGGAATAAGCTTCACACAGTAATAAGGAAAAGCCCATGTAAGCATTCCATAACTGCATGAACGGAAATAATATTATGAGACCAAAAAGAAAAAAAAAGTTGAAAGTGCATGATGTAGGGACATACCACAAGTAATGAATATTTATGGGTATCCTCATTCCTGGCAACATCTACCGGTGTCAATCCCTTATGGTTAATAATACCAAGGTTCACCCTAATATCCATCATAAGAAGGAAGAAGCTCAATACATGCCCATGCTTTACAGCCAGATGTAGTTGTGCGTTTCCTTCACTGTCGCCCACGTCCATTATACTCTTGAACTTTGGGTTCCTGGAGATGTACCACACCACCTTAGTCCTACCGAATTTGACGGCGCAGTGCAAAATACTTCTATTTTTCTTGTCAACCAACTCATCGCAGTTCGGGCATATCTCCATGATCTGATGGATAGTTTCTGAGTAGCTGTCCATAGCAGCATAGTGCACAGGATAGAGACCATCATCATCTGGTATGTAAGCAAGCAAGCTGTTGACCAGTAAAAGTTTAACCACTCCGGTCTTCCCAGATGATGCTGCATAGTGAAGGGCAGTTCTTCCAGAGTTGTCAGCCTTCTGTGCAAGTGTTGGCTCCCAGCATTGCAGGGACTCGCACATTTCTTGAGCTAAAAAAAAGAGAGAGAAAAGATTAGCACTACAATGAAAGAGAACACTTGGACACTTGAGGCCTATTTGGTAGACCTCTCAGAGATGTTGAATCCAGGAGGATACTTGCCGTGCAGAATCACTTCTTACGTATAGTTTATTCTAGAGAACCACTTTCAGCCACATAATCACTTTCATAAGAGAATCACGAGACACAGAGAATCAGGAATTTTTGAACGTAAAAAGTGATTCTGGAATAAAATTAAAAGAGGCCTACCAAACATTGCCCTTATTACCAAACATTATCAAGTCTACAAATATGTTTTCTATTTCTATAAGAAAATATCACACCAATCTCGTACTACCTGGATCAGTTTTTTTGTATATGACGTTAGCACAAAAAAATCAAAGATGAAAAAAAATAAAGCACATATATATAATAAACACAAAACTGATATGGTAGGTAGTGAATGATGTGTAGGAAAGAATCCATGTTATCATACCGTTTCTAGCAAAAACTGCAGCATGCAGTGCGGTTAGTCCATCTGGTCCAGCGTAGCTTGCTGGCGATTTCACACTGCCTCCACAAGATTCATGTATCAAGATGTCAACCATGTCAGCCCTGTTGGACACAACCGCCATGTAGAGCGGGGAGACACCTTGCCCATCAACCGCCGCGGCAAGCCTTGCGTCCCTCGACACAAGCTTCCCCAAAATGGATGCATGGCCGTTCCTAACAGCCTCATGGACCGCTGTCGCCCCACTGGAATTTCATGCCCTGAGTACATACTCAGTCTCTTTCTGGGCAGAAGCACGCTCGATGAGGTGATTGACCACATCCACATGCCCAGCTCTTGCCGCGCAGATCAGAGGCGTGTCGAGCAGGTTGTTCCTTGCCTTGATGAGTGATATGTCCTGATCACAGATCATCTCGACGAGCTTCAGGTACCCATGGCGGGCTGCGATATGGAGCGCAGAGCTGCCGCCCTCTGCCGTGACGCCTTCTAGGCATGCGCATGTTGTTGATGTGGATAGGATTTGTGCTAGGAGGTCTGCATCGCCAGTAGAGACAGCTTTGAGCAATTGAGGGTTCATTGTGTTTGGCTTGTGCATCGATGCTACGCTGTTTGCGGACAGCCTAGTCAAGTACATATACACAGCAAAGGATAGGTGCAGTGGTTTAAATTTTAAAATGTATAATACATAGACGAGGGACCATCTTCCTTTTATGCAACTTCCTAGCAATTTCCTACTTTGGTAGTATACTAAGAACGAAGCATCTAACAACTACCCACACCTGTCTTAGATTGGTCGGGACAGATAACAAAGCTATGCTAACAATTGTCTAGTGTGCTCAGTGGGAAGCTGGTGTTGACTCAATCAAACTAGCTGTGATCATTTGATAGTCTTTCCTTTTTACATTTTTATAAGTAGCTGTACATTGTTTTTTTTCTCTATGACTTGGGATGCAGCACCGGCAGCCCGAGGCCTAAATCCACTACTGAGTGTGCTTGCTTTGCTTGCTCACTCTGCAATCAGCATGATGTACAGAATATATTTATCTCCCTACAGGATATATAGGAAATTGAAGAAACACATGCAAAGAAACTATTGTCCCATTGCGTAATGTCTATAGCTTGTGTCTATAGAGTTTGTTTTGATCCGACGGATCTAATTTATCAAAGGATGGTATGTGCACCTGGTCGGCCTAATCCTGGAAGGCTATAGTAGACCGCTACACAGTCAATGGATCGGATTTGTGGCCATTTATCTAAGAGATGAAAATGCAAATAGCACGTCGCTCGCCGCTCTTTTCATCGGAGACTTATGTTGCCCCTTTCATTGAATAGCCCACAACCACAAGGCCAGGAAAAATTAAGGGTCAATGCGAGGTGTGTTGAACCAAAAAGAAAAATGCACAAAAACACAATACATGTCAAAGCCTTTACTGAAGCTAATTCGAACTGTCATACATACACAGATCTATCCATTTCTATCACCTAACGAAGGGGGTGAAGGAAGGATGGGCAAGAGGGCATGTACCTTGCGCTGGGGTCCTACGCGGTCAGGTCGACGAAGCAGGGCGCTGGTGTTCCTGTCCTTGTCGCTTCTCGTCGGCGCGGGAGGTCGCGGTAAGGGGATAGCCGCGCCGCCGCCGCGACCCATCTCGCCAAAACGGGAACAAGGGAGCCAAGTTCAGCGTCGACGGAGCAACAAGGATGGGGTAGATACGGTGCGGGTCGTCGTCAGGCTCGCCGGCCGCAAGACAATCTGGCATGGGAGTCGCCGCCCTCGCCATTGCCGTCTGACTCAGAATCCTAGCAATCCTAGCAATCATAGCAAGCAAGCCCAAAAAAAAAACGGACGAGAGGGATAAGTGGGCTGTGGGCTGTGGACAATACATCCGGGCGGCACGATGGCGTGAAATTGGGTGGAAATGGGCCATACAAATTTCATGGGTCTGGGCCGAACTTCCCTAGGTGCCCTGCCGTTCAAAGGAAACGGGGAGTTAAATACAGCCCGAGCCCATAGCATTCCGTTTTGCTATCCCCGCTCTTTCTCACGCCCACTCTCAAGTATCAATGATCTCTCTAACTTGGTTCAGAACGTGCTTCAACTAAAGAACGTACAGCTGATGTAATTCCTCAGCAGTTGTAAACGGCAACGCCAAGAACATTATGTACTGATCGAAATGGAGTTATCAAGTACACAAAAGCACATGAAAAGAAGCCAAATTCAGTTAAATTAAGTCCAACTGTTGGGAAGCTCTGTACATATTTGCAACCTAACTGCACCGAGTATGTACATTTTATAGCTTTTATTTTAGGAGAAGAGGTGTAATAATCACGTACGTAACTGTTAGTGCAGGCAGAAGTGGTTATAGTATCACACACATAATCATACCAACCACAGCAGTGGACGGATTCGATCATTATGCTTCGCGTTAATCCAAAGAATAATATACCCATATCATAATAATAACAAAGCCGGCCGGTGAACGACCAGACCAGGGGCGCGTGCATTCTAGTACGTGACAATCTTATTCTTATCAGCCTCGCATGCTAATGAGTAATGAAATGAACAGCATGGAGTTTGTTACAACAAATAAATCGGCACGCAATTAATTAACAAATATAATTGAAGTTTGGTGTGCTGTCAACGCTGTCGAGCGAGCGAGTGCTGCTGATTAATTAAACACGCACACACGGCCACACATGCTTATTTTAATTTTTCATCAGCGTTGCATTGCATTGCAAATGTTCTATTCCGTTCTGTCTGCACTGCACGCTCGTCGGCTTGTATGTACTGTACTGAAGATAATGAATATTTATAATATCAAATAACTATCATTAGATTGATTACGAAATGTATTTTGATAATAAATTAATTTGGAGTCAAAATGTGAATACTATTTAGCAGAAACTTGGTCAAACGTGAAACACTTTACGTGGCATGCAACCCATAATTACATTCTTTCTGGGACAGAGGTAGTATCAGGTATTAGCTAGCTATAACTATAAGCAGCTAATGTATCCAAATGGTGAGGTACCAACTAACTAGTTAGGGCTAGATAGGATCCTGTTTGGATCTCGACCTAATAGTTAGCTACTAAAAATATAGCTCTAGTGGATCCAAACACTACGGTGGTAATAGTCCAAAAATACACTATTTAGCTAATAAAAAAATTATTAACTGCCTCTACTAGCTAAGGTCCTATTTAGATCCATTAGCTGCTAATAGCTAGCTAGCTAATAGTTCATTGCCAATAGCTATTAGCTAGTGTGGCCTAACTATTGAAATAGTTGTTAGTTGAATATATATTCAACTAACAAATACCTAAACTATTACCTATAACTGTTTGGATTCAATGAGTTAGTTATTACTCTGCAGACTATTAGTTCTATGGATCACAACAATGCCCAAGTATTACTACTAACTATTATCTGATGATCCAAAGGGAGCTCTGCTAATAGGTTAGCTGATATAGCCCCACTGGTACAGGCTATTAGCCGGTTTCATTAGCTGGCTGGATCCAAACAAATTACACACACGACCACATTTGTTGAGCTATTAATTAGTTCCCTTGTTTGAATGGGATTAGAACTAAATATTGGTGTATATGAAACACAATTAAACCTAGATACCAGCTAGTGTGAGTAGTATGAATGCATGCACGGCACATGATGGGATTGAGACGACCAACGGAGAAGGTCGATGGATGGAAATTAATTAAATCAATCACACGAATTTTTTTTGACACCTCTTATCTAAATAGAGCTGTAGCACAACCAATACCACACACGCACACCACTCGCACCAGAGCCTGTATCTAATTTTTTGGGGGAAACCGGCCCCCGATGAGCACGCGCGCCGAGCGAGGCTCGAAGACGGATAGGCATCGTCGCGCACACTGTGAACTTGCCAACTGCGCTACGCGCGGTCCTCCAATCACGCGAAATATTAATGGTGACCATGCATGCACTGCACTCCATCACCGTCTTGTCTCGTGTCTCGCCCCAGACGCAGACTAGTAGTCGTCCTTGTTGAAGAACGTACTACGGCCGTGTTTAGTTGGGCAGATTTTGGATGACCAAAATCTGTATAGTGCTCGGTTCTGTACTGCAGCATTTCATTTATATTTATGAATTTTTGTTCAAACATTGACTAATTAGGATCAAAAGATTCGTCTCGCAAAGTACAACTAAACTGTACAATTAGTTTTTGATTTCATCTACATTTAGTACTTCATACATGTGCTGACATTTTGATGTGATGGGGAATCTTCTTTTTGCATAGGCTGTGTTTAGATCACTTAAAAAGTGCACTATGCAAAATAAGATTCCCCGTCACATCAAACTTGCGATACATATATGGAGTACTAAATGTGGATAAAATCAAAAACTAATTGCACAGTTTGGTTGTACTTGACGAGACGAACATTTTGAGCCTAATTAGTCAATGATTGGACAATTATTACCAAATACAAACGAAATGCTACAGTGTATTTTGGCTATCCAAATTTTGGATCTAAACACAGCCATAGTGGAATTTAAAGAGAAATTTTGATGTGATGGTTGACATCTAAACGAGGCCTACATCAACCATCGACCGCAGTGTCCACACTCGCTTGGTCCTTCCCATCCGAGGGGCTGTTTAGTTGGCAAAATTTTTAGCGAAACGCTACTGTATCAGTTTCGTTGTTATTTAGTAAATATTATCCAATCATGGTCTAATTAGGCTTAAAAGATTTGTCTCGTCCATTTCGTCTAAACTGTGTAATTAGTTTTATTTTTTATCTATATTTAATGCTTCATACATGTGTTCAAAGATTCGATGTGACGGGGAATCTGAAAATTTTGGCAAAATTTTTGGCATCTAAACGGTGCCTGAATAGGCCTTGTTTACTTCACCTCCAAATTCTAAATTTTTACACTTTTTCTCCGTCACATCAATCTTTAGACGGATGTATAGAGCACTTAATATAGATAAAAGAAATAACTAATTACACAGTTTGGTTGTAAATCACGAGACGAATCTTTTGAGTCTAATTAGTTCATGATTAGACAATAATTACCAAATACAAACGAAAGTGCTACAGTAGCCAAATTCTAATTTTTTTTACATCTAGCCAAATACTAGTCTAGGGGCTTGTTTAGTTCCTGAAATATTTTTGCGAAATGCTACTGTAGCACTTTTTTGTTGTTATTTGGTAATTAGTATCTAATTATGGCTTAATTAGGCTTAAAAGATTCGTCTCGTCCATTTCATCTAAACTGTGTAATTAGTTTTATTTTTTATCTATATTTAATGTTCTATGCATGCGTCCAAAGATTCGATGTGACAAAAAATCTACTGTTTTTTCGCGAAATATTTTGAAACTAAACAGGACCGCCACTCGCTTATTCCCTTCCCCATCTATCTAGTCTAGGGCCCTAAATTGTGACTTGTGACTTGTGAGTCTTTGCAGCCATGCAATGCATGCTGTGTGCAAGATTAAAATCCGATCTTCCATTGTCTGTGAGATTAATGAAAAACGACAATACTAGATGCACTAAGAATCCCCACCTATGGGCTACGGCCTATACAGGTGTCATTTCCCCTTGTTTTTATTTTCCAAAGCTTATGAATTCGAGTTAGCTCCAGCCAAAATCGATCCCCAAGGGTTTTCCTCATCACGCCCTAACGTGCTATTAGCATGATACTTAAAGCAGTTATAATAATAGGCTTATAGCCCAGCTAGTCAGTATTTTTCTGACGTGGAGGAAAGAGAGAAGAGGAGAGGAGAGAGAAGAGAGGGAGCTTGGCTCTCGTGCAAGCAACAAGCTGGACATAGAAGTATAGACATCTGTGAGCCCAAACAGAAATGTATGTTACGAGAAATAGGAAAGATAAAGTAAGACACGATACAATATAATAATAAAAAACTTTTTATAGACAAATAGAAGATACTTATTATATAACTGGACTCTTCTTATTCGACTTATAGCCAAATACTTAAACTCTATTATTGACCTTGCTATGTGATGCTCATCAAATCTAAGTATCCTGACCCAATCTGAAAAAAGCCGACCCAGTGTGCAAATTCGAAAAATAGCTCGATCTGACTTAATTGACCCACCAGTGCATTGGATCCAGCTAAAGATTTTGATACAATCTATTTTTTTTTCTTGCCTAATTCTACGGAACGTTTGATCGGATGACCGTGCTAAGTGTCCGTGGGTGTGTCACGCCGCACGAGTGCAAACGCGACAGTACTAGGTACACGGTCCACACACGCACACACCGGCTTGCTCCCCTGTAGCTAGCTAGGCCCAGTAGTAGTCCACTTTGGGTTTTTCACTTTTTCTTTTCTTTTCTTTTCTTTTTTAAAAAAATGGTTTTCACATTAACAGTTGCAACTTGGATAGATGGAAGCAGTGGCCGAAGGTTTCTTTAGCTTTTAACCATGCATTGTGCACGAGCCATGGATGAGAACGAGATGTGCAGTGCATGTGACAGATAACGTGCACGTACTAACCCCAACTGTCAGTCACCTCCCTGGCCTAGCAATTTCACTGCGAGCAGCTAATAAGGCTTGAAGTGACAACAAAGCCCATAAATAAATAATAAATAAATAAATAAAGCTATAATACACCACTGGTACATATACTTACAGCAATACAGTACTATAACAATCCGACATCCGCTTCAGACGAACAAATATACATGCGCTCACACCAACGCTGCCTCATCACGTACTGTCAGTATATCTGGATAAATGGATTATACTAGTTGCTACATTATATGCAAACTATTATAATCAGGACTATAAATTATAATAATTAGAGTATTTGGGTTCCAATATTATGGTTGGTTAAAGTGAGAAATTCTATGTTATCTCTTAGTTTGGCATGTTGGACAAGAGTCAACTTGCACTTTTAGCACTCATAAACCCCAATAACATGTTCCCATCTGGATTATGGGATTATGGTAATGAAAGCCTCAATGGTTTTGGTTATAATAATCCTTCGTATAATCAATTTTGTTTGGATCAAAACTTCATCATATAATCTGATTATTATAATAATTGGGTATCTAAACAGGGCTAGTTCACTGCTTCTTGCTAAGATATGGCTCCGTCATCCGGCTTATAATCCGTCTTTTTCAGCTTGTTTTTTCAGCTGAAACAGTATTTTTCTTTCACAGCAAATCAGCCAACAGTGTTTTTCATCCGGCTTATCAGCACAGCCGAACGGGCCTAAATTTAGTAGACTAGGTAACTAAAATTTAATCATACGATGTTTAATTTTGCATACATGGGCTCACCCACTTTATTTTAATAATCATCACTTGATATTTTGTCGTGTTTGGATCTGTTGGCACGTTACACGCACTTCACTTGGATCCAGCGACGACGTCGCGGTTCCCTATTCGAAGGGCCTGTTTAGTTCTCGAAAATGTTTGGGAAACACCACTGTAGCAATTTCGTTGTTATTTGACAAATATTATCCAATTATGGACTAACTAGGCTTAAAAGATTCGTCTCGTCCATTTTGTCTAAACTGTGTAATTAGTTTTATTTTTTATCTATATTTAATGCTTCATGCATGTGTCCAAAGATTCGATGTGACGGAAAATCTGAAAAATTTTATAAAATTTTTTGCAAACTAAACCGGGCCCAACATGAACTGCTGGGACATTGCACTGAATCGCATCGGAATGGTGGCCTGGTGTTGGAGAAAAACAAGGCACACCAGACCAGAACGAAGAGAGCATCACATCCACGGTATGGCCTTGATGCCTAGCCAGCGAGAGTGAGACCACCTTTACAGCTAAGCTAAGCTAGTTCATGCAAACTTTGCAAATCTCCTGATTCATAGTTTTATCAGTGGTAGTAGTAGTAGCAGCACGGTGCCATAACAATCGGACATCCGTTTCAGACGAACAAATATAGGATAAATGGGAGGACGGAGAGCGTCCCGACACTGTTTAACACTTTTTATGACGTGACGTTCAACCCTATTTATAACGCGACAACAACATTTACTATTCACTGTCATTTGTTTTCTAAATTTAAAATATTTTTTCTACTGTTCATCCAGGCGCGGCGGCAGCGCACCTAACCGTGCTATACATGCGCCACACCGTTGTCTCATCAGTTACTGAGAGTGTATATGGAAAAAAAAAAGGGTATACCAGTATAGCACTATCTTTTTTTTATGCAAACCTGGAGCCTTTGTCCTTTAATAATGTAGCACTAGTTGGGCCTGTTTAATCGGATCACAGCCAGATTATTTTTTTTGAACAAGTATCACAGCTAGATTATTATAACATAGATTATAATAGAACTAGTTGAAGTGTCTGGATTTCTGGACCTTAGTTCATTGTTTCTTGCTAAGATTAAATTTTAGCTGAATAGGTGACTAAAATCTAATCCTACGCTGTTTAATTTGCATACATGGGCATAGGCTAGCCACTTAGCTCCTCTTTGCACTATAGTTGTTAGTGAAGCATGATTTTTTCCCCCCAAAGTGCGACCACGCAAGAGAGTAGTGACGTATGACTAATAATTAATCTATTTATCGGTTATCTTGTTTAGATAGCCTAGCACTAACCTTTAGGTGACAACTCTCCTATATTTTTTTAAAAAAATAGTACAATTCTCACTTTTTGATTAAGTCAAATAATTTAAAGTTTGATCAAACCTATAAAAAAATACTAGTAATATAAATATTGTTTGATCAATACAAATATACCTTACATGTAAATTTCGTTCCGGTACCGGTCAGAACGGCCGGAATACCTCGTCCGTCACCCAACCCGGTACACATGAAGCCCCGTCCTCTACCGGCCAAAATCCCGGTCGATTCCGTTCGTGTCAGACTATACCGGCCGTTCGGGGAATTATGCTTCTCGCCGGTTCCGGTACCGTTCATTCGTACCTGTACGACGTGACGCTTGGGTCTCCTCGCTCGCTCCCCCTGCTGGCTATTGCGTCGCTGGCATAGCATGGGATACATGCAACATGGGCCTGGCTCTTCGTTGCTCAGGATGCAATAAAAACAAACATATTTGTATTGATATTTAATATATACATATAGACAACATATATATTATTTATTAAATAAACTCCAAAACAGTACGCTGGTATTATCCGGTACCGAAACGTACCATCCCAATGAGCAAACCGGAATGACCACCGGAACGGTATTTACAAGTATGGAATATACTCCTATTTAGAGACATAAATATTGATACTGTTTTCTTCATGTTTATTTTTTTTTGGTGTAAAAAATGGACTTGATTCAAATTTAGCATTATATTTTTTGGACGCCTGAGTTTTGTACTCGAGTGGCGCCGTACGTGCCCACTGATGATGCACTTTTAATAATCACTTGATATTTGTCGTGTTTGGATCTGTTGGCACGTTGTGCGCACTTCACTTGGATCCAGCGACGACGTTGCGGTTCCCGCCCGATTCAACATGAAACTGGGACATTGCACTCACATCGGACATGGTGGCCTGGTGTTGGAGAAAAACAAGGCACACCAGACCAGAACGCGAAGAGAGCATCGCATCCACGGTATGGCCTTGATGCCTAGCCAGCAAGAGTGAGACCACTTTTACAGCTAGTTCATGCAAACTTTGCAAGTCTCCTGATTCATGTGTTTAGTTCCTAAAAAAAGCACTATGCAAAAAAAAAAATCTCCGTCACATCAAACTTGTGCATGGAGTACTAAATGTAGATGAAATTAAAAACTAATTGTACAGCTTGGTTGTAGTTTGCGAGACGAACGTTTTGAACCTAATTAGTCAACGGTTAAACACTATTTGCCAAATAAAGCCAAAACGTGCTACAGTACATTTTTCACCCTTTTCAGGTGAACTAAACACAGTTTTATCACGGGCTCCAGATTCACGGAAATATAAAACTCCGTCCTAAGAAAATAAGCTTTCCAGATATGTTAAGTGAAACTTCTAATTTTTAACTGAATTTAATAAAAAGTGCACATAATTTATGACATCATATGCACACTATGAAAATGTATTTATGGTGTATCTGATGACACTAATTTTGGTGTCATAAATATTGATGTTCTTTTCTACAAATCTGGTTTAGCTTAAAATAGTTGACTTAAACTCCATTCGTCTCCAAATAAATCAATTCTTAGAATCCGTGCCAGTCAAACATTTTTAAGTTTGACTAATTTTATAAAAAAAAGTAACAACATCTATGACATAAAATGAGTGCCTTATGAAAATATATTCTATGATAAATCTAATTATACTAATTTGATACCATAAATTTTAATGTTTTTTCTATAAATTTGGTCAAAGTTTAAAAAGTTTGATTTAAGACAACTCTAGAAATCTATTTATTCAGATAGAGTACTTTAAAAATTGCTTTATTTGAGAACGAAAAGAGACTTGTGCCATTGGCAGCAGGTAGATCTGATTGCAATTAGAGCCACGCCACTGACACGAGTCCCTCTAACTTAGGTTAAGAGACACCCATCTGAGTTGAAAGGATGACTTACATTATTGCCGATCAGTCAACCATATTAAGATAGCATGTGCAAGTTTGTGGAAAATGGTTGTGTGCTTATGTTTTCCACACAATAGTGTTGATTCAGTCGTCTTCCGTGTTCACAGATCATGTGCCCAAGACTCATACCTCAAGTCAATTTCTCTTTGTTGGTTGTCAAAGTGCCAGCGCAAAATTTAGCTCACATATGAGTATACAGAGGAGTATTACTTTATGCATGATAAAAAAAGGATCCTAATTAGCTTTGCCACCATCAAAAAAATTTTAAAAATAAAAAATGTTTATTTTCTCAATAAAGTCCTCTCCCTAGCCGCATTGGCCGCAAGATATATAATACCAAAACCATCATCATTAGGTTCGACAATGCTGCACTTGATGTTGTACCCACCCACCATTACATTAGGAGGCGAAAAAAAAAGTTGAGAAAAAAGGGTAAAGGCCATACCAAAAAAGAAAAGGACTTGTCCAATAGCGCCGACACGATTTCAAGCATGGGTCCTTGGTTATATTCGGACACGTACACTAAAAAAGCTTTCGAATTTCACTTCTCTTTTTAAAAAATTTCTTAAAAAAGAACAGGGCACTTCGAAGAAAGGAGGCCGTTCAAAGTTAGTTTTTTTTCGACATCACCTTAAAATTCATTCATTTCACGTGCCTTTTGGAATCACAAAGCGGTTAAATATGTTACTAGATCTGTGGTGGTTCTGGTGGACCATGATCACGAGCATGGTGGTGAGGTAAAAGCGGGTTTGAAAAGAACATTGTTAGCATCTACTAATGAATCTAATAATCTCACTCCGAAAGACTAAGAATAAGAGAATAATGAATAATGCCTTGAGAAAAAAAAACAAGAATAACTGCGGCAGCAACATCCAATGAACAAAATCGGCTTCTCCCTCCGTCTAGAAGAAAACACAATTCTAAATTGAAACAAAGTTAATCTTTCTTAAGTTTTAAATTTAATTATCTTTCTAAGTGAGTTCATTTAAAATGGTATCAATCTTTATGTCCTCATCATATACTAGGTTTATAAACAAAATATATCTCATAGTTAATCTAATAATATTTTTTGATAATATAAATATTATATGTATATGAATTTGACTTAAACATAAAATTGTTCTGACAGATAGACCAGCTCAGCGGTTGGATTTTGGAGTCCCGGCTGTCGGTGAACGAAGCGATTACACTTACCGCGGACGATTGAGCATCATCATCATCATCAACAGAAAATTAATTAACAAAACCAGAGATATTTCGAGTTCAAATTCTTTTTTTTTGTTTAGAGAGAGAAGAAAGAGGGCGACAGAGAGCGTCGATAAAAAGGCGTAAAGCCGTCGCCACTCTTTCCCCATTCCACGCTGCTGCCTCGGCCCTCGGCGCTGCGCCCGGCCCCGGCACCTTCCTCCCCACTTCGCCGCCGGCGGGTGGAGTCGGGCCGGAGCAGCCGCTCTCCTCTGTTACCTCCCAAAAAGAAAAAAAAAAGTACCAATCAAGCGAGCCGCCGGCAGCTCGGGCAGCAGCCATGGGGCACGGCGTGAGCTGCGCCCGCACCGGCGACGAGCACGACTACTTCCGCGCGGCGCAGGTCGGGGACATCGACGCCCTGGACGCGCTCCTCGCCGCCGACCCCTCCCTCGCCCACCGGGCCACGCTCTACGACCGCCTCTCCGCGCTCCACATAGCCGCCGCGAATGGCCACCTCGAGGTGCTCCTCCTCCTCCTTCTCTGCTCTGCTATGCTCCCCGTCCATCCACGTCCTGGCTCCTAGCCAGCTGCCAGCCAACCACCTGGCTCACCTTCTCCATCTCCTGCAGGTGCTGTCCATGATCTTGGATCACGGGGTGCCGCCGGACGCGGTGAATCGGCACAAGCAGGTGCGGGATCCCAATCCCATCGAAGCCTTTTTTTTCCTCCCCTTTGCAGCTCGCAAGGATCTCTCCCGGGCTACCTGCTTCAAAATCTCCCCTTTTTTTTTTACCCCTTCCAATCAAATCAAAGGACAAAAATCTCATCTTTTTCCCCTGCTTGTTTTTCTCTGTCCAGACTCCGCTGATGCTCGCGGCGATGCACGGCAAGATCGACTGCGTGCTCAAGCTCCTGCAGGCCGGCGCCAATGTGAGCAGAAACTCCCAACTCCTCGCTGCCCTGCTCCGCAAGGGGAATCATCTCTTCTTCTTCCGAGCGCGAGTGACTAGCTAGCTAACTTACCGCGGCGCTGTCCGATCTGTGTGTGACAGATCCTGATGTTCGACTCCCTGCACGGGCGGAGCTGCCTACACCACGCGTCCTACTTCGGCCACGTCGACTGCCTGCAGGCCATCCTCACGGCGGCGCGGACCACGCCGGTGGCCGACTCATGGTGAGACCTTCGCCTCCCCTCCCTCCCCCTCCTTGTGTCAGCTCCCGCTGCCTGCCGCCCGCCGGCGACGACGACTCACTTGCTGCTGTGGAAGCATGGCAGGGGTTTCGCCCGGTTCGTCAACGTCAGGGACGACCACGGCGCAACGCCGCTGCACCTCGCCGCCAGGCAGGGCCGCCCCGGCTGCGTGCAGGTGCTGCTGGAGAACGGCGCCATTGTCTCCGCCCTCACCGGCTCCTACGGGTAGGCTAATCTTGTCTTGTCTGCGTGGTGTGGTCGGTCTCCTCTTGTTCGGTCTGGCTGCAGCTGCTGATTGCTCGCCGTCGCTGCTGCAGGTTCCCCGGCAGCACGTCGCTGCATCTGGCCGCTCGCAGCGGGAACCTGGACTGCATCCGGAAGCTGCTCGCCTGGGGTGCAGATCGTCTCCAGAGGGACTCAGCAGGGTGAGCACCACACCTCTGTCTCTATCTCTGTCTTTGTACAGATCGTCCTATTTCAGTGTAGAGATTAGTAGATGTGGGTCTGACGAACAAGAACAAATATGGGTCCCACATGGAACGCAACCGGTCTGGTCTACTACTATCAAGTGGAGTCAGTCATCAACCACTAAATGTAGATGAAATTAAAAACTAATTGTACAGTTTTGTTGTATTTTGCGAGATAGAATATTTTGAACCTAATTAATCAATGTTTGAACAATTATTACCAAATAAAAACAAAAATACTACAGTGGAGAACAGTAATTTGGCCCACCCCAAGGGTGTGTTCACTTCCGCGAAAAGTACGTGAAAAGTTACTGTAGCATCTTTCGTTGTTATTTGGCAAAATTTGTCCAATTATGGACTAACTAGGCTCAAAAGATTCGTCCCGACATTTACAGACAAACTATACAATTAGTTATCTTTTTTACCTATATTTAATACTCCATGCATGCGTCGAAAGATTTGATGTGATGGGTGGAAGAGGAAATATTTTGGGTTGGGATGGGAAAGTGAACAAGGCCTTGGAGAACTGAACCAGGCCTTACAAGTGGAGTCATCAACCACTTGCCCAATTCACGACACATTTGGAAAAATTCAACGAGAGGCCAGCTGCTGACCGCGTAGTTCTCAAATTGTGCTTTTGCTGAACGAATGCAAATGGATTGATCATATTCTTCCACTAGATCTCATTGCGAATGGATGGTTTCGGTCTCTGCAGGAGGATTCCTTATGCCGTTGCGCTGAAGCGCAGCCACGAGGCGTGTGCGGCGCTGCTGAACCCTTCGTCAGCTGAGCCCATGGTGTGGCCTTCCCCACTGAAGTTCATCAGCGAGCTGGACCCGGAGGCGAAGGCGCTCCTGGAAGCGGCCCTGATGGAAGCCAACAGGGAGAGGGAGAAGAAGATTCTGAAGGGCACAAAGTACTCTCCACCATCGCCTTCCCCTTGCGAGCATGAGAATGATGCCGATGCCATCGACGATGCGTCCTCGGAGGTATGCATGTTCAGTGCTGTCTTGACAATTGTGAGAGTAGAATAGAATCCAATGAACCATGATCACCATCTGGTAGTTCATTGCTTTGTGTTGTCTGGCAAATGGACTGATGCATGCATCATGGACCATCCATCTGTGCTCACTCGATCATTCAATCGCAGGCGAGTGACACGGAGCTATGCTGCATCTGCTTCGACCAGGCGTGCACGATCGAGGTGCAAGACTGCGGGCACCAGATGTGCGCGCCATGCACGCTGGCGCTGTGCTGCCACAGCAAGCCCAACCCGACGACGCTTACACTACCGTCGCCGGCGTGCCCGTTCTGCCGCGGCAGCATCTCGCGGTTGCTGGTGGCCCGAGCAAGCACCGCGTTCAGCGACGACGCCGACAAGGCTGCTTCTGCGGCGGCCTCCTCACCGCAGCTCGTCCGGCGGCGGTCCCGGCGGTCTCACAACCTCAGTGACGGCGGGAGCAGCAGCTTCAAGGGGCTGTCGTCCGCCGTGGCAGGGTCCTTCTCCAAGATCGGGCGCGGGTCGAGCCGGATGGCCGATAGCGACGGCATGGACAAGCCCGAGCACGACCTGTGATCAGCATTGGATCCTGTGCAAGTGGAGCAGAGTGCCGGCTGATCGGCCGGCCCGGACGGCTGGCTTGTGGTACTGAAGCTGAAGCAGCCATTGCCACTGGCTTTCCAAGATGAGGACATCCAAGGCTCCAAGCAAGCGTGATCGTGGGTTTTATATAGATATATACTAGGAGCTACTAGTACTACTACTAAAATAAGTACTAGTGTAATGCATTCTCTTCTTCTCCCTATGTCCCTGCCTGTCTGTCTTGTCCTATTTCTGGGCATGCCATTGCAAGGATTCACCTGGCCATTGCCGTATTCCGTTGTCACCGGCTATAGATTCGATTCCTTCCTGTTCTTGCAGCTGTGCTATGGTCCCCTATGGTTGAAGTTGAGCTTGAGCCACAGAACAGACATGTAGCACCATCGGTGTATGTAAACAGTCGCAGGCACAACACAGTCGGGAGCTTGAGCCACAGAACAGACATGTAGCACCATCTGAATTCTGAAGGAGGCATTGCATGTTGTAGCACAGCAGCAGCTGCAGCGGTGACGTTGGACTGGTGATCTGCCACCGTCTGTCTCCGATCCGGGCCTCCCTGCATGCACTGCAATGGATGGATCAGGCTCCCCCGGATTTGGCCTGGCCGTCTTGTTGCCTGCCACTGTCATGGCGTTAATGGCGGTTCCTGAGTCCTGTGCCCTGTGCTCCATGGGGGGCTGGCGAGCACGGTGGTCCTCCCCGTCGCCGTCCTGGGTGGTGAATCTGCCAAGGATACGCCTGCCCTGCTCTGGGGCTCTGCGCCTTGTTTAGATGTTAAAATTGGGAGGTAAATTTTGCATAGTAAGTGTCACGTCACAAGGTAGTAAATTTGTTTTTATTTGGTAATAATTGTCCAAATCTTGATTAATTAGGCTCTAAATGTTCGTCTCGTAAAGTACAACAAAACTGTGCAATTAGTTTTTTATTTCATCTATATTTAGTACTCTATATATGTGTCGGCATTTAGATGTGACGGGGAATAGAAATTTTGCATAGTGAATTTGAGAGGCAAAACCTGAACCGGGGCGCTCGCTCAGCTGCTGCTGGCTCACCGTCACCGATCCACAGACCACAGGCAGGCAGGCAGCAGGCTCCGTGACCGGCGGGGCCATGGTCGTCCGGCGACGGTGGCAGCTGTGGTGCCAATCGTCCGTGACTGATGCACGCAGGAGCGGTGGTCGTCACAGAGCAGCCGCAGTTATTATGCGCCGTACACTGCTGTAGCTGTGCTGTATGGTGGGTGGATGCCGACGCGTTGCAGCACGCCAGTCAAACAATGTAGGATTTGGGGGTGGGGACAGTCGGTTGGTTTTTTTTTTCCCAAGGATTATCCTAGATAGGAATATTCCTCGTAAATTTGAGGGCTAATATATTAGCTTGTCGCTTTGTTAGAGCATGCTTGGAAGATGGTAATTTTTTTTCCTCTTACGGCACTTTTTCCGTAAAATTGAACTGGTTCATGTAATTCTTATGAAATTCCTGCATTTTATATATGCCCTTAGATGTGAGCTCGAGCTTCGTTTCCTCGCCTCCCTCTAGCAAGCATCTCCAATTCGGACATGTTGGGCGGCGCCACCGATGTCGATGACGCGGGAGGTGGATAGCGCGAGGTGGTGGGAAGAGGAGCAAAGCCATGGCTACCCATTGCTCGAGAATAAGGCGCCCTTGGCCCTGGCTTGGTGGATGACGATGGAGGCCATCTCCGGGAGAGCCCCGCCCTCAGCTTCTAGGCCCGTCGGTCGCCAACCTCGCCTAGCACGTCTCTTCGTCTCTATGTTGTATGCGACTAACATCTAGAGTCCATAAACGATGGCTAATGGAGTAGAAAAATAGAGTTTATCCTGTTTCCTGTTGTCCTTTCTACCAAATACAAAACAGAGACGTTCCTGTCCCTTCAACAAAACAGCAAACGGGGACATGAGACCATTTCCGTCCCAGAAAACTAGGATTCACTCGTTCTCGTTTCTCTTTGTTCTTAAACCAAACACAACCTTAATTTTAATTAAATATATGAAAAGGTATTAATATCTAGGCCTGGTTTAGTTTGCAATTTTTTTTGAACCCGATAAATAATACAACTTTCGTCTTATTTGACAAATATTATCCAATCGTGGATCAACTAGGCTCAAAAAATTCATCTCGTGATTTCTAACTAAACTGTGTAATTAGTTGTTTTTTACCTACATTTAATACTCCATGCAAGCGGCTAAAAATTGATGTGATGGAGAGAGAGTGAAAAAATTATCTAAACAAAGCCCTATAGTATATATAATAAGTATAACTAGACTAACTATTGAATATATTGTTGAGACGGAGTAAGTGAGGCCTGGTTTAGTTCCCAAAATTTTTTGCCTCCACACATCACATCGAATGTTTGGACACATGCATAGAGTACTAAACGTAGACGAAAAAAAAACTAATTGCACAGTTCTCGGGGAAATAGCGAGACAAATCTTTTAAGTCTAATTAGTCCATGAAAGCCTTAAGTGCTACAGTAACCAACATGTGCTAATAACAGATTAATTAGTATCATTAGATTCGTCTCGCAGTTTCCTAACGGGTTCTGTAATTTATTTTTTATTAGTATCTAAAAACTCCTCCCGACATCCTTCCGACACGTCTGATGAGACACCCAAAAATTTTCTTTTCGTGAACTAAAGACAGCCTGAGTTAGAAGACTGGCTTTGCTTGCTTGACTGCCCTGCTAAGCCGACCATGGCGTGTGGAATTCTTGTGCAGTTCATACGCAGCCGAGCTTAAAAGACGACTGCAAGAGACAAAAGGGGAAAAAAAAAGGGCAGTACGTGCAGACTACTCGTCTGGTTTGACTAGGGGCATGCCTACACGGCGTTTTTGTCAAAGTGGACGCGTTTCCAGTCCCAGATGGCGTCATTGACCAAGTGGTGCTGCCCAGCCGTGAGCCAGCCCCAGTGTGACGGAGGCTGGGGCCTGGGGCAGATATTTTGCCAGCCTTTTTCTCTGCAGACAGAGGACGCGTCATCCTACGGTGGTTTATGCGTAGTACTAGTATACTCTAACCTAATCTATCTATCTATCTATGTTGCCAGCCTTTTTCTCTGCAGACAGAGGACGCGTCATCCTACGGTGGTTTATGCGTAGTACTAGTATACTCTAACCTAATCTATCTATCTATCTATCAATCTAGGGTGTGTTTAGATGAAAAAGTTGGGGTGAAAAGTTACTGTAGCACTTTTCGTTGTTATTTGGTAAAATTTGTCCAACCATGGATTAATTAGACTCAAAAGATTCGTCTCGAACTTTACAGACAAACTATGCAATTAGTTTTTTTTACCTACATTTAATGTTTCATGCATGCGTTTAAAGATTTGATGTGATGGGTGGAAGAGGAAATATTTTGGGTTCCTGTAGGAAGTGAACGCGGCCCTAAACAAAATATCTATGGGCTAGGGCATCGCACACTTCATCGGCTGACGAAACTGATAACCCAAAAAAAAGAACAGAGTATGACAGGCAGTATCTCATCAGTGGGAAAGTGAAGACACCGTTTTCATGCATTATTAAGCATGCTTTTCACGTAGCAGCAGCTATGGCAATTACGCAGTGGTTTCTCGGCTCAGCTATGCATCGCAATGACAATTACGCAGTGGTTCTGGTTCCTGGACTGGGACTGCCATCACCTTGCCTTTCTATAGTGGCCGTTGATGACCCAGCGCGCACACACACACACACTCGACAGTGAGCAGCTAATGCCGCGGTCACCTTTGCTTTTCAGGTCGACTCAACTCGATCAATATGCAAAATCCTTTCCGGTTTCTCTCAAACTTTCGTTTGGTGGTTATAAAAGTGTGCGATTATTATACTATTCTGCCTTCAAATTAGAGTTGATGGAACCGGTGCTTTGGGTTAGAAAGGAAGACCGGAGAAGTACCATTATTATGTTTCAAACAAGAAGACCGGAGAAGTAAGTTTCGGTGACCAATCTTAATCCCAATTTGCACTTTGAAAAATCCACACTTTGCTTAGTCTACATAGAGTAGTTCAGTCTATAAGAGCCTAGATTTTCCAAAATCCCAGGAGTTGGAGGCTTGTAGCCTGTTTTTTTTCCCCCTCAAGAGAGGCATTGACTCAAATTGTGAAAACGAAATTGGTTTCACTTTTGTTGGAAGAAAACAAGAAGAAAGTTATGGGTATGATTGAAACGGAGAGAAACGGTCTTGGCATAAGTTTTTCCAACAAAAAAAAAGAAACGGTCTTGGGCATCGCATGCGTACCTACAGCAGTACAGCTAAAGGTTCTGCAGAGCTGAGGAAGAACGTCATGTCCAAGTTGAGCATGCCAGCAGCATCAGCGTACTGGAGGGGGATATGAAATGCCACTATGCTCTGGGTCCGCCTTGCTTTGCTTGACAGCAGCGTCCACCTTGAATTGATTCACCCTTCAGCCTCATCAGGGTGCGCGTCCTCTTCAGGATCGCTGTCAGGCAACAGCTGAACCTGACAGTAACATTACATCGTCACTGTAACACGTCGATCCGGGATAACGGCTAAGGCCCACTCTACACGTTGAATGAGTCACGGCTGTTAATTAACTCTCTTATATTTTCGTCCTCGTTTCGCATAAAAAGTTGAAACCGGAGTTAATGGCCTCCCGAAACCAGGCTTTTAAGCTGGTCTGCTCTTGTTTTGTTTCAGGAGACTAACTGGAAACACTGTGCCGAAGCTACAATAGCCGATCGCTACGGTAACTCGAAATCGGCCTGTCCCAACTAGCCTATTGGGCTGGGTTTCAGTGTCACTGCACAACGATGCAACATGCCCATCTCACAGTTCTGATAACTCTACAACTATATATATACAAGAACAAGTTTATTTGCTAATTTTACAACAGTCATAGCAAAAAGAGGAGGACAACGCTTCATATCTTGAAAGGCTTTGCCAAGACAGTAGCAGGGATGTTTGCAATCCATCTCCTTCACCTCTCTTGTGTCGAACAACCCGTCTCCAACTGCCTTTGTAATGCTCTGTTCAAGGAAAGCAATTAAGTTTAGAATGGTAGGCATGGTATATCGCCAAATGAAATTAAAATTTTGTCACGAGATTGTCATCTCGATGTTCATTTATGCTACAGAAGGTTATTATTGACCCTGGGGGAAGTCGGAGAGTGCCAAGTCAACGAGTTTAGTGACTGACAGTGAACAAAACTCCACAATCCCTTTTCTGCTTAACTTCACTTGTAGCGTCATGCAGTTCTTTCCTGAAACCTGCAAAATTTTGTATTGGGCATGGCAAAACACGATTACGAATCCAGAAAGTTTGATAAGGTAACAGGAAAAATACTATACACCAGGGTGAGTCAATCTTGGAGAAGTTCAAGTTGTTCAGAGCTGCACTTGCTAATATATCCAGTCTGCAGTCCAGCCATGAACGTTGAGGAGTCTACCCATGTTGTATATACCTGAAAAATATTTCTTCAAGTATACGTCGAAATTGATATTTAAACACAGAAACAGGACATGTCTGAAACAAATGGTTATTAGCATGTGAACGTATCCAATCTCTTTACTACCATTCACGGACTAAAAGATGGCCAGCGAACGTGGCCACGTCATCGGCCGTTCACGGCCGTTGGATCGGCCAACGGACAGCCTAGATGGTGCGAGGCCCGGTCTTTTTGCAAAAAAGTCCTCGAATTTTAGTAGAATCAACTTGCAGTCCAGACCTTCTCTCAGTTTTTTTTTCAAAAAAACCCTCGAACTTTACCGAAAACAACCCGCAATCTAGACCTTTTAAGTGGGTTGGCCTGCCTCCCGTGCGGGCCTATATATCGCGTAATTGGGCCTTACTGGGCCGAATTCGGCACGACGACGTTTTCCTATTTTTCGCAAATTTATTATTTATCTACAACGGTACAAATTTTATTAAGAATATAATAAAACAAATAAAAATAAAAAAATGTCAAACCAAGTTTGTTGAACTCTACACAACTAGCACTGCACTGTAAACATATAACAGCACATGTTTTAGTGTAATTTTTTGGCTATTAACGTGGATCTAGATTTCTCTAGAATTTTCTATAAATAATTAAAAGAGTTAGTTTCTTTATTCAAATTGCTATGAAATTTTTACGATAGCTTACCCATACCCCGTATCCTCCCTTCTTAATAAATACTTTTAACATTTCGTTCTCCATAATAAATATAGCCAAAAAATGTGATAGTTCCATTTTGATACCCAAAAAAATATCAACAAGGTGCAGACCATGACACCTATACGAAAATAACAAAGCGATAGATTGTCTTACCTATGTTGCTTAAAAAATGTGCATCTACCTGCACACAATTATTATTACTTTACGCATGAAATAAAGTCTGCATCGACTATAATACTACGACGATGCAATACAGGCTTCGCGCTCTAGCAACAAACATGTATTACTGAAATAAATACTTATCCTACTACACTCGACAAAACAACTTATACGGAAAAAGGGTCCATCGAGCGCTGCAAAATGGTCCACACACTGGCACAATTTCGAGTGTGGAAACTAATTGCATTTCTAGCGGTCAACCTCAATTATAAGAGTACAATCATTGTCCTAAATTGATCCATGCCACAAGGCACAATTTGTATCACCATTTCAAAGCCAAGGAACAGAATAGCCCAAAACTAAGCACTTCTCTATTTGTACCATGACCCACGATACAAAGGTCCCACAATGTTCAACTTTTAGCCCAATTCTACACCGTAATAACAATTGCTGCTGCCTGCTGAGTGCTGATGGCAGAAGATGGTAGGGAAGAGGCAAACTTAAGCCCAAATCGGCATCTGATTGGTCACAAATTGAATATCTAAATAGGCCAGCTGCGTTTCAAGCCATATGAGCTGATTGCTGTGGTTTCAACCAATATGTCTATGCCACGGTGCTCAGATGCCCTCACAATGCTTATCCGGGACCTGAGCATCGTAGCTCGCACTTGTATGTGCCAGCAGATGCAGATGGACCAAGGGTTGATTCCTCCTTCACCATTGCGATGGGCTCTTCAAAGGTGAAGATTGCCCATAGATCAGGGAGAGGTGGAGAGGACAACACAGGCTTGTCCATGCAGAATCTGTCGCTAGACCCCGTGTCAAACCACAAGATAATGCTGTTACCGATCTACGACGAGGTATGTATTATAGAACGATAAGTAGTGGATACAAGGACTCGAGTCATCGGCAATCGCCGTGCTCGCCACCATCGCCACCCTCCGGGTGCGGTTTACAGTTGTGTCCTAGTTCGCTTTTTCCCAGTTCGTCTCGGCTGATACATGAAGGAGCCAGGAGGCTGCCTTCGTTCATGGGCCATGCAAGGCCTGCTAGACTACTTAGTCCACTCTGGCCTAGTCGCTATTGGGTTAGGCCTTCTGATCCGCTTAGTCTTGAGATGGCCCACATCATCATCCCTTGCACCAGAACCATCAACATCGTTTTTAGAACCGGCATCAACGCCTTCAGTACCACCTTCGACGGTCGTAACCGAGTCATGGACGGTGACATCCTTCTCTCCTTGAGAGCCAGCTTGTCCCCAAGCTGGAGCGCGTGGGAACTGTTGTCAAAGCGATTCTTCATCTTCCCAAGTGGCCGATGTCGTCGGCATGTGAGACCAGTGCACCAGAACTTGGGGCACCACCATATCTTGGTTATGGTGAAGGCGACGATCCAAAACTTGAAGAGGTATCTGCAGCTCACGAGCAAAGTTAGGGAGTTCACTTACTGGCGTGGAAGCATGTATTGCCTTCTTCAGTTGCGAGGCATGGAAAACTGGATAGATATTGCATTCATCAGGCAGGGACAGATGGTAGGCAGATTCATCAATCTTGTGTAAAATAGTAAATGGCCCAAAGAATCTGAAGGCTAGCTTGTTTGAGGAGTGTGGAGCCAAAGAAGTTTGGACATATGGATGTGCTTTGAGGTATACAGAATCACCAATGTTGAACACCATGTCAGAGCGGTGTTTGTCAGCCTGAAACTTCATCTTAGCTTGGGCTCGGAGCAGATGTTGACGAACAAGCTGCTGAATGAGTTCTCTGTCAGACAACCACTGTGCCAGGTCCAATGACTGACAAGATTGTGATATGTCAATACCAAAATGCTTTGGCTCATGACCATATAAGATGGACTTTTGCCAAGAGAGGAGTGGAAAGAGGTATTGTACCAATACTCAGCCATGGATAACCATTTAGACCATTTAATTGGGCAGACATGGACAAAACGATGAAGATAAGTCTCCAAGCATTGGTTAACACGCTCTGTTTGACCATCAGTTTGAGGATGATATGTTGTACTCATCCTGAGGTCAGTACCCAACTGTTTGAACAATTATTGCCAAATGTTACTTGTGAAGACCTTATCTCTGTTAGAGACCATTGCAAGAGGTAATCCATGTAATTTGAAAACATTATCCAGAAAAGTGATGGCAACTTGGAGAGCAGTGAAGGGGTGTGACAATGGCAAGAAGTGAGCATATTTGGAAAATTTATCTACATCTACAAGAATGCAGTTGTAACCTGATGATCTTGGGAGGCCTTCAATGAAATCCAAGGTGACTACTTGCCATGGACCTTCAGGTATTGGTAGTGGAGCCAAAAGACCTGGGTAAGCAGCTCTATCATTCTTTGCTTGCTGACAAGTAGTGCACCGAGCAACAAAATGCTTGACTGATTCTTTGAGATTTTGCCAGGCAAACAAATTTTTAACCTTTTTATAAGTAACTTCATAACTTGAGTGACCCCTAATAGGACTGGCATGTAGGGAATTGAGAATCTTAGCTTGCATGTGAGGGTCTGCACCAACCCAGATTCTGCCTTTATATTTTATCAGACCATTAGATAGAGAATAGAATCCAGTAGGGGAAGTAACTGACAACTGGGACAGTAATTGAGTTGTCATAGGATCAAATGCATAGGTAGCCTGTATATCTTGGAGCCAAACTGGTTTGACAATAGAGATGGCAGAAATGTCATAACTAGATTCAGAAAACTTTCTGGATAGTGCATCTGCTACCTTGTTTTCAATAGCCTTTTTGTAGATGATCTTGTAGTTCATGCCCATCAGCTTAGTTAGAGCTTTATGTTGCCATGGGGTGAAAAGCCTTTGATTGTCCAAATGAGTTAGACTCTTTTGATCAGTCAAAATAATAAATGGAGATGTCTGCAAGTAAGGTCTCTAGTGATCAACGACCATCAGTATTGCTAGGCATTCCTTCTCATATGTTGATAAGCCTTGTGCTTTAGGTCCTAAGGACTTGCTGACAAAGGCAATTGGGTGACCTTGCTGGTGGAGGACAACCCCTATGCCAGTAGCTGAAGCATCAGTTTCAATATAAAATGGTAGATCAAAATTTGGTAATGCCAAAATAAGTGCAGAAATTAATGCTCTTTTCAAGGCTTGAAAGGATGTTTCAGTAGTAGAGTTCCAAACATAGAGAGCTCCTTTCTTAAGCAATTCTATTAAGGGTTTGCTAATGGCTCCAAACTGAGGAACAAATCTTCTATAGTAACTAGCCAGCCCCAAGAAGCTTCTCAATTCCTTGGCATTAAGTGGTTGAGGCCAGTCTTTGATGGTGTTGATCTTGGTAGGATCAATAGCCACTCCATCAGCACTAACTACATGACCAAGATAAGAGAGTTGTCTTTGTGCAAAAGAACATTTGGACAGTTTGACATGGAACTTGTGTTGTTGGAGTAAGGTTAATACAACCCTGATATGGTTCAGATGTTCTGGGCAGGTCTTACTGTAAATTAAAATATCATCAATGAAGACAACTGCATAAATTCTCAGCAAGGGTTGTAGAATAAAATTCATAATTGCGTGAAAAGTTCCTAGCCCTCCAGTGACCCCGTATGGCATGACCTTGTATTCATAATGCCCATTATGAGTTTGAAAAGTTGTCTTATGTTCTTCACCTTGTGCCTTCACCTTGTGCCATCCTGATTTGGTGAAACCCTGAACATAGATCTAGAGAGGTGAACCAAGTGGCTCCATGAAATTTCTCTAAAAGTTCCTCTATGATGGGCAGTGGGTATTTGTTTTTAACTGTGAGAGCATTAAGTCTTCTATAGTCCACACAGAGTGTCCAGTCCCCTGTCTTCTTTCTAACCAATAAGGCTGGTGAAGAATATAGACTGTTGCTGACTTGAATCCACCCTTTTGCAAGCATATCTTTGATTTGATTTTCAATTTCTATCTTCTGAGCAGGGTTGTATCTATAAGGTCTGAGGCATAAGGGTTGACCTCCTTCTAAGAGAGGAATAGAATGATCTCCCACTCTGAGTGGAGGCAATTCAGAAGGTGGTTCGAAGACACAATGAAACTCTTGAAGTAGAGACTGCAATTCATCTGGCAATTCAGAGGTTGCAGTAATAGTAGTTGAGACAGACTGGGCATATTGCAGCTGTACTAAATACAGAATAGAATCAACTTTGTCCATAGCTTGAAGTTGAAATTGAGACACAGGAGGCCCCATCACAGTGTGGTTTTGTAACCCTTGCAGCTTGATAGTTTTGTTGTTTAGAGTAAACTGTAACCACTTGTCTGCCCAATGAACTTCCATGGGACTATGGCTTCTAGCCAGTCCATTCCAAGAATGACATCATATCCTCTAAGCGGAATTATCTTCAAGGTAGTTTTGAATGTGTGACCTTGAATGCCCCAAATCTGCTGAGGTAATTGATGGGTGCATTGTAACACCTCTCTATTTGCAACCTTGACAGAAACAGGATGAGCTAAAGGGTGCCATGAACTGATGCTTTTGGCCAAATGCTCATTAATGAAACTATGAGTGCTACTAGAGTCCACTAGCATAAACATTTCTTTATCAGCTAAGTAACCCCTCAGTCTGATAGTCTTGACACCTTTAATACCAGTCAAAGCTTGTAAGGAGAGAGCCATCAGATCATCTCTAGAATCTGAGTCCTCTTGAACTGTATGAGGTATAGATTCTTCATCATCAGCTACCCACTTCCAAATTTCTTCTATAGCATTGATAGAGACCTAAGGAGGGCATTTGTGTTGTGGTCCCCACTTTTCACCACATTTAAAACAAAGACCTTTTGCTCTCCTATAAGATTTCAAAGCAGATAAATTATTATCACCATGCTTGGACTTTACACCATCAATGGTTTTCTTATCTTCAGAAGGCTTGTTAGAGTCTTGAGTTTGAGTCTTAGTACTGTCTTGAGAAGTCTTTCTGGGATAGGATCCCAATTCAGGTCTTCTGACAGGATTATCTTGAATTGTCTCTTCCTGCAAAAATGCCAACGAGGTAGCAGTATCTAGATCTTGGGGTCGATGCATCATGACAACTGCTCTAATGTCTCTTTTAAGACCATCTACAAAACAATTTGCAATGACAGTTGGTGCAAAAGAAGGATCATGAGCAAGTAACTGGTGAACAATATCACTGAACTGCTCTACATACTCAGAGATATTTGTGGTCTGTTTGATATGGAAAAATTGGCGAAGTAAGTGGTTATGTTCATATCTATCAAATCTATTGCAAACAGCTCTAACAAAATTTTCCCAAGACATAGAACTGATGGTGTCCTGTACTGTCTGAAACCAGAGTGCAGCCGAGCCAGTGAGGCGCATGGATGCAAGACGAACCCACAATGCTGGTTCAATTTGGTACACGTCAAAGTAAGTTTCACATCGTTTGATCCACAAACATGGGTTAGTGCCATAAAACTTGTGGAACTCTAAATCAGGAAACGATGTATATGACGGGTACGGTGGATAAAAACGCCGATCACCGGGAACACAACCAATTGAAGGAAGAGATATTGGTGGGGATTTTGGATGTTGTGTCGCACCTGTGACTGGGGTCGGTTCCGGGGCGACGGTATACACCGCCCCAAAAGCAGCACCCCGGTGAGAAGATCACTTGCCGTGGTCCTAACAACCCAGATGCCGCCCTTGGCGGGTGAAGCTCCAGGTGAGCGAAGCTCGACACCTTGACGCTCAGCGAGGCGAAGTGGTCCTCCCGAATGGCCACTGTGAGCGGTGAGTGCACGGTGGTGACTGTTTCGGCCTGCTCGTTGAGAACAGGCTCCATGGGTTGAGCTTGAGGGAGCAGAGCACCCAAGGCATGCTCGACGCGTTCGCCCAGATCCAGCACCGCGTGCTCGAGCTCATGGACGCGATTGTCGACTTCAGGCTTCCTGGTTAGGATCTCCGTCTTCAAGGATCGCATCTCGGACATGGAGCTTTTGAGATCGTTGATTCCCTTGGTGTTCTCGCTCAACAGCGCGAGAATTTGCCCGAGTTGCTCTTCAGGCGTCGCCATGGCCATCTGTCGGCGCGTGAGGTAGGTGTGGGTTGCCTGAGTTTCAGCTCTGTCGCCGCTGCTGATCACACCAACCTCAGCACGGACCTATGGATCCTCGCAATCGACGCTACCAGAGCGGATCGCAAAGAGAGCCAGCCGTCGGGGATTACGGCGCCGGATCGAAACAGCGAAGAACAGAGAGAAGAAAAAAATTGGGGCAAAATTTTGTGGTGGATTGGATCGGGAACTGAGCTCTTGATACCAGTGTTACCGATCTACGACGAGGTATGTATTATAGAACGATAAGTAGTGGATACAAGGACTCGAGTCATCAGCAATCGCCGTGCTCGCCGCCGCCGTCACCCTCCGGGTGCGGTTCAGAGTTGTGTCCTAGTTCGCTTTTTCCTAGTTCGTCTCGGCTGATACGTGAAGGAGCCAGCAGCGTGGCCGTCACGCACGCCAGCAGCGCTGCCGTATCCCCGCTGATGCCCGGTCCAAATGACATTGAAATGTCCAACTGCCTCTGCAATGCTCTGTTCAAGGAAAGCAATTAAGTTTAGAATGGTAGGCATGGTATATCGCCAAATGAAATTAAAATTTTGTCACGAGATTGTCATCTCGATGTTCATTTATGATACATAAGCTTATTATTGACTCTGGGGGAAGTCGGAGAGTGCCAAGTCAACGAGTTTAGTGACTGACAGTGAACAAAACTCCACAATCCCTTTTCTGCTTAACTTCACTTGTAGCGTCATGCAGTTCTTTCCTGAAACCTGCAAAATTTTGTATTGGGCATGGCAAAACACGATTACGAATCCAGAAAGTTTGATAAGGTAACAGGAAAAATACTATACACCAGGGTGAGTCAATCTCGGAGAAGTTCAAGTTGTTCAGGGCTGCACTTTCTAATATATCCAGTCTGCAGTCCAGCCATGAACGTTGAGGGTCAGATGCTTCTGGACTCCGGAGTCTACCCATGTTGTATATACCTGAAAAATATTTCTTCAAGTATACGACGAAATTGATATTTAAACACAGAAACAGGACATGTCTGAAACAAATGGTTATTAGCAAGTGAACGTATCCAATCCCTTTACTACGATTCACGGACCAAAAGATGGCCAGCGAACGTGGCCACGTCATCGGCCAGGCGAACAGCTCAGATTGTGCGAGGCCCGGTCTTTTTTTGTAAAAAAGTCCTCGAATTTTAGTAGAATCAACATGCAGTCCAGGTCTTCTCTCAAGTTTTTTTTTTCAAAAAACCCCTTGAACTTCACCAAAAACAACCCGCAATCCAGACCTTTTAAGTGGGCCGGCCTGCCTCCCGTGCGGGCCTATATATCGCGTAACTGGGCCTTACTGGGCCGAATTCGGCACGACGACGTTTTCCTATTTTCCGTAAAATTATTATTTATCTACAACAGTACAAATTTTATAAAGAACATAATAAAACAAATAAAAATAAAAAATGTCAAACCAAGTTTGTTGAACTCTACACAACTAGCACTGAGCACATGTTTTAGTGTAATTTTTTGGCTATTAATGTGGATCTAGATTTTTCTAGAATTTTCTATAAATAATTAAAAGAGTTAGTTTCTTTATTCAAATTGCTATGAAATTTTTACGATAGATTACCCATACCCTGCATCCTCCCTTCTTAATAAATACTTTTAACATTTCGTTCTCCATAATAAATATAGCCAAAAAATGTGATAGTTCCATTTTGATACCCAAAAAAAATATCAACAAGGTGCAGACCATGACACCTATACGAAAATAACGAAGCGACGGATTGTCTTACCTATGTTGCTTAAAAAATGTGCATCTATCTGCACACGATTATTATTACTTTACACATGAAATAAAGTCTGCATCGACTATAATACTACGACGATGCAATATAGGCTTCGCGCTCTAGGAACAAACATGTATTACTGAAATAAATACTTATCCTACTACACTCGATAAAACAACTTATACGGAAAAAGGGTCCATCGAGCGCTGCAAATGGTCCACACACTAGCACAATCTTCGAGTGTGGAAACTAATTGCATTTCTAGCGGTCAACCTCAATTATAAGAGTACAATCATTGTCCTAAATCGATCCATGCCACAAGGCACAATCTGTGGTAGTGTTTAGATGGTGTAAAAGTTGGTGTAAAGTTCCTGTAGCACTTTTCGTTGTTATTTGGTAAAATTTATCCAATCATGGACAAACTAGGCTCAAAAGATTCGTCTCGACATTTACAGACAAACTGTGCAATTAGTTATTTTTTTACCTACATTTAATACTCCATGCATGCGTCTAAAGATTCGATGTGACAGGAAATCTTGTAAAATTTTTGGAAGTTTGAGGGATCTAAACACTGCCTGTATCACCATTTCAAAGCCAAGGAACAGAATAGCCCAAAACTAAGCACTTCTCTATTTGTACCATTACTCACGATACAAAGGTCCCACAATGTTCAACTTTTAGCCCAATTCTACTCCGTAATAACAATTGCTGCTGCCTGCTGATGGCAGAAGATGGTAGGGAAGAGGCAAACTTAAGCCCAAATCGGCATCTGATTGGTCACAAATTGAATATCTGAACAGGCCAGCTGCGTTTCAAGCCATCTGAGCTGATTGCCGTGGTTTCAACCAATATGGCCTTGTTCACTTCCCCTCCCAACCCAAAATATTTCATCTTTCACCCATCACATCAAATCTTTCGACGCATGCATGGAGCATTAAATGTAGGTAAAAAAGATAACTAATTGCATAGTTTGTCTGTAAATGTCGGGACGAATCTTTTGAGTCTAGTTAGTCCATAATTGGATAAATTTTGCCAAATAACAACGAAAGATGCTACAGTAACTTTTCAGCTACTTTTCACGAAGTGAACACACCCTATGTCTATGCCACGGTGCTCAGATGCCCTCACAATGCTTATCCGGGACCTGAGCATCGTAGCTCGCACTTGTATGTGCCAGCAGATGGACCAAGGGTTGATTCCTCCTTCACCATTGCGATGGGCTCTTCAAAGGTGAAGATTGCCTGTGACCAGTGAGTTGGCGTAGATCAGGGAGAGGTGGAGAGGATAACACAGGCTTGTCCGTGCAGAATCTGTCGGTAGACCCCATGTCAAACTACAAGGCAATGGCCCTGTTCATCTGGCTTATAATCCGTCTTATTCAGCTTGTTTTTTCAGTCGGAACAGTATTTTTCTCTCACAAAAAATCAGCCAACAGTGTTTTTCAGCCATGGGCCATGGCACCATGTTGCAGGGGCGGCGGCACGAGCAGCGTGGCCGTCACGCACGCCAGCAGCGCTGCCGTATCCCCGCTGATGCCCGGTCCAAATGACATTGAAATGTCCAGATTTCTCAAAACATATGTAAAGGCGTGTGTGTTTAGATGTCCAAAAAGAGGCAACATTTTTTACATAGTAACTGTCACATCGAATTTTTAGACGTATGACTAGAGCATTAAATATAGATAAAAAAATAACTAATTGTACAGTTTATCTGTAAATGTCGAGACGAATCTTTTGAGCCTAGTTAGTCCATGGTTAGACAAATTTTGCCAAATAACAACGAAAAATGCTACATTAACTTTTCCAAAAAAAAATTTCACATCTAAACACGCCCAAAGTATCAGCAGCTTTCTCCGAATCTCCGTTACATTCTTGCGAGCGTGCAAACAAATTCAATAAATTCTTCTTCCTTTGCTTTCTGCGTCATCTGGTCGGCTAGCAGCCGGAGCACCTCCCAAATCTCGAAGCGCCGCGGGTGCGCTTGGTCGTCAGCGACGAATGAGCTCACCTCGCCGTCCACCTCTACGGCGCTATACGCGGGGACCTTCTTGATTCCCCTACTGCCAATCAGCTTCCGCACCCTCCGTGCGTCATCCTTGCGGTTGGCATCGAGGTAGATGTTGGACAGCTGCACGTACACGCCCTCCTCGGCAGTGCCACCAAGCTTCTCGAGCTCGCGCACCGCCACCTCCGCTAGCTCGACGTTGCCGTAACTCCGGCAGCCAGCGAGCACGGAGCCCCACACAGACGCGAGCGGGGTCATCGGCATGGTCTCGACGAGCCCCACCGCGTCCTCGAGCCGCCCGACCCGGCAGAGCATGTCGACCGCGCAGCTGTAGTGCTCGTGCCCGGGCACGACGCCGTACCGGGGCCACATCTCCCTGAGCAGGCGCAGCCCTTCGTCGACGTTCCCGGCGTGCGCGCACGCGGACAGCGCCCCGAGCACGGCGACGCCGTCGGGCCGCACCCCGTCCTCCCGCGCCATCCTGTCCAGGCACGCGACGGCCTCCGCCGCCTTCCCGTGCACCGCGAGCGCGCCCACCATGGTGCCCCACACGTAGGCGTTCCGCTCGGGCATGCCGTCGAACACCCGCACCGCCTCGTTCAGGCACCCGCACTTGGCGTACATGCCGACGAGCGCGGACCCGAGGAAGGCGTCGGCGAGGAGCCACGGCGCGGCGCGCTCCACGTAGCGGTGCACCCACGCGCCGTGGTCCAGCGCCCCCGCCTGCGCGCACGCCGCCACGGCCGTGGTCAGCACCACCGCGTCCGGCGCCACCCCGTCGTTGTTGTCGTCGCCGTCGAACATGGCACGGAACACCGCGAGGCCCTCCGCGGGCGTCCCCGCGCGCGCGTAGGACCCGATGAGCAGGTCGTAGTGGATCGCCTCCCGACGCGGCAGCTCGTCGAACACCCTCCGCGCGAGGTCCGGGCGGGGGGAGTACAGCTGGAGTAGCGCGGTCGTGACGTAGTGGTCGGCCGGGAACAGCGCGTTCCTGACGAGCAGCGCGTGGAGCTGCGGTCCAGGTCCGGTCCCGGAGGAGGAGGAGGAGGAGGGGTCCGGGGCGGCGTCGAGCGCCGCGGCGGCGGAGAGCGCGAAGGGGAAGGAGAGGTGGTCCGGGGCGGGGAGAGCGGGGGGACTGGTGGGGGAGAGCATGAGGCGGACGAGGCGGAGCGCGAGGCGCGGGTGGGCCGGGCACGCGGCGCGGCCGGAGAGCGCGTGGAGGAGCGAGTTGAGCGCGAGCAGGGCGAGGTCCGGGTGGCGCGGGAGCAGGCCGGCGGTGACGAGGAGGGCGTGGATGGGGAGGAGTGGCGCGGTCGGGGAGGCGGCGGAGGGGAGGAGGCGGGAGGCGAGGAGCGCGTGGCAGAAGGAGAAGGTGGATTTGGGGATGTACGGGCGCATGCTTGCGTGCTTGGTTTGTTCGCGCGCCGCCGACGATGGGTCGCAGGGGCGCTGATTCTCATGTTGCCGAGGTGCCTGGCTCCATGGACGGCGGGACTGACCTCCTGCTGCGTCGTGCTCGGAGAGTCGGAGGAGAGAGGGGTGGCGGTCAGGGTACGGAGTGCAGCAGGGTCACGGTCGCCGGGGAATGCGGCTGCTCGGCGTCGGCGGCGGAGATCGGCAGCCCGCAGCCGCAAAACGCACAGCTGCTAGTCGGAGACGGTTTTTTTTTCCCCCATTTGATTTGAAAAGGTCAGGACTTATTGGGCTGGATGGATGGCACTGAGTTTATTGGGCTGGGTCGTTCGCGCTGGTGGCAGCAAGGTTTGTTCCAACGTTTTTTGGGCTAAATATTCGGCCTACAGGGCGTCCGACCCAAATTTTGTGTCACAAAAAAAATGGTGGCCCGTGCCAATTGATCTGGTCTACAAGCACAGCATCAGCAACCCGTCGCCAGCATCTTCTTCGCTTCCGTGGTGGCTTGACAATGTACCGCAAGACTCACGATAGCCATTGGAGCATGGACTAGGTGCTCAAGTTCAGAGCTGTCAAGAGTTTCTCGTGTAATAAGTATATATATAAAAAAAGAGTTTCTCGTGTCGTGCAGCACTCTGTTCATAGTACCCATTGGCCATTGATGCGCTAACGGCCCAGCACACACACTCGACAGAGTGAACAGCTGATGCCGCTGTCACTTCGATTTCCTCCTCGACTCGATCCCTCGATGCAGAATCTTCTAGAGCTGCCAAAAAAGAAAAAAAACAGATACAGAATCTTCTCTGGTTTCTCTCCAACTTTGGTCGTTCAAGCTGTGATGGGCGCGTTCCCGGATGACGTGATTCACCAAGTGCTGTGCTGCCCCGCGTGACGAAGCTAGGCTCGGCCAGATATTTTTCCCAAGCTTTTCTTTGCATATAAAGGACGCGTCATTGACTCATTGTATGCTTTATACTCTAACCTAATCTACGTATCTGTCTAATAATCTAAAGAAATATCTAGGCATCACACTTCATCGGCTGATGAAACTGACTGGAAAAAAAAGCAGCACAATTTGCCTTCCCATAGTGCCCATTGATGCTCTAATGGCCCAGCAAACACGACGGCGAACAGCTAATGCCGCCGCTGCAACTTCGCTTTTCTGCTCGACTCTATCGACGCAAAATTTTCTTCGGTTTCTCTCCAGCTTTGTTCGTTCAACCGTATTTCCCACCTATTATGACTTCAAATTCTTAGAAATTTCCAAGAGTTGGAGCTTCTCACTCAGATGGTGAAAGCTCTCGGAAACAAAAGGTAAAGAAAGCTATGGATTTGATAAGGAGAGAAACAGTCCTGGCACGGGCATGCGTACCTACAGGTGCTCCAGAGCTGAGAAAGTCACGTCCAAGTTGAGCACGACTGGAGGTGGAAATTCCACTGTTCTAGGTGCTCCTTGTTCCACAGCAGCCTGAGCCTCTACGCCTCTACCTCCAACTCCACTTGAATTGATTCATCCTTCAACTTCATCAGGCCGGGTGGACCCTCATCGGAGTCACTGTCAAGCATCAGTTAGAAATAAACTGGCCAATTGCCCAATAGCATCATCACCGCATAACGATACGGCATGCTTCTTCTAAGTATAAATGCTCATTGGATAGTTCTGATATCTTTACAACTATACTTTGCATATGTCAAGTATATAATTTTCGGGGTACCACTCGGTAAAATAAGTTCAAGAAAGGCTAATGACAAGTTTATTTTCTAATTTTACAACAAAACCACAGCAAAACAAGAGGCCAAAACTTCATATCTTGAAAGGCCTTGCGAAGACCAAGTTGTGGCACGTCGGGTTGCAGGGATATTCGCAATCTATCTCCTTCACCTCTCTTCTGTCAAAGAACCAGTCTCCAACTGCTTCTGCAATGCTCTGTTCCATCGAAAGGGGAAAAAAACTAAGATCAGAATGGCAGGCAAAGTATCGTGAAGATGAGATTAAAAGTTGATTGTTATCACCGAATTCATTTATGATGGTTACAGCACCTTATTGTTGACTCTGGGGGAAGTTGGAGAGTGCCAAGTCAACGAGTTTAGTGACTGACAATGAACAAAGCACGAGTTGATATAAAATCCCCAGTCCCTTTTCTGCTTAACTTCACTTGTAGCGTCATGCAGTTCTTTCCTGAAACCTGTAAATTTTTGTATTGGGCATGGCAAAACATGACCATGAATTCAGGTCTCAGGGAGCTAGATAAGTGAAAAAGGAAATGTCGTATGGAGGGTGAGTCAACCTTGGAGAATTTCAAGTTGTTCAGAGCTGCACTTGCTAATATCCAATCTACAGTCCAGCCATGAATGTTGAGGGTCAGATGATTCTGGAGCCAATGCATGTTGTACCTGAAACATAAATCTTCAAGTATGAGCATGTTGAAACTGATATTTTTAACGCAAAAATAGGACAGTCTGAAATAGGATGGATATGGTGAGGGTACCTGCCAAGCATCATATGCTGGATTAAGAACAAATACTGGGTTGACAATGAGTTTCACAACTTCACGTGGAAACAAACACTGGAACACAGTGTAAATGGCAGTTTTAGAATATCATACATTCAGCGATGGCAATGAGTGATGATACTACTGTGGCTAATTATTATATATTATATTGAAGATTAAGTACTAACCTGGCCCGCCTCCATATTTGAGTTACAATGTGAAAACCTTTCCCTTAGACCGTGAAGGCGCACAACATCACTGTAGAAAGACTGCATTGTCCTTCTCCCAGAAATGTCTTCTCTGTAATTGAAGAACAAACCAAGGAATTAGATAGGAACCAAGTACACAGCAAAGTTGTAGATTCCAATTTCCCATTTTTTTATTTATTTACTAAAGATAAATCTCATTCCTGATTGGTAACAGGAATTTAACAAACGTGAAATTTGGTGCTTAGTGACTGGCATTTGAAAATGTTTAAATGAGCAAGTAAGATATATGATTGGTGATGCCTTTAACATAAGGTTTCTGACGTTCAAAAATAGGGTTAAGTCCAATTTACAGCCTCCAACTTTTGTCAAAGTCCGGATTTCAACCTTAAGCTCTAAAACCGGATAACTTTGGCCCTCTAACTCTTGAAACCGTTCAATTTTCAATCTTGGGCTGGTTTCAAAAGCGGTTTTTCATTTTCGGGACGCGCTGAAATTTTATATTATTTTTTAAGCATCTTAACATCTTCAAATGAAAAAACTTAAAACCACAAAGTTGTATATCTCGTTGAGAGCTACAACTTTGGTATAAAAAAATATATTCATTTGACTCCATATAAAAAATATATTAATTTTCTAATATGGCAAGCGCTAGTATGCGATTATTATGGTGCTAAAATTTTATATTTTTTTTGAACTTCTTAACATCCTCAAATGGAAAAACTTAAAACTAGAAAGTTGTAGACCTCATCGAGATCTACAATTTTCGTATAAAAATCATCTTCATCCGACGTCTTATTCAAGAGTTATGATTTTTCGACTCTTCAACTTTTCGGGAGTGGCATGACAAGACCTAACTTTCGAAAAATCATAACACTTGAATAAGATGTCAGATGAAGATGATTTTTATACGAAAATTATAGATCTCGATGAGGTCTACAACTTTCTAGTTTTAAGTTTTTTCATTTAAGGACATTAAGAAATTCAAAAAAATAATATAAAATTTCAGCACCATAATAATCGCGTACTAGCGCTTACCGCATTAGAAAATTAATATAATTTTTATATGGAGTCAAATGAATATACTTTTTATACTAAAGTTGTAGCTCTCAATTAGATCTACAACTTTCTAGTTTTGAGTTTTTTTTTCACTTGAGGACGTTAAGATGCTTAAAAAAATAATATAAAATTTCAGCGCCTCCCAAAAATGGAAAACCGCTTTTGAAACCAGCCCAAGGTTGAAAATTGAATGGTTTCAAGAGTTGGAGGGCCAAAGTTATCCGGTTTTAGAGTTCGAGGTTGAAATCCGGACTTTGGCAAGAGTTGGAGGTTGTAAATTGGACTTAACCCTCAAAGATAAAAAAATGCATCTGATTATTGAAATGGTTTTCATTGACATTGAATGCTGTGAGATACAAGTACTTCAGAGTTCAACTATGGTCCCATGCATTTCTAAATGTCTAAATTAGCCTGATTAGTAACCCTGGCATTTCCTGCCACCAGCAGTTTGTGGAACGTTACTTCAGATTATCAACAGTAGAGTTTACACATGCATGTGAAAGGATAAACCACACAACACAAGATGACAGTAAATGGAAAAATATATCAATATCAGTCACAGGATGCTAGAGACATACACGTCAAGGAAAAAACCGCCATCTGCAAGACACTTAACCCTAGAATCTTTTGGTAGAAGCGCACGGAATGAATCACAGTGAATGTAAGTGGCTAGCCCACCAGCAGAGCATCCTGTTAGGAAAGCCTGAAAGCTGGAAATAGAATATCAGCGTCACACTATCAGTACAGTGGTTTATAATTACTTTATACGGGAAAAGATGAAATAAGTAGTATGCAACCAATGTATACATTCCTAATCACACCTAGAACTAAACTTGCAAGCACATAATTATAAGTGCTACATATAGGAATAAAATCATCAATGTAAAGCATCCAAAATAGTTAGTAGCTCAAAGACAATGAGTTAATGATAGAGAGACCCTTTCATTGAATGCAAAAGTACATGAGACTAGTACTACTGTAATCCGTACTATTTTTTCCTGAAGAAAAAGGCAGTCCCTTCTACTTGCAAGGAATGACCTGTTTAGCATTTCTGAGCCCCTTAACTACAAGTTCGTTCATAACTGCTTCCCAGATACGCTGGCCTCTGAAGAAGAATCTTGTGCCATTCTGCACGAATTCACAGAACAAGACTTGTTATACTGACCGAGTATTAAGCAGAATTTGCTGGAAAATAAGCAAATCAGACCTGCAATTCATCTTTTACATTCCCAGAGAATGATGCCCCGTCGCAATACCTTATCTTCACTTTATTCCAGTTGTAAAAGTCTGCGAATTGATAGCAGAGCTATTGAGCATATGAATATTTCTGTTGTCGCTTATGTCTTGGCTTTGAACATGCATTTGTACAGTTTGCAATTTTAATACAAATTAGGTAGGGGCCTCCCCTCCTGACTTTCTTTTTTTTTTTAAAAAAAAGATGACTATTTCATTGCTGAAGTAAGGATCAGGAATTAACTGTTTGAAGCGAGAAATTAAGACAGAGTTGAAAGTATGTAAATACTACAGGCGCCTATCTTGTCGAGAAGCAAGGCGATTCATAGTTAACTGGAACTTAAAACACTAGAACAATAATATGAAAGTGCATACGGCTAGCTAGCTAGTTACATCTCATGAATATTATATCGGATTCCTACATTTTGTAGTGAAATATGACTTAATTGGTTAATATGCAAAATAGAAAGCTTCTAAAAAAGTGAAAATTGTACAGTCAAACCTATATGCAGGCACTACTACCCAATTCTGAAGACATACTAATGGGTCTAATATTGCAATTTAGACAAAAAAGAAAAAGAAAAAAAAGAACAAGGTAACAAACATCAGAGAGATGGGAAACTTCAATACCGGGATTCTGAGACTCATCATCGCTCAAGATCCCTGTAAACTCAACCTGGCCTTCCATGTACCGGGATGAGCCCAACATCGATCTCTGACGTGAGGCACAAGACTTGAGATTACGGCACCAGCCTCCACCCTAAAGGATGCAAAACATAGAGAAGTTAGGGAACAAACAACAGACGATTATGTTGTAGTTGTCGTGCATTATGCTTCGCTGCAAAATGGAAAACGCTGCAGTCCTCCTGCATTTTCCTCCCTTCACTTAAGAATTTTCCTTAATAAGAAATACTAGTACCTATCACCACATTGCTACGCAATCCGATGCCTGGAATAGAAATTCACAACGCACGCATTGTCCGAACGAGCTTCCAGACCAAAGACGAACGAGTTCGTATCAAAACGTGATGTCGATCGAAAACGTCACCTACCTCCAAGTGGATTAGCCAGCTCTGCGATCCACTCCCAGACCCTCTCTGCAGATGGTACCCGGGCGCGCTCCCATCCAAGCACCCTGCCAAAAACCAGAGCAGAAACCCGACTCAGATCCCGAGGACGATTCCTGGCCGGAAACTACTCGCGGTACCGTACGTACGACGACGGTACGAGTACGAACGAACGGCCGTTCGAAATTTGAAATTGAAATTTAAAACTAGGGCGTGGGGGGTTGCCGGGAAGGAACTCACGCGCGCCCTTCTCGCTGGCGCGGCGGACGAGGGTGAGCCCGACGAGGGCGGGGCCGCGGCGCCCACCGGACGCGGGGAATACTACGGAGGCGTAGCTGGAGAGCGCGAGGAGCAGCGCGGCCGCGAGCAGCGCGACGGCGAAGGTGGCCCCGACCGCGCCGGCCCGGCCGCGGCGCCTCCACCACAGGCGCAGGTGGTGCGAGGCCGGGGCCGACGGCGACGGCGGCGGCATGACCGGGGCTGGGCAGGGTAGCGCAGGATCTGATCGCGACGGCTGGGCTGCAGGCAGGCAGAGGCAGCAGTGGACTAGTGCAGTGCTCGTGCTCTGCTCCTGCCTGCGGTTGGTGGCGGCGCGTGTCCCCAGTTTTTATACCGGGCTGGATAGCTTTTGCTTGGGCCGTATCTTTCGGGGTGTGTTCACTTCGCGAAAAGTAGCTGAAAAGTTACTGTAGCATCTTTCGTTGTTATTTGGCAAAATTTATTCAATTATAGACTAACTAGGCTCAAAAGATTCGTCCCGACATTTACAGACAAACTATGCAATTAGTTATCTTTTTTACCTACGTTTAATGCTCCATGCATGCGTCGAAAGATTTGATGTGATGTGTGTAAGAGGAAATATTTTGGGTTGGGAGGGGAAGTGAACGCGGCCTCGGCCTTTTGGTCCAACTGTCCGTTCTTCATCATTCCCCATACCCCCATAAAAAGAGCTTGGTTGGCAGGGCTCCTCCTTAGGTCCGGCTCTATAGCTCTGCCTCCTGTAGTCTGCAGAGGAGCTCTATCAAATGTTTTTCTGGAAAAATCATTTTTCAGTAAAAAGTAGAGGAGTTGGAGCCGTTTTGAAGGAGACACAAATTGTGGCTCCTCCAAAATAACTCTGGCTCCTCTGGAGGAGATACTCCCAAAGATTGAAACAAGATGAACATAAAGTATCACTCATTCACTCTAGTTCAGCTTTTAAAAAATCTTTGTACTTTTGGCATAATGGACATAAACCATATAGCTTTAACACTAGAGCTCCTTTATTACCTTATTACCTACAACTATTAAAAAAAATAGTGAAATAGTAGAAACAAGAGAAACTGCCGCCAAAACTTTTTGCTCAAAGAATTAGTCGTTTTTTTTACAGTGTACATTGTAAAATCAGTATACTGCATGCTACCAAGATTACAATGCCATGATCAGTATGACAACAACTCTTAAGAAACCTATGATGAGCTCCAAATCTTCCCCTCCAACGAGATGATGATGATGGAGACGTCGTCATGGTACCGCCTCCGTTCGCCTTGCTGAACCTCGAGCAACTCATGGAACCCCATTCCTGCATCCACCGTCGCTCCGTCAGATATACTGCAATAGCTTGTTCAATTCACTAGCTATGGCAACACTAGTTGCATATGTGTGAAGAACTCACTCACCGGCTTGGTTGGCGGCGCGGAGGAGGATCTCGTGGCTGAGGTACTTGGCGGGGTCCTCGTCGGGGTAGCTGCCGGTGAAGGCCTCCACCTGCGCCACCACCTCCTCGTTGCTCAGGTAGTCGTAGAGGCCGTCGGAGGCGAGGATCATGAACTTGTCCCGTGGCCCCACGCGGTGGTGCCGGAGGTACGGCCGGCAGCTGATGTACGGCGACGTCCCCACGTAATTCACCCGGAACACCTCCAGCAGAGCCTTGTTCCACCTCGGCTCTTTCAGGTAGCCGGCGCCGAATGCTCTCGTCACCTTCAACGAACCCTTCACCCTGCCATTCACGATGCAGCCGGGGTCATCGGGGTGCTCGTTCCTGATCCTTCTCGCCTCCTGCATTATCAACATCGACCAAATCGATCAAATTAACCAACCCATCATGCAGATGCAGCAACAAGAACTCGCTCAGAGCGACCAAACAATGAATGGATGATCACCATCGACTGTATGTGTCATGTTAAGCACCTTGTAGACGCTGGTGCTGTGGTCCATGGTGAGCTGCAGCGCGACCAGGTCCCCCATCTCGCACGCGTCGAACTGCCGCTTGATCTCCTCCTTGACGCCGGCGAGGTCGCCGACGAGGGCGCGCGACAGGTCGGGCTCCGCGCGCTGCGCCAGCACGGCGCGGCTGTCGCCGACGTTCATCACGTACACGTCGGCGCCCTTCAGCAGCGCCACCAGCACGCACGACCCCATCATCGCCAGCTCGGGGCACTCCGCCGCGCGCGCCTCCGCCTCCGCGAAGTACCCGGCCTCCGTGCTCCTCAGCGCGCGCGCCAGCGCGGCCAGCACGTCGTCGTCGCGCCCCCGCGCGCCGCGTGCGCGGCCGTTGCACCGCGCCGCCGCCTCAGACTCCTCCTCCTCCTCCTCAGACTCCGCTCGCAGCAGCACGCCGTCGAGCTCGCGGCACACGGCCGCGTACAGGTGCGCGACGAGGCAGTCGGTGGCGTCGGGCCCGTTGAAGCCGTCGTAGATGCCCACGAACATCCAGCCGTGCTCCTCCGACACCACAACGTGCACCCTGTCCTCCCCGGCCTTCCCGCGAGCCCACTGCACCCTCGCCGCGCCGCCGTCGTCCGCCGGCGCGCCTCCGTTGCCGACTGCCACGGCGTGCTCCTTCCCGCCGCCGGGGGACACGCAGGGCCCCGCGCGCAGCACCGACGCGACTGCCCTGCGGAGGCCGCCGAGGAGCGAGCTGGCCCCGCTGGACGCCTGCTGCTGCAGCAGGCACTGCCGCCGCCGGTGCCGCGTGGCGTAGAGGTCCGCGAGGATCTGCTCGTCGGTGCGCGCGGGGAGGCGCGGCACCGACGACACGCCCGAGTTCGTCGCAGACGTCGACGTCGACGCGATGCTGCTGCTGCCGCCGTAGCTGTCCAGCGGGCCCGAGTACTGGCGCGGCTGGAGCGTCCGGAACGAGAAGGAGTTGGAGCTGTCGAACGACGACGAGCCGGAGAAGGACGCCCGGTCGCTTAGGAACAAGGAGCCGCCCACCGTGGACTGGTTCGACGGCAGCAGCACGCCGTGGATGAGCCCGTCGCGGCCGTCGAAGCTGAGAATGTGGCAGACGCCGGTGCCATCATCCGCCGCCCCTGTCCCCGCCGCCTCCGTGTGGTGGTGGTGCGCGTCGACCGCGGCGTGACCGTCGGCCGGCGCGAAGCAGGGCGTGGCCAGCCTCGCCACGCGGTTGCCCATCGCCGGATCTGGATTGGCATCGGGGAATGTGGCGCCGGTCGGGGCAAAAATGGGCGGCGAGCAAAGAAGGAAGGCATTCAGGCAAGCTAGGCCGGCGTTGACATTGCTGCAGAGGAGCAAATATGATTTGTTTATAGAGTTGACCAGGATCTATCTCTTGCATTTGTTTTTCTTGTCTGCAATCAGATCTTCTTTATCCTCGTAATCCAGGTTGACTTTGATTCTCAGGAGTAAAGAAAAAATGGCATTTGCAAGCTTGGAGCTTTGATTCTATCTATCTATAGGATCGATAGATTGGGCCGGCGCTCTGGCTCAACGTGTCGTGACGTCCTCTTCTCACATCCATCATCCATGGCTACTCCGCCCTATTTACATGTGACATCCCGGGCTTGAATTGCACCCAAATGGACACATGGCAAAATATACGGTGAAAACCACCTAACACATAAAAACATACTTCCTCCATCCCAAATTATAAGATGTTTGACTTTTTTTACCCCAAGTTTGACTACTCATCTTATTTAAAAAATTTGTGCAAACATAGTCAAATTTAAATCATTCTTGAAGAACTTTTATTAGTAAAGCAAGGTATGACAAAACAAGTGATATTTTACACAAATTTTTGAACAAGACGAGTGGTCAAACTTGGTGTCAAAAAAGTCAAACATCTTATAATTTGGGATGGAGGAACTAGAAACCAATTCAAAAAACGTATTTCGATGGCTCATTTTTTTAACAAAAAAAACTTAGCATATCCATAGTGCATAAAAAATAATATTTTGCCTAGATACATATCCAGCTCTTCCTTTAAGAGCCTATTTAGATCCATTAGCACTAAAAATAGCTAGCCTAATAGCTACTATCTTTGAGCCAGCTAATTTTTATTAGGAGATTGTTTGAATCCACCTACTAATAGGTGGTTGGATAGTGAGTTACAGATAGATATGAACTATTAGCACCTGTTAGGGCCTGTTCAATGCATAGGCGCTTATAGAGTAGTTAAAAGGAGAGAAAAATACCACATCAATAAGCGCCTCTAAAAAAATCTTAATCTACAATGAAAAATATATTTTAGCGGTACTTAACAGGATCGACATGCGACAGTTAAGCGCACCTGCCTCTGCGGGATCACGCAAGAGCCGGTTCAAGCGGTGTCGTTTCACGAAGCGCCGCTTCCGTCCTCAAGCGCTCAACTTGGTCCATGCTAGACTCCACGTCGGCAGAAAACCAGCCCAACAACCTGTGACAGTCCATAAGCGCCTAGCATTGTACAAGCCCTTAGCAACTCTAAACCATCTACAGGAACTAATATTTAGTAGCCCTATAACTAATAATTAGTAGATTTGTTTGGATCCATTGGTACTAATTTTAGCTACTAATCTTTAGTACTAATGAATCTAAACATGCCATAAATCTCCAAGTCCTTTTTTTTTAAAAAAAAGTCCAGGTCCTTCGAATTTCTATCCCATTGCTCGAGGCATTGTGGCAAATTTCAACCCCAAATTCCCATTTACACCAGGGGAATCTCTTTTTAGTAGTAAATCCTAACCCTATGAAGAATCCCAACCCTAGTAAGATAGAATGCACTAGGGTGGATCGATCTTGCCAAAGTTGCACTGGATAAGAAAAGGGAGAAAACTTGGGTATTAGGGAAGGGAGAAACACTCAAATATCATGTGTAGCTTTTTTCAGAAACTTGTACAATATTTTTCGTGAGGAAAAGTTTGACTTTTATACGAATCCTCACCACTAGAAGAAAAAAGCTGGAATTCTTGGCTGCTTATTTTTAGTATGCCCAGTATAAAACTTTATTTCGGTAATATATTAATTATGCTTGTCCAAATTACTTATATTTTTAAAAGAGGCATGGTTAATTTAAAAGAGATCTAAGTATTCAAAGTTTTATGGATAAATCTTGGGCCCACATTTAATAAAAAATTCATTGGACTCTCATTCATCTATTCCCTAACTTAATACATGGTTCTGATATTTATCCAGCTGTGATAATTTGATTACTAGCTAATTTACATGCTTTTCCATTCTATATGAATATTTTTGCCCTTTGCATCATATCTCCATATGTGTTCAATTTGTGTTTTATTTAAAACCTTACCTTGAGGGCTTGAACTATGTTAGCTTCTTTATTGTATCCCATTTATTGGTTCTTTATAAATCCAAACTTGGTAATTCCAACTTGAATCATATGTAGGTCCTGCCCCCTGCTAGCTTCTTTCTACTTGCTGCCGCTCTACAACCACATATAGTAGCCATTATATTTATTAAAGATAGATGATTCGATGAATATTTGACTTGATATTGTAGCTCCTAAAAGAGTAGGACAGGAGGAGGCAGGAGCCAATCGTTCAGATGGCTCACGCATCACTGAAACTCCACTTGAAACCAACTGCAAGTATAGGGACAATGAGGGATGGAACAAGTTGCTGTATTAAACAAGTTGCATTACAAATTGGTGCATTTCTTTGATCGAGGTCACCCTAGGTGTTGCTACGCCATGCCCACATCTTCAAGACATCATCTTCTTCACCATATGCATATGCATACATACATACATACATACATACATACATACATACATACATACATACATACATACATACATACATACATACATACATACATACATACATACATACACCTGCGCTGACTTTTGTAACCTAGAAAGTTCATGACCATTGACCAGGATATATTAACAGGAGCACCAGCACCTGCAGACTGCAGTGCAAGAGCTAAGCCATTTTCTTTTGTGCAGCTGGTGATTGGATGAAGGCAACCTCAGGTCAATCCCCAGGCCGGAGTATTTTTCTGTAGATACATGGCACTACTTGCACACATGACATACATGAAAAGTTCAGACGTAGTTTTATTCGAGGGCAGCAAATGGACTACTCACTTGTATTTGTATACAATAAACGCACCCATACGTGTTGCAGTATACAATGAGGTGAAATATTAGTCTGTGTATGCCGGGGCCAATGAATCGCCGGGAATATCCTGGCGGATCTTAGCTTGCAACATACATGATCTAGCTGTGGTTCTTGTGACGTCGTTGGATAGAAAACAATGCTAGCAGTACCATGATAGCAAGGGAATTGTTTGATATTTGACTATTTGCAGATCATGTTGAGTATAACAATACTGAAGAGGTTGCTCAAAAGTCATAGTACCTGAATTGGTACTGAACTGTTGATGATGACCTCAATCTTAATTCTTAACCATCCCAGTTTAAACTTGCTCGTTAAGCTATGCATAAAAAACCGAGCGAGGGATTTCCACTCTATTTAGTAGCATTTCAAGATCGTCATCCTATTTCCTTTCTGATGACATCAGGATCAGCATATGACAATCATACATCAGAAAGGAACTGTGGAAGTGCCAACGATGGAGTGTCAAATCCTATTCCTAGCTAATTCCTCGTTTTTTTTGGCTTACATACTGCGTGATAAAAGGCAGAGAAGCTAAATGACTTCTTGGTTTGAACTGAGGATTTCAATACAAACAATTGCAGAGTCTTTCCTTTTTTTCCTTCAGATTCCCTAGTTCCAACTGGAACCAAATTTAAACATAGAGTGAAAAGAACAAGTGCAGACGATTTTTTTTTTCGAAAGAATGTGAGCCGGAGGAATATTGTAATTACTGTGCTCTACAGGAAGGGTACATAATCGTCTTTATAGTACTTATACAACTTACAAGTGCGCAATTGACTTAAAGAGAGGTGCTCACAGAATATGGTTTGTATACACACCACTATGCATTTGTATTGGATGCTTAGACAAGATTAGACTGCATGCTCATCCCAGATTCTGCAACTTTTGTTTTCCTTCATCGATTTCCGCTTTCACTTTTTCTTTATGTCTATTCTTAGGTTCATTCAAGTGAAAGCATATTATGAGCTGTTTCTCTCTCTCTCTCTCTCTGAAAAAGAAAAAACAAAAACAAATTTCAAGTTTGCAAGATTATCCAGAGTTCATACCATAATGGAAAAAAGATACTCATATCTTTGTTCTTTTTGGCTCAGTTAGATATCACTATTCCATTAGAAAAATATATTGATATTTTATTATCTAATGAAAAAGAGAAAATTAAGGACAGTAGTCCGAAAATGTAGCTGGTCATGTTGATGCTTTGAATTTCCTCGTGCACGACCACATCGTCGCTCAGTGTCACTCCCCGTCGCGCTGCTTTCATTGCCGGGGTACCGGCCACCGGGCAAGGGCGTGCAAGCGTGGTCGTCCCCCGGCGTGCAAGCCTTCACTCCCGGAGGCGCGTCCTGGCTGGAGTGCCAAGGCGCGTCGCCCTGCCAGTCCAGTGCGACCCTGCGTGTCGCCAGGAGGTTGCGATGCGCTAGGCCGTGCGCCGTCACCATCGTCGCCTCCTCGTGTGCAGCAGTCGACCACACCGTCTTCGTCGCTGCAGCTTTGCCAGAACGGCAGCCGGCCGGCATCACCACCTCTGGGTGACATTGATGGTCGTCCCAAGGTCGAGGTCTTCGTCGTCCAGTGGAACGTGGAGCTCGCCTTGTCTAGAGCGGACCTCTCCCTTATTCTCGTCGCACTCGTTGGTGGTAGCCAGCCTGCTGTCACGCTTGAGGAGTTCCAGGCACACCTCTCCTCGAGGTTCCATGTGTCTGTGAGCATGGCCAGGGGCCTCTTCGCACGCGAGTGTCAGCAGGACGACCACTCTGATGCCACTGTGCAGGGAGGCGCAACGGCGATGCAAGTGGTGCACACTGAACCTGTGCTCGCAGTGCACCGTTGCCCGGAGGTTCAGTGTCGGGACTTCGATCCCATGCTGGTTGAGGTGGAGGCATGTGTGACCAAAAGGTCACCTCAGACATACATGCCGGAGGTGGCCCAGGCAGTGGACCCCTATGCCTTTCAGGTCTGGACGTGTGCGGGTCAGGCCAAACCTCACCAAGGCCCTCGCTTTTGGAGCCGGAGCAGCCTGGGGGATCCCCACCCCCGGTACAGGTCGACTTCCCAGGCCACCAGGTTGGTGCGGATGGTTACAGCCCAGGCATGCCGGCTGTTGATGGAAGAGTGCCTGTCACGTCGGCCGCAACGTCGACTGAGGACTTCATCGCTGCGTTCAAGAAGCCACACTCGACGCCTATCTTGTTGTCGCCTCCGCGGCCGTGGCGAACCCGGGTGGCCAGAGCATGGGTGGGGGAGCTGGACGACTTGGAGCTCTTCCCCAAGAGGAACGCTAGGCTTGCGGCCAAGAGTAGGTATAGGGAACCGAAGCCGGAGGCGCAAGCGAGGAAGGTGATGATGAAGAAGCTTGGCGTGAAGGTGGAGACGCAACTTCCTGATGAGGCGTCCTTCGATGAGTTTCAAACGGCCTTCGCCCTACCTTTGTCGTCGTCGACGCGAGAGGTGATGAATGTCCTCCTCTTTCCGGGCAGGAAGTGACGTCCGTGCCTAGGGTGCCACCAGTGTTACGTCGCGCAACTTGTTTAAGATGTAATTTTTATCTCAAACTCTGGTAGTTAGGGTTGTTGTGACTCCCCAACGATGGCCCCCTTGCCAGCGTTGTGGGTCGCTTGTGTAGCTTGAGCACTTTGTCTTCTTCCTCTTAATGAAAAACGGGTTAAACACTCGATCGAGAAAAAAAAATCAGGGTACTCTGCATTCTGCAAAATCTTTTCAGAGCTAACTGTGCTGGCCAAGTGGAAAAATATATTCATATCTTTTTTTTTTTTGGCTCAGTTACTTAGATATCAATATTCCATTATCTAAAGGAGAAAAGAAAATCCAGAACATTAACCTGAAAACTGTAGCTGGTCATGTTGATATTCCCAATTTCAGGGTACTCTGCATTCTGCAAAATCTTCAGAGACTATGTGCTGGCCAAGTGGACAAAAATACTCGTATCCTTTTTTTTTTTGGCTCAGTTACTTCGATATCAATTTTCGATTATCTATAGGGAAAGACAAAATCTAGAACAGTAGCTTGAAACTGTAGCTGGTCATGTTGATGTTCCAAATTTCAGGGTTCTCTGCATTCTGCAAAATCGTCAGAGACTAGCAGTGCTGGCCTTTGGCGCGCCATTAGTCGCTAGTAGCTTTCTGTTTTTCGTTTTGTTCCTGTTTTCCCATCTTGTTGTAACGTAATCATGCCAGAGCGCTCTTTCTTTTCGAAAATGGAAAAAAAGATTAACAATACTGCCGTGAGGCATGAACTTCTGGTTAGAGCCAGGAGTGCCTAACTGTTTAGCACCAACTTTGAGTGATGCAGCCCTGTTTCACACACATATATGTTGTTCATCTCAGATTTTGTAGCACTGGAAATAGGTTCTCAGATTTTTGCAGCATCTCGTTCTCGTCAGACACAGCAAGAAGCAAGCAGTGCCGCTGACGCATGGGGCCGTCAGACAGACAGAGACAGAGACAGAGACAGAGACAGAGACAGAGACAGAGAGACCCACACACAGAGACAGCCACACAGGTAATGCAGAAAAACACATATATTAAATCAGGCACGAGACGGACATTGGATCGACGACGACGGCATCGTCAAACCGCGAGACGTTGAGATGAACCCCAGGAGGCGGAGACGAGGCAGGCGACCATGCATGAATAATGGCGGGTGCACGCAGTTGACAGGATCTTATTTAGACGCCGCTACATAGTTTAGTACGCTGGGGGCGGTTGTCTCCTCCTTCCTCCTCGTGCGCCATCGCGGCTGGCTCAGTTGCAGCTGCAGCAGGCGCAGCCGCAGCTGGTGCCGCACTTGCAGGTGTTGCAGTCGCAGCCGCCGCCCTCGGTGGCCGCCTCGAACCCGCCGGCGCTGGCCTTGGTGGTCGGCGCAGCGAGGACCATGGGCTTGATGCCGACGGTGGCGGTGGTCTCCACGTCAGGGGACATCTTGCAGCTGCATGAGGATATGTACACATTCAGTCATTCAGCACGATCATCGTTTACATACTCGTCATGAAAGCGTATACTGGATCTTCGTGAAAGCACATTTATATGTATCTATGTATACGATACGATGTGAGGTGAGGATTAGCAATTTGTGTTACCCACCCGCCGCACCCGTTGCCGCACTGGCAGCCGGAGCCGCAGCCGCAGTTGCCGTTGCAGCAAGACATGATCACAGGCGAAGGGAGCAGGTGCTGCTGCTTTGCTACTGAAAGAAGAGGGTGTTGTGCTTGCTTGTGATGAGGATGGCAGGGTGGGCGAAGCGGGGTATAAATAGGCCGGGGTGGCGGAGTGGAGGACGGCAGCCGGAGGCCGGAAAGAATGGACGCGGGCGAGCCAGGGACCACCACGGCACCACCAGTCTGCTTTGGGAGCAGGAATATGGATAGAGAGACACAGCAGCCTCTCTTTCCCTCTCACTTTCTTTCCGTCTTTTGGAGTGAAAGGGTCCAAAGGGTGCAGGAACCGAACAAAACGGGGATTTTTCTGCAGTAATTTCACTTTACTTTGAGCGAGCGAGCGGTGTCTGTCAGTCGGCCATCATATTCATAATATCGCGGCAAGGAGAAGTTTGTCTTTTTCATCAGAAACACACAGAGATAGATGCAAGGGGATGAATGATGAGGCACAAATTAATATAACTCAAACTCTGAACAGTTTATGGTAAGCACCCACCAATCAATCAAACAAACTGCAGGCAGGAAAGAAGTCAGGACTGTTGAGATCAGTTTAGGATTACGCGATTAGCTGATCAGGTAGAGTTCTCCTTGATCAGATCAGGTGTGCAGAGTCCAGGGCCAACAGTTCAGACTTGAGAGGTAGTAGGTTCAGTCAGATAAAAAACTCTGCAGAGTGCAGACGACCAAGTCCAGGTGTGCTCGCTGTTCCTCCTGATGCTCAGCAGCAAAGAGAGAAGAGAGATTGCAGCACCTGCTAGTGCTACAGATTAAATTAAATCACTGCATCAATGCCATCCTCAGCCGTCACTTTCATCTGCAGGATGAACACTTCGTTGCCGAATCAGAATCTCTGCCACATCGACGACGACGATGGGGTTGCGTAAAAATCCGCACGGCATCAATCAGAGAGATTGCCGGACGCGGGCACAGTGATCACGGATGTGCATGCGGATCAGACAGACGACGAGAACGACGGCTCGCGGGAACCCGCCCACTTGTGAAAACGAGAAACAGTGGACGAAGCAGAAGCAGAAGCAGAGCAGGAACTGTTGGTGGCGCCCTCCAATTATTGCCGCGCGCTGGAGCTGGAATGGATGGAGCATCGCATTACGCATCACGGAACAGAGAGCATCACGGATGCAGTAGTGAGTAGTCACCAGCAGCAAGAGCAGCGGCGGATGGATTCCTGCTATATGCCTCACGGGGTCACGGCCCTGCTGCCGAAACCAAGTTCAGACTCGAGAGTGATCGTCATCGTCAGTTCGGTTTCAGTTCCTGATCACATTCACACCAAAGGTCGGCGTGGCTCAATTTTTACGCAGTGTTTTCATCAACAAGACCAAGGACACTCTAGAGCAAATGTAAGATATGATCGATCAACTGTGGTGAAATTTTTATGATGAGGTTATTATTATATGTTTGAACTATAATAAAAATTTCATACTCATTGGATCATATATAACTTAGTTATAGGTTTATTTAGATTTATGTTTAGGTTTATGCTTGTTAAATATAAATAAATCTATAACTAAATTATACATGATCCAATCAGTGTGAAATTTTTACTACAGTTCAAGCATACAATAATTAGTTCACTATACAAATTTAACCATAATTGGACCATAAAAATTGTAGCTATGAATTATTCCAATTAATTACTGATAAATTTTAATTTTCTAACTAATTTAAAGCTATAGAAAAAAAATGTGCTAAAGCATACTAAATTATATGTTCATTGTGTAAATTTACTCACGTGGAGTCCAACAAAATTATATTTTCTATTTTATGATTTTTCTGTGATTTACTATAATTTTTTAAAGATTCAGCGGAAATAAATAGAAAAAGGAAAAGGCAAAACCGATGGCACTGTAGCAAAACCGCGGTTACTGTAGCAAAACAGCTGTCCAAAACCACTCCAGGGTGTAATTTGAACGGTTTTGAAAAGTTCGGGGTGTAAAACATACGGTTTTATAGTTGGGGATGTAGGTTAGACACCAGCTGATAGTTCAGGAGGTTAAGTAGATTTTTTCCGTTTTTCTTTCGATGTACTGTTAGGTGGGCGTCCAAGTCATTCAACTTGAGAGGGTCAAAGCGAGAGCATGGTATTGCACAAAAGAGGCTAGCTTTTAGCACAGTTGACCGCGGAAAAGTGGCTCCATTAAGATGGTTTCAAGGCCAAGTTGAAAACTTTTTAAGATTCTCCATCGCATCAAATCTTTATACGTATGCACGTAGCATTAAATGTAGGTAAAAAAAGAACTAATTGTACAATTTGTCTATAATTTGAGAGATGAATCTTTTGAGCCTACTTAGACCATGGTGGGACAATAATTACCAAATACAAACGAAAGTGTTACGACACTTTTCAGGCAATTACCATCTAAACAAGGCCCAAGTCAAGAAAGAAGTTGTATTGGTTTAGACTTGAAACAAGCTAAACAACGATGCCGGAACATGCACCAAATAATAGGGTTGACCCTAAGCGGATCATCTGCAGAAATGACAGCCTAGTAACAAAGTGGGCGCCATAGGATTCACCGGAGGACTTCATGAACTTGGCGATTCATTCGGTGAAGCTAAGCTAGACTTCGTTATAGTTGGCCGACTTACTGTGTTATTATGTTATATGATTCAGCAGAGGACTGTGTGATCTCGGCAGATCATTCGAGGTAAATGTTCAACTTGACTTAACGACTTGTTACCATGGTTCCTGGAGTGCATCGTATGATCCAACAGAGGACTCCATAACCATGGAGGATCAGCAGGTGGATGGGCTGAGCTACACTTTTTTACCAGTTGGCTAAGTCTCCATGATGCACCGCCATATAATTTGGTTTCATTGTGTGACCCACCGGCGTACGATACAACATGGAATATTCAAACATAATATTTCAGTATATTTCAAACTAACAATTTGAGGAATCAGCCAGCACAACACCGCCTTATGATCCAGCGTGGCCTTTTTGACCCGATGAATCATCCGATGATTACTGTGTCACCCTACTATGACACAGCTAGTAGTCTCTTCACCTTCTATATATACGTGCTACCCTTACCTCATTTGGACCTACTCTTTGATCCCATTCTACTCGGCACATGTAGAGAGGATAGTAAAGCATTTCGAGAGCCACCCAACACTACTACAGTATTCTCATACTGTCGTTTTTGGTTTACGGAGGCGGGCAAAGCGTCCGCCTTCAAAAAAAAAAGCCTACGTTGATGTGGCTTTACGGAGGCGGGTGCTGTTAACATCATTAACGGATACATGGTTGTTGCATTTATGTCGTTGCATCATTTACTTTTGCATGGTTTTTAGTTGTAGTTTTTATGAATTTTCTCTACTTATTGCTTAGAACCGTCTCGAAAAACATGCTTATTGCTTATAAATGTTTTAGGTTTTTTTCATGAAAAACATCCTTTTTCCTTACAATAATGCTAGAAACAGGACGTCCGACACCAGCGACTTCCTCTGGACGGACGCGTGGCGTGACGTGCACCACAACTTTGACTCCCTCCTTCTCTTATTCTCATCCGGACACGCTCGCTCACTCCGTTCGGCATTTTCCCACCGCTCCTGACCTTGCGCTGCTCGCTCGCTCCTCGCTCCCGACGTCGTGCGCCCTACCTGCGCTGCTCATTCCTAGCTCATCTCCCCCGCCCGTCGTGCCCCCACCCGCTCCTCGCTTTGGCCGTGCGCCGCGCCGCCCGCTCCCTCTAGTAGCACGCGCCACCCGCCAGGTTGAGCCAAGGCCGGTGCTGGTGGCGCTAGCTGGTGGTGGTGCTCGCGCGCGCTGCTGGTGTTGGGTGCTAGTGGTGCTCGTGCGCCACCGCTTGTCGCCGACTCCGTCCCCGATGGCTAGAATCGACCGATCCAGGCTTCCCCTCCCCTACGTTGCAAAATGTATGTTTTAGGTGTTTCAGTCATTTTAAATGTATGTTGCAGTTGTTTCTTATGGATGTTGCAAAAGTAGATCGGGGTGTTACACTGTTGCATATGTTGCAAGTGTTTTAGAGACATGTTGCAAGCGTTTGTTCAAAATATTTCATCTGTTCCAGACGTATGTTGCAAGTGTTTTGATCTAGATGTTTGCATATATTTCACACATATGTTACAGCAGCATGTTCCTTATGTTTCATCTGTTTCAGATATATGTTGCAAGTATTCTATCTGGATGTTGCATATGTTACAATGACTATATTGCAAGTGCATGTTCCAAATGTTTCATCCGTTTTAGTCATATGTTGCAATTGTTTCATCCGAGTGTTGCAAAAGTATATCTCAATGTAGGGTAGTTTAGTGAGGAAGAGAGAGCCAGTGCGGGAGGTCCTGGAGCAGAACCTTATGGCATCTCCTTGCGCGACGAAGATGCAGACCCTGGCTATGTATAGTGGCAAAGCTAGAGCAAATCCGAGGGGGGTGCGGCTGCCTTATACTCCCTCCATCCCAAATTATAAGGCATTCTAAAAATCTTGGGGAGTCAAATGATCTTAAGTTTGACCAAATTTATACCTCCCTCAACTATCCTCGAATTTTACCTCCCTCAACTATCCTCGAATTTTAGTTTTTCTCCCTGAACTCGAAAACCAGGTAAACCACCTCCCTTAACTTTTAAAACCGCTCATTTTACCTCCCTCACCCTGTTATAGGTGGTTTTCAAATACGGTTTTGTCTTTTTTTTTATTTATTTTGGCTGAATATTTGAAAAATCATAGTAAATAACATAAAAATTATAAAATAGAAAATCTAATTTTGTTGGACTCCACATGAGTAGATCTACACATTAAATATATAATATGATATGCTTTAGTACAAAGTTTTTGTTGTAGCTTTAGATCTATGTTTTTTCTGTAATTAATTTATAGTTGCAGTTTCTATGGTCTAATTGTGGTGAAATTTTTATGATGGTCTAATTATTGTATGCTTTAACTATAGTAAAAATTTCATACTTGTTTATATTTTTACACACTTTTAACTATTTTTAAACTATTTAACAAGCATAAAATTGAATAAATCTATAACTCAGTTATACATGATCCAATGAGCATGAAATTTTTACTATAGTTCAACCATATAATAATTAGCGCACCATAAAAATTTCACCATGATTGGACCACAGAAACTCAAGCTTTGAATTAATTACAAAAAATAATAGATCTAAAGCTACAGTAAAAACTTTATACTAACGCATACTATATTATATATTCCTTGTGTAGATCTACTCATGTGGAGTCTAAGAAAATCAGATTTTCTATTTTATAATTTTTCTATGATTTACTATGATTTTTCAAAAATTTAGCCAAAATAAATAAAAAGAGAAAGACAAAACCGCATTTGAAAACCACCTATAACCGGGTTAGGGGGTAAAATGAATGTTGTAAAAGTTAAGGTAGGTGGTTTATTTGGTTTTAGAATTCTGGAGAAAAACTAGATTTTTAGTTCAGAGGTAAAATAGACTTTTTTCCCTCTCCGACTGTGTGGCTGATTGGAGCGGGCCCGCACTCAGCGACCATCTGCCTCTGTTCTTTACTTTTTTCTTCGTTCCCGCACGGAATCCGAGTCCGACCGAGAGATATGGAGTAGTATATTATTACCAATCACGGTCTACCAAATCGAACGGGAGCAGCACTGCAGAGGGTATACCAGATCGAGTAGGCAGCGAGCGGCGCCGCGTCCGGCCCTGCTCGTCCACGATGGCGGCGGCTCTGAATCCGCCCCGCGCCCTAGCTCGCTCGCATCTCTCGTCGCCGTCGCTGAATCCTTCCGTGGCGGTGGGTGGAAGAGGAACGCCGGCAAACATCGACACGTACGCTTACATCGCATCCGTATCAGAGTCAGCAGCACCTGCAGGCGACGATGGCATCAGCTCTCCGCCACCGCCACCGCCATGGCCAAAGCTCAAGCTGGATTCAGGTGCGAGTGTCCACATGGTGCGCGACCCCAGTCTCCTCTCCGACCTCCGCGACGCGCCGGCGGGGCTGAGTGTGGTGGCGGCGGATGGCAACACCATGCCCATCACCAAGATCGGCAACATACAGATACCCGGCTTCTTCACGATCCCGGCTGTTTGCCTTGTGCCCGGACTCAAGGTAGACGGCCTCATCAGCGTCCGTCAGCTCGCGAGGCAGAGCCGGATCTGCACGTGGTTCGTCGGAGACCGGGCGATGCTGTACGCGGGGCCCAACCTGGTCGGCGTCGCAGTCGCTCCGCAAGAGAGTTTGTACGGTCTCTACATACTGCAATTCTTGAGGACGATGCCTAAAACATCGGGTAACTGCTTGGATGGAGATATAAAATTACTGCCTGTTTGGTGCGGCTCCTCCGCACGCGCTCCGCGGCCGGAGTCGGAGCGCTTCACGTGGAGCCAGTTTTCGCCGATCCGTGTCCATACACGAAAACAACTTCGGCTCCGTATCGATGTGCAAAAGCAGCTTCGGCTCCGTGCTTGGCTAGCCAGAAACGATCCTCCGCGCAAGACCATTTGAGGTGGCATCCTCCGCTGCACTGGTTGGAAACGAATGGTTAGGACCAGCTATCTTCTTCAATTCTCCGCAAACATGAATCGCGCATGTCGTTGCTTGGTAAATTAGATGATATCCCGTACGTTGCTAACGGAACTTATAGTATTGATAGGAGTAAGAATTGACGGAATAAAAAGTAGTAAAATCATAAAGTTGAATATGTTCTTTTTATCATAATCATCTATGGGTTAACATGCTTTTTTTATATTAAAGGAATTCACCACGTGTTTGATGCGGCAATTAGAATAAATTTTTGAGTAGCATGGATTAATAAAGTAAATCTAAACCTTCTATAAAGCTAAGACCCACTAAGTGATTCTATGCAATTTGATTGGTCCAATCCTAAAAAGTGATATCATGTGACGTCATCAAATCAGTTACCCCCACTAAGCCTCATTTATCTCTCACTAGCTATTTCTTTTGAAATAGAAAAAAGTCGTAGCACCTAAACCAAATATCGTAATTAAAATCCAATTGCACCATATTGTTCCTCGCAATAAACTCTTCAAAACAAGACCCTACATGGATATATTTCGATAACTTTTTTACAAACATTTAAACGGCCGTTCCTAAGCAAAAACCTAGCAAAACTGCCGTTTCTAAGCAAAAACCTAGCAAAACTGCATATCTCATGGATTACATGTGGTCATCCGAAACATGCATGATTTTATGAAGAAAAACTCCTAAAACTTTTAGGAGGGGGGATGACCCTCAGGTATAGTAGGGGTGAGGGGTTCGGGTGGATGAGGTTAGCCTCCTGTACTGGCCGATCCTATAGGTTAGTGACCGTATTTTCTTTGATAACCGTTTCTAAGCAAAAACCCGTTTCTAAGCAAAAACCTAGCAAAACTACATATCACATGGATTATATGTGGTCCTCCGAAACATGCATGATTTTGTGAAGAAAAACTCCTAGAACTTTTGGGAGAGGGGGATGACCCTCAGGTATAGTAGGGGTGAGGGGTGAGGGTGGATGAGATTAGCCTCCCGTACTGGTCGATCCTATAGGTTAGTGACCGTGTTTTCTTTGATATGATTTTTGTTGTCTTTAGTTACACCTCTACCAAAAAAAACTAAATCTGTTCTCTGCTTATATCACATATATACTTATGTATTATACACCAACGAGATTCCTTCTACATCCTATTTCTCCTAACTCAATTCAAATTACTCTTGCATTCCCGCAGCAACGCGCGGGAAATTCACCTTGTAGTATTATATGTTCATAAGCAATAGGCAAATAAATCTTTCATAGTACATCCTTTGAGGAGATCGGTTTGCTTCTATGCATGGTTAACACTCGTTATAGTTTTCACATTGTTATATGTACGTATGTCATAGGGAAATTTTTAGCTACTAATAATAATCAGTAAAACAAATCAATTGCTTCCATTAAGAACCACTATGCACGCTAACGACCACAACAGAAGTGGTGCATAGTCATTGTGATCCTATTTTTTATGTCGCGGACGTGGAAACAATGATGCTTTCATTCTTACAGTTACAGACGGATCGACAACTATTTATAGCTCCTGCTCACTCCAGCAACTCATTTGAGTGAAACTGCATATCTATTGAAACATAGAACATGTAAAAAGAAAGGAACATGGCCGCACAAACTTGTTCAATAAAAAGGCAGCCCAAGATAGTGGAATATGGGTGACGTGGTGGCACGATAAGGCAGGAAAATATTATGGTGGGCTTCTCCTGTTTAGGTATAGAAGATAAAAGATAGAGGATAATATACTGTTGCACTAAATATGATCATGAGCTACCTGACCTGACCCACAAGTTGGGTGGGTGTAGTATTATATGTTCATAAGCAATAGGCAAATAAATCTTTCATAGTACATCCTTTGAGGAGATCGGTTTGCTTCTATGTATGGTCAAGACTCGTTATAGTTTTCACATTGTTATATGTACGTATTCATAGGGAATTTTTTAGCTGCTAATAATCAGTAAAACAATCAATTGCTTCCATGAAGAACCACTATGCACAAATGGGAGAAAATTGCAGTTAAAATAAGCTAGTCCGAAGAGCGTTCGCTAGCGAGAGTAGTCAGTCTCACTTAGCCTTCCATGTAATTCGAATAAATAATGAGAGCATCTGCTAGCAAATAAACATAAGAAATGAATTTATACAATATTCAAATAATTTCAATCTAGGCACCATAAAATAGAGCATGATTTTAGGGAAAAAAATTTAAATAGGTTAGATAATTTTCTAAGCTACCATGAATTTTCTAGGATTTTCATTAGATTAAAATATATTTTTAGGATTTTAATTGCATAGAATTTCTAAAAAATGATAAATTTTTTTAAAAAACAAATATTTATGATCCAACCCAAACTATCATAAAGTCTGATTTACCCCCTTATAGCTTACGTCACGTTGTTGATGTGGCGCCACATCACACAAAAACGCCAAAATCACTTTGGATGCAAAAACAAACGATTTTAAAACTTGAGAACGATTAGAAATCCAATTTATAATTTGTTGAGAAGAAAATCCAATTTATAAATAAAGAGGGAAAATCTGACTACCACGAAAGTTGTGGGAGGTTGAAAGGACTTTTTTTCTTTATTATTCAAAAACGAAACATCAAAATGAAAAGAGCCACGGCCACATCAAAATGAAAAGAGCCACGGCCACATCCAAAGTAGCTCAGCATGCAACAGCCCAACTAACCATCGTATTTTTCTAAAAAATCAATTCTACCTCCCTAGCTGTTGTCATAATTTTTTCTTCTTAAACCTCAAAACCGAGATCTTACCCTCTAAACTCTTAAAATTATTTAAATTACCTTCAGCCCTAATTTAGAGTGGTTTCGAATTTTGAAGGCGGTTGTCTTTTTTAGTTTTAAAAAAATCTATAAGGGCCCATCTCTATCCTTTCATTTTGTGGAAATTGGAATCTACTTAATAGACAAGGCTATTTGGCATAGAATTTGACATTTCACAACTTTCCAAAGTTCACATATAAGCTTATCTCAAATTTATAGTGTGAGAGATGAAAATTGATTCTATAGATCACCATGCTATGTTTTTACTTTGCAACTTATAACACGTTCTTCATCTCGCTCCCCTACGGTAGAAATGCAACACACAAGTATCTCTCTCGTATGGCCCACTGTAATATACAAATATATTCCATATACAACCATATTAGCTTAACGAATTTGTGTCTAAATCATGATTATTAAAATGAATTCAATTTCAAGGATCCGTTTAGCCTAAAGGTTTTTAAACTACAGAAAATGCTTCTAAGTTTTTAAATTTTCAAAAACTATTATAGATAATGATTGATATAGAAAAATCCAAATAAAATATTCATAACTCAAGAAAATATCTCTAGCCGTTTAAAAAAAGATTTAGTTCTAGGAAAAAGTATCTAAGTTCTTTTTGAGAACTCTTATAACATTATAATTGATAAATGTTTTTTTGAAGTCGTGAGCACACGCCTAATGGTTCTGGTTAGGTGGCATGATCAGATCCACTTGAACCCGGACCATGGCCCGTAGTATCGGAGACGGCGTGGTCATTGGGCCAACAACTGTCCATCCTGACTACATATGCCGACCTTCAGTACACCCCCCCACCCACCAGCATACACCTGCGACCTGCAACACCACGAAAGTTGTGGGAGGTTGAAAGGACTTTTTTTCTTTATTATTCAAAAACGAAACATCAAAATGAAAAGAGCCACGGCCACATCAAAATGAAAAGAGCCACGGCCACATCCAAAGTAGCTCAGCATGCAACAGCCCAACTAACCATCGTATTTTTCTAAAAAATCAATTCTACCTCCCTAGCTGTTGTCATAATTTTTTCTTCTTAAACCTCAAAACCGAGATCTTACCCTCTAAACTCTTAAAATTATTTAAATTACCTTCAGCCCTAATTTAGAGTGGTTTCGAATTTTGAAGGCGGTTGTCTTTTTTAGTTTTAAAAAAATCTATAAGGGCCCATCTCTATCCTTTCATTTTGTGGAAATTGGAATCTACTTAATAGACAAGGCTATTTGGCATAGAATTTGACATTTCACAACTTTCCAAAGTTCACATATAAGCTTATCTCAAATTTATAGTGTGAGAGATGAAAATTGATTCTATAGATCACCATGCTATGTTTTTACTTTGCAACTTATAACACGTTCTTCATCTCGCTCCCCTACGGTAGAAATGCAACACACAAGTATCTCTCTCGTATGGCCCACTGTAATATACAAATATATTCCATATACAACCATATTAGCTTAACGAATTTGTGTCTAAATCATGATTATTAAAATGAATTCAATTTCAAGGATCCGTTTAGCCTAAAGGTTTTTAAACTACAGAAAATGCTTCTAAGTTTTTAAATTTTCAAAAACTATTATAGATAATGATTGATATAGAAAAATCCAAATAAAATATTCATAACTCAAGAAAATATCTCTAGCCGTTTAAAAAAAGATTTAGTTCTAGGAAAAAGTATCTAAGTTCTTTTTGAGAACTCTTATAACATTATAATTGATAAATGTTTTTTTGAAGTCGTGAGCACACGCCTAATGGTTCTGGTTAGGTGGCATGATCAGATCCACTTGAACCCGGACCATGGCCCGTAGTATCGGAGACGGCGTGGTCATTGGGCCAACAACTGTCCATCCTGACTACATATGCCGACCTTCAGTACACCCCCCCACCCACCAGCATACACCTGCGACCTGCAACACCCCCACCCCCACCCCCCACCCCCCAAAAAAGGGAGAGGCTAGCACCCGGACAACGTCCGGCCCTAGGCGTGCGTCCAGACGCTGCTTCCCGCGCCCTACGTCTGCTCGGTGCCGCACGCCCCGCTCCCTCGGGTTTCGCGCCACTCGAATGACTCACGCCCCACCCACGCCGCCTGCCCCACGCGTGCCCACGCTGCCCGAACATCACCAGCATCGAGAAGAGGAGGAGACACCAAGGCGAGGCAGCAGAAGACGTTGAGAAAGATGCAACACGTGATCTACTTTTGAAACATCCAGATATAACACTTGCAACATACGTATGAAGACAGATGAAACATGCCGTCCGAACACTTGCAAAAAAACACATTAAACACTTGAAAAACATTGCAACACATACGCAATATCCAGATAAAACACTTGCATCATATGTGTGAAACATTTTCAACATTCAGATAAACACACTGCAACATACGTCTGAAAAAATAGATGAAACATTAGGAACAAACGTTTGCAACATAAGTGTACAACTATCGCAACATATGCAACATCTCGATCTACTTTTGCAACATCTATATGAAACCCTTGCAACATACCTTCAAAACAACTGAAATACTTGAAACATACGCTTGCAATATACACTTTCAGCGCAATGTTACCTTGCTGCATGTACGAATGGAGCTCGTCCTTGTGGAGTTCGACGTCGGCGCAGAGCTCGATACCACATAGTGAACGGAGGTCACGGGTGCCCGTGATGGATCACCAGCGGAAGAAGGCCCTGACACGGATGCTGTCGAGGCCCGAGCTGCGGCGGTCATCGAGGCAGCCTGTGAGGCGGTCGCTGAAGGTGGCGAGGTAGCTCCCCGCAGGCAGCACAATGCGGCAGTTGGAGCGAAGGTCGACGACGAAGTCCCCGGAGCCAGCGTCGAGCATGTAGGCACGCACGTTGGCCGAGAGCAGGCCATGCGGGAAGCCCTGGAGGCGGAGCTTGTCGTATGCGGTGGTGGCGGGCGGTGACGAGGTGGAGTCCGGGCGGGCGAGTGGGAGCAGGAGCGAAGCCGCGAGGAGGCGGCGCGCCATCGCAGGTTCGTTGTGCAAGTCAGAGACGGGAGGGGGGCGTGGAGGGCGGAGGGGAACAAGAGAGAGTGTGGGGGTGGCGGAACAATCTAGAATGGGAGAGTCAGGCCGTTGAAATGTCCGGACAGGAGTCATGGAAAGGACCGCTGAGGTCGCCTGGGCCGCCCGCCGCAGGCTTAGCAAGGAGGCGTCCGGACAGACGGACATCCTGACCCTAGCATTATCGAAAAAAAATCCTACTCTTTTGACGACACTTGCTTCTCACGAAGATCCACTAGTACAAAAGCATTCTTTGCACGCACGGCTTTCTCCTCAGTTGCTGTAACTTACTTCTCCACTCAAACCAAACTATCACAGAATCACAGCGACGAACTGACAACTGCAACCAAACCGCAGAGCTAACGAAAAAGGTTGTTCAGAACATTCACACAAGGCAAAACCGCCGGTCAGAAACGAAGACTGAAGATGGTGGTTTATTGAACTAGACATGACTCCACTGAACAAGTACTTATTCTTATTGTACGACAATGGCACTGCAAATGCAGTTGCTCTTGCTCAACTAGGTAAGGCAGTTGATGAATTCCATGGCTGTTGCGACCGCGCCAGCAGTAATGGCGTCCTTGATGATCTTGTTTCTGTGGCTATTGCTGGCGCCGGAGATGAGGGCACCAGATAAGGCGCCTCCGATCATCGCATTCTTCTGCAGGGTCACGAGAGCAGAAGGGGTTAATGTCTTAATGAACACCAAAAGATGACTCAGAACATGGGTGGAATGAAAATGAACGGGTTACAGATTAAACAATTTTTATGATGAGGTGGTTAATGGTTCCAAACAACAACAACACTGTATGAAGACTGAAGACTTAACCTTGTCCTAGTCTTCTACATAGATGGACGTCAGTAAAATTTCTAATAAGCATCAGATGTTGCAAAAACCTTGATGTATGAGGTACCAGTGCCATACAGAGCTTCAGCCTTCATTCATACTATTCGTAGAAAAAAAATTGTTGCCTAACAGTAAAAAGGTCTAGATTTCGAACGGGATGTTACTTTTCACCAACAGGTAAGTGGAATTTTTTCCCCCTGAGATGTTCAATTAATCACCATAAAACTGAAAGATTCATACTCTGATTATTCTTACCCAGTCGCTGCGACCACGGACCCTTTCCACACCATACACCATGCCCACATAAACTCCAGCAACGGTACCTGCGTGTTAGACAAATAAACATCTGAATTAGTCCGAGTATATAAATGAAGAAGGGAAAGACGCCAACAAAAGTTATATGAGTCTGAAGCGACAAAAGGCGATTGGTCAATTAGTTACCCCAATATGCACCCTCCTGGCACATCTTCTTCAGCTGCATACATATTGAGAAAGTGAATCAGTTTGATGTGTAAACCAGAAGTTGCTCACTGAGGTGCAGGTTTTTTTTCGAGAACGTGACTTCACACATTCATTAAGGAGAGGTGCAGGGTTTTAGTTCAACATTTCCAGTAACACACAGAATTCCTGAGATGACAGTACTGGATTGAGACTACAACTAGAGATCCGCAGTATTCATAAGTCATGGAATGCGTTTTTAGAATGTCAAGTAAATCACGATCCACATTTAGGAACTGCAAGCAAAGAATAACCTAACTGACAACGCTAGGCATTTGGATCATGATATTTATCAGATATCTCCGAAGAGAAGGATCATGATATTTAAGATCCCCAATTGAAATGGGGCCTGGAGCTAGAACAGTTAAGAAAAAAACAGCGATACAAAGGTTGTGGATATATGACTTACGGCATGCTCAATCCTGTGCTTTGAAACATCCCCTGCAAACAAAAGAGGTTGTCATAACAATTTCTTCTCTGTTTGCCAGTAAAATGTAGCACAAAAAAAATGCAAGCATATGATTTCCTTGTCAGTAAACAACAGGAATACAATACTGATATTATTCTGAAATAGCATTGGTTAAACTCAAAGTTTAGGTGAGTCTTCAGTAAGATCCGTAGAGGAAATTAAGGACCATTTGAGCCGGCTCGGGCCCAAGGTGGGGAACTAGGACTAGCGTGCATATATGAAGTGAATCTATCTTCAGTAACAAAATCAGATTTTTCTCGCCGTTTCAGTCATTCAATCATGACTGAATGTAATGCAGACTACAGAAATGTGCAGAAAAAGTCAATAAAGACTGAATGTGAGATATTCAGGCTGTACTACAAATCATAGTGTGGGGTTATCTCTGCGCCCCCCTTGTTTCGCTCTGAATTCACTTGCAGAGGCAGAGAGACTGCAGTCCGTTGTCCATAATCCCATATTACATCATGATTAATAATCTATCTATACGTGTAGTGTAGAGCACGACGACCAAACCTTTTGGGCGCAACACAGTATCAATCTCTGAAATGCGTGTGGCAAAATCGAAACTTTTCCCATCTAACATGGGTTCCTGGGCTGTGGAATGCAGCATGACTGAAATGACTGTGCCCCCTTGTTTTGCTCTCTGAATTCACTTGCAGAGGCAGAAAGACTGCAGTCCGTTATCCATAATCCCACATTATGGTTAGTAATCTATCTATCTATCTGTGTAGAGTGGAGCGCAATGACCAAACGTTTTTTTTTTTGGGGGGGGGGGGGGGGGGGGGGGGGGGGGGGCAACATCATACTAATCTTTGACACGCGTTCCGCAAAATCGAAACTTTTTGCATCTAACAAGGGTTCCTGGGCTGTGGAATGCAGCACGACTGAAATACTGAATACGAATAAAGAAGAATACGAATAAAGAAGAAGAGGAAGGGGGAAGAATGGTAGCAGAGGCAGAGAGGCGCACGCAGGCACGCACCCCTGTGGAGGCACTCGAAGGTCTCCTCGGCGGCCACCTTGCAGGCGCCGACGGCGCCGATCTTGAGGAAGCCGTCGACGGTGCGGTTGAGGAAGGGGTTCCCCATGTCGATGACGACGTCGATCTTGGGCGACCTGAGGGACCCCGAGAAGCCGCCGCGGGGCATCCTGGCCTGGCCCTACCTTCCTGGCAGTGGCAGGTCAGCTGTGTCTGTGTGGCAGTGTGTGGGAACTGAGAAGGAGGATCGCCTGGGCAGGTTCTCACTCTCACCTCGGAGAAGATAAAGAAGTGGAGATTGGGCGGTGGAGGACGGTGGCTGCAAGGACACGAAATCGGCGGCAATCCCCACGGGCTACGGACTATTCATTCACCCCTGGTTTGCCACTGCTACGAGGGGCTACAGGTCATCGTCTCCTCTCGTGAGGCCCGTGCGCCTCCATGGATTGGTCTTCTTCGTCTCCTTTATCCTCCTTGGCGTTGTCGTGCTGTGCTGTACTGTACTGCTGTTGGATCATCAGGCCAGGCACACGAACGATCGATCGCGGACAAAACGAGGGATGGCGTCGCGTGTGGTCCGTGCAAGCATGGACGGCCGAGAATGAGCCCGGCTAACTGCTGTACAGCTACTCTGCTGGTATAGTACACCTCCTACTGCCGTCTGCCGATTCGAACTGAGCGTTGTTTGTATCCAGAATTTGTTGAGTTAGAGCGAGACACATGAGCCGTGATTGATTGGTTGCGTATACTCCAGTCAGACCCACGGGATACATGTGTACGACGATTGGTCGCTTGTATGGCACTTTGGGTCTATCTCTGTTCATGCAAAAATCCCTTCTCATCCTGACTTCTAAGATACGCAGATTTTTGGGTTCTTCTACAGAGCTAGGCTATCGTGCGCGACTCCATGGATTGGTCTTCTTCCTCTCCTTTATCCTCGTTGGCGTCGGCGTGCTGTGCTGTACTGCTGTTGGATCATCAGGCCAGGGACTCGAACGATCGATCGCGGACAAAACGAGGGATCGCGTCGCGTGTGGTCCGTGCAAGCATGGAATGGACGGCCCAGAATGAGCCTGGCTACGTGCAAGCTATGTGTTGGCAGGCCACCACCCACGTCAGGATCGCGCTCGTGAGGCTAACTGCTGTACAGCTACTCTTCTGCTGGTAGTACACCTCCTACTGCCTGATGAGATCAAACTGAGCATTGTTTGTATCCAGAATTTGTTTTGAGTTACATCGAGACACATGGGTCGTGATTGATTGGTTGCGGCTGGTTCAGCGCTCTCAGCAGCACTCTTGTGGTGCGGGTTCGAGCCCCAGGTGTGGCGCACCCGCGTGTTGTTTTCGGGGATTTTTCTCGAGCTAGGTAAAATAAACTCTCTCGTCTGCTCCATGTTCAAAGTACAGGTATGTGGCCAGCTTCATCCAACGGAGCTACAATATCGCTGTGTATGGGTGAGACAGAAGTTCGAGAGTTTTTCTCAATCTACATGAGAAGACCTTCTTCTCTAGTCGAAATACTCAGAGGTGTTGTCTAGCCACCGCGGATCAAATTTTTTTAGTCAGTCAGACCCACGGGATACATGGGGCTAGTTTAGTTCGCGAAAAATTTGGAAAAATGATACTGTAGCAGTTTCGTTGTTATTTAGTAATTAGTGTCCAATCATGATCTAATTAGGCTTAAAAGATTCATCTCGTGAATTTCGTCTAAAATATGTAATTAGTTTTATTTTTTATCTATATTTAATTCTTTATGTATACGTCTAAAGATTCGATGTGACGAGAAATCTTAAAAATTTTTGGAAACTAAACAGGCCCATGTTTATGATGATTGGTCGCTTGCATGGCACTTTGGGTCTATCTCTCTGCTCATGCAGAAATTTCTTCTCGGCCCGACTTCTAAGATACGCAGATTTTTTGGGTTCATCCCCAGAGCTAGGATGTCGGATGAGAGCAATTATCTAGATAATGACATTATTAGTGCACGACTAACATATATTAATTGATATTAATAAATTTTAAACAATATTAAGGAATAATAAGGTAAATTAAGAGAAATAAAGATAGTTGCTTATAAAAAAATTATGATTTATGTTTATTTTACCTAACTTATCATCTATTACAATATATTCTCGTGCAAGCAACCAAATGTCCACCCTATTCACTTATACTGAAATTTTGGTTTATGTTGATGCTTATGCTGAAATGTTGTGAGAGAAAAACACTGTTCTATAGCTAAAAAGTAGCTCAAGTGAAAGCTAGATGCAGGCAGCTAAACATAGCAATGTTGCGTGCGCTCCACCGCCTATCGCCTTGGGGCCATACGAGTCCAGTGGCGAATCTAGGATTTTATTTCAGGGTATGCCGTTTAAAAATTTTCATATAAAATTCGGTAAACCTATTTTAACAATTCAATATATAAAATTTGCAATGCGACTCAGTACAGATGTACCAAGTAACACGATAAGATTTAAATTTAAGGGTTAAGTTGAAACCGTTCAAAAAATACAACTAAATAAATTGCATATGCACGACTGAAAATCTCACATTCGACTATGTAAAACACTCTTACACTCCATGATACGTATACTGAACAACGGTTTAATCTTGATCCACTCTGATGCTGGGACACACCCTAGACCTCACGGCGTGATGGATGATTTTAAAAGGTTAGCGCTTAGCAAAAATAGAAATTAAACTACATGAATTTATTATGAAAAGCTGAAGAGCAAAAATTGAATCTCACCTCAATTTCGATCACAAATTCACGTGTAAGTCTCAGCCGCCGGTGCGGTTATGGCCTGCCGACACCGTCGTAGGGTAGGGCGAGTGGGCATCTGGGGAAGGACCGGAAGACGTGGCCGTCGGGACTGCAACTACAACTAATCTCGCGATCGCCCCGAATCCTCCGTACCCGCACCGTCGCGCACGATGGAAAGCCGAGGCGTCAAAATTCGTGTTAAAAAATCCGTCTCCCGTCGCCTGGCCGCGTGGGCCTCGGCCTCGCTCGCGATCGCGGCATCCTTGCCGAAGTCCCGATGCTCGCACGATTCAGGTAAGTGTTCCTTTTTCTTTTATTTTTTTTTTGAGGAAATACGTATATGTACATGTAAACTTTTCAGACCTGCACGGTATGCCGGTGCATACCCGGCATACCCTGTAGCTCCGCCCCTGTACGAGTCAGGCTAGACTGATACGCAAATCACTCACGCCCATAGGCTCTGATTGTTGTGCATTAGCCTATGTCCAAGTTTATTTGGTGCAATATAGTTGGACAAAAAGGCACGAGGCCCATGTACTAGCCCATGACCGCTATTTTGTCCTGACCTAGCATGGCATCGCCCGTAGCAAATGTCATGTCTGGGCCACTTCTCCGGATAGTAGTGGTATGGCACAACCTGATTAAGTGGCGATAGAATCGAAAAGAATTTGACCATTGGAAGTTTAAGACATTATTATAACATATCTATTCAGAATTTGAGTAAGGGAGTACTTTTGATAAATTTATACATTTGACTAAACATTATTACATATCTATATCGATAGTTTAATTGTAAGCAACTACTTTTTATAAAAAATACTATTACACACATAATACTCTAATAGAGAAAATTCAGCAACTTGAGTGTTGTGGTAAAGGCTAAAACAATTGTTTATTTCACTATATTAACTAAGAGGGAAGTCTTGGGATACATTTTAATAAAATTAAAAATGATTTTTAATAAAAGTTACAGAAAACACTAGAGTTTTAATGAACTTTTGACAAAAAAAATATAGCAACTAATAAGATTCGAATTTGAAAGCCAAAATCAAGATTTATGATGTCATGACACACGTGGTGCAACTAGAGCCCGCATAACTCAACTTAAGGTTTGAACTAAAGACACATTCAAGATATGTGGAACGATGCAAAGAAAAAAAAACTCTGAATATGAATGGAAAAATATATGGAATAATTGCAAAGGTAATCATAAACGGAAAGATATATCATATTATCTATATGAATATTGTGTTAGAAAATGAAAAATAGATAGCGAGTGTAAATATATATGATTTTGAGTAGTTGTGGTAGGCACATAATTCATTTGTAAACTTTATTACTTGTTCCTAAAATTCTAGCTCGTGCGGGGAGCAGCGTTTGATGAACTAGTTATTGTCAATTAAAGTGCATGTAAAGGATTTGAAGTATTCTGCTATCGTTAATTCTTTTAAATTGTCCATGAGATACCTTTGAAATTATAAAATTGAGTTGACGAATAGGCGGGATTTATTAGGTGGATTAATCACACTGATGGAAAGTTTAGGGAAGAGGAACAATTTGGGGAGATTGAGAAAAAAAAAGTTTGGAAAAGAGGATTAGAAAGGGATCTATTGCAGCTTATATTTTTCTTCATTCGTCATTAATTATAACAGTTTGTAGGGAAAGAAGAGGATGGGTTTTCTGGATCGCAAATTCTAACAAGCAACAGGTGCAAAGAGGTTACTGTATAAGCTAACCACCTGGAGCCGGATTCGGGGACGTTGCTTAGGCAAGTAACGGCGTCCCGCACCACGTGTCGGTGGCTCGGTCCTGCGCGTTCCAACAAGAGGAGTCCGGCGCATCGGCTTGGTTCGGCAGCACCGGGGACCGCAGGTCGCAGGGTACTCCCGGTCCCGGACCGACATGCGGACACTTCCACGCCCACCTCGTCGGGGCCGCACAAACCTGCCGGACGAGGCCCTCCAGCTCCTCCTAGCCATCGGAGTGGCCTACAGCGACGTGCTGACGCGGTACGTCCTGCATCGAGCTCCACCCTCCAGGAGAGCGGCTCGGCTCCTCCCGTCCTCCGCCTGCCACGGCTCGCCAGAATCAAGAGCGAAAAGTAATCTAGGAACCGGAAGTCTTGGTTTAAATCAATTTGAAGCCTTGGATTAGAATTGTACGCTGGAGATTGAGTGACTTACCAGAGCAAGGTCACTGAATCTGTCTCCCACCTGATACCTGGTGTCCAATATATTATTACACCTCACTTTTCTTATTCTCATCTTTCCACCTCCTCAGCACACACATTACATCTGCCCTAAGATCACCATCCTAAGTCCTAACATCAGGCCAAGTGGATCAACCTATGCTGTGATCCTTCTCAGGCAATCCATTATTCATGTTACAGAATACCAGGCAAAAGCAGCTTCTATTTTTAGGCTTGTTGCAATAATTTGCCACCAAACTGTACAACTATAGTATTACACTTCTGATATTTTTTTTTTGCCCCCTCAGCTTGTGCATACCGTGTAATAACTTTAGTATATTTTTTTGGAGTAGCAACTTTAGTTTTGTATGGCAGTAACTTCTTTTGATTTTTTTGCCCCTGAGCTTGTGCATACCATGTAAAAACTTTAATGTATTTTTGAGTAGCAAGTTTAGTATTACACGGCAACAACTCCTTTCATAAATCTACTAATATATTTTATACCTAAATTGTTACTAAAATAAAATTCTTCGAAACATAGGCAAGTGAGTTCTAATTTTGTTCGTCTCGTCTCCTAGAACATTCGGGTGCAAACGGAAGATACATCGTTTAAAAGTTATAAAAATTTGAATAAAATGTTCTGCGTTTTTTTTGTTTTTGTCGCGTGGGAGAACATGCGCAAGCAGGATGTCGGAACGCATGCAACCCTGTCCAGATTTGCAACGTGGGAGGGCAAGCAGACGGGGCTGTCGGGGGGCGCATGCCGTCATAGCCTGCATGTGGATGGGGTCGCGCGCTTGGTCAACAGTGCGCCCCGGTCGCGCGTTAACCGTGTCCTTTCAGGATCCACTGTAGTAGATGCTCTTGCCACGGGATTTCTGAGGCGAAAAGCAATCATGCTCTCAAAGCATCGTCGTCCGGTCGGTCCTCAGGGGTGTTTAGCCTAAAAGTTTTTAGCCTGTCACATTAGTATTTAACATATGTATGGAGTATTAAATATAGATGAAAAAATAATTAATTACACAGATTGTGATAAATTTACGAGACAAAATTTTAAGCCTAATTAATCCATGATTTGATAATGTCATGCTACCGTAAATATATGCTAATGACGGATTAATTAGGCTTAATAAATCCATCTCGCGGTTTCCATGCGAGTTATGTAATTAGTTTTTTTATTAGTATCCAAACACCCCTTCCGACATTCTATAAAATATCCGATGTGACAGATTTGTTGGCTACCCAAAATCCCCTTCCCACTACCCATTCCTGTTGGGCCAAACCTGACCACCCAAATCTTCTCTCTCCTATGCGACTCTCATTCTCCTTCGTGCTCGCATGTCTGCAGGTGGTGAGCCCCGGCGACGACTCCCCTTCCCGATGTGCTCCTCCCCCAGCGTGCCTTGGCGGCGCGGCTCCCCTGCCCTCGGCGCGCCAGAGCTCCGCGACCTCCTCCTCGGCACGCGGCGGAGCTCCGCGGCCTCCTCCCCGGCGGTGCTCGACGGCTTCCCGTGCGGGCGCAGCTCCTCGGCAGCGCAGGCGAGCCTGTCTCCGGCGTAGCTCTGCGACATGGCTAGCCAGTGCGGGTGGGCCTGCCCCCTATAGACGGAGCCCCAAGCACGAGCGACCTCGACGGCCTTCCCTGGCAGCGCGGCGGGCCTCCCTATGGCAGATCCCGGCGCGAGTGTGGTAAAAGGTCTTGATGGCTAGAGGGAGGTGAATAACCTTTTAAATTTTTCTACAAATACAAGCTAAACAAGTTTATCAATATAACAAATAGCGAGATGCGAGTTTTGCTTAGCCTACGGGGTGTTTGCAAGCCACCTATCCAAAACACAATTCTAGTAGTTGTACTCAACCACACAAGTCAAACCGAGAAGGTAGCTACAACTACAACTAGCAAGCTACACAAAGAGCTACTCTAGCAAAGCTAACTCTAGCAAAGATAACTAAGAAAGTAATGCGGAGTTGAGTTAGGAGAGTTTTACCGAGGGGCGAAGTAATGAGCCAACCAATATGATCAACAATGAATACCAAGATAACCGAACACCGGGATCAATCAATCACAATATAAAAGTGATGACACAAAGATTTATCCCGAGATTCACGTGCTTGCCGGCACGCTAGTCCCCGTTGTGTCCCTCTTCACCACGTGGTTCGGTGGCTAATCGGTCTCACACCGAGCCTCTCAAAAGACGCCACAAGAACCTACCAAATGGCAAAAGGTTGTAATGACACGAGCAATTTACTAACGTTGTCTTTGGCGCTTCGCCGAGGTAGGCACAAACCCCTCATAATCACCGGAGGTGGCCAAGAACAATCACCAACTCTTGCCAACGCCTCCAAGCTGCTCCAAGCCGTCTAGGTGGTGGCAACCACCAAGAGAAACAAAAATCCCACAGCAAATTAACCACCAAGTACCAACTAGATGCTATCTCACAATGCAAATGCACTTGGATCACTTAATCTCACTTCGAATATGCAAGGAAGCAAGAGAGATGAGTGGGAGGGGAGTTGCTTAGCTCAAAGTGCTCACACGTATGTCAAATATTCGAGAGAGAGAGCCTTGAGCCGACCAACGAGTACTTATAGACGTACCCCTTCGAATAGAGCCGTTAGAAACTTAAACGAGTATTTATAGACGTACCCTCATGAAGCACTGACCGGACGCGCTGGTCCAAATGACCGGACGCGCTGGTCGCACAACGGCTAAGTCACGAAGCACTGACCGAACGCGCTTGACGCGCTGATCGGACGCGCTGCGAACGACCGGACGCGCTGGTCCCGTGACTGACCGGACGCGCTGGTCATGCCTGAGCAGCGCACAACAACACAATGACCGGACGCGCTGGAGAAATGACCGGACGCCATAGTGCCAGCGTCCGGTTAGAGTCCAGTAAGCTCCCTAAACGACCGGACGCATCCGATCGACAGTGACCGGACGCGCTGCGCGTCCGATCATCAAGCTGAAACAAGCGCAGACGCTGAACACTGACCGGACGCGTCCGGTCAAACAGAGACCGCGTCCGGTCACCTCTGTGACCTCCGTTCGCCTCCGTTTCTTTTCCGAGTTCCGGCGTAGTGGAAAATAGTCGTTTCAACTCCTCGAAAATGCCTAAATCCCGCCTCGCAAGCTCGGCGGGAGGGAGAGAGGACCCCAAACCCTCTCTACCGCTCAAACTCTATCACCTTCGCAAACGTGCTAACACCACCAAGTGATCTCGTCATGTGTGAGTGTGTTAGCATTTTCATAATCATTTTTCGAGGCGTTATTAGTTCTATCCAAATGCATATGATTATGAAATGCACACCTAGAGGCACTTAGGAGTTCAATAGCCGCTCATTCCCCTCTTTATAGTACGGCTATCTATCCTATAATGTAACCACACCCACTAGGTGTCTTGGTTACTAAAACACAACCCTTAAGCATATACCTTTGCCTTGATCACGTAGGGTTGCGTCCAAATCCAAGTGTGGCCATCATGATCACCATGTCCATCTTGCCACCAACCTTGAAATGTACTAATCCTCATATGCTACATACAATCTTAGGCATAAGATTAGTACTTAGGCATTGTCACTAATTACCAACACCAAACATAGGACTTTCATGTGGCTCCCGGCGGCGGATCCCGGCAAGGGCGCGGTTCCTCTGCTCTGGCCACGGCTGCTCCGGCGAGAAGAAGACAAGTGAGGATGACATGTGGGACCCACACGTCATTCTCTACTAGGATGAAAATAGGTAGCCAATTTTAGGTAGTATTGTTGGAGTTGAGAGCAAAATTTGGGTAGTAAGAACATTGGTGGCTACCCAAATAGAGTTTTAGGTAGTCTGTTTTAGGCAGTAGTGTTGGAGATGCTCTCATAATATGCGCCCATGTATGTACTATCATGGTCCCTAGATAATAAAAAATGATGTTATAATTTATCTGAAGAGCTAAACTATTGTATGACTAGCCTATAAGATTAGTCTATTGATGACATAACTTGGCTATAAAGCAAGTTTATTAAACTTTTATTATCGATAGTTAATTGTAAGCACTACTTTTTATAAAAAAATACTATTACACACATAATACTCTAATAGAGAAAATTCAGCAACCTGAGTGCTGTGGTAAAGACTAAAGCAATCGTTTATTTCACTATATTAACTAAGAGGGTAGTCTAGGGACTAGGATACATTTTAATAAAATTTAAAATGATTTTTTAATAAAAGTTACAGAAAATGCTAGAGTTTTAATGAACTTTTGACTAAAAGAATTGTAGCAACTAATAAGATTCAAATTTGAAAGCCAAAATCAAGATTTATAATGTCATGACACATGTGCTGCAACAAGAGCTCGCATAACTAAGGTTGGCAACGGGGCGATTTCAGGTCAGATATCTATGGGTTTCGAGTCTTGCGAGTTCGGGTTCGGGGATAATTTTTCACCTACGGTTTTTGGATTCAGGGCCCGAAACCAATCATGTTCGGTTTCATGTTTGGTTTTTCACCCGTGGATATCCAATGAATATCTGAAAGAAATCATTTAGAATTAAACCTCATGTTTTATAATATGCTAATAATAACTTGTTTACTTAGATTATTAAATTTATTCTAAGTTGACTCATGAAAATATTTATTATTTGTTGCCTCTTATTTATACATGTGAATATGTGTATATATATCATGCATATATTTATAAAAAGTCACTCTTACTATGTTGCCATACAAAGCGGGTTTCGAGTATCCGCGGGTTTGGTTTTGAGGACGGATTATCATCCGAATCGGTATTCGGTGCGGTTTCGGGTTTTGATTTCAGGTTTCGGGTTCGGATGCACAGAGACTCCACCCAATTCGAATCCGCCCCGTTGTCATCCCTACGCATAACTCAAGTTAAGGTTCGAACTAAACCACATTAAAGATATGTGGAAGCACGGTGCAAAGAAAAAAACTCTGAATATGAATGGAAAAATATATGGAATAATTGCAAAGGTAATCATAAATGGAATGATATATCATATTATCTATATGAATATTGTGTTAGAAAATGAAAAATAGATAGCGAGTGTAAATATATGCAATTTTGAGTAGTTGTAGGCACATAATTCATTCGTGAACTTTTATTACTTGCTCCTAAAATTCTAGCTCGTGCAGGGAGCATGATGAACTAGTTATTGTCAATTAAAGTATATGTAAGGATTTGAAGTATTTTGCTATCGTTAATTCTTTTAAGTTGTCCATGAGATACCTTTGAAATTATAAAATTGAGTTGACGTAATTAGAAGCTAGTTTTGAAAAATAGGCGGGATTTATTTGGTGGATTAATCACACTGATGGAAAGTTTATAGTATCTAGTGGGGACGGATGCATCAAACAAGGGCCATGACTAATGACTTGATTAACAGAAGGATTCTCTCCACATACAGCATCAGTACCGTCATAAAAGTATATATGAAAAAGAATTCTTCAACTTACAGTGAATTTCCCATCAACGTCGACTGCCATGGTTTACTCATCAAGAACAGATTAGACTACCTCAACCATCACACATATACCAGTGTCTCTACAGCTCTGCTTTCCGATCCTAGTTTACACGATATTAAGTTTTTCAAAAGGTGCAGTACACTTGACTGTAGCCTAGATAATAGTCATTTTCGCTTATCAAGAAATAACTCTGACTAAATATATATATATATATATATATAATATTAATATTTATGGTACAAAATTAATATCATTAGATAGATCTTTGAATTTATTTTCATAATAAATTTATTTAGAGATACAAATGTTGCACGTATTTTCTAAAAATCTAGTTAAACTTACAGCACGAAAACCAAAAACGACAAATATTTAGTTTAAATTAAACTCTATCCCTAACTCTCAATTACAACTCAAACCCATTTATAACTAAACCGTACCCATATATTTGATACATGCATAACTGACACCCTTTACCTTGTTGCATCTCCAAGAGTTTGCTATCTCAACTTGGCATCCATCTAATTTTGGCACAACAAGAAAAAAATAGCCTCCAACAGTTTGGCAAAACAACTTGGTATCAATAGTAACTTGGCATATCTCCCTTCCGCACGCGCAAATATAGCAAACTCTTTACCTTGTTGCATGCATGACTCCTGGCCGGCGGTTGATGGATCAAGAACACCTCGAAGCTCTTGTGGGCCTTCTTTTTTCATTTTGCCAAGTCCAAAATACCAAACACTCGGAGATGAGCTCTTTTTTTACTCCCTATATTGTTTTGGAAGTCGGCAAATCATAAGATTTGCTAAGTAAAATATAGCAAACTCTTGGAGATGCTGAGCATCTCCAATAGACCATCGCATTTAAAGACAAGAGAACAGTTGGACACAACGCGCTGCCCGGGTGGCCACGATAGCAAAATTATTCTGGTGCGTTCGATTTAGAGATCAACGGTGCAGCTGTCTCCTCCACGCTCCATATATATCGGCTTCAACCCTAACTCTAGCTCCCTCTCGTGGATCTGCAGCCGCCGCTCCCTCCTCTCTCCCGGGCCGACGGGGCTCCTCCCGCAGCGTGCTGCCGCTCCTGTCCCCGCCCCGGCCTCCCCTTCCTCTGCCTCTCTCACTCCCTCTCCCTCTCCTGATGTGGCAGCGCAGCGGGCGGGCTCGAGCACGGCCAGATCCCCACGCTGCAAGCGGCCATGGGTCTCGGTGCCACGAGGCCGCCGCTCCGCCCTCTCCGACTCGCCTCTGCGATGTCCTCCGCCCCTCCCGGCACACCGCGCTCCACCCCCTTCCTCTCTCGGCTCAGGCGGCACAAGGTGATGGCGCACCGGCGCTAGCACGAGCGAGCGGCGGAGGCGCGGAGCCCCGGCGCGACCAGATCCAGGTGATGGGCTCCCTCCCTTCTTCCTCCTCCCCATCTATAGTTTATCACGCGCAAGGTGAGCGCGCCCACCTCTCCCAGCTCCCTCCTCTCTTGCTGAGTCCGGCACGAGCAGACCTAGGTGAAGGTGGCCTCTCTCCCTTGCTCCTCCTCTCCTTCCCTCACCGGCACCGGCGTCCAGCGTCGGTCTGTGTTTCTCGGCCTTCTTTGCTAGGCCGGTCCAAGGCCTCCATGACCGGATCCGGCCGTCCTGCCATCTAATCCGTGCAGAGCACCAGGCACGCCCCCGGCGCGGCGGCCCGCCGGCAGCCCCGGCTAGGGCGTCCTGTGCGGCGGCGAGAGGGCCCTGGCGAGGGTTCCCCCGGTAGGACGGCCCCTGGCGCGGAAGCCTGCACGAGCGGGCTCCGACGTGGTGGCCCGGGCACGGCTTCGGCTGCTTCTCGTGCTGCGTCGTCTCCGGCGGACACTCGACCGGATCCATGGGCTGCGTGGTCGGATCCGTCGTCTAGGTAAGTGTGCTCTCCCTCTCACAGCTCGTCGCCTCCCCAGGACAAGATGCACAATATGGCGTCGGCTCCGTGGATTCTCAGCTAAGACCAGCTCCCGCTTCTACTCTGTCGCTTGCTTCATCTGTGACAGCCTCGCCGACTCCTGGGCATAGGTGAGCCTCTTCATTTGCAGCCGACTCCTGTCCATAAGTGTTCGTCTTGCTCTTCATCCTATTTGCCCTGTGCTGATGTTATGGCTGGATGGATGTCCGACAGGAAGAAGGTGCTTAGTGGCTTGGACTGTACTGCCCAAATTTAGACGCCTCAAACATATAAAGCATTTAAGTCAGCAAGATACTTATATGTGTGCTTTTCCCTTTTTTTTTCTTTGAACTAACTCCCAATGAATTTTATTCTCACCACAATTCCTATGTATGGCTCACAGTTTTGTAAACTGATATGTGATGATGGCTGCTGTTAATGTTGAAATTAAAGGGATGGAGCATGGAGGCGGAAGGAAACTTATTCGCAGTCTAGCAGATTTTGAGGTGAGCTTGTATGTTCTTTTGCTTTCAATTGCTCCTTGTAGGATAATCCTACAAAAAAATTTCGTTCGATAGGTTTTTTTTTGGTTTCTTTTGTCTGCATATTCAATTCGTTCCATGTATTAGAATGTAGAGCGCCAATAAAATGTCAGTGATTTGGTTATATGGAGATAATTCTACACAGAAGTTTGATTTGGAGGCAGCTCCCGTAATAATTGTTGTGCTTCACATTTTCTGATTCATACTACACAAAAAGATTACTTTCCAATTCTATATCAGCTTGAATTGCCATGTGTAGATTACAGAGAATCACAGAGGGAACATGTGAAAATTATAGTGACCGAATATGCGACTCAGCATTCCTCCTTCCAGTGCTCTTTACTTTTGAGGTCGTACGTGCATACATTCGAGCACTCACATGGATGTGCAAAATGTTCTCTGATAACTGACCATATTGTGCGGCCTTATGCAGCATGTATATTTTTGCAATTCAGGCATGGACTGTATGGGTACAATTTTGCAAGGTACCACATTGGCCAGATATGTTATTCTTAGATATTTATTAAGGTGCTACATATTTTTCCCATCAAATTATCTATATTATTTTCTCATCAATCGTTTCTTGTGTCAACCAAATAGTTTACTGCAGCATTTCTTGAAAATGAAGATTTTTTTAGTGTGCCTATAGAGTTATTCAACAATAAATTTATAGCTATACACATAAACAGATCTAACATGGTATATGAACTGGCTTCAGTTCTTTACTGTCTCATTGCAGGTTCGGGTTCGTAGGCTGCTGAAGAATGGAGAGGGGTTCGAGTAATTTCAGAGATAGCATTTTGGTATGCTTTTGTGACTCCTCTGCTTGCTCATTTGCACATTCTTTAATCTGTCATTAGGTTCGATAAATTGAATTGTTTTCCTTTTTACAATTACAATGTGTTTCTTTTACCATTTAATCCTAAAAATAATTGTACTTTGTTTTTGTCTTCCATCATAATTCCATCGCCATCATATACATCAGATATACGCATTAGATAAACAACACCTTAACGTTTTCTTCCATGGTGATGTGGGATTGTAGTTTCAGCTTACCTAAAAATAGTTGTTTCATTATTTTCTCTCTATTTTGCTTACGAGTGATTAGCATGGCTGCATGTGATCGCTAATACCTTAACAAATCTGGTTCATGTTTTGTAAAAATAGTGACTTTTGTTGCCTTAAAAATTCTTCTAGAGAAGCCTGGTTAGTGTTCTTTTAACCCATATTCTCTGAAATTTAGAACATTAAGGAAAAAGGAATTTGAATTAAGGGGTTATCTAACTGCTCCCTATTATAGTCATGTCATCAGGTTGTGGTTTAATCAGATTCCCTACACTTGCATGATTTTTTTCGTCCAATATGATTGCGATTGCAGTCAAGATTTAGATTATGCTCGTGTTTCTTCAGTTTAGTTTGTAAGGATTTTGAAGTACCTGCTGCTGTTTTCAACATTCTAATACCATTGGATTGTGTTCCATCCGATTCATATTTGGTTTCCTACTCATTGCCACAGCAAGCCTCATGATTAATCATGATATATATATTTGAGATCTAAAACAACCAACTTGCATATTGGGCATAAAAACTTGGTTGTATGACCATCAGTTATGGCCGCATGTTCTAAATCTCTTGTTTTGGATGCAGGTGATAGTTTAAACTCTTCCTTAGTTGCTATTGTTGCAGTTGAACCAGAGGTTGTGAAGGCTTGGGCTACATCTGAAGGAATCCAGGTAAAAAGTTTTTCAGCCATAACACGTATTGGAGCTGCTGCCTTTCAGCAAGTAGATGCTTCATAGCACGTATTGGGCTCTTAATTCTGAACTATGCGGCAGCGTTCTTATTTCAGCAAGCTTTTGTAGCCTGCAACTTGCTTGACATCTGTCCAACTGCTTGCCACAAGTATTGATCTTGAGATGCTGAAATCGAGATATATGTCCTGGTATCTATCTGCAAGGCTAATGGGCACTCTACAGGTTTGGTGTTGATTAATTTCTCATATGTGCACCAGATTTGGATGGTCATATTAATTTAATAAAGATAGTTGTCTGTTAAAGAGGCATATATATATATATATATATATATATATATATATATATACACACCTCAACGAAGATAACTTCACCTGCCTAGGGTTACCATACCCTCAATATAAAATGTTCCTTTAGCTTGTCGCTCAATATCATTACGTTTAATCATTGCTACTCTATCCATAATTTCAACAAAAAACTATGATCTGCCACATGGAGTTTTTCAGCATTGGCCTCTATCAATTCACAGGTAACAGTGTGTTAGACAATTTTGAAATTGTTTTCAGCGTTTCAATACTGTTAAATGTCTTCCCACAATTTAACATGTGGCACTTTGTTGATGGGATCTCCTGACACTCAGTCAGTTCAATATATATAGGTAATAGTTGTCTTCTAGGTTGTGAGCCAAGAGGATGGAAATTAAATAGCCAATGATAACTGCTCAGCTTATGGTATGATGTGGTGTGCCATCTCAGAGACTATGCCTCTTTGGTATTCTATCCTAAGACTGTTTTGTGTAAAATTATATGCTATTTGGACATCTACCGCCCCGGTGTGGGACTGTTTATGTAAGGTATAAGTACTATTTGGACAACCTCTCTGTCTCATGTAATATGTAGGGTATGAACATCTCGCAGATGTTTTAGAAATTCAGCTTGAGATTCGGCATGCGTGTTGTCGTGTTGCTGGCCTAACTGGTCTGAGTGGTGGAAACAAGCACCCCCTGTGATATGTTCAGTTTGTATCAACATTATTCAATTTTTCAAATAGAGCTTGTCATATTCGTTCTTTGACAACATTATTCCATTTTCTAAATAGAGCTATGACAATGACTCGCGCGCATGGGCGCGCGCAAATCACTAGTTTTCCTAAAAGTTTGAGATAAAGGAGTCTCAAACCATAGGAGATGGGTGTTGTAACAGTTCTTCTTCATTATTCCTCTCTTGACACATGAGACCTACATGTCAGTAGGTTACTATTTCTCTCTCTTTTCCTTCTGTCCTCTCTTCTCTGACGACGCGACAACGCGAGTCAGCTTGACGATGAGTGTGCGTGTGTGGAGGACGAGCACGACCGACAGCGAGGCAATGCGAGAGGCAAGCAGCGCGGCAAGACGGCGAGCGGCTAGGACTGGGGCGCAACGGGACCAGCAAGGTGGGCATGGGCGGAGGTAGTCAGGTAGGTATGTGGCAAGGTTTCGCTGTTGCCATACCTAAAATTTGTACAAAAGATTAATACACATAAATGGCCGCTGTACGGCTGGATCTAGTGGCTGGGCTTGTGCTTGGTGGGCCTGATGGAGTGATAAATTGGTGATCAATCATCTACGTAATCTTTGTTTAGTAAGGTATTTTAAGTGACAATGCTTTATTTTTGGATTTTCATTTTATTTTTTTGAAACAGATTTCCATTTTATTTGCTGATTACCAATTGATCTTGAGCGGTGACTGACCAACCACGGGTGGTAAAAAACGGCCTGTAGACTGTGGTAGGTAGGAAAGGGGACGGGTGGGCAATCCCCTTTCTCTTGTTTAGGGGAGAGGAAGATTTGGGGAGATTGAGAAAAAAGAGTTTGGGAAAGAGCCCTTTTATAACAGTTTCTAGGAAAACTGGATGGATTTTCTGGATCCACTGCAGTAGATGCTCTTGCCACGCGATTTGTGAGGCGAAGCAATCATGCTCTCAGCAGCCGCCGGGGTCCACCACCCAACTCAGACAGCATCATCGTCCGGTCGGTCCTCAGTCGCAATCTGCTTTCGCTCTTTGGGCGCGTTTAGTTCTGAAAATTTTTGGCTTTTTGTTACTGTAGCACTTTCGTTTGTATTTGGCAAAAATTGTCCAATTATGGACTATTTAGGCTTAAAAGATTCGTCTCGCCAATTACAGGCAAACTGTGCAATTAGTTATTCTTTTTACCTACATTTAATGCTCCATGCATGTGTCGCAAGATTTGATGTGACGGGGAATCTTGAAAATTTTTGGTTTTTGTGTGGGATCTAAACAGGCCCTCTCTCCGTTCGTCTCCATGGGCGTGAGAAGTGAGCATTGACCATCGACCGCCGCGCACAACCCGACTAGGGGAGGCCTCTAGCTCGTCGCCGACGACGCGACCGAGGTAATAAGGATGATGATCTCGGCCGGAATCCTGTTTCTCCTTCTCGTTGGGTTCGACCAGCTGCTCATTTTCTTCATCACCTGCCTCTCAGATCTGCAGGCCTCTGCATCCTGGAGCTGGAACCCCGAAAAAACCATTTCCTCTTTCTCGTTGGGTTGCAGCCTCGCCGCAGTTAAGTTGAGGTACTTAATCTGCTTTGGTTTAAGCTCAACACGCACAATCTAATTCCTCACATCTCCTCCCGCTTTCTATCCCTGGTTATTTCCTTCAATGATCTACTCACGTTTTTGCTGTCATCGATCCTAGAATTTCTTCGATGACCAACTTACATTTTTTTTTTGTGTCAATCCCAGTGGGCGTCAAGCATACTGATTCCCTTCATCTCTTTCACAAGAAGAAGAAGAACAAAAAGCCCTCCCTCATCTGGTGGCATCAAAGTGTCATACTGTCGTTGCTCTGCTGCTGCTACTGTGTGTCCTCCTTCACGGCTTCACCTGGTATGCAAATTAATTTTCCATTTTATTTTCACGCCGATCGGTCTAGTAGATCTATTTTCCTGCATCCAAACGACTTTCTGTGTTACCCATATAAGATATTTAGCGGATACGGACAATATTTGTCCATTCAGTTCGAAACATATAATCTGCAAACCACTCATGTTGTACACGTCCGATCTGGAGTGACTTCCCCTTGATTAGAGGGTAGAATTGGGGGAGTCAGAGGGGGATTAGAGGGGAGGAACAGCAGCCCTAGGGCAGGCTGCGTGGCCGCAGGGTGCTGCCTGGCGCTAGAGGGAGGACATGGCTGCGGCATCTAGGCCGGGCGGCGGGCGGCGTGGGCATGCATGGGCTGCGGCGCCGGAGAGAGAGAAGAGATAATTAGGGTTTTACTCCGAATACATCTCCCCTTATATTTATAGGAAGGACCTGGCCCGTCGACTCGACTCACAAGTAATCCTAACTTTCTGTACCTTTCCTAATCCTAAACCTAGATGGGTTTTGCAACGCGCTAAACTACCCGCGGGTACTTTTCACACTGGGCCAGATTGGCCCATCTTGGGCCCAACACCTCATAGGCCCATCACGGCTATTACAGTCTGTGACACAAGTTAATTGGTAACTCTAAGATATTTTGTCGGCCGTCCGGCTGTGGGCAATCTGGTATGCGAGGCGCAAGGTGATACACGAGGATTATTTTCAGAGCCCCTGTCGACCCATATGTTTGTTGAGTGCTTCATTGGCGAGCTCATGGAGGTCCAGCCGGGGAAGAAACAGGTTCGACCGCGGCCTCCTCGGTGGATCAAACCGCCGGCTGGGCTGGCCAAGATCAACGTGGATGCGGCAGTCTCCAAGGATTCTGGGCTTTCGGCATCGGCTGCTGTGGCGCGTGATGAGGGAGGCAATTTCTTGGGAGCTTCGGCTCTGGTAGTGGAAGGAAACACTGACGCGGAGGTGGTGAGGCGATAGCTTGCCGCGAAGGGCTGGCCCTGACCAGTGATCTCGGTTTGCAGGCTACAAGGCTGGCTAGTGACTATGCCATTGTGGCGGTAATGGAAGGAAACACTGACGCGGAGGTGGTCGAGGCGATAGCTTGCCGCGAAGGGCTGGCCCTGGCCAGTGATCTCAGTTTGCAGGCTACAAGGCTGGCTAGTGACTGCCATTGCGGCTCGAAGCGTCCAGGGCGAGGGGATGGGCAAGTATGGTGCCATTGTCCTAGAAATAAAGTCTAGAATGGAGAAATTTGCAAGGATTGATCTCATCTTCGAAGGGCGGAGTTCAAATATTGATGCTCAGCTCATAGCTAGAAGCTTTGTAAATTTATCAGTAGATAGACATGTTTGGTTTTTGGAGCCTTCCGATTGCATTTGTAACTATGTTTCGTTGAATGAATAAAGACAGTGCTCCACTAAAAAAAAGATATTTTGTCGGCCGCTAATTTATTCCAGAGTCAAGAATTATTATTGGAACATTTCTGCCGCCACATTTCCTAGAAAATATTTTCCTAAAAAGACATTACTGCTGCCACCTAACTAGTTTTGAATTTGTGAAACTCAATGTAACCGCTTGCTTTTCAATTTCATCTGCAGGGGTTTAGGCAAGAGTTTCTTTGACATAATGAGTGGGATGGAGGCTGCTTTAGCATCTGGAGTGTTGAAGGTTGCAGGTGACAAGCTAGTTTCACTGTTAGCCACTGAGTTTGCTGCCATAACCGGTGTAAAAAGAGATCTCTCCGAGCTCCAGGATATACACGCAGACATTACAGGCTGGCTGTCGGCAGCACATGACAGAGCAATACAGAGTGAGCCACAGTCTCACTGGGTGGTAAAACTGAAAGATGTGGCTTATGACATTGACGATATACTACAAGAAGTCCAGCTAGAAGCTGAGAAACAGAAGATGGAAAGAGATGACGACAAGAGTAGTATAGCTGGCTGCTTCTGTGCAAAACCAAGGACATTTGCATTCCGATACAAGATGGCTCATAAGATCAAGGCAATCAAGGTGAGATTTGCTGCAATCGTCAAGCAAAGAAGTGATTTCAATACTTTAGGTCCAAGGGATCAACATGTTGGTACTAGGTACAAGACAGTTGGAGAGATGACCTGGTTGAGCAAGGTTCCAGAGTCCAAAATACCCCTTAGGGATCAAGAAAAGGATGAAATCATATCTAAGCTTGTAGAATGTAATGCTGGAGAGAACAACATGATAGTTTCTATCATCGGATTAGGGGGGTCAGGCAAAACTACTTTGGCCAAACACATTTGTCATGACGTCAAGATAAAGGAGCACTTTGGAGGTGAAATATTCTGGGTCCATGTGTCTCAAGAGTTTGATGTTCAGAAGCTCATCGGCAAGCTATTTGAAACAATTGTTGGAGATAATTCAGATCGTCATCCCCCACAGCACATGGTCCAAAAAATCTCCGAGAAGTTGAGCAATAAGAAGTTTCTTCTTATCCTTGATGATGCTTGGCATGAGGACAAACATGACTGGGAACAGTTCATGGTGCAGCTAAAATGTGGCACACCTGAAACAAGGATTATGTTAACCACTCGTGATCGAAAGGTTGCACAAGCTGTGGAATCAAGATATACATTTGAGTTGGCATTCTTATCAGAGTCTGAGAGTTGGAACTTATTCCTGAAGGGTTCTGGGTTGGCAGAGCAAGATTTGAGCTCCGATGAGGTACAAGTCGGAAAAGAGATTATCAAGGGATGTGGTGGGGTGCCGTTAGCAATTCAAACTCTTGGAGCAGTCCTTTGTGACAAGAAGCAAATAAGTACGTGGAGGGCCATAAGAGAGAATAATTTATGGAAGGTTCATCAGAGTATAAAAGACAGAGTGTTTGCATCCTTGAAGTTGAGCTATATTCACTTGGCAGATGAACTGAAGCAGTGCTTTACGTTTTGCTCCATATTCCCGAAGGGTTATGGAATCCGGAAAGATCGTTTGATTGCCCAATGGATAGCTCATGGATTCATCAATGCAATGAATGGAGAGCAACCCGAAGATATCGGAAGAGACTACTTACATTCTCTTGTAAACGTCAGGTTTCTTCAGGAAGCTTATGGGAGCTGGAATACTGATATATACAACATGCACGATTTGATCCATGATCTCACTCGACAGATACTAAAGGATGAACTGGTGACTTGTGTACCAATTCATACAACAGAAAAATTTACTCATAGGTATAGATATTTATCTTTGACTTCATTCACTGAGAATGTTGACAAGGGCTTATTTGACAAGGTCCGTGCTCTATATATCTCTGACAGTAAGCCATCTTTTGATACCACAGTGAAGAATAGTTGTTGCATGCGCAGTGTTTTTTTGGACTATGCAATTGATACTCCGTTTTCACTATTCATATTAAAGTTTGAGTATCTTGGGTATCTTGAAATCCACAATATTAGTTGTACAACAGTTCCAGAAGCTATCTCGAGGTGTTGGAACTTGCAGTCACTCCATTTTGTTAACTGCAAAGGTTTTGTGACATTACCTGAGTCTGTTGGAAAGCTTCGGAAGCTAAGGACTCTAGAGTTGTGTTGGATTACTGATCTTGAGAGTTTGCCTCAGTCCATTGGTGACTTGTATGTTCTTCAGTCCTTGCAACTATATAACTGCAGCAAGCTCCGAGAGATACCAAGCTCTTTAGGTAGAATTGGAAATCTATGTGTACTTGATATAGAGCGTTGTTCATCTCTGCAACAACTACCCTCAGACATCATTGGGGAGTTCAAAAACTTGCGAACTATCAACTTTAATGGTTGTACAGGTTTGCAAGACCTGCCAAGCACATTACCATGTCATACATTGCATACTCTGAACCTTTCTGGAACCAAAGTTACCATGCTACCTCAATGGGTTACATCGATTGATACTCTAGAATGTATTGACCTTGAGGGATGCACGGAGCTACGGGAGTTGCCTAAGGGCATATCAAACTTGAAAAGGCTTGCAGTTTTGAACATAAAGGGTTGTATTCAACTGTGCTGCTTACCATCAGGGTTGGGACAGCTGATCCGTTTAAGAAAGCTGGGATTGTTTGTTGTTGGGTGTGGTGCAGATGATGCGAGGATCTCAGAGCTAGAAAACCTTGATATGATAGGTGGTCGCTTGAAAATTACCAACCTTAAGTATTTGAAGAATCCAGGTGATGCAGAGGAGGCTTGCTTGAAGCGGAAGAGAAACATACAAAGCTTGGTGTTGAACTGGTCTTTAAGTGATACCGAGGAAGAGTTGGTATTAGATATGGAACATGATTGGGGTGTGCTGAACGCTCTTGAACCACCATCACAAATTGAGGGCTTGCAGATCTATGGTTACAGAGGCCCCTGCTTGCCAGGATGGATGATGAAGCAAAGTGATTCTTCATATTGTGAAGGTGGCATAATGCTGAAGCAAACTATCGCGTCCCATTTCCTTTGTTTAACTTGGTTAGCGCTAGCAAGACTTCCAAACTTGAGGCATATGAGAGGATTTGTTGAGTTGCCTTCACTGAAGACCCTTGAGCTGAACGAAATGCCTAATTTAGAGGAGCTGTGGACTACATCAAGTGGTTTTGAAACCGGGGAGAAAGAATTGGCAGCACAATATCCTTTCCCTGTCCTGTCCAGTCTAGGCATACGTGGCTGCCCGAAATTAAATGGGAGCCCCTACTTTCCACCATCGTTGGAGCATATGGTTTTAAACAGAATCAATGGGCAGCTGCTATCCACAGGAAGGTTCTCCCATCAGCTGCCCAGCATGCATGCGTTGGTCCCTCGCCTCAAGAGTCTAGTGCTATTCGAAGTTACAGGATCATCATCTGGCTGGGAACTGCTGCAGCACCTCACTAAGCTGAAGGAGTTGTATATTTACAGTTGCAATGACCTGACACAGTTACCAGAGAGCATGCGGAACCTCACCTCTCTCGAGTGTCTCCACATCGACGAATGCCCCGCCGTTGGCACGTTGCCTGACTGGCTTGGAGAACTGCATTCTCTGCGACACCTTGACCTGAGTATGGGCGATTTGAAGCAGTTCCCAGAGGCGATTCAGCACCTCACCTCGCTTGAATATCTCAGCATGTATTCAGGTCGTGCACTGACGGTGCTGCCGGAGTGGATTGGACAACTCTCTGCGCTTCGTTGGCTTTATATCCAGGGCCTCGTTTAGATGCACTCAAAAAGTTGAAATTTTTTCACTCTCTCTCCATCACATCAATCTTTGGACCCATGCATGAAGTAGTAAATGTAGGTTAAAAAAATAACTAATTACACAGTTTAGTTGGAAATCACGAGATGAATCTTTTGAGCCTAGTTGGTCCACGATTGAACAATATTTGTCAAATAAGACGAAAGTGGTACTATTCATCGGGTTGAAATCTTTTCAGCATCTAAACGAGGCCCAGGATTCCCCTGCCCTTCAATGCTTGCCCTGGTTTGGCGGAGCGTTACAAGCGAGGGGCAGGGCCCGACTGGCAGCTTGTCAGTCACATTCCTAGAGTGTACGGCTGTGGTTAGATACAAGTGTCAAAATATACCGTAGCATTTCGTTTGTATTTGATAATAATTGTCCAACCATTGACTAATTAGGCTCAAAACGTTCGTCTCGCAAAGTACAACCAAACTGTACAATTAGTTTTAAATTTTATCCATATTTAGTACTCCATACATTTATCGTAAGTTTGATGTGACGAAGATTTTTTTTTGCATAGTGCACTTTTTAATGGATCTAAACACAACCTATATTTGATTTGGAGGGATGAGGAGCAGGTCTTCAAAACACATATTACACGTGAATGCGGCAAATGCAACCATTGGTCCATTCTGCTGCCTGTAAGACTATTACCGATGCATTGTGGCCTGGTTCACTTTCCATGTCAACCCAAAATCTTCCATCCATCACATCGATGCATGCATAGAGCATTAAATGTAGGTAAAAAAGATAACTAATTGCATAGTGTGTCTGTAAATGTCGGGACGAATCTTTTGAGCCTAGTTAGTCCATGATTGGACAAATTTTGCCAAATAACAACGAAAGATGCTACAGTATTATTATCTTTCTATTTCAATACATGTGTAGATGTACGGCAGTTTGATACTGTTACACTGTTATCCTGTAGCTTATAGATTATCATCTATCACGCATTGAATATTGGCCTCGTTTAGTTCGGTGAATTGGGGAGAAAAACACTGTATCAGAATTTCTGTAGCATTTCGTTTGTATTTGGTAAAAATTATCCAAATTTTAATTAACTAGCTTAAAATGTTCATCTCGCAAAGTACAACAAAACTGTGCAATTAGTTTTTGATTTCATCAACATTTAGTACTCCATGCATTTGCCGACATTTTAATGTGACAAGGAATCTTCTTTTTACACAGTAAAATTTGGGGAGAATTGGGGAACTAAACAGAGGCATCGTTGCTTCGAGAGCCTTGGTTGCCTACCCATAAAAAAATCGGCCTCCGTCGCCTACCCTTGCGTAGGGCTCCGCCGCCGCAACCCGCCTCACCTCTTCCCTCGCCGTCTTCCGATACGCGGCGCGCCTCCTCCCTTCCCTCGCCGGCGCCACAGCCTCGCCCGAGCTGTCGTTGGACGCCGCCGCAGCAGCGCGCCTCTTGGCCCAGCCGACGTGTCGGACGCCGCCGCAACAGCGTCCCTCCTCCCTTCCCTCACCGTCTACCGAGATCTCCGCGGCCGCGGCGCGCCTCCTCCATTCCCTCGCCGGCGCCACAGGCTCGCCCGAGCTCTTGGTCCGTGCCGCACCAGCGACGGCGGCACGCCTCCTCTCTTCTCTCGCCATCTTCTCCGTCTACCGCAGCACAGTCCCCGTCCAGGTGCCCAACACTGTAGGCAAACACCGTGAATCAAGGTATATTTCAGAATCCACGTCTATTCTGCTATTGCATCCTAGGTGTTCAACGATATGCCTCTTTGGTGTGGTACTTCGCTACAGCCTGCTAGGTTTTCTAATGCTGCTTCTGTTCTGTGCTTCAATCATGCCTTCTTTCCTCTTCTATGGTCGGGTCTGATTATCTTGCTCTGTTCTATCTCTGTTTTTTTTTTCATGTTAGGCCCGGTTTAGTTAGAGGCTGTTTGTTGGCAAAATTTTTGGCGAAACGCTACTGTAGCAGTTTCGTTGTTATTTGGCAAATATTGTGCAATTATAGTCTAATTAGGCTTAAAAGATTTGTCTCGTCCATTTCGTCTAAACTGTGTAATTAGTTTTATTTTTTATCTATATTTAATACTTCATACATGCGTTCAAAGATTCGCTGTGACGGGGAATCTAAAAATTTTGGCAAAATTTTTGGCATCTAAACGGTGCCTTACCCAAAAATTTTGCTTTTAGATTCCCCGTCACATCGAATCTTTGGACACATGCATGAAGCATTAAATATAGATAAAAAATAAAACTAATTACACAGTTTAGACGAAATTCACGAGACAAATCTTTTAAGCCTAGTTAGTCCATGATTGGATAATATTTATCAAATAACAACGAAATTAATACAGTAGCGTTTTCCAAAAATTTTCGGGAACTAAATAGGACCTTAGCAGTGCCATATGGCCTGTTCAAGAAATTGCCTTTGGTTGACTACATGCTGCTTCCGTGCTTCATTTATGCTTCCTTTTACTTTCTATGGTCTCATTATCTTGGGCTGTTCTACCTTCACACGAACCAGACATACAACATGCATGCCAATTGATACTCACTTGCACTTCCTGCCTTTTCTATGAGCTACCTGAAATGCAGTGTGTATTTCGTGGGTGATTCAAACACATTTTACAAAGGGAAGATGTGAAGTCTGGATGATAAAAGCATCATGCCTGAACACCACAAGGTAGCAGGTACACCACACCCATTTCCACTACATGGTTAGGTAAAAACACTTCTATGATTTCTTCCTACAAATTGTAATTCCACTATCCTTTTTCGACTTCCTTCATCGTATGGTTACATGATGTATTAGTGCTATAGGTACCTGTGCTTCATAGGCTACAATGGTATGCCATATGTGCAGTTTAATGGTTCGCTTCGAAGGTCAAATATATAAAAATTCTAGGTTCATCGCAGTTCGCCTGCCAAATTATGTGTCGTCTTATCGAAATGACTGATTTCATTTAGTTACCAATAGTTTTTCCCTTCTGGTAATATGTTTCAGACATGGGTGCCTTTTCTTTCGCGGTTCACCTCTTGGGTTGTTTGCTAAAGATGTACAGCTTTATTTGGATGTCCAATTGATCTGTTCTTTTTGAACCAATATCAATATTTCCTACTCCGAACCATAACATCCACATAGCCTTGGTAAAAATATAAACCAGTTGATGTGCCTTTTTTCAACATGCGTTCTATTAGATAGATGTCTAACTCTTAACGGATATGCATTCACATTGGTTGGTGCTACTGTTTCTGGCAGTGATTAGGTGAAAATTAGCCGCACACTTTTGTCAAATGTCTGACATTGGGTCCACATTGTCTGGTGCCCCTGTTTTTGGCAATGATGGCAGCTCCACATTCCTAGCCAATAGAGCTGTACCAGATCAGAGGGTCGTTGCAGCAATTATATGTGTTTATGTTGCATTTTCCTTTTACAAACTTCCCATTAGCTTATTAGTTATTACCATAGATCAACTGTTACCATTCAGTTTCCTATTGTTCTACTTAATCTGTTCATGCATCACATGCTGAAATAGCACTCTTCTTAACTACGCAGGGTGCTTCTATCCATGAACGACCTCCCCAATCAGAGATACACATGAGTCACTCTCAGTAGCAGAACTTTCCTTCAGGCTTCCATCTTCCATCGCACAGAAAAATTAGGTGGCCCCTTTTGTTCGTGCCTAACTACGAGTCCACATCATTACCTGCTCAGTTCTTCCTAATGATACTACTGAATCAGTTATAGACCAGCAACCACTTCCTACTGAAGCAAGCGCTGCGCATTCTGATCATTCTCTTTATTTATGGTTGTCTCACTTTTTTCCCTCATTCCAATTGACTTGCTGCTGCTATACCATGTGTATTTCTCCTTTTGTTCCTATATTTTTTGGAAAAGGAGTTGATCTATTTTTTTCTCGTCCTATTATAAGTTCCTTGCAGACCATGCCTCAAGTTCTAATTGTTTGAGTGCTGCTGAGGGGTACAGAAAGTGCAGATCATCTGTTGTTTTTCAAAGACAAGAAGGTGAATTTAGGACAACTATCAATGCTTATAATAAGGTTGTGTTCTTGCATCGCAATCTTTTAGCCCTCCTTTTAACATTCTAATTATATTGTACAGTTTAACATAAACACTACAGGTCTAATAGGATAGGTTTGAGTAAACATGAGCTTCATACCAAAAGGTTTGCTAGCACTAAACCTCCTGTGGTTCTCCCTTTAGGATTATAGCAATATGCGGGTTAGAGCAGGTGCCTCCAACCCATTTGCTTCTGTTCTCACATTTCTCAACACTGTGTTTGGTATTCAGTTGCTGACTTGCTGCTGGTATTTGCTGGACCTTCTTTCATATGCTTATTCGATTTGATAAGGCGTCATCGTCTTAACTTTAGGATACTGGGTGGCCTTATTATGTTCCTGGCTGTCCACTGATGCATACCTTCTTATGTTCGTGGCCTCCATTTCAATCATTCTTACTCTTGATTTTCGTTTCACCAGTTTAGCAAATGGTGCTGGTAACCAGTTTCATTTTTTGTGGCCCACTTTCAGTCTCCACAGGTTGATATAGGTAATTTTGATAACTAATTTTGATTTGCTCCCTGTTTTCCATATTGGTCGGTTGCTCAAAACCCATGAGTACAAGGATCACTTTGGCAGGTCCATCATGTGACCTGAAATTTCTAGAGATCAATTAGTGAATGCTCGAAAATTTATTGATGTGTATTTTTTTTGGCTTCATGTTCTCTTTACAACAATCGTTTAATTTGTTTGCCTTATTTGTTCTTTGCAGATTTCTAGGTGATTTTTTTACAATTTTTTTAGTTTTAGCGATGCCCATGCCAAATTTTAGTTGTTTACCATTCCCTTTGTTTGTATCATCTATGGTCGAGACACTTTCCAATTAGTTGTCCTAATTTGTTTGTAGACAAATACGATGGACAATTAGCTCCAAGATCTCAAAATTTCCCTTATATTCACTATAATTTTTTGGATTTTATGAATATGTCATCATAGAGAGATCTTTCTGAGTTTATGCTTCGAGACTGTGTTCCTGTATAAAATGAAAGTGTTTGTGGCCTCTGTTATCAAACATGCCTGAAGCCGGAAAAACAATCAGCACGTCAGATTGCAACACATTGTCACTCTTAGAACACACTAAAGTTCCAAAGTTGTCTATACGTTGACAACATGTAGAGACTTTTAGGTTACTATTAATATATCAATATGTTAATCAACAAATATGATAAATACAGCAATATATACAAATAACATAATATCAACTCCAATTGCAATTCCTCCTAGCACTCGCGGCAACGCGCGGGGGGCTAACTAGTAAAGATTAATACAGCTGTAGAGGTCCGGACTCAACCTTACTGTTATACTGTTACCCTGTTCATCTGCGTACGGCCCTCCTCTGCGGCCCGCATGTAAGAGACTCCCCCTCTAGAAACTTTCGTACCCGTTCCTTCGGACTCCTGCCGTCGCATCGCGCCACCTCCCTTCCCTCCCCGTCTTCCGACCTCTGCACCGCCGTGCCGCACCTCCTCCCTTCCCTCGCCTGCCACCCAACCACGCCCGAGGTCACGCTGCCGCTCTTGGTCGGCGCCGCCACAGCGGCCACGGCGGCAGGCCACACCGCCTCCACCCTTCCTCGACGGCACCACGGCCACGTCTGAGGGTGCCTGGCCACGCCGCCTCCAACCTTCCCTCGCCGGCGCCGCGGCCACGCCCGAGGTGTTGGCCGCGTCGTGCCTCCTCCCTCTTCGTCCGCGCCGCAGCGGCCACGGCGCTTCCTCCCTTCCCTCGCCGTCGCCACAGGCGCGCCCAAGGTCTTGGGTGCACCATCTTCTCCATCTATCATAGCACAGTCCTTCTCGAGGGGCCCAACAATGGAGGCAAACACCGTGGACCAAGGTCAAGGTATATTTCAAATTCCATGTCTGTTCTACTACTGTTTCCTACGTGTTCGACGATATGCCTCTTTGGTGTCATACGGTTCCTGATAATCCTAGGATGAACCAATGAAACCTTACTGACTGCAGAGAAATTCATAATTCAACAATGGTTTCCACTTATCACTTTTACCATCCAATGGTGACCTTATTTTACAGCATGGCCACACTGAGTTACTGAAAATCATAATAGCCACAGATGTATCGCGGATGATCTGTACGTAAAAGAAACGAAAGACACATGTGCCTTTCACAACATGAGGTATGCATCCATGTTGTATGTAAAAGGCATAGCTAATTAGTGCACATGTTTTGCCATTCCCCTTTCTTCTTAGTACCTTTACAGATTATGTTCATGCACTTACATATGGTTTCATCAACGGCTGCTGATGTATCAATTTGTCATCGTTACGAGGATTCATATGTTTACCTACAGATATGATATGAGTTAAGATCCACTTACATGTGGTTTCACCGATTCAAAGAACTCTTGCAACCAAGTGTACTCATATATTAACAAGGTTTTTAACGGTTACCTTTCTATGCAGTAGATATGCACCCAACACAAGCTGCTACTGATGCACGAAAGAAACGAAAGGCAGCTGTAGCATTTGGAAGAGGAGGTACACATTCATGTCCCAACTAAAAGGCATAAGTTCCCCTTTCTGCTAGCTACCTCTAAATATTATTATCGTTTTCATGCACTCATCTTTCCCTATGCAGAAAAGCCAGAAAATCCAACACCCCTCTTACATAGTCGACACCGCCGTAAGTTCTCAGCATCTGTACTGTTGGTTTCCTATCTTTCCAGTTTGTTTGCATTGCTTCCTTCTATTCGCTGCACATATGACAACTTGCCTATATATATATCCTAGAATATTGTTACCTTCAAACGACATCAAGATCCGATGTCAATTACCACTACAGTATGATGGCAACATGATGCCAGTGTAAGCACAGTAAAGCTAGCATAGGGCACATGTAATCAAAAAGTACTTTGCTACAGGTTTGTCCAGTAGTACCTCTGTCTAATAACAGTCAGCACAAATATATACTAACACTAACATTTTCTTTGCCACTAATCCATTGTGTGGTTATGCATTGATTTTGTGCATGTGTAATAATACTTTCTGCTGACCTAAAACCCTGTTAAATATCATGAACTTTATGTCCAAGTACCTGTCTGATGTCAGCCAACATAAATATATACTAATATTATTGTCAGCACAAAGGGTTTGCTAGCACTAGAATAGACACCCAGCGGCAACGCGCGGGGGGGCTACTAGTTAGTTATATTATTGTCATGTCCATCAACCTACATTCATATACAGACTAGTAATTGTAACTAACAAGGTGGCCCGCTCAAATAGCGTGGGTAGCTAGTGCTTAAGATTTTTTTTTGTTTTATTTTCTTTCGGTTCAGACCAATCCATTTTTTCTTGTTTGTAAGGGAGCTGAAATATCAAACGCACATGTGTACAAAGTTTGTATGATATATTTGCTGTCTGATATATCGTAGCTGTTTTATGAAGAGGCACATGTGGTTTGCATGTATATTTTTCTTTTGACAAAGGATTTCAATTACTTTTTTTTAAGGTAGAAAGTCCACGTCTCACAGGGTGCTGTTACATAGAAGGAAGAAAAACACAGTACACATGGGGAACAGGAGAGAGGTGATTCATTAGTCAATCCAAGGGCGTCCACAGGCCTGTCGACGCAACCCCATTTCTTCTCTTTCTGGAGCAAACACCTGAGCTGGAGTTCTTGCTGATCCTTCAAAAATTCTCCGATTCCTCTCTTTCCACACATTCCATGCACAGTACAAGATGAAAGCCGCTGTTGTTTTCCCATATATATGCCTATATAATAGTGCTTGCTCAGTTTGTATTTGTCCTTTTGAACCATTGTTGCCAAGTGACTGCAAAGAAGATCTGCACCTTGTCATAGAATTTGTGTAATAGGCTGAAATAGGTGAATCTCTAGGTCTTCTTAAACAGAAAGCTAACAAATATTATCCAAATGCCTACCAAGAATCCCACGATTAAACCGAGATGAAAATCCATTTGAGTCATGTTATCTTCGTTCGATTTGAAGGGATCTTCTTGTATTGGCTGATCTCCAAGACAAACCTTTGGAAGTGGGTATCCACAAAGACTAGGATCGCCAATGTACATTGAAGCAGGGTCGTCTGCCTTGAGAGTGTCTAGCTAATGTCCTGAGGGTATTCTTCCTGATAGGTTATTGTAGGACAAATTTCGATAGCTCAGTGAAGTCAAATTCGATACGCTCAAAGGAATTTGACCAGCAAGTTGGTTGTTGGACAAGTCAAGAGACTCCAATGATCGCAAATTGCCAATCTTATATGAGATATTTACACTCAATAAATTTGATGACAAATTCAAATTTATCAATCCAACAAGTGAATATATTTCTTCTGGAATTTGCCCGACCAATCTGTTGCAAGATAGATCAATGCTCATAAAAAAGATGGTATTCTTACTGTACTCAAGCACTTGCCCTTTAGTTACTAGCGACAAGGTATCGTTAGATAGACCAACTTCAGAGAACATATACCTAGATTGATAAACTTCTTGGAAAGGATTTTCTGTCGAGGCCACATCAGTGGTAGTTAGAGCCTTCAAGTTCACAAAAGATTGTGGTATGCCCCCAGAAAACTTGTTATTTGCTAGATCAAGAATGCGAAGAGAAAAACACTTTGCTGTTTCAATTGGAATATGACCATAAAAGTTGTTAGTACTTCTTAACCGTAACATTACCAATCTAGGCATAGCCTCACTTATCCACATAGGTATCTTTCCACTAAATCTGTTTAAAGTTAGGTCCAGGAACATAAGATTTTGGCATTGTTTCAGGAATAAAGGAAATTGACCTGAAAGTTATCATCATTTAGAAGGAGAGTATGGATTTCTAAACCATAAGAATTTGTGGTACAGAACCTTGAAGAGCTGTTGCTAGATCGGTTCCGTTGTCTCAACTCTTTTGCACTGCAATTAGGTATTCCCCTGTAAGCAAGTTGTTTCAAAAATCTAAGACCAGTAGTTGAGGACACTGGCAAATTGAGTTTGGAATAATCCCTGTTATACTATTGGAGAACATAATTACAATCTGTAAATATGGAGCTCCAAAATCCGATGGTAGATATCCATTTAAAGAATTTTTTGAGATGTCCAATAACACAATGCTCCTTGGTAACTGCAGTAACAAACCACTTAAGTTATTTGACTGGAGATAAAGCTCAGTCACAGCCATGAACTCTAAATTATGTGGTAACTCACCACTAATGCTATTATAAGAGAGGTCCAAAAGTGTGGCATTAGAAAATGTATTCCAAAACCAATTTAGAATGGTACCAACGAGACCTTTATCTAAAATGCCAAGATGTAAAATGCTCTTTTGCCATCGAAGCCAATTAGGAACCTGGGGTCCCAAATGACATGACGAAAAATATGCCGTGTCAAAGTTGAACGGAGGTTTCCAATCCGAGTCCACCATGACTTGAAGGTGAGTATCAGACAAGTCAATGTACTTCAAATTCATCAAATCAGAGAAGTGATCTTCTGACATCACCCCAATTAAGCTGTTACTGGCAATGTAGAATTCAGTCAGTTGTTGTAACACCCCGACCCGAAAAACGGCTAAGATCCACTCTACACGTTGAATGGACCACACCTATGTACTAACTCGCTTGCGCTTTCGTTCTCGCTTCGCGCAAAAGGTTCGAACCGGAGTTAACACACTCTTCAGGCCTGGTTTTTAAGTTGGTTCAGCTCCTCCTCAGGTTCCGATGTGGAACTAATGTCCCGTAGCTACAGTGCCATAGCTACCTGAGATACAGTAACTCGGCCATTCCTGTCCGAGCTCCTGAGCCATACGTCCGTGAAACCACGAGAATTGGCTCTGATTACCATTTATAACACCCTGACCCGAAAAACGGCTAAGATCCATTCTACACGGTGAATGGACCATATCTATGTACTAACTCGCTTGCGCTTTCATCCTCGCTTCGCACAAAAAGTTCAAACCGGAGTTAACACACTCTTCAGGCCTGGTTTTAAAGTTGGTTCAGCTCATCCTCAGGTTCCAATGTGGGACTAATGTCCCGTACCTACAATGCCTTTTTCTGCTACAGTACCAGCAACCCAAGATACAATACCTCGGCCATTCGGCCTAGCCCATCGGACCGGCCCATCTTGGCCCATTTAGCGGGGTCTCACAGTTGTTTTAATGTTCCAATCTCCACAGGCACAGAACCGCTCAAGTAGTTGTCGGAGATGTCAAGCATGCAGTTAGTGAGGTTGAGCAATGATTCCAATGTCATGCCAGTGATGTTTGTCTTCATCAGATACAGATCCTGCAATTTGTTCTAGGAACAATTTGGCAGCATCTCTATTATATCTGTTATATCCCCCACCAATACTGCTGTACATGAGGTCTACCACCTGTAAACTACATAGGCTTTTCAGTGTTGATGGTATCATCCTCTTAATGTTATTGGATCCCATGTGAAGAGTCTCTAACATAGTCAAGTTTCCCAACTCATCGGAAAAAGGGCCTGACAATTCACAGTTGTATATGTCTTGTCTCTGAAGGCTAGTTACATCCCAGTACCAATTGGGTGTAGCAGGACTATTAAAAGGGTTGTGTGAGAGGTGAAGTTTCTCAAGAACCATAAGGTTTGTTGTTGTGCAGAAGTGACGGAGCAGAACTATCAAGTCCACAGTTGCTAAGATACAGTACTCTCAAATTTTGAAGGGTGTTGATTGTACAAACCCAGTCAGCCGATACTCTAAGGTGCACTCCACTCATGTCAAGATGCTCCAATGAGCGAAGACTTTGACAACCATGAAACATCCAATGAATACGCGTATGTGTACGCATACGCATGCACAAATCTGTATGCATATCCATATATGAAATCACTGTGAATGTCGAGGTATACCAGTTTGGTGAGGTTGCCGAGCTTCGGAGGCACTCCACCGCTGAAATTCATGTTGGATAGGTCGAGATACGCCAAGCTCTTCAGAGAAACCACGAATTCCGGCACTGGCATATTGGCCCCAAGATAATTTCCGCTGAGATCTAGATGCTTGAGATAGCGCAGGACAGCAAGAGATGAGCATATCTTTCCACGGAGCCAGTGAACAGCATGGTCCTCACCGAGAAGATCATGCACGAAGAAGTCATTGCGGAGGTCGAGCTTCACGACCTGGCCTGTCCTGGTGCTGCAGTTCACGCTGTGCCACCGGCAGCAGTCTTGCCCACGCCATGATCTTAGTCGTCTGCTGGGGTCGCTGGTGATGCCGGCTTTGAAGGCGAGCAGCGCGTCCCTCTCGGCCGCGATGCAGCTGCCGTTGGACGTCTCTTCACCGGAGACAGGCTGAGATGTGGCGACGGTTGTTGTTGGTGCTAGGAGGGAAAAGAGCAGGAGGCACAGGGACACTGCAGCTCCAGGAATGGAGGAACCTGGCGTTGCAGACATTGTGTTGTTCTGGCTGTGGTTGCAGTGCTGGGATGAGGAGAAACTGGCAATATATGAGAGGGCTACGTTCAATTCGATTGGAAATTTCTTTCGGTCGCAATGAAATAGTTGCAGCGATGGATCAATGCGTTGGTGTCAAGCCTGAATATGCATCCAAGAGTAGCGCAATCACTCTGGACGTATCCAAGAGCCACGTATGCATGACTGCCAATCTACTCGTGGGCTCGTGGCATGCTTCACGGATGCAGTTCTGCGCTGTCGCTGTTAGGATTTGGACGTGTCCAGAGCCACGTGTGCATCAGTGAGAACCTATTACGTGTGCCGGGCTTCACAGATGCAGTTCAACGCCGTCCTTGTTTGGAATGGCCAAGCTGTCCAAGGACATGGTGTGGACACTGGAGCTAGTGTCTCTTGTCTCCCCCAACGAGTAAACACAAATTATCTGATGCCAGTTGAAGATCAGAAATTGCAGGGTATCATCGTTATCTTATTTATTTATTTTTTTACAAAACTGGAGGGGTGTGAACCCCTACAGGAATTTATTGAAGCACATAAAAAAGAGAGGTTCTGTACAAGAAATTAAGAAACAAAGAAAGAAATGAGAAAAACAAGCTTAAGTAAAAAGATTACAACAGATTCTGCATCCATAGGTCAAAAGTGAATAAAACTTTGGTTTTAGCCCTTAGATTCAGTAGGGACAATTCTTTTTTGAAAGTTCTCTTCGCTGCTTGTATATCTAGCTGCTCATTATTGAAGATGAAATCATTTCTGACCGACCATATTGCCCAGCATATTAGAATTATTTCGACACTGAGGAGAAACTCAGACGCTTCTCAAACAGATGAGATGCTCCACTAGCAACCGGTAATGCTACAGAACATACGTCCGGAATCTTAAAACAGTCGGACACTCTGCTCCGCGCTCACTCCAGCACAGCGATCGGCCCAATAGGCACATCTACGCTCTCTCCTCTATCTACTCCATCTACACTGTGACAGCCGCTAGAAATCCCCAACTCCTCACTTCGCTCGTCGTGGCTCACCGCACCGTCTGCCCACCCAAGCCACCTCGTGGCGGCACCCCCATCCCGCATTGAGCCGCGCCACGTCTGCCGCCGCACCGTGCTCCATCCCCTGCCACTCCCACTCCGCCTCGTCGCGCCGTGCCCCATCCCTCGCCGCGTCAAGGTGATGTCGACGCTACCGTTCCCCACCAGGATGTCAGGCTTCTTCGGCTGCACCTCGCGCTACCTTCCTTCCTCGGATGTTGCAAACGCGTGTTGCAAGCGTATGTTTCAAGTGTTTCATGTGGATGTTGCAAAAGTAGATTGAGATGTTGCATATGTTGAAATGGCTATACACGTATGTTGCAAAGCGTCTGTTCCAAATGTTTCAGCTGTTTCAGATGGATGTTGCACGTGTTTTATCTGGGTGTTGCATATGTTTCACACTTATGTTGTAAGTGTTTCATCCGGATGTTGCATATGTTTTCACACATATGTTACAAGTGTTTCATCTAAATGTTGCATATGTTTTGCAATGGTTACACACGTGTTTTCATCATGTTTCATACGTATATTGCAAGTGTTTTAACTGTTTTGAACATATATTACAAATGTTTACTCTAGATGTTGCAAAAGTAGATCTAGTGTTGCACATGTTGTAGTGGACCCGATCTGCAGCAGCGCATGGGTGTGGAGAGAGGGGGGGAGAGGCAGGCATCGAAAACCGTGTAGGCGCAGATCCAGACGGAAGCAGGCATGGGACCGATGCAGATGCAGTACAACGCCGGGCTTCACAGATGCAGTTCAACGCCGTCCTTGTTTGGAATGGCCAAACGCTCCGGCCCAGCCTTCGGCTTCTACGGGCCTCCGCTTCGCTCCGTCAGAAGTCCGGCCTATATCCTGGAGTGAATTTGGAACAACTCCAACATCATCGTCATCTTTATTTCGACACTGAAGAGAAGCTGAAACATTTGCTTCTCATCAAGGAGATGAGAAGAATCACTGGCAAAAGCGTTCGTTTGCACACAAGGCTTTGTCACCAGTTGATGCAACAAATTTAAAGGTGCAGGTCAACAAAATTAACCCAACAACAGCAAGAGGCTTGTAGGTAGTACTTATACTGGATTGAAAAAAAGGAGAGCAACAGGGAAAGCCCAGAAATAAGATCCATGGAGGTAAAGATTATTTGCACTAGCTCAGTCCCTATTGTTTACAAAACTAGAATGTATAAAGTGATCTTTCACTAACAAAACCAATATTTTTGTCATATTAAAAACTTGATATGCGAGGGAAAGACCGCCCCACCCCTGATATAATTTTGTCAAATTCAGTCACTCAAATAAGACCAAATGGCAAAACAGAGGTAGCAAAATGATTAAAAAATATAAAAAATTGTGAAGGACACAAAATCAACGGTGCAAAACGACACTTAAATAAGACCGCCCCGGCCCCTGGGCATAGACCCACATTATAATTCGTGATGAGGAGAGGAGCTAGGGAAACAGAGGTAGCTGAGGTTGAGAAACAGAGGTCCCTGCCTGCTTGTCGTCTCTCTATGCGAGTGCGTGAGGACAACAACTAGGCCCTTGCGGCCTTGCCTAACCTCGCCTCAGAGAAGATAAAAAAAGAACGTGCCCGGCAGTTATACTCATCAAAAAAAGCTACGTGCAAAGCTAGGTGTTGTATTGTCTCTCGTGGTGTAACGCCACTACCCATGTCCTCACCTCGTGTCGTGATGCTAACTTCTGTACCTGACAAGTTCAAAGTGAGCGTTCTTAGTGTCCAAAACGTTTTTCTATGACACAAATGAGATGAAAAGTAGGCTCAAAGTAAAATGAATGTGTAAACACATGGTCGATATGTACAGTACAATAATATCTCACACACTTATTAGTATTTTACAATATTTTCATAATTTTTAATAATACAATCCACTACTTTGAATCAAACCCTCCACAACTACATGTACAACAACAACATAGCCTTTTATCCACAACTACATGTACTCAGTGAAAATATGTAAGCGTTTTCACCTCCTTGCAAAGGCCGCATATGTTTATTTATAGAGTCGAGAATAGCCCTTGACGTGGCAATACAAAGGCAAGACTCACTCCGAGATTGATTGTTACAATTAACCTAATATACAATATGCAAATGCATACAAAATGGTATTTACTATCTATGACTATCAATCAATCTCGGATCTTTGTTAAGCTGATTTACATGATTGATTATATGATGAGAACCTTCTGTTTACACTAAGTGTGTTACTTTCTTATATACTTTTCTAAAGTGCTTGCTCAGATTGTACCTGGATTCCTTAACCATTGTTGCCAAGTGACTACAGAAAAGATCCACACCTTGTCAAATAGTTTGTTGAGTAGGCTGAAACAGGTGTACATCCAATCCTTCTTAAACAAAAGGCTACAAAATATTGTCCAAAGACCTACAATGAATCCCACGGTTAAACCTAGACGAAAATCCATTTGATTCTTTTCAATTTCATGCCAGCTACTGCGATCTTCTTGTGTTGGTTGATCTTCGGGACATAGTTTTGGAAGTGGATGCCCACAAATACCTGGATTGCCAATGTACATTGAAGCAGGATCATCTGCCTTAAGAATGTCCAGTTCTAAGTTGCACGGATACGGATACGCGTATCGGTATCGGGCCGATACGGATACGCGGATACGTCATGTTGGAGTTGTTCCAAATTCACTGCAAGATATAGGCCGGGCTTCTGACGGAGCGAAGCGGAGGCCCGTAAAAGCCGAAGGCTGGGCCGCCCTTGTTAGGGTTTCTTGGAGACTTGATTCTCTTGTAAGCCGCCGCAGGCGTGTAACCCAAAACTCTTGAGATAGTGAGATTGTTGCTGGCTGGTGCCCGTGGTTTTTCCCCTTCGCATTGGAGGGGTTTTCCACGTTAAATCGTGTGTCTCCGCTGTGATTGATTTCGTTTTACTTCATATTCCATACGTCGTTGATAACAAGTGGTACCGGAGCTTTGGTTGCTGTAGGGTTCATGACGACGTCGATGAAGTTCGATCTTCCGCTGCTGAACTACGACACGCGGTTCTCGCTATGGCAAGTCAAGATGCGGGGAATTCTGGCGCAGACTCATGACTACGATGAGGCGCTGGATAAATTCGGCAAGAGTAAAGCCAATTGGACTCCTGAGGAGATCCGCAAGGATCAGAAGGCTCTCGCCCTAATTCAGTTACATCTTCATAATGATATTTTGCAGGAGTGTTTGAAAGAGAAAACTGCTGCAGAACTATGGCTGAAACTGGAATCTATCTGTATGTGCAAGGATCTAACCAGTAAGATACAGATGAAGATGAAGCTGTTCACTCTGAAGATGAAGGAGGAGGATTCGGTGATGACCCACATCGCTGAATTCAAGAAGATCGTGGCCGACCTAGTGTCGATGGAGGTGAAGTATGATGATGAGGACTTAGGTCTTCTACTGTTATGTTCTTTGCCAAATTCATATGCAAATTTTCATGACACCATACTTTTGAGCCGTGATGAACTAACCCTAAAGGAAGTTTATGAGGCTCTCCAGTCTAAGGAGAAGATGAAAGTTATGGTGCAGCATGACGGAACGTCGTCCTCAAAGGGCGAAGCTTTGCATGTGAGAGGCAGAACTGATAACAGATCCTCATATGATAGCAATGATGGTAGAAAGAACTACGAGAGGAGAGGCCGTTCAAAGTCCAAGCCGCATGGTAATAAAAAGTTCTGTGTTTATTGCAAACTGACAAATCATAATGTTGAGGATTGCAGAAAAGTACAGAATAAGGAGAAGAGAAAAAATAAGTCGGCTGGTAAGGTCTCTGTTGCTGCTGCTGCGTCTGATGATGATTCTAGAGATTGTCTGGTAGTGCTTGCTGGTTGTGTTGCTGGTCATGATGAATGGATTCTAGATTCCGCATGTTCGTTTCATATTTGCACTAACAGAAATTGGTTTAGTTCATATAAGTCAGTGTAGAAAGGGGATGTTGTGCGGATGGGAGATGATAACCCATGTGACATCGTGGGGATTGGATCAGTTCAGATCAAGACTGATGATGGCATGACACGCACGCTGAAAAACGTCAGGTATATACCAGGGATGTCTAGGAATCTTATCTCATTGAGCACGCTTGATGCAGAAGGTTACAAATATTCCGGTTCAGATGGTATTCTGAAGATATCAAAAGGTTCTCTTGTCTGTTTGAAAAGTGATCTTAATTCTGCAAAGTTATATGTCCTTAGAGGGTGTACTTTACATGGTTCTGATTCCACTGCTGCTGCTGTTACTAATAATGAACCTAGTAAAACTAACCTTTGGCACATGCGTTTGGGACATATGAGTCACCATGGTGTAAGGTCCTAGATGGCTAGAGGGGGGGTGAATAGCCTATAAAAAATTCTACAAGCACCACTAAGCAAACTTGTTAGAATAACAAACGGCGTAAAGCGAGTTTTGCTTAGCCAAAGGTTGTGATGCAAGCCTCCTATCCACAAGTCTAGTAGATTATGATCTCTAGTTCACACAAGTGCTAAGTCACTAACTTACACTAGTGAGCAAGCTAACAACTACTAGAAAAGGCTACCACTAGAGCTACACAAGAATAATCTAGTAAAAGTAAATGCGAGAGAGAGGATTGTGAATCTTATACCGACGGTGGAGTGAAGATGTTGCCAATCACCAAGATGATATACAATCAATTAATATTGACAACAACACAATATGTAGACAAATCACCGGGAGACAAGAGACACAATATTTTTGTTCACCCGGTGTTCACTTGTGCACCGACAAGCTACGTCACCGGTTGTGTCGACCAACACTTAGATGGTTCCTCGGTGTGACCCTCAAGTCACTTGCCCCTCAAGGCACGCCCCGCAAGGCACCGCAAGACACCACTCTCAAGTGAGGTAACTCAATGACACGCGCAATCAAATAGAGTTGCTTTTGGCGTCCCGCCGAGGAAAGCACAAGAACCTCTTACAAACAACCGGAGGTGGCCAAGAACAATCACCTTCTCTTGCCAACGCCTCCAACAATCTCCAAGCCGGCTAGGAGCGGTACTCTCCAAGAGTAATAAGAAATCCACCGGCTAAACCACCCACAAGTGCCACTAGATGCCCTCAAGCTATGCAATGCACTTTGGGATCACTCAATCTCACTTTTGATTTGCAATCAAGCAAGAGAGATGAGTGGGAGGAGTAGCTCTAGCTCAAAGGATGCACAAGAGTGTTAGAAATGCCAAGAGACCTCCCCAAGGGCCGGCCAACGAGTATTTATAAGCACCCCAAACAAATAGAGCCGTTGCCACTCCACTGGCCGTTTTTTCGGGACGACCGGACGCGCCGGTCGAAACTGACCGGACGCGCTCAACCGCGTCCGGTCGCCCTGCGACGTCCACGTGTCCCTCAAATTTCAAATGCGACCGTTAGATCCTCCAACGGTCACTGCGCGCCAACGGTCAAACGCTATGACCGGACGCGCTGCTCAATCGACCGGACGCGTCGGTCGCACAGCACCGCGCGCGCGAAGCAACGACCGGACGCGCTCCTCGCAACGACCGGACGCGCCGATCCGCACAGCACCCGCGCCCACGAAACAACGACCGGACGCGCTCCTCGCAACGACCGGACGCGACAGTGCCAGCGTCCGGTCGGAGTCCAGTAAGCTCCCTCGACGACCGGACGCGTCCGATCGCGTGTGACCGGACACGCCCCGCGTCCGATCGTCCTTGCGAACCGCAGTTCCTTCTGGGCACTTGACCGGACGCGCCGGTCCCGCGAGTGACCGGACGCGCCGGTTGCAAACCCTAGCCCGCGCGCCCGATACCACGCTGTACTGACCAGACGCGTCCGGTCATACCGAGACCGCGTCCAGTGCAGCGTCCGGTCATCTCAGTGACCCCGTTCGCCTCCGTTTCTTTTCCGACTTTCGGCGTAGTGGAAAATAGGCATTTCATTTCCCCGAAATCGCCTGAATCCCACGCTCACACGCTCGGCGGGAGGGAGAGAGGAACCCAAATCCCTCTCTACCCGCAAACCACAGCGCGACCAACGCCACCTTTGCAAATGTGCCAACACCATCAAGTGTACATCTCCATGTGCTTGTGTGTTAGCTTTTTCTCAATCATTTTCAAAGGTTTTCCAATTAGCTCACTAGGCCCTACATGCAATGCACTTCATGAATTCACCTAGTGGCACCCGTGCATCGAATAACCGATAAGACTTCCCCTCTTAATAGTTCGGCTATCGATCCTAAACCACTCACACCCTCTATGGTGTCTTGAGTGTAAAACAAAATGGCCCTATGGTTATACCTTTGCCTTGAGCCCATTTTGTTTCTCCAAATGATGTGATCCACTTCATATCATCACATGACCATCTCGATCCATCGACCTTGACTTCACTTGCTTTTCACCGTTGCATTGGTCCGTCGGCGCTAAGTCTTGCTCAAGCTTCACCATCGCATGGTCCTTCGCTTCGAAGCCTCGACTTGCCCTTCACCTTCACAACCGGTCCATCGAGCCAAGCCTCATCTTGGTCTTCACCATCTTGGTCATATGAGTCAATGTCATGTCTCATATGCAATGACCACCTTTATCTAAATCATCCACTTAGATACAAAGGTTAGTCCTAGGTTTCATCAATTAGCCAAAACCAAACTAGGGACTTTCAATCTCCCCCTTTTTGGTAATTGATGACAACCCTCACAAAGATGATCTTGATAATAAAAGTTTTAAACTTGTCATACTTGTCCAATCATTTTGCTCATAAGTAAAGTTTGGACAATTATCACAAGCTCGATTTTGGTAGCATTAGCTCCCCCTACATATGTGCATAGAGTTTGGATTGAAGGCTTTGCACATACGCATGGATAGAAGTGTTGGGAGAGTAATTCTACCAAAATGATGCTATGGTGTAAGAAATAGACCTTTGAAGCGTGATACCAATCGGAGTTGCCTTTTACACCATCCTTAGCATCATGAAGTAACTAGACATCCATCAAAACTCAAGAACCCCGTGAGATCAACATTATATGTAAAGGTTCTTGAACCACTTGTAAAGCTAACCACTTGTAAAGCTTTAGGCAAGTCTAGATACCACATGTAAACTATTCCTATGCATGCTAGTAGATCATTTCATCATCCAATTTCTATACTAGCATTGCACCACACAAGCATGTATATTGAATTTAAATACATGTGCAATGAGCAAGTCATATGAGAATGCACAAACAAATGCAACAACTTTGTTTATGAGCTTGCTCCCCCTACTTGTGTGCATCAACTAATTTTATTTACCCCTTTATCAAGTTGAATCATCTTTTTCTCATCATAAATTTTATTTACCCCTTTATCAAGTTGAATCATCTTTTTCTCTCCCCCTTTGTCAACAACTTACCCAAAAAGGGGATTAAATTGTGGAGAGAAGGAAAAGTGTTTGATGGAGTAGATTGAAATTAATTCGATACCACATGTAAGGTTAAAAAAATTATCAAATTTGGTTTAACCTAGAATACTTGCCAAAGATATTTAATTTGATTTGAACCAAAGACAAGCTTCTTCACTCCTCAAAATAAGGGTTATCTTGCCTATGTTGAATTAAACACTTATAGCAAATCTTCTAGATTCAACACTAGGTTTACAAGCTCACAAACATGTCATATGCCACCACTAGATCAAAATAAGCATAGAAGCAATAGTGGTAACATATATCCATCAAATTCATTTGATTTATCATGAATGCTTATGCGTACCACTTATTATGTCTACATGCTCTATCAAGTCCTTAGCATAGGATGAAAGACATGTCAATCAATTTTACCTTGCAATGTCGAAGGAGAGGCATGTCAATAAGTGGGTGGGGTGCATTCAACTCATGTTTGAGAAATCAAGAATGTTCAATTCATTCCTTAGCTTGCAAAACCTCTTTTCATCAAGTGGCTTAGTGAGAATATCGGCAAGTTGATCATCGGTGCCAACACTTTCAATGGCAATATCTCCCTTTTGTTGATGATCTCTAATGAAATGATGTCTTATGTCAATATGCTTTGTTCTTCCATGTTGAACCGGGTTTTGTATCATCTTGATTGCACTCTCATTATCACATAGCAACGGCACATTCTTGAAGTTGAGGCCATAATCCTTCAAAGTTGATTTCATCCATAGCAATTGTGCACAACAACTCCCCGCACTCACATATTCGGCTTCGGCGGTAGAGATTGCCACACTATTTTGTTTCTTTGAGGACCATGACACAAGTGATCTTCCAAGTAATTGACATGTGCCACTTGTGCTCTTCCTATTGATCTTGCAACCCCCATAGTCGGAGTCCGAATATCCAATCAATTCAAATTTTAACCCCTTGGGATACCATAGTCCAACATCTCTTGTTTGCTTCAAGTACCTCAATATTCTCTTTGCGGCCGTGAGATGACTCTCTCTAGGTGAGGCTTGATATCTAGCACACATGCAAATACTAAACATGACATCCGGCCTTAATGCGGTGACATAGAGTAGACTTCCAATCAAAGACCGATATTCCTTTTGATTCACCATTTTGCCATCAAGATCACTATCCAAATTGCCATTTGTGCCCATTGGAGTTGAAATTGGCTTTGCATCTTGCATTCCAAACTTCTTCAACATGTCCCTTATGTATTTCCCTTGACTCAAAAATGTTCCATTCTTCAATTGCTTGACTTGGAGACCAAGGAAGTAGCTAAGTTCACCAGTCATAGACATTTCAAACTCTTTGGCCATCATAGCACCAAATTCTTCACAATAAGCTTGATCGGTTGATCCAAAGATGATGTCATCAACATATATTTGCACTATGAATAGATCATTTCCAATCTTCTTGGTGAATAGAGTAGTATCATCCTTGCCTATTTTGAATCCCTTAGAGAGAAGGAAATCCCTTAGCCTCTCATACCATGCTCTAGGTGCTTGCTTTAAGCCATATAAAGCCTTCTTCAACTTGTAGACATGGTTGGGTTTCTTGTCATCTTCAAATCCGGGCGGTTGCTCAACAAATACTAACTCATTGATGATCCCATTGAGAAATGCACTTTTGACATCCATTTGATATAGTTTGATATTGTGTGCACAAGCATAAGCCAATAGAATCCTTATTGCCTCCAATCTTGCCACGGGAGCATATGTCTCATCATAGTCAAGACCTTCAACTTGAGTGTAACCTTGAGCAACTAGTCTTGCTTTGTTTCTCACTATAATGCCATCTTGATCTTGCTTGTTTTTAAACACCCACTTGGTTCCAATCACATTGTAGTCATTTGACCTTTCTACCATCTCCCAAACATCATTTCTTGTGAAATTGTTAAACTCTTCTTGCATAGCCATGATCCAATCGGCATCCCTCAAAGCTTCTTCTATCTTCTTTGGTTCTATGGTTGACACAAATGATGCATGCTCACAAAACATAGTCAATCTTGATCTTGTTTGCACACCACTTCTAATATCACCAATAATACTATTAATGGGGCGATCTCTTGAAACATGTTGTGGTTGGAGTACTTGCACTTGATTGCTTGAGCTTGGTTGATCACTTGATGTATCTCGATGAGAAGAACTAGCACCATAACTTTGCACTTGAGAGTCACTAACTAGCTTGTTTGGTGAATTGAGCACTTGATCTTTATCATCATCTTGAATATCAATTACTTGCTTTGCTCTAATGTCCCCAATGTCCATGTTCTTCATTGCTTCCACCAATTGAGTTCCACCAACATCATCTAGATTCTCTTCTTCATCTTGTGACCCATTGGTTTCATCAAATTGCACATCATGGACTTCTTCTAGAATGCCACTTGAGTTGTTCCAAACTCTATAAGCTTTGCTTGTAGTTGAATAACCAAGTAGGAACCCCTCATCACATCTCTTGTCAAACTTCCCCAATCTAGTGCCCTTCTTCAAGATATAGCATTTGCAACCAAACACCCTAAAGTAAGAAATATTGGGCTTTCTTCCATGAAGTAACTCATATAGGGTCTTCTCTAGCAATGGATGACAATATAGTCTATTGATGTAGTAGCAAGCGGTATTGATTGCTTCATCCCAAAATGATTGACTCACATTGTACTCATGAAGCATTGATCTAGCCATATCAAGCAATGTTCTATTCTTCCTCTCAACTAGGCCATTTGATTGTGGAGTGTACTTGGCCGAGAATTGATGTCCAATACCATAATGATCACAAAGTTCTTCAATTCTTGTATTCTTGAACTCACTTCCATTGTCACTTCTCACTTTCTTGATTCTAATCTCAAACTCATTGTGAACTCTAGTGAGAAATGTCTTGAAGGTGTCAAACACTTCACTTTTGTCACTAAGAAAGAATACCCATGTGAATCTTGTGAAGTCATCCACTATGACAAAGCCATACTTGTTACCGCCTATGCTTGTATATGTTGTTGGTCCAAATAGATCCATGTGCATCAACTCAAATGCTTTGCATGTGCTCATTGTACTCTTCTTTGGATGTGAGCTTCCAACTTGCTTCCCGGCTTGACATGCACTACAAAGCTTATTCTTCTCAAATTCAACATCTTTCAAACCATTGACAAGATTGTGAGTTGTAAGCTTCTTTAATTGTTTCATGCCAACATGACCAAGCCTTCTATGCCAAAGCCAACCCATGCTTGATTTGGAGACTAAGCAAGTTGTCAAAGAAGTTTCTCTAGCATTGAAGTCAACTAGGTAGAGATTCTCATATCTAAAGCCCTTGAATGCCACATTTGAACCATCCACACTAATAACATCCACATCATCAACCCCAAAGATGCATTTGTAGCCTAGATCACATATTTGTGCCACGGATAGAAGATTGAAATCCAAGCTTTCAACTAGCAACATATTAGAGATACTCATGTCATTTGATATTGCAATCTTGCCCAAGCCAATAACCTTGCCTTTCTTGTTATTGCCAAATGTGATAGAATCAACACCACTATCATTGTCATTGAATGAATCAAACATTCTTGATGTACCGGTCATGTGTTGAGTGCACCCACTATCAATAATCCAATGCCTTCCTCCGGCTTTGTAATTGACCTACAAGCAAATCAATGAAGCTTAGGTACCCATTTTTGCTTGGGTCCTTGTAGGTTAGTAACTAAGCTCTTTGGTATCCAAATAGCCTTCTTCTTTGGGCCCATAATTGGTGTACCAACAAACTTAGCTTGCACACCCTTCACACCCTTGGTAAGCACATAGCAAGAATCAAAAGGTATAGCATTAACAAGGTTCTTGCTTTGGTTCTTTTTATTGCAATTATGCTCTAGGTGCCCAACTTGCTTGCATCTATTGCAAAACCGACCATTGCCCTTCACAAAGCTAGGCTTTGGAGTTGCAAAGGCCGACTTGCCTTTCTTGGGGGTGTAGCCCAATCCCTCTTTGTTAAGAGAGAACCTTTGGCTACCCAAGCACTTAAGCAAGATGGCCTCACCACCATAGGCCTTGCCTAGGGCGTGAGTGAGCTCATCCACCTCTCTCTTGAGAGTCTCATTCTCAACCATTAGTGAGGCATCACAAGTGAAACCATCACTAGTAGTAGAGGTAGAGTTGGTGGTGGTGGATGAAGAGCTACAAGAAGGGTTAGCATTTGACATGATGATAGGTTCATTAAATGATTCATCAATTATATCACATGTAACACCTATATCACATGATACAACAACCTCCTTCTTTTCTTGTTGCTCAAGTAGCAATGAGTGAGCCTTTTCAAGCTTGAAATGAGCCTTACCAAGATCCTCATGGTCTTCCACTAGACTCTCATGAGTGGTCTTAAGCTCACTAAGAACTTTCTCAAGTATTGCTACTTTCATTGAAAGCTTCTTACACTCCTTGTTCTTGGCAATAGCTATGTCTCTAGTTTGTTGCATCAAGTCATATAGTTGTTCTTTAGTTGGTTCATCATCATCATTTTCATTATCATTATCACTATCATGAGCATATTCCATTTCACTTTCATCATCACTCTCATCATATAATACCTTAGCTTCTTTAGCCATGAAGCATGAAGAGGATGAATCAAATAGTGATGGCTTCTTATTGATAGCAATGGAAGCAAAAGCCTTGTTGGATGATTCTTATTCTTCTTCCTCATCATCACTTTCCCAAGTGATCACATAGGCACCATTTTTGCCTTTCTTGAATGTCATCTTGGCCTCTCTCTTCTTCTTCTCAAACTTGCCCCTCTTGTTGTTCTTCTTCTTGTCATAGGGATATTCGGCTTGAAGATGTTCGGTGCTATCACAATTGAAGCACTTCCTTTGTTGCTCATTGCTCTTGAAATTGTCATTTCTCTTTTTGAAGTCTCTTCTTTTAATAAACATTTTGCCAATGTTTTTGACAACTAGAGCAAGTGCCTCATCATCAACTTCCAATTCTTCATCTTCTTCGCTGTCATCTTCTTCTTGAATTGAAGCTTTGCCCTTTGAGGAGGTGGCCTTGAATGCCACGGTCTTCTTCTTCTTTTCATCCTCCTTCTCATCAACATCTTGATCATACTTGTCAAAGGTCAATACCTCTCCAAGCAAATCATTGGGCTTCATTGTTTCAAGCCCATCTCTTTGTAGCATCATGATCAACATCTTGAATCTTTTAGGTAAGCTCAACAAGAACTTGTGGCAAAAATCTTGGTCTTGAGTCTTGTGCCCTAAGCTCTTGAGATCATTCACAATGACTTGCAATCTATGAAACATCTCTAAGATTGCTTCTTCTTCTTTCATCTTAAAGTTCTCAAACTCACTCTTGAGCCCATATAGCTTGGCACTCTTTACAACCTTAGTGCCCTCATATGTTTCACTTAACCTTGTCCACACTTCATTTGCCAATTCCAAATCCTTGATGCCCTCAAATACTTTTGTGTCAATATTATTGTAAAGTGTATTGAGAGCCATTCTATTGCATGTTCTATTTGCTCTATCTTCATCGGTGAGATGATCGGGATCAATGATAGCAAAATCATTCTCGGTGACTTGCAATACTCTCTAATGAATAGAACCAAGGTACATTGTCATTTTTCTCTTCCAATGAGCAAAAGAACTAACACCATCAAAGAACGGTGGCTTGCCCCCAACATGATTGAACACAATTTGAGCCATTTTTCACACCGAAGGATGTTAAGCCTTGATTAAAACGGTGACCACGGCTCCGATACCACTTGTAAGGTCCTAGATGGCTAGAGGGGGGTGAATAGCCTATAAAAAATTCTACAAGCACCACTAAGCAAACTTGTTAGAATAACAAACGGCGTAAAGCGAGTTTTGCTTAGCCAAAGGTTGTGATGCAAGCCTCCTATCCACAAGTCTAGTAGATTATGATCTCTAGTTCACACAAGTGCTAAGTCACTAACTTACACTAGTGAGCAAGCTAACAACTACTAGAAAAGGCTATCACTAGAGCTACACAAGAATAATCTAGTAAAAGTAAATGCGAGAGAGAGGATTGTGAATCTTATACCGACGGTGGAGTGAAGATGTTGCCAATCACCAAGATGATATACAATCAATTAATATTGACAACAACACAATATGTAGACAAATCACCGGGAGACAAGAGACACAATATTTTTGTTCACCCGGTGTTCACTTGTGCACCGACAAGCTACGTCACCGGTTGTGTCGACCAACACTTAGATGGTTCCTCGATGTAACCCTCAAGTCACTTGCCCCTCAAGGCACGCCCCGCAAGGCACCGCAAGACACCACTCTCAAGTGAGGTAACTCAATGACACGCGCAATCAAATAGAGTTGCTTTTGGCGTCCCGCCGAGGAAAGCACAAGAACCTCTTACAAACAACCGGAGGTGGCCAAGAACAATCACCTTCTCTTGCCAACGCCTCCAACAATCTCCAAGCCGGCTAGGAGCGGTACTCTCCAAGAGTAACAAGAAATCCACCGGCTAAACCACCCACAAGTGCCACTAGATGCCCTCAAGCTATGCAATGCACTTTGGGATCACTCAATCTCACTTTTGATTTGCAATCAAGCAAGAGAGATGAGTGGGAGGAGTAGCTCTAGCTCAAAGGATGCACAAGAGTGTTAGAAATGCCAAGAGACCTCCCCAAGGGCCGGCCAACGAGTATTTATAAGCACCCCAAATAAATAGAGCCGTTGCCACTCCACTGGCCGTTTTTTCGGGACGACCGGACGCGCCGGTCGAAACTGACCGGACGCGCTCAACCGCGTCCGGTCGCCCTGCGACGTCCACGTGTCCCTCAAATTTCAAATGCGACCGTTAGATCCTCCAACGGTCACTGCGCGCCAACGGTCAAACGCTATGACCGGACGCGCTGCTCAATCGACCGGACGCGCCGGTCGCACAGCACCGCGCGCGCGAAGCAACGACCGGACGCGCTCCTCGCAACGACCGGACGCGCCGATCCGCACAGCACCCGCGCCCGTGAAACAACGACCGGACGCGCTCCTCGCAACGACCGGACGCGATAGTGCCAGCGTCCGGTCGGAGTCCAGTAAGCTCCCTCGACGACCGGACGTGTCCGATCGCGTGTGACCGGACACGCCCCGCGTCCGATCGTCCTTGCGAACCGCAGTTCCTTCTGGGCACTTGACCGGACGCGCCGGTCCCGCGAGTGACCGGACGCGCCGGTTGCAAACCCTAGCCCGCGCGCCCGATACCGCGCTGTACTGACCGGACGCGTCCGGTCATACCGAGACCGCGTTCGGTGCAGCGTCCGGTCACCTCAGTGACCCCGTTCGCCTCCGTTTCTTTTCCGACTTTCGGCGTAGTGGAAAATAGGCATTTCATTTCCCCGAAATCGCCTGAATCCCGCGCTCACACGCTCGGCGGGAGGGAGAGAGGAACCCAAATCCCTCTCTACCCGCAAACCACAGCGCGACCAACGCCACCTTTGCAAATGTGCCAACACCATCAAGTGTACATCTCCATGTGCTTGTGTGTTAGCTTTTTCTCAATCATTTTCAAAGGTTTTCCAATTAGCTCACTAGGCCCTACATGCAATGCACTTCATGAATTCACCTAGTGGCACCCGTGCATCGAATAACCGATAAGACTTCCCCTCTTAATAGTTCGGCTATCGATCCTAAACCACTCACATCCTCTATGGTGTCTTGAGTGTAAAACAAAATGGCCCTATGGTTATACCTTTGTCTTGAGCCCATTTTGTTTCTCCAAATGATATGATCCACTTCATATCATCACATGACCATCTCGATCCATCGACCTTGACTTCACTTGCTTTTCACCGTTGCATTGGTCCGTCGGCGCTAAGTCTTGCTCAAGCTTCACCATCGCATGGTCCTTCGCTTCGAAGCCTCGACTTGCCCTTCACCTTCACAACCGGTCCATCGAGCCAAGCCTCATCTTGGTCTTCACCATCTTGGTCATATGAGTCAATGTCATGTCTCATATGCAATGACCACCTTTATCTAAATCATCCACTTAGATACAAAGGTTAGTCCTAAGTTTCATCAATTAGCCAAAACCAAACTAGGGACTTTCACATGGTATGGCAGATTTGATGAAGAGAAACCTACTGAAAGGCTGCACTTCTAGTAAGATCAAGTTTTGTGAGCATTGCATTTTCGGCAAGCATAAGAGGGTACAATTCAACACTTCTATTCACACCACCAAAGGTACTCTTGATTATGTTCATGCTGATTTATGGGGTCCTTCTAAGAAACTCTCACTAGGTGGTGCTCGTTACATGCTTACAATTATTGATGATTATTCTAGAAGGGTTTGGCCTTATTTTCTAAAACAGAAAGGTGATACTTTTGCTGCGTTTAAGAACTAGAAAGTAATGATAGAAAGACAAACTGAAAGAAAGGTAAAATTGCTTCGTATTGATAATGGTGGAGAATTTTGTTCGTATGCCTTTAATGATTATTGCAGACAGGAAGGCATTGTTAGGCATCACACCATACCCCATACTCCACAACAGAATGGTGTGGCAGAACGGATGAACAGAACCATTATCTCCAAGGCCCGTTGCATGCTGTCTCATGCAAGGATGAGCAAGCGTTTTTGGGCTGAAGCTGCTAATACTGCCTGTTACTTGATAAACAGGTCACCTTCTATTCCACTAAATAAGAAAACTCCTATTGAGGTATGGTCTGGTACACCTGCTGATTATTCACAGTTAAAAGTTTTTGGATGCACTGCTTATGCTCATGTTGACAATGGAAAATTAGAGCCTAGAGTTGTTAAGTGTCTTTTCCTTGGTTATGGTTCGGGAATCAAAGGCTATAAATTGTGGAATCCTGAAACAGGGAAGACTTTTATGAGCAGGAGTGTTGTATTCAATGAATCTGTGATGTTTACTGACAGTTTGCCCTCAGATCATGTTCCAGAAAAAGAGCTGCAGAGTATGCGCATACAGGTGGAGCATGTTGATGATGATATAGGTGTGCAGGTGGAGCCTACTGATGAGCAGGATGACCATAATAATGATGTTGCTGATGATGATGCTCATGATGATGTTCAGCAAACTCCTCCTATTTTGCAGCTACAGGAGGAATTACCTATTGCTCAACGCAAGTCAACAAGGACAGTTGTACCTCCTAAACGTCTTATCGAAGAATGTAATTTGTCTTACTATGCTTTGAGTTGTGCTGAACAGATGGAGAATGTTCATGAGCCAGCAACCTATAAAGAAGCTGTTCGTTGTGCTGATAGTGAGAATTGAATTTCTGCTATGCATGAGGAGATGCAGTCTCTTGAGAAGAACAGTACATGGGAGGTTGTTCCTTTGCCTAAGAACAAGAAGACCATAAATTGCAAGTGGATCTTCAAGAGAAAGGAGGGTTTATCTCCAAGCGAGCCTCCAAAGTATAAGACAAGGTTAGTTGCAAAAGGCTATAGTCCAATTCTGGGTGTTGACTATAATGATGTGTTCTCTCCAGTGGTAAAACACAGTTCAATTCGTACATTCTTGAGTATTGTTGCTTCACATGATCTTGAGCTTGAGCAGTTAGATGTGAAGACTGCGTTTTTGCATGGAGAGCTAGAGGAGGACATATACATGGACCAGCCGGAAGGGTTCATAGTGCCTGGCAAGGAAAAATATGTGTGCAAGTTGAAGCGCTCCTTGTATGGTTTGAAACAGTCCCCTCGTCAGTGGAACAAGAGGTTTGATTCATTTTTGTTGTCACACAGTTTCAAAAGATCTAGATATGATAGCTGTGTTTACATCAAGCATGTTAATGGATCACTTATATATTTGTTGTTATATGTTGATGATATGCTGATTGCTGCCAAGAGCAAGATTGAAATCACTAAGTTAAAGAAGTTGTTAAGTAGTGAGTTTGATATGAAAGATTTTGGTAGTGCTAAGAAAATTCTTGGTATGGAAATTAGTAGAGACAGAAAATCTGGTTTGCTATTCCTTAGTCAACAAAATTATATCAAGAAAGTTCTTCAGCGTTTCAACATGCAAAATGCTAAGGTTGTTAGTACCCCTATTGCACCTCACTTTAAGTTGTCAGCTGCTCAGTGTCCTAGTAAAGATGCAGAGATTGAGTACATGTCAAGGGTTCCTTATTCTAGTGCTGTTGGGTCTTTGATGTATGTCATGGTTTGCTCTCGTCTAGATTTGTCATATGCTATGAGTCTTGTTAGTAGATATATGTCTAATCCTGGCAAAGAACATTGGAGGGCAGTTCAGTGGATTTTCAGGTACCTCAGAGGCACAGCAGATTACTATTTGAAGTTTGGAAGAACTGATAAGGGTCTCATTGGTTATGTGGATTCTGATTATGCTGCTGATCTAGACAGGCGAAGATCAATTACTGGTTATGTGTTTACTGTTAGCAGTTGTGCTGTGAGTTGGAGGGCTACGTTACAGTCTGTTGTTGTTTTGTCTACTACTGAAGCAGAATATATGGCTATTTGTGAAGCGTGCAAAGAATTGATATGGTTGAAAGGTTTGTACGCTGAACTCAGTGGAATTGAATCTTGCATAAGTTTGCACTGTGACAGTCAAAGTGCAATTTACCTCACTAAAGATTAGATGTTCCATGAGAGAACTAAGCATATAGATATCGAGTATCATTTTGTGCGAGATGTGATTGAAGAAGGTAAGCTGAAGGTATGCAAGATTAGTACTCATGATAATCCTGCTGATATGATGACAAAGTCTGTTCCTGTTGCTAAGTTTGAGTTATACTCAAGCTTAGTTGGTTTAATTGAATAGTCCAAGAGACTATTGTTGGCACCAGTGATTTTCTATATTTGTTGTTCAGGATGATGGGTTGATTTATGATACAAGATGAATTTGTCTCAAGGTGGAGTTTGTTGGAGTTGTTCCAAATTCACTGCAAGATATAGGCCGGGCTTCTGACGGAGCGAAGCGGAGGCCCGTAAAAGCCGAAGGCTGGGCCGCCCTTGTTAGGGTTTCTTGGAGACTTGATTCTCTTGTAAGCCGCCGCAGGCGTGTAACCCAAAACTCTTGAGATAGTGAGATTGTTGCTGACTGGTGCCCGCGGTTTTTTCCCTTCGCATTGGAGGGGTTTTCCACGTTAAATCATGTGTCTCCGCTGTGATTGATTTCGTTTTACTTCATATTCCATACGTCGTTGATAACATGTCATTTTTCTAAAAAAAACCCGATACACGGATATGTTTTATAATTTTTTTAATAAAATAAATAGTAGTGTATATTCATATGTATATTTATGAAAAAATAGAAATTTTAGGAACTAAAATGTAAGAGAATAAAAGTTTGAGGGACTAGAATGTGAGAAAATAGAAGTTATAGATACTAAAATGTGAGAAAAATATAAGTTCTAGGGACCAGAATGCATCACAACTTCATATATTCATATGTTAACCGAAAAACCGAGATAAGGCCCAATAAAACTACAGCCCACTTCTACCAGCCCATTTACTCCAACATCCAGCTCACGTACCCCAGTAACCTCACGAGGAAATCAGCCGCCGCCGCCGCACACCTCCTGCTCCGTCCTCCCCATCCGCACCTCTTCTTCCCCTCCCTCTCCCGGTCTCCCCCACCCCTGCGGCCTCCAGCCAGCACCACCACTAGGTCCCGACGGCCTTCCCTGCCACGTGCGGTGGTGGCGCAGCCCAAACCAGCAGCGGCAACGGGCAAGGCGGCGGCGAGGCCAAGCAGCGTACGCGGCGGTGGCGCAACCCCCAGCAGCAGCGCGCAAGACGGCTGAGAGCTGGAGTGGCCAGGCGGCGCCCCTGCTTCCCCACCCCGACGCACGGCGGCGCCCCTCCTTTCTCGCCCCGGCGCGCGGCAGCGCCCCTGCTCCTTCTCCGCGGTGCCGACTGCCGACCGCTGCTCCTGGGCTGGGCCGTATCGGGAAGCCAGATACGTATCAGATGGCGTATCTGATTTTTTCTTTTTTCTTTTTTCCCGGATACTCCTTGGATACGTATCAGAGGCGTATCGGACACGTATCCATATTTGATACGTATCGGATACGCGATACGTGCCTTCCTGGACGTATCCGTGTAACATAGGTCCAGTTGATATCCTGAGGGAATTCTTCCCGATAGGTTATTGTAGGGCAAATTCAGAAAGCTTAGTGAAGTCAAATTTGACAAACGCCAAGGAATTTCACCAGAAAGTTGGTTGTTGGACAAGTCAAGAGACTCCAATGGTTGTAGATTGCCGATCTTATCCGGAATATTTCCACTCAAGAAGTTCGATGACAAATTCAGATTTACTAGTCCAACAAGTGAACCTATTTCTTCTGGGATTTGCCCACTTAATCTGTTGCATGACAGATCAATGCTCATCAAATATGTGGTATTCTCCCTATACTCAAGCACTTGCCCTTTGATTACAAATGACAAGTTATCATCAAAGGCACCCAGTCCATAAGACCAACCCCCTGATTGATAAGATTCGTCGAAAGGATTGTCTTGGTATGAAACCACCACATCAGTGGTAGTTAGAGCTTTCAAGTTCATAATAGAATGTGGTATAACCCCAGAGAAAGAGTTATTTGCTAGATCAAGAATACAAAGAGAAAAAAGTTTCATTATGGCAATTGGAATATGACCAGAAAAATTATTAGATTTTAAACGTAACATTACCAATCTAGGCATGTCCTCACCTATCCATGCAGGTAATTGTCCACTAAATTTGTTTTGAGTTAGATCAAGGTACATAAGATTTTGACAGTGTTCGAAGAATAAAGGAAATCCACCAGAAAGGTTGTTGTTGTTTAGAAGAAGAGTACGAATTTGTAAACTAGAATTTGTGGAATTGACCCTTGAAGAGTTGTGGTTAGAAGGGTTCTGTTGTTTCATCTCTTTACCACAATCAGGTAGCCCTGTAATTAGATTGTTTGAAAGATCTAAGACCACCAGCTGAGGCCATCGGCAAATTGAGTTTGGAATGATCCCGGTTATGTGATTGGAAAAGAGAATTGCAAATCGTATGTACAGGGCTCCAAAATTTGATGGTAGTTGCCCATTAAAAGAATTTTCGGAGATATCCAATAACTCAATGCTTCTTGGTAAATGTGGTACTGCACCATTTAAATGATTTGACTGGAGATGAAGATTTGTCACTGACATGAACTCCAAACTAATAGGCAACTCACCAGTAATTTTGTTGTTGGAGAGGTCCAGTATTGTGGCATTAGAAAAAGTAGTCCAAAACCAATCTGGGATCCTACTAGTGAGACCTGTGTGTGAAATGTCAAGGGTTGAAATGCTGTTTTGCCATCGAAGCCAATTAGGAACCTCGGGACCCAAATGACAGTTTGAAAAATATGCCGTGTCCAAGTGAAAAGGAGGTTTCCAATTTGAGTCTATGACGACTTAAAGATGAGTATAAGACAGGTCAATGTACTTCAAATTCGTCAAACCTGAGAAGTGGTCTTCTGATATCACACCACTGAAGTTGTTGTGGCCAATGTACAACGCAGTCAAATTTTTTAGTGTCCCAATCTCTATAGGCACAAAACCATGCAAGTGGTTGTTGGAGATGTCAAGTAGGCTTAATGTGGTCAGGTTGACTATTGAATTTAATGTCATGCCTGTGATGTTGGCACCCCACAAATGTAGTTCTCGCAGATTATTCCAGGAACATTTTGGTATCCTTTCTATTAGATCTTCTATATCCCCACCGATGTCATTACCGCTAAGGCGTATCATTTGTAAACTGCACAAGTTTGTCAGTGTTGATGGTATCATCCCCTTGATGTTGTTATTGTACATGTCAAGGCCCTCTAGCATGGTCATGTTTCCCAACTCATCAGGAAAGGTGCCTGACAATTCACAACTAGATATCCTTAGACTCTTGAGGCTAGTTACATCCCAGAACCAATTGGGTGCAGCGGGACTGTTAAAAGGGTTTTCATCAAGGTCAAGTTCCTCAAGGACCGTAAGGTTGTGGTGTAGAAGTGATGAGATGGAACTATTAAGTTCACAAGAGTTGAGATATGCTACTCTCAAATTTGCAAGGGTGTTGACCACATGAACCCAATCAACCGCTGTGCTAAGATTCACATCGCCCATGTCAAGATACTCCAGCGAGTGAAGGTTTGCAAACCATGAAAGATCCGATGAATATAGGCGTCCAGAAAAAAAGTAATCACCGTGAATGTCAAGGTATACCAGTTTGGTGAGGTTACCTAGCTGAGGAGGTACTCGGCCATTGAAGTCCATATAAGAGAGGTTGAGATATGTCAAGCTCTTCAGAGAACCTATGAATTCTGGTATAGGCATTTGGTCCCCGAGAATATTTCCGCTAAGATCTAGATGCTTGAGATGGTAAAGGGAAAGAAGAGATGAGCTTATCTGCCCGGCCAACCAATGAAGGAGATGGTTCTGGTCACCATGAACATCCTCTATGAAGAAATTGTTGCGGAGGTCGAGCTTCACGACGTGGCCTGTCCTGGTGCTGCACTTGATGCCGTACCACTGACAGCAATCTTGGCCTCGCCACGATGTCAGCCGTCTGCTCGGGTCACTCGTGATGCCGGCTTTCAAGGAGAGTAACACGTCCCTCTCGGCCGCGATGCAGCTGCCGTTGAACTTCTCTGCACTGGAGACAGACTGAGAAGTGGCGACGGTTGTTGTTGGTGCTAGGAGGGAAAAGAGTAGGAGGAACATGGCTACAGCTCCATCAAAGGAGGATCGTGGGATTGCAGCCATTGTGGTGTCCTGGTAATTCGATCTGTTTGCAGTACTGGATAGAGAACTGGCACGGCAACTCGGCAAGAGGGTTGCCAGTTTTATTATGTATAAGGAGGAGGAAATAAACTACAATTCAAAAAACGACTACAGAACGTTGTGCCTGGCCGTCTCATTTTTTTATCAGATTGTGCACCACATTTGTGATGGATCACCTAACACAGCAGACGTCGTGCAATACAGCTTTGAAGAGTCTAGCGAGAGAGAGAGGACAGGAGGAGGAGGAGGAGGGAGTCAAATCCGGGGGGAATGCATGTGTAATTTCCATGATCTTCTTTGTAACCTTTTTTGTCTCTTCAAGTCTGTTGTAAGAACTTTGCTTTAGTGTTTAATAAAACGGTGTGGCTAGCTAGTGCCACGACGTCTAGATGCTAGTCCCGTCCAGACGCCCACGCCTGCTGCTATTGCGTGCCCGCCTGCTGCTGCTAGCATGGTGTGCGCCTGCCCGCCTTGCTGCTGTGCGCCCACGCCTGGTGCTGCGCATGCACGTGGAAACCGCCCGCGTCTGCTTTGCTTCCCACACATACAGGGGGACCGCCTACGCTCGCTTCCTATGCCTGCTAACGAAAACATTTGCAATATGAAGCACTCGCTGCAACATACGTCTGAAATAGGTGAAACATTTGCAACATACGCTTTCAACATATGTATATAACCACTGCAACATATGCAACATCCAGATAAAACACTTGCAACATACTTCTAAAACAGTTGAAACATCTAAAACATACACTTGCAACATACATGTATAGCCATTGCAACATATGCAACATCAGATCTACTTTTGCAACATTCAGATGAAACACATGCAACATCCAGATGAAACATACATTTAAAATGCATGAAACATACGATGAATCCGTGCGGGCGGGGGCGCAAAGCGCAATGCGGGTCGGTCGATCCGTCGGTCCGGACGCCCTCAGCCAAACATTACTGTTATAATAAAAGCACACTAGGGGCGCGCTCCCTCCTGTTTTTCCTTAAAAAAAGAATCTGGGGGAATGCCCTTCATTCGCTGCACCTTGAAATCCTCCTTGAATACCCATCTCTGTCAAACTGCTTCCAAATGTTTGGATCGTCTACTTTATTGAACTCGATCAGGCAAACCTTGAGATCATAAGCAAAATAATTTCTCAGAGATTGCATGTTTAATTTTGGCATGGGCCAATCGTCTTTTCACAAACTTATCTGCTACTATACCATGTTCTGAATATATAAGCACCCATTGCGATAAAATTTGCATTTTGGTTCTGTGTTTCATGTTGAACTTCGTATATATATAGTATAGTATAGTATAGTATAGTATAGTATAGTATAGTATAGTATATGAAGGTATAGGTACCTGCAAACCGTATCTTCGCCGGCCATCCGATAAACCAACCTAAAACTAGCCTCGGCCGGCCGGGTGATGATATATACAACAGTTTTTTTTTGTGACCAATAGAGGAGTGGGTTCGTGCTGAGTGACGTACTGATGTTGCCTGAAACATTATGTGCTTGCTATGGTGAGACTTTTTTCTTTGTTTTAATTCTTTACTATGTTTTATAAAATCGGATGACAGTGACGATGATTAGTTTTCTTTTCTGATCAGACGATGATTTCTGTGTCGGAGACCAGCCGCCCGGATTGGACTTTTTTCTTTTCTTTTTCGCGCAATTTTGTCTTGAATGAGCGTAGTAGGCCATGCTGTCTTTCGCCAAATGGCGTGTTACCTGAAGCCCCACTTCTTGCCCATTATAAACTTGCTAGTTTGATTTTCCTGACTCAGTTGGTGGTCTCCCCGTGGTGGGAAGCCTCAGGTTGGGACTTCGACTCCCCACCTCCGCATGTTGTAAAAAAATCCCCTCGTCTGTCCTACGCCAAATTACACGCCTAAGGCTGCCTAGTCTCACGTGGGTAACGGTGCCGCCATGTATGGGTAGGGCATGGGTTTGGAATTTGCTCGATCCACGTGAGAATGTTACCTTCTACCTTAAGCAGAATGCTCGGGGGCTATCTACCCCCGTGGATCGAGTTTTTTTTGCTAACTTTAGTTAGTTAATCATATCGTAGTATATAAGTGCAATATGTCTATTTTGCTCCCTCACGCCCCACTCGTCGGTGTTTTCACATCTGAAACGTGATCTCAAAATTGACGGTGAATTCCTCGTGATTCAATTGAAGTTTGTTGGTTCAATTTCATGCTCCCATATCTCTCTCTTGAATACATGATTTCTCTTTTTCAGCAATTTTGAAACCCTGTTGATGGATTTTTTCGATTGAAACTGATCTTAGCGTAATAGGATCTTTACTTAGCCTATGACATGATCACTGTCTCAATTTTTTTGCGAAACTTAGATCTTAGACACTAACCATAGTATATAGATGTCATGTGAGTGCCTCTGTTGATGCAATTGAATTGGGGTTGATGTAGATGATGTAGTACATCTTAGTCTTCACCAATAGCAATAGCAATAGGCTTGTAGGTAGTACATATACTTGATTAAAAGAAGGAGAGCAAACAGGTGTACAAATTACAGTAAAAACAGGGAAAACCAAGAAATACGATCCATGGAGGTAAAGATCATTTGCACTAGCTTGGACCCTATGTTTAGAAAACTGATGGTAAAGTGATGCGTCATTAACAAAAACAAGAGTATTTTTTGTCATTTTTAAAACTCTACTAGACCTGCCAGAAAAGACCACCCCTGACATACTTTTGTCATCTTCCGTCACTCAAATCTTACTATTACTAATCAGATGCCCCAATGGAGGCACCATATTAATTCTCACCAGACGCGTCTGGAAAAAAGATAAATCAAAGAAATTCTCACAATAATCAGAAACATTTGGCCTTTAATTTCATATACTCTAATCATCATCTCCGATAATAGTCATTGGATCTATTGTAATTGTGTAAAAAAATTACCCACCTCTGCCATTACGAAAAATACATAAAGTAACCCCCTAATTTTACATCTAAATTACCCACCTCTGCCATTACAGAAGATAGTTCAAAATAACCCCCTAAATTTATATATAAATTACCCACACTTGTCATTGTGAAAAGTAATTCAAAATAACCCCTAAATTTATATCTAAATTACCCACTTTGCCATTATGAAACATAATTCGTAATAACCGCCTCATATTGTATCTAAATTACCCCACCTCTCTCAAATCTATATGTAAATACTAATATATGCTATTACAAAAAAAATCAATATCCATAAAGTACTAGACATATATATTTATAAATTACAAACTTCCGTAACCGTGAAATAATGCTATGTTTGACCAACTATACCAAGTAAACATATATATATACATTTGGACAATTATTTATTTTAATAGCTTTAAGCATGGAAAATGTTTATAATATAGCAATAACATAACATCGACAATTCACTTTAAATTATACAACTACGAAATTAAATAACCATAATGCTATGTTTTACCATCTATACAAAGTAAACATATATATAAGGATAATTATTTATTTTAATAGCTTATAATAATGGAAAGTGTTTAATTAACAAACCACATAGCCATAAAATAACACTCACAATTGACTTTAAATTATATTAATACTCCATAATAATCAATTTCATCAGTTGTTATTTTAAATAATTGTATATATTTTAAGTGAAACATTATGTCATATATAAATATTGTTAATTTAATTTTTAGCACTTTATGACATAAAACAGTACTACATACATATAATTTTGTGATATAACAAATTCATCAAGCTTGGTGCTAAGTTGCTATCTGAGTTTCAACTAAATTAACATGCAAAAAAATAATACTACTATGACCTAAACTCTTTTTAATAAAAAATAACACTTGAGTTTCTACGTAACATGTGGAAAAAATTTCACAACTTGATTAAAAGTTGAAAGCTAAACAATAATTCATGAAGTCACAGGAAGGGATGCAAAAAGATTTTATATTTCTTAAGACAATTAGATTTCAACAAGTACATATCACGCTACAAAAAAACATAAATACTAGAAATGCTAACTAGAGGTCCTTAATGGAGCTTCAACTTTAATTCTCACGAGACATAATAGGAAAACTAAAATACTAAAAATTTGAACAAAAATCTAAAACATTTGACCATCAATTTGGTATAATCTAATCACCATTTATAAGAAGAGGTATTTGATCTATTCTATTTTCTAAATAATTATCCACCTCTGTTATTGTGTAAAACGACATAAAATAACTTATGACTCTATATTTAAACTACCCACATATACCATTAAGAAACATGATCTAAAGTAGACCTAAATTTGCATCTAATTACCCATGTACTCCTACTACAATAGATAATTTATTTATGTAACCCAATTTTTATCTTATTATTAAAATTTTTAATTTTCTCTCCAATCTACATATAAAAGATAATCAATATCCCCTATTAAAAAATTATTTAAATAACCAAAGGGCAGGTATATTTGTGCATTATCCACTTCTATCAATGTTAATATATTAAGATTTGAAAAATAAAGCATACACATTGTGTCGGCATACATGAGCAATAAATATATATTTTATGTTTTATCAAAAAAATATTTCCTTAAAAACCCGTATACTAATGATACTAACATTTTTTAAACCATATTAGTAGCCATGACATAATTTATATAGGTTGTCACTTTAGGTATATTTATATATTTTAACAAAATATTTGACACATTTATATTTATACTATAATCATAACCGCACACATAATTACTTGATATGAAAATTCAATCATCTTTAGATTTTTGCGAGACTACTGGTGACTATATTTTTCTGGACCTTTAACATTGCTTTAGAGTAAAAATTCGATCATTATAAGGCTTAAGATTTAAAATTCTCTTGAAGTAAGCACTGCTACTCCCATCCGAGATCTCATTTCAAGCTCATGATGCAAGTTTCAAATGATTACATACTATTGTAGTATTTAAGAGTGTACTCTGTAATCTAAAATCCTTATTTAAAACAGTGCAAAATGAGAGGTAGCAAACGATACAAATAAGCTCGAGTGTTTCAACTTGAGGAAAGAAAATTTTATAGCAGTCAATAAAAATAAAATATGAAAAATAAAATAATTAGATTCATAACTTCATAATATATGTGATGCAACAAGGGAAACCATAGTTAATGGTGAGGTTTCAAACTAAATGAATAGTAAAATATACATAGGTGTCGTGCAAATTAAAAATATGAAGATGGATGAAAAATATATAAGTCAGTCCCTTCAAAAAAATAAGAAGTTTATGATAATTAGATATAGTCTACCAAGTATCTCTTATGTCTATTATGTAGAAAGTAAACCAAGAAAAACATATAATATAAGTAACTTTTATTAATCAAATGTATTAAATAGTATATCTATTATAATTCTAGCATGTGCTAGAGCACGGGTTGATGTACTAGTAAGACTAAATACGAAAACATAAGTAGCAAGATGATTAAAAAAATGTGAAGGACACAACATCGACGGTGCAAAATGACACTCAAATAAGAGCGCCCCAGCATTGGACCCACATTATAATTCATTCACGGTGACGAGAGCAGGCAGGAAAACAGAGGTAGCTGCGGTTGAGAAACAGAGGTAGCTAGGGATGGAAGTGGATGTATGGAAAGCCTATCGCTAAAGCATGCAATATGGATATCTGTATCTGTATCCATTTCTAACGTGCATACTAAATGGATGTATCCAAATTTGTTTTCCAGTATTTTCTCTATCCGGTTCCAAGATCCGTATTTGACAAAAATATGGAATAGCCAACATTTATCCGTATCCACGAAGAACGAGGCATAATGAATCTACTGCATAATTTGTCATGTTGAATATCACCATGTACAACAAACTTATTGCATATTACAAATGGACACAAAGCTTGAAGTTCTTCACCCATACAACATGATTAACATCCTCTTACATTACATTATTACAACAATATCAAACATTTGTAGTATTATACATTGAGATTTATTATGGTTGCGGATGAAGTGAACCACCCATTACTTAGGACCAAATGCTCCATAATTGAAGGTACCAAGCCAATCAATAGGCGGTGCTTTATTTTTCCCATATACTTGTACAGTGCTTGCTCAGTTTGTACCTTGATTTCTAAACCATTGTTGCCAAGTGACTACAGAAAAGACATGCACCTTGTCGTACAATTTGTCGAATAGGCTGAAATATGTGTACCTCCGGGTCCTTTTGAACAAAAGGCCACAAAATATTATCCAAAGACCTACCAAGAATCCCACTGTGAAACCAAGATAGATATCCATTCGAGTCTTGTCATCTTCATGCCATCTCATGGGATCTTCTTTTATTGGTTGATCTCCAGGACACACCTTTGGAAGTGGATGCCCACAAAGACCAAGATTGCCAATGTACATTGAAGCAGGATCGTCTGCCCTGAGAGTGTCTAGCTGACGTCCTGAGGGTATTCTACCAGACAGATTATTGTAGGACAAATTCAGAGAGCTCAATGAAGTTAAATTTGACAAGGACCACGGAATTTCACCAGAAAGTTGGTTGTTGGACAAATCAAGAGACTCCAATGAATACAGATTGCCGATTTTATATGGCATGTTTCCACTCAATAAGTTTGATGATAAATTGAGATTTACCAGCCCAAGAAGTGCACCGATTCAGTTAGAAAAAAGAAGTGCACCGATTTCTTTGGGAATTTGCCCAACTAATCTGTTGCAAGAAAGATCAATGCTCTTAAAAAAAAAGATATTCCCTGTGTAGTCAAGCTCTTGGCCTTTAGTTGGCAACGAAAAGCTATCACTAGACATTCCCATATCATCGCTCGTATAAGCAGAATAATCGTAAACTTCTTCAAAATCCATAGTGGTAGTTAGAGCCTTCAAGTTTGCAAGAGATTGTGGTATAACCCTAGAAAATGTGTTGTTTGCTAGATCAAGAATACGGAGCTGAAATAGCCTCATTATATCAATTGGAATGTGACCAGAAAATTTGTTAGACCTTAGCCGTAACATTACCAACTGAGGCATGTTGGTACTTATCCATGTAGGTAACTTCCCACTGAATCTGTTTTGAGTTAGATCAAGATATGCAAGATTTTCACATTGTTTCAAGAATAATGGAAATCCACCTGAAAGGTTGTTGTTGTTTAGAAGGAGAAATTCGATGTATAACTATAAACGTTTGTTGAATCAGCCATTGAAGAGTTGTTGCTAGGTAGGATCTGTTGTTTCAACCCTTCTCTGCCACAATCAGGAAGCCCCCCCTGTAAGCAGGTTGTTTGAAAAATCTAATAACCTCAGTTGTCGTGATTGACAAATAGAGTCAGGAATGGTCCCAGTTATACGATTGGAGAAGAGAACTGCAATTTGAAAATGTGGACCTCCAAAATTTGATGGCAGTTGTCCATCTAAAGAATTGTTGGAGATGTCCAATAAACCAATGCTTCTTGAGAGTCTTGGTACTGAACCAGTTAAATGATTTGACTGGAGAAGAAGCACCTCTATAGCCATGAACTCCAAATCAAGACTCACCAGTAATTTGATTGTAAGAGAGGTCCAAATATGTGGTGTTAGAAAATGTTGTCCAAAACCAATATGGGATTGTACCAATAAGACCTGTGTTGGAAATGTCGAGGTATGAAATGCTCTTTTGCCATTGAAGCCAATTAGGTATTTGGGGACCCAAATAACATGATGAAAAATATGCCTCTTGCAAGTCGAATGGTGGTTTCCAATCCGAGTCCACCTTGACTTGAAGATGTGTATCACTCAAGTCAATGGTCTTCAAATTAGTCAAACCAAAGAAGTGGTCTTTTGATATCACACCACTGAAATTGTTATCATCAATGTACAACAGAGTTAGATTTGTTAACAGTCCAATCTCTCGACGCTAGGGACGGAACAGAAAGAGAGAGCGCCTCGCGCGGGCGGTGGGGCTGCACACTGACGCCGACGAACTCGACCCGAGAACTCACGCAGAGGCGGTGGAAAGGGGGCGAGCAGCAGGGAATCCGACGGACAGGGCGAGCGTTGCTCAAACAAGCAAGCTCGGTGCTAGAGCGTCGGCTCTGGTAGCGCTGCTGCCTGGCCTCATGTGTCTGCGCCACCAATCCAGCGAACAGAAACCCCGTCGCAAACGCACGAGCAGAGAAAAGGGCGGCCACAAAATCGACAAAACAAAATGAATCGCTCCCAAACTCGGCACGGATGCAATTCAATCTAGCACGAACTCATTCTCAAAAGAATCATCGTCTGGGATTGACCCAAACTCCAGGAAATCAAAATCGAACACATGAACGAAAATAAAGAAAAATAAGAACTAAGTAAAACCAAAATTCACAGGTACAAACCACGAATCTCAGAGGGCACGCGGAGGATTCGGGCCTCCTTTCCCGTTCTAAATATCAAAGAATACACCACAAAAATATTCAGATTTGGGACCTCTCTCAAGAAATATTACAAGAGCAAACCCTAGGGAAAAAGGGAAAAATAAGAGTGGGGAGAGAAGTGAAATGGTTTGGGGGAGCCATCTCTTGTTAATGGGCTATTACACAATCTCCAGAATACCTCTTGCTATTTTGAGCCAAACCACTTGACCTGAGGGCGTAATGGTCTAACTCTTTTTCTATCGATCGGACGGCAACCTCTGTGATTCCGCCACGTGCCGTCCCGTTCCTCCTCGGAACCTCCGCCCGGGTTTTGAGGACAAACCCGCGAAACCGTCCATCCAGTGGTTTTGAGGCTCAACACACCAAACCATCCACACCTGGTTTTGAGACCCAAACTAGCAAACCGTCCTCCGATGGTTTTGAGGCTGAAACCACCAAACTCATCCGATGGTTTTGAGGACGAAACCACCAAACCCCTCCGATATCGACGCGTGTCCGATCTCCGCCAAGTTTGACGCATTCGCCTTCCTTCTTGACTTGACCAACATCATCTACATCTCCCATGTAGATGCGTGTCCGGCCTCCGCCAAGTGTCATGACGCCATCGTCCTCCTTCTTGACTTGGTCGACACCGTCTTCATCACCCATGTACTCTTGCACTTGTCGATGTCCCCAAGTGTCAGCCACCGCGGCTAGTCACCCAGTCTCCTGGTCCCTCGATCCAAGCCTCACGTTCGTTCTTCACCGCTCCTAGTCCATCGGCACGGCACGTCTCTACTTGACCTTCACCTCGCCGTCGACGACCACCTCCGAGCTCCACACCTACGCACCACAAGCCAAGAGATATGTTGCACAACCCAACTCACGCTATGGTTAGTTCCGTGACTTAACCCAAGACATAAGTCACATTGACAATCACTTATCACAACTGAACTAAAAGGACGCATATCAACCTTGTGTTTGCAGCGTCGCATAGCAGAAAACACTTTGAGAGGATAGGCAGCTAACACTAGTACATAAAACATTTTCGTAACACTATGCCGGTTTTTTAAAAACCGTTGGTGATAATATTTTCCCGAACCTGAAAGAAGCACGCACCCTGATTAATATTGTGTACTAACATCTGGACCCATCTCTCTCTTCAGCCTTAGCCTTGTCCTTCTCCTTCTCTCTCCTAGCCTCTCAATCATATCCTCTATCTCTCTCACTTGAGCTTCTCCCTTACGGCGGACGCCCTGGGCACATGCTCAACGTGCGGGCGCCACCCTCTGCTACAACGACCGCCGAGTGTTTTTTTTTTCACTCGGCAGAGAAGATCTCTGCCAAGTGTTTTTTACACTCGGCAAAGAAGGTTTTTGCCGAATGTTTTTAGTTTTAAAACGACTTCTACGGGTTGTGTTTAAAAATAAGATCAACATAAATTAAAGAAGAATAGGCTAGACTTGCCTCCGTCGGCGTCCTCGATAAACTCCAGCTGGCAGTCTGGGTCCTCGGCGTCGAACTCGTGGTACTCGCCTCCGACGTCCTCGTTCTCCGGCTCGTTCACTCCGTCAGCTAAGAGTATGCAACGAGCGCAACAGACAAACAAGCACAGATAAATAATCACATAAATTCAAATAAGCTCTAAAAATCATGAAATTTATATGAGTGATAAATCATAATTTTAGATGAATTTAGGAAGAAGAATCATTGGAATCGGACTTCGGATGAGAGAGATATTAATTTTAGAAGGTGACTATCCACTGAAATAAACAAGGTGTTTTGGAGAGGCAGGTGAACACGTGCTGCTGCTGGTTGAGCTCGTGCACGTCATTGGCTCCGAGTGGTGTGTGCAGGGGGAATGGGCTTCGGCTCTTGGCCATGGGCCCACATGTGAGTGAATATGAGAGAGAGGGGGTGTACTGGAGATAGGAGAGAGAGCAGCGACCGCGTTCAGGCGTTCGTGCTCGTCCGCCATTGCTGGTTACGGAAGCTCGGCTAGCTGGTGATTTCGGCCACCGTTCTCAAATCCAAGAGTATGGGGATGGAGAGGAGGATGAGGAAAAACTCGTAAATGTGCTACCTCGTGGATTACGGCTCGGGAAGGGAGATCAACGGAGCGAGCTCTATCGATGGCAACAGAGAGCTCAGGAGCTCATCAGGGGGAAGACGAGCAACGAAGCTGGTTGACTCGGTGAGGTGGAAGGAGGTTAGCGGCAGCACGGCGAGCTCAGCGTGGTGCTGCTAGTGCATGAGAGCAGCTCGGCGTCGCTTTTTATAGGCGGCTGAGGAGGAGCTACGCCACCAGCTCTCCTGCTCGCCAACAATGGCATCGCTGTGGCACCATGGCCGCACAGGGCAATTGGACGGTGCTACGAGCGGGCGGTGCGGCGTGTAGCGAGGTGATGGTGTCTAATTTGCATGTACGGCCGGTGCCTAATTTGCATGTACGGCCGGTGCCTAATTTGCATGTATGGTTGAAGGAAACGAGGTGATGTCTTGTGTGAGCAAGTTGAGATTCTTGCATGCTGAGTATGGTTCATGTGTGCTGTTATTTGCGCGTAGTAAATGGTAAATGTGGATGGTTGTCTACGTATGTGCTTGCCTTGCTCTATTTGCTTTTTCATATATGGTTGCTGCTCGTGCTGCTGCTATGCATGGAGAAGGGAGATGGAGGGAAAGGTGGGAGGTGGAACCCGCTGTCGTGGCGGCGTGCGAGCTGCCGCAGTCGGTGAGGGGTCCGAGCGCGGGTGCGCTGCGGCGGCGATGGTGGTGGGGTCAGCACACGCGCCGTTGTCGGGCATCGGACGAAATGAGCGGGTGATGCCAATGCCATGGTGCATGATAAATTGAGTAGAGGTAGCTGGGATGGATATAATATGGACAAGAGTAGGAAGGAGATAATAGAGCTCAGATGATTTATAGTTTTTAAAATGCATTTGAAAATAATTTTTAATGTGAGTGATTTTTGAATGTGAATTTTTTTGGGATGTTAAACAAGCATACCTGATGATGATATCTTACAACATTTTCAAGAATTGAAGTCTTGTTTGAAGAGGTTACCAAGTACAATTGGTTATAATGGTAAGCTACATTCTGATTATAAATGTATGTTCAACAATTAATATTTTTTATTGACCTTTTCATTCATACTTTGATCTATTTGTACGCAGAGCTTGACGAGGCGATGGAAGATGCGAATGCACCTCTCACTAGACAATAGGTAATTTTTTTTCATCTCATCATGTGTACCGTACAATATTCTTAGCTTCTTAGAGGCCCTAGTCATAAGTAAAAGCTGGCTCCGCCACTGGACACAAGGTTATCTTTTGTGTGCAGTTAACATCAAGGGAACTATATACTTGATGACTTAGGTTTTTGTTGGCTGGGTCAGATGCAATGGTAATAGGATACAAGCCAATTGTTATCTTTTGTGTACAATTAACATCAAGCAAACTATGAACTTGATGACTTAGGTTTATGTTGGTTGGGTCTGATGTAATGGTATTAGGCTACATGCCAAAAATTGTTGCAAGTGATGTACAACTATGCATCAACATGAATTTGGCATTTTCAACAGTTTCATGTTTCCATCTAACATGTATTTCCTCAGTCCAGAATAAGCAAATGTCTAGCAATGGTACATAGGGGAGAATAGAGGGGTGATGAAATGAGGATTGTGAGGATCCTGGGGACTTCTTTGAAAAAAATTTGCCATCGTGGCACGCCACCTCACATGGAATGGTCTGGCGAGGAAGATTTGGATCAGGATGAGACAACTTTGAAAGTTCAGGGAGTCAGACGTGCACTTTCATAGTCAGGGACCTGGATGAGACGGCGAGAATAGTTTAGGGACCGTCAATGTAATTCTCTCTTTTTTTCTCATGGGTCGCGTGTCTGTCCTGGCTTCATCGTGGGCCTTTTTTTACCTTCTGTTCCACCAGCCCACCATCAGCCACTGCATCATTCAAGTGACCCCATTTCTTCAAACTTTCTTGTTTCTTTCTTTTCTTCTTCTTTTCAATCCCATTTTTGTGTGTCGTTACCTTCCCTTGGAATTAAACTATATACATTTATTTTATTTAGGTTTTTATTTCCACATTTTTTTCTTAATATGCAGGATTGTTGCTTGTTATAGTTGTTGGTGTAATGCATGGGTAAAAAAGTTTTGAGTATACCACGAGGCCATGTAGGGAAAGCACATGGAAATTAAGTTAATTTATACACCTCAAAGAGCTCTTCTGTCAAGGAATTCATGGTTTTATTTTATGCATAAACAAGAGCATCTCCAAGAGATTATCAATTCAGCTCTCTAAAGAAAATTCATTATGTGGGCAAAAAGAAGAAGAAGAAGAAGCCTGGGACTTGAACAGTCTGTCCCATCTAAACTCTCTAAACTTCCATGTTTGGGTAGTCGTTGGATTGGTTTGGCCATTAAGAAGCCTGGGACTTGAAGTCTTGAACAGTCTCTCCCATCTAAACTCTCTAAATTTACATGTTTGGGTAGTGGTTGGATTGGTTTGGCCATTATTTCCATTTTTTGTAAACAAATTATTTCCATTTTTTTGTGTGTGAAAGAAACGGGTGTGTGTACACCGCCACAGTACCACTACCACATGTGAGGAAGCGGGCTTTGGAGGTAAAGCGTTTTCTTAAATGGGCCAGGCTGCGTGCCGCATGAAAACCGTGGGCCCAAATGCTACCTACCTCTCAAGCCATCTTAGTCGTCTTCCTTTAACCCGAGTAGTCTCGAAACCTCTCCTAGTGCTACAGTAGATAGAGACGAAAAGGGAGCGACTCCGCGTTTGTGTGTAAAGATGGCAACGGGCACAAAATACCCGCGTGCCCGCGGGCAAAAAACCCGATGGGCAAGGATTCGGGCATCACTCTCTGCCCACGGGCACGGATACGGGCATGAATCTAAACCCAGCGGATATTTACTGACGGGTAAAGAAAATTAGTATCCGCACCCGCATACCCGCCAAACCCGGTCCACAGGTATGACGTGTGAGGCCCTCAGGTAGTCAAGTGAGATGCTGGGCACGCAGAGGCGCATGTGCGCATGCAAAAATAGTTAGCCACTCGTCTGTTTGAATGCTAGGGACCCGCGTGTCAGTATAGGAGCCTGGGCGTGCGTGTGTGTGAGGCAGGTGCATGCAGTTGGTGTAGACAACGCCGTTCCTTTTCAGTGTTCGGCGATAGAGGGTATGGGCGTGAGTCTATGCCCGTAGCGGGTAGAGGGCACGGGCACGGGCACAGTTTTTGGCTCGCGGGTGCGGGCACGTGAAGCATGTATCCGCGGGCATTTTACCCGTTGCCATCTTTATTTGTGTGCTTCCGCCGGCGAGAGCGCGGATCCCCTCTGCCTCTGATGGCCCTGTGGCCTTCGGATGTGTGGGGACCTGTGCTTCTTGGCATGGCGTTGTAGATTAGCTAGGTTTAGGTGTTCTGGCGGCGCTTGTTTGGTGGAGGCGGCGGCGTCGCTATGTAATAAGGCACCCCCTAGCTTTCTTCCACCTCGTCGTCACTAGCTCTGGTGTCAGCGTAAGCTTAGGGGTGGGATTTGGTTCGATCTGGAGACCTAGTGGGAGCTTTAGATCTTCCCGCTTTGTACTTCCTCACCGAATCTGGCAGTTCTTTTGAAGCTCCAGATCTTGTCGGTGAGTTCTTTTGTCCCTCTCTTGTTTTTTCGGGGCCGGTATCGACGATACCCTCTCCGACGAGGCTGTAGGGAGGTATGACTACCACTACTCTGAGGAATCGGGTTGGTGGTTTACTTGCAACTGCTTGGGTGGTCTTTTTCTCCTTTCGGTTGCTTTGTCGTCCGATGATTTGGGGTTGCCTACAATGCTTGTGGTGACAAATCCCAAGTTTCTCGGCGACGAGGTGGCCGTTGGTCATGTTTTACTGCCAGGGCGTTCAATGCATCTACGGTATGTTGATGATTTCGACATGCTACTTATCGTGGCAATGGAAAACTTTGTTGTTTCTTCGTCGAGAAGGGATTTGGCTTCAAGTTGCATCCTCGGTGCGTCTCCGCTCCAACTTTTGGTGCGATGGGTGCTCGTCGAGGGGCTGCTCCATTCGTCGGCGACGAAGACGACCGGGAGACCTTGTATGGACCGAAGTGTAATTTTTCTTTTCTTCAAGGGTGCTTTTGTAAGGGTTGCAATGTAAACCATATGTTATGAATGTAAAATACAATCCCGGTTTTCTCAAAAAAAAGTTATCTTCCTTTGCGATCGATTACCTCATTGCACTACAGGCAAGCCGAAGCAAGATACTTGATTTTTTTTGTTGTTGTTTTGGTTTTTTGGCGGATGAAGTTCTAATGCTGCAAGCAACGAACGTGTCTTGACTTTGGCTATTTGGTATCGTCAATCAATGCCATCACAGTAGGTTTTGTGTTTGTGTGTGAGAGACATAGGAGGGAATGGAGTAGAGTTTGAGGGAGAAAAGGATAGATGCATGGAAACAAGAAACTAAACTTCCTTGCCTATCTTGTCTCCAAAACAAAGAAACAACAAGAAGAAACTTCCTTGCTACTTCACAGAGAACTACACTCAAGCGGTCAAGCCTATATATATAAGGTAGGTGCGTACGGTCCCCAAGACCCCAAATTGCATCTCTCCATTCGCCGCCGTCGTCACAGCTAACTTCTCCTTAATTTCTTGGCATTGGGAAAGAGAAAGATCAGAGAGATGAGCAAGAGCAACAGAGCCAGATTTGGGCCTGCGGCCAAGTGGGAAGGGGACCTGACGGAGGCGACGACGAAGAAGATGGACTGGAGCCCCGTGACGGGCTCGGGCCACTACGACACCAGCTACTATGTAAGCCCTGACGGTAAATCTTGGCTCTGGAGCTGGAAACGACAGACGTACGTACGTGGAGACTGGAGAGCATTTTTATATATACGATCTCAATAATTACTGTAATTTTTTAATTCAGTCTCTACAAAATGTCATAGTTTCTGTGAAGATACGTCGACGAAGCCTTCAGTTGTGCCTCGAGATCGGCCGGGCAAGCCTTCAGATGTGGCCATCTGTGCGCTCCACAATTTCGTCGGCGTTGGCGCCGTCACCGCTTGCAAGGTCGCCGCCGAGGACACGGTCGACTGCCTCGGTAGAGGTTCGTTTTTTTTTCCTTCAAAATGTTCTTATCATTATCGATATATATAAAGCAAGTTTAGTTTTGTCAACATCGACTGCCTCGGTAGAGGTTCGTTTTTTTTCCTTCAAAATGTTCTTATCATTATCGATATATATAAAGCAAGTTTAGTTTTGTCAACACGAATTTAGTCGTTACTGGAACTGGAATGTTACCATCGTTCAACTAACACCCCACTAGGGTCAGGACCTTTGCTCCTAGGGCCTCGTTGTCGCCAGCGTCCGATGTGTTCTCACGGGCGCGTCCGATGACCCCAATATCTGAGCAGTGAGTGAGCCAACGGCTCTATTTCGAGGGGGTCTCTATAAATAGGTGTTTGACCGGCTTGAACTATCTCTCTTAGCCATTTTTATTGTCATAGCAACCTTATGAGCCTAGCCAACACACTCCCACTCAATTGCATCATTGATTCATCATCTTTGTGAGATTGGGAGAGCATCCAAGTGCATTGCTTGAGTGATTGCATCTAGAGGTACTTGATGATTGTGTTTCGCTTGTTACTCTTGGAGTTGGCTGACTCCTAGACAGCTTGGTGCAGCTAGGATCGTCGAGCAGAGGTTGGTGATTGTCTGCGGCTCCGATCGTGGTGATTGTGAGGGGTTCTTGACCTTTTCCCGGCGGAGAGCCAAAAGGTACTCTAGTGGATTATTGCTCGTGGCTTGTGTGATCCTCATCTTGTGGTGGTTGTGTGGCACCCTAGTGAGGTAGGCGTGTGAGGCCTTCAAGTCCGTAAACCTCCAAGTGAGTGTATCGCCACAATGAGGACTAGCTTACCCGCAAGCAAGTGAACCTCGGTAAAAAAAAATCATTGTGTTAACATTTGATTCCAAGGTGATTGGTCTTTATTGGCATTCTCTATTATGATTGATGGGTTCATTTCACTACGAGGCGGTATATCACTCCTATCCCTTCTTTGCAGTTATCTTGTGTAGCTTTACTAGTAGTGGTAACTAGTTTGGTAGCTTAGCTCTTTAGTTGTTCTTAGTTCTAGCTATCTCCATTAGTGTAGAGTTGAGTGACATAGCCTTGAAAGTGCTTGGAGATCATAACTACTAGAATTATTTGGTAGATGGCTTGCTCTTTTTAGTAGGTTAGTGCAAAACTCGCATCGCCATCTTATTGTCTAACCAAGTTGCTTTAGTGTTGTTGTAGAAATTTTAGGCTATTCACTCTCCACTAGCCATTAAGATCTTTCAACCCCTGCTAACCAGTGTCAACACCGCCCCGGCCCCGGACCACTGCTGATGGCTGGGTGTGCTGCGGGGGTGTCGACGCCGGCAACGCGTGATGGAGGACGGCATCGAGGTAGGACCTAGGCTGAGCCTTGCAGGCGACATCCAGAAACGACGGGCGCACCACAACAGGAGAGGGCTCGTCGTCGGAACTGCCCGCGCCATGGTCAGCATCAGCCCAGCGACGAGCCTTGAAGCGCCTGACCGAGCAGCCCCAGGAAAGAAGGGGGCAGCGTGCCCGTGCTCCTTTCCAGGGGGTGAACTCTGAAGTCCTCTCAGTACATACTTGTGGAATAACTACTTCTTTGCAGATTGCTATTCTTCATGATGTAAGTATCTCAATGAAGCTTATAGATGTACCATTCAATACATGGAAATTTCAGTTATGCATAGAAAGCCCAAGGGATGGCCATGTTCCAACGAACATGGTTGCCCAGCCTGCCTCACCCATCACCTGCAGTCTGGTTCTTCATCAGCCATTCTTTGGTAGTGGTACACAACACATTCAACTTTCAAATAACATTCAAAATTTCAAATATTTTTTTTCCCACGGGCATGATCCTAGTCAAATCAAAAGTTTCCAAATTTTTGTAACTCTGTACGGCTATAGGTGTGCCTTGTTATATATCTTTGCAATTGGTTGATCATCTTCAAAACATGTAACAGCCGACACTTTCCCAAGCTGTTTCAGTACCCCAAGCAACACATGTTTCAGATCCATGCTCCCTAAGTATTAGTTACAAGCAGGGAATGGTGACAGGCACGGATCCACTCATTCCAGTTCCAGGGGTGGAATAAATCAGCTTGGGGATTGGATCCTCCCTAAGTATGTTTTGGGTGCACCATTTTCTAGCACTTGTGCCAATCTTTACATTTTAGAACGTGATCTTGCCCTGAGTGCACAGGGATTCAAAATTTCCTAAAAGCTTCTAGGTATGTTTAACAATTTTACATTAATACGGTCGATATATCTCATAATATACTGTATCACGATTTATTATAGGAGTGAAAACAAAAAATAGTTTTATTTTTTGGTGAATGGTAATTTTAATTGCGAAGAAAAACCTAATTCCTTGTTTCTTCGGTGAGGGCTACTGGGCTAGGGAAACTTTTATTGTCGTTCACTATTCAGGCCAGGTCCGGCCCAAAACCGGCCCAGCATCCCACAAAGAGCGCGCCGCCCACGCTCGCCGCGTGGCCGCCGGCGCCGTCTCCTCTCCCACCCGGAGTGCCTCGCCGTCGGCCGCGTGGCCAAAAAGCGCTGCCACTCCCTCTAAAAAAAAGCGCTGCCACTCTCTGGCCAAGCCCTTGTTTAGTTCCCAATTTGGCCACCCAAATTGCACTATGAAAAAGGAGATTCTCCGTCACATCAAAATGTCGGCAAATACATGAAGTACTAAATGTAGATGAAATCAAAAACTAATTGTACAGTTTTGTTGTACTTTGTGAGACAAACATTTTAAGTATAATTAATCATTTTTAAACAATTTTTTACACTAAAAAACAAAAAGCTGCTACGGTGTTCCGACAGAAACACTGTAGCAGCGAGAGCCGATTCGGGTGGCCGAATCCTGGATCTAAACACGGCCCAAAAAGCGTCCGAGTAGTAGGAGACGGCCGAGCCCCGAGCAGAGCAGAGCTCGCCATCCCTCTCAGCCTGCCTCTCCACTGTGCGGTGCGCCGGTGCCCGTCTCCTTTCTCCAGCGGCCCTCGCGCCCGTGCAGACGGCCGACGCCCGCGCGCCCCCACCGACTCTCGCCGCCCTCCAACCTGCGTGCAGCGGATCGATTCCCCTCCCTCGGTAAGACGCAAGAACCCTCGCTCACTCACTGCCACGGATTTGTGGGGCATTCTTGGGGTTTTATCCCGAAATTTCATCTCTTTCTCTCCCTCACCAGCTCATCGCGGATTTCTCCTTGCATTCTGCGGCGGCAAGAAACTTGGGCACGCTGCTGACCTGAGGCCGCCGGCACAGAACATGGCGGCGGCGGCGGTGTTGCACGAGGAAAACGCCGAGCTCCAGATCTACGCTGTGGACGAGTACTACATCAAGTCCTCCAGGGGGAAGCCCGTCTGCTTCTCCACGCTGCCGCTGCGGTTCGGGGACGCCGACGTTCCCCAAGGCCACAAGGCGCTCTACCTGTGGGGGTGCACCAACGGGAGGTGGTTGCAGAAGAAGGTGGTTGCCTGGAGGCTGGAGCTTGACGGCCAACAGCCACAGTTCTTGGTGCTTGAGCGAGCAGACGGCGGGGGCTGGCTGCGCCTCGCCAAGGCCAGTAGGATCTACGAGCGCACGGCGAGGACTGTGCTGATAACGGCGCAGGCGCTGCATTTCCTCAGGAGGAATCCTGATGGGCCGGAGACAGCCCTGTGGATCCACCTTGGCCAAGTTTTTGGGTACTTCAGCAATGCCACGCGTTTGTTTCTTCTTTTGGCAAGCAGGCAGGCAGCCTTACAGATTGGACTTGTTCTTCTGCAGCAATTTTCTGACTAGGCCCTCAGAGGATGACTTGTGGAACCAGACCTCACTGTCAATGATGAGGCAGTTCGTGGCAACGGGCTGGTTCGGCTGGTGGAAAAGCCGGTTGGTTTCGGTTGATTCAATAGTGTTCTGTGAGAGAGAATAAGCTGAAACAAGCTGAAACAAGCCGAAACATGACCTGCAGAACAGGGCCAACAGATCCTTTCTTAGCAAATTCAGAGGTATAATTTGTTCAGCTCTTGTCATCTTAAACTTAGGTGGTCGGCCAGGGGTGTACACCCACACCTCCCAGCAACTGTGCTAGGCCCTTCCTGCTTAATTACATTCAAGCTTTGTTTTATGTCTTCAGTTGGGTTCCTTAATTTGCAACAAACAACATAGAATTGTAATTCTCTGGCACTTCTGAGCTCTACTGTCTTTTAGCTCTCATTTCCAGCCTTAGATTTGCATTATTTGTTAACTTGGGTTTGTATTGCCATTAATTCGATGCTACAATCTTAGATGCTAATGACATGTAAATGGACTGACCTGCACATGATATGCCAACCACAGGGCCTTTCGTCCTTCTCCTGTCTCTATAATTAAAGAAAAAGTAATTGGAACAAACTCTTTGTTGTGCTTGATTGCTGCCTGGTGCAGTTGGTGAGTGCTAGCTCACCGAGTCACCAGGTCCTGGGTTCGAAGCCGTCTCTCTGCAGAATTTCTGCGGGGGTAAGACTTTGCTTCGGTTATTCCTTTCCCCTGACCCCACTCGTGTGGGAGCCTCTGGCACTGGGTCTGCCCTTTTTTCTGACCTGTTATGGTGATTATTCGACTGATTTTGCTATGATTATTATCTGATAGGCTTTGCGAGCATTTGTTGAAAGAATATCTACTCGGGTATGTGTATGGTTCTGCATAGTCGAGAATGTTTTGGAAGACAAATTAACCACACGCTAATTGTTTCTCTTAATATAATTTTGACTAGGTTGGTGGTGCAGACATTATTGGCATCGCTGACGAGTACTCCTTCCGTGCCAAGGACAACTATGAGCTCGTGTGCTTCTCCACCCTGCCGCTTCGGTTCAGGGCTGCCACCGCCAATGTTCCCAAAGGCAACAAGGCCCTGTACCTGTCGGGGTTCACCGCTGGGGGCATCAGGCTGTACAAGCAGGTGGTGGCCTGGAGGCTGGAGCTTGATGGCGAACAGCCCCGGTTCTTGGTGCTCGCGCCAGGATATCGCGGAGGCTGGCTGTGCCTCGTGAATGCCTGCAAGATGTACAAGCACACGGCCAAGAATGTGCTGATGACGGCGCAGATGCTGCATTTTCTTAGGAGGAATCCTGATGGGCCAGAGATAGCCTTGTGGATCCACCTTCATCAAGTTTTTGGGTACTTCGGTTCCCTGGTCGCTCTGTCGCGTTTGTTTCTTCTCTTGGTAGATGGTGAGCGAGTCTTACAGATTTCACTTGTTCTTCTGCAGCAAGTTTTGGTCTATGCCCTCGGAGGATGACTTCAGGAACCAGACCTCACTGTCACTGATGAGGCAGTTCGCATCAATGGATCCTGTCTTAGCAAACTCAAAGGTATAATCTGTTCCGCTCTTGTTATCGTAATTCTCAATCATGTTTGACTGTTTGTTAGTATATATAGCACAGTTGTGTCTTCAATGAGCGTGAAATAATCTACGAGTTATGAGGGGTTAACTACATAATAACCTTAGGTGGCATTGCACTTAAACTTAGGTGGTGGGGTCCTAACAACTGCGCTAGGCTCAGTTCCTGCTTAACTACATTCACAATTCGTTTTGTGTCTTGAGCTGCGCTATGTAAACATTGTCCTTAATTTGCAGCAAACAACATACTCTTCCTCTAAGGTTGTAATTCTCTGGCATTTCTGACTTCTGAGCTCTGCTACCTTTTAGCTACCATTTCCAGCCTTAGACTTGCAGGATTTCATAACTTGGGGTTGTATTGTCATTTATTTGATGTTTATGTATAATCTTAGCGATAATGACGTGTAAATGGAGTGATCGGCACATGATGTGCCGACTATGGGGCCAGCCTTTCATTCTTCTCCTATCTCTGTAATTAACTAGAGTGATTGGTACATCTTTTTTATTGTGCTTGATTGCTGTTATTTGTAAGCCAATCTAACCTGTTATGATGATTATTTAACTGATTTTGCTATGCTTATCATCTGATAGGCTTTGCGAGCACTTGTTGAAAGAATTTGTGCTGAGGTATGTGTATGGTTCTGCATAATCTTGAACGTTTTGGAAGAGAAATAAACCACACATTAATTGTTTCTCTTAATATAATTTTGACTAGGTTGGTGGTGGTGCAGAAAATGTTGACATTGTTGACATCGTTGACGACGGTGCGGTCGTAGATTAGATTTTTGTTGAGGATGCTCCATTCTAGGGTGAAGAAGGATAAAAAGGTCTGAGCTTTTCTTTATAACTACGAGTATGTGTTGAACTAATCGTATGCAATGATATTGCTATGTACCACCAATGAAGCTTATCATATGTATGCTTAAACTAATCCTGGCAAACATATGATTGGTAGTGTTTCCATCAGCTTTGCAGCGGCCCTCAACTCTATTGTTGTTTCTCCATAATCCTTCCCTTTCTAATTGAGCTTGTTCGTTGATTTTGGGGGGCCCGGAAACTGAAAGATTAAGTAGGGCCAAGAGGGGGGACGAATTGGTCAATTAACTTGTAGAAAATTTGTGTAGATTGTGGCGGATGCTTTGCAAGTTTGCGCTGTTTAGTTGCAGTATCACAATTTTCAATCTAGTTTTTCTTGGATCCATAGTCTTCCTAGGCCCCTACGATGCGATTATTTTGTAGAAATCTATGGATAAAACAGAATTTTCTTTAGATGTTGGAAGATCCATGTGTTGAATGCAACATAATGCCTAGAATTTCTCAAAAGACAGTTGCATTCTTTGCAAGTTCCTTGTCATACATGTCTGGTGCTGCCTGGAGCTGTTGCTGTGGCGGCTCATTATCTATAAAAAGAAACAGCTGTTGTTGTGGCTGCTGATTCTGGAGCCAAGAAACACGTATCTGTTCCATGCTGAATTGGCTCTCTGCTTTGATCACTTCGTCATAGAGCATTTGGTTCTGGTTCTGCATGGCCGTGGTCGTCTCCGCAAAGGTTCCATGGAGCAAGTCAGGCCACTTAAGTTCCTCTACTAGGTGAGCCCATGTATCTTTTTCTTGTCCGACGTCTGACAATGGGAAGACACTGTTCTCCAGAATCGAACTTGTGCTCTGTGATTCAAAACCCATACTATTGCTTCCTCTGCTCCCAGTATTGCTGCTACTGCTGCTAGGATTAGGATCACGACCATCCCAGTAGATGCATGAATCTACTGAGGTACTTCCGGTGCCAGTTCCTCCATGTCGAGGTACTCAAGATTCAGCCCCATTGATTGATGTAGAGAGGGCCGGGGTGAAACTGGTGGCATCACTGTAGAAGTTTTTGCTGCAGTAAGTCAGGGCTGGTTTAGTTTTCAGAAAATTTTGTAAAATTTTTCAGATTCCCCATCATATCGAATCTTTAGACACATGCATGAAGCATTAAATATAGATAAAAAATAAAATCAATTACACAGTTTAGACGAAATGGACGAGACGAATCTTTTAAGCCTAATTAGACCATGATTGGACACTAATTGTCAAATAACAACGAAACGTGCTACAGGATTATTTTGCAAAATTTTTTGCAGCTGAACAAGGCCTGGTGGAGGTGTTGTGTTGGTTGCCTTGCTTTCACATCCTTTATGAGAGTGGCGGTTTTGTTTTCCTGTTTTTAAGTGTTTCTAAATATATATATTGCAAGGCATTCGAACTTGATATATCATGCTCCCCTACATTCATGGGATTACCAAAGTTTAAATTCTTCCCCATAATGATATGCACTCACTCTTGATCTTGAATCTTCTCATTTGTCTTCACAAGATTTGTGGAAGCTTTACTTCATTTGAGTTTAAGAACTAGAAAGCTGCTTTGCATACACTCTATGGGTATGTTATATCGTGATTTATTTTATTTTCTTTTTCTTTTTTGTTTCCAGTTATTGATTTGTGTACGTACATCGCGTATATGTTAACTGGCACATTGTTTCTGTCGATGCTCCGTCCACCATTTTTCTCGTGGGTCGCGTGTCTGTCCTTGTTTCATCGTGGGCCACTTTTTTTTTATTTTGTTCCTCCAGAGTCCAGCCCACCATCAGCCATTGCGTCATTCAAATGACTCCATTTCTTCAAACTTTTCTTGTTTCTTTCTTTTCTTCTTCTTTTCAATCCCATTTTTGTGTGCCGTTACTTTCCCTTGAAATTAAATTATATACATATACTTTATTTAGATTTTTATTTCCACATTGTTTTTTCTTAATAAGCAGGATTGTTGCTTGTTACTAGTAGTTAGTGTAATGCATGGGTAAAAAAGTTTTGAGTATACCACGTGCCATGTAGGGCAAGCACATAGAAATCACGGGGTTGCTAGCGCCCAGTCGCACGGCTTCAGGGGGCGTCCGGACGCTCCCCTAACTCCGCTCGGGCCCCGCCCGTCCTGCCCCCCAAAAAACGAACCGCAGCGAGAGTGAAGGGAACCCGCTCGCCCTTCCTCCACTCGCCGCGCTCGGAAGACGCCCCGCTTCAAGCGCACGGGATCCCCCTGTCGAATCACCCCCACAGGCCACAGCCCCGCCCCCCAGCTCGCCACCATCCCCTTTGCCGCTGTAACAGTAAGATGCAGCAACAAAAACAACAACGCGAGGGCTGCTGCAACAACTACTAGAACCTACTACAACATCAGCTACTGCAACTTGCAAAATGAAAGTTGTAACAACACTGAAACACTGCTCCAACAAGATGAAACCAACTATTGCAACGTGCAAAAAACTGAAACGAAAACATACAACAAACACCTGTTGCACCAAGCATGAAAAACTAATGCAACAACATCCAAACACCTGCTGCAACAACGTGCAACAACTACTGCAACATGCAGTTGAACCAAAAAAACAACTGAAACAAAATCTCAAAAACACTGCAACAAACGACTGAAACCTACTGCAACAAGAAGCACTCATTGCAACAACTGCGAGATCTGAATCCGAGAAAGCTCGCCGGAACCCTAGCCTACTACAACATCCACAAAGCACTATTGCAACAAGGACGAGCTCTAACTCGCCGGAACCCTAGCCACCATCAAAAACTTAGATCTAGAGGGAGGAGGAGGAGGAGGACCAGGAGGAGGAGAGGATGAGATCTAGAGGGTGGAAGGATGGGGAGGGAAGATCCATATCCCTCCCCACCTACCTCGTCGGAGCCAAGCCCGCGCTGTCATCCTCGTCTCCAGATGCAGTAAGAGAGCTAGAGGAGAGAGCAAGGAGGGAGGGAGGCGTGCGGCTCGCCGAAAAGCCGTCGCCGTCGCCCCCACTTGGTCATAGCAAAGGGGAGGGGGAGGGAGGAAGGGAGGGCGGGGTGCCTCGCCGGCGGCGCGGTAGGAAGGGAGGAGCATGGGGGAGGGCACGACCAGGAGCAACAGCTTGCAAGCAAGCGCGGGCGAGAGTGGAGGAAGAACAAAGCGCGTGCGGGAAAGCAGCAACCACGGCGGAGAGTGCGAGGCGAGAGGGGAGGAAGGGGAAAGAGCACGGGCGGGTCAAGCGCATCGAGTCGCGCCTCTTGGGTGCATCCGGAGTCAGCCGGACACCCTAAGTATATCTCTATCCCGTAGAAATTAAGTCGATTTACACCGCAAGGAGATGACCTAGTCAGAATTAGAGAGACGAGTGAGGATATACACATCCCTAAATATACACATCCCTACCATAGGTATAATTCGCTCGCCAATGCAAGGGCGCACCGCGTGGCAAGTCTATATATATGCATCTTATTTTTGTCTTGATTACTTAATTAACCTATAGGCATGTTTTCTTTTTCGGTTTTCACTACGGGTTTTTAGACAAAGTATATATAGCTGAGCTCTTTTGTCAAGGAATTCATGGTTTTATTTTATCCATAAACAAGACCATCTCCAAGAGATTTTTAGTTCAGCTCTCGAAAAAAAAAGCCTAACTTCAACCGTTTCTCCCATCTGAACTCTCTAAACTTCCATGCTTGGTAGTCATGGGATTGGTTTGGTAATTATTTCCATTTTTCGTAAACAAATTATTTCCATTTTTCCCCCGAAGAAACGGGTGTGTGTACACCACAGTACCAATACCACACACGAGGAAGCGGGCTTTGGAGGTAAAGCGTTTTCTTAAACGGGCCAGGCTGCTTGCCGCATGAAAACCGTGGGCCCAAATGCTACCTACCTCTCAGGCATTTCTTACTGTCCCTAATTCCCTATGGATCTCTTTGTCGTCTTCCTTTGCGATCGATTACCTCATTGCACTGCAACTGCAAGTTATACTAAGGCAAGCAGAAGCAAAGGTACTTTGGAATTTTTTTTTTGTTGTTTTTTTGTTTTTTGGCGGATGAAGTTCTAATGCTTCAAGCAACGAACGTGTCTTAACTTTGGCTTTGCTTTGGTATTTGGTATCAGTATCACCAATCAACGCAATCAACACGGGAACTAGATCGAGTAGAGTTTACATGTTGAAGATCTGGTGGTGCTACCCGAAGACTTAAATGTGATGGGAACCATCACAGTAGGTTTTGTGTTTGTGTGTGAGAGACATAAGAGGGAATGGAGTAGAGTTGAGGGAGGAAAGGATGGATGGAAACAACAAGAAGAAGAAACTAAAGTTCCTTGCCACTCTACGTAGTAAACAACCCTATTCCAAGTTCCTTGCCTGTATATATAGGTAGAGAACTATATATATATATATATATATATATATATATATATATATATATATATATATATATATATATATATATATATATATATATATATATATATATATATATATATATATATATATATATAACTATTACCCTATAGCTGACTACAAAATAACTTATTCTGTAGCCACTTTGAGTTACGATATATATATATATATACACACACACACGTACGGTCCCCAAATTGCATCTCTTCATTCATCGCCGTCGTCATATGTCCTGTTCATCTGGCTTATAATCCGTCTTATTTAGCTTGTTTTCTCAGGCGGAACAGTATTTTTCTCTCAAAAAAATCAGCCAACAGTGTTTTTCAGTCGGCTTATAATTCCAGCCGAACGGCTCCATAGCTGCTTCTCTCTTGCATTGAGAGAGAGAGGGAGAAATGAGCAAGAGCGACAGAGCCAGATTTGGGCCTGCGGCCAAGTGGGAAGGGAACCTGACGGAGGCGACGACGAACCGCCCTGTTCGCTTGAGCTTAAATTACGAACCAGCCATGTATTCAGTAGTATTTTTCTCTCACAAAAATCAGTAAACAATATTTTCAACCATGGCTTATCAGCCCAGCGAACCGGGTGGACTGGAGCCCCATGTCGGGCTCGGGCCACTACAACACCAGCTACTACCTAAGCCCTGACGGTAAATATCTTGGCTCTGGAGCTGGAGACGACAGACGTACGTACGTGGAGACTGGAGATCGAGCATTTTTATACGATCTCAATAATTACTGTAATTTTTTTAATTCAGTCTCTACAAAATGTCATCATAGTTTCTATGAGGATACGTCGACGAAGCCTTCAGTTGTGCCTCGAGATCGGCCGGCCAAGCCTTTATTAGATGTGGCCATCCGCCATGCGCTCGGCAGTTTCGTCGGCGTTGGCGCCGTTGCTGCTTGCAAGGTCGCCGCCGGGGACACGGTCGACCGCCTCGGTAGAGGTTCGTTTTTTTCCTTCAAAAATTGTTCTTATCATTATCGATATATATAAAGCAAGTTTAGTTTTATTTGTCAACACGAATTTAGTCATTACTGGAATGTTACCATCGTTCAATTAACGCCCCCCTAGGGTCAGGAGCCGCTGCCGCCCTTTGCTCCTAGGGCCTCGCCGTCGCCACGCCTACACCTAGGGCCTTTCTCTTTCTTCCTCTGCGTTTGCCAGAGCTAGGAAGGAGAGGGGACCCATCTATCTTTTTCACAGTCTTTAGATCCAGTTTGTTTTAGATTTTAGAGTTTAGTCTAAATAAATTTCTAGCGAAATTAGATGATTTTTTGTTGAAATCGTGTGTCTTGCAATGACATTGGTGATTGTCACGAGGAGATCGTTGTTGCGATGACTTTGGTGATTGCCACGAGAAGATTGTCGTGGCAGACATGGATTTCATCGACAGGCGACCAATTTGAGGCCTTTATCTGCAAGGAAAAGGGGTGCTTTTGGAAGCCCCCTAACAAGAACAACGACGACTCTCGATCTCATCGTCCATGGTCGCAGAGAGGAAATCAAGGTCTTGGCGTGATGAATCTGCAGTCTATGTCGTACCAGACGATGCGGCTACCCATATTCTTTCAGCAATTTAGATGTGTTTTGGACGGCTTCCGGAGCGTTGGATCTTGTGGCATGTCCAATATTTTGGGGTTGGTCATTGGCTCCGACGTTCGAGGAAAGCCATTGGGAAAGAAAACGATAGAAGAATCTAGATAAAATATTTTTTATTTCAGATTTTTCATGTGTAATTTGGGGATGTATTATGCCAAGATTTAATATAAATCCCCCTTCCCTTCTAAAAAATATTTAGTTTTGCCGTCCTCATGTTCCAGTATGTTGGATCATCGCTGGAGCTAGTTTCTTTTTTTGAGAAATCTGGAGGGACCGAAGTCCCTACAACAACTTTATTAAGAACCACAAAAGAAGTTTACAGAGAAACACAAGGAAGAAAACAGCACAAACAGCTAAACAAACAGAGCAAGCAGAACAAGAAGCTAAAGAAGCTTCAGGAAACATAAAAAGAGACAAAAAAAAAAAAGATTAGCTTCAGCCTACTGCTCCATCCAGACTTTGTATCCATGAATTAAACTGAACCGCTTGACTTGGTTTAACTCTATGCTGCAACAGCAAAAGTTCTTTCCAGAGAAATCTTCGACAGTCTGCTAGTTGGAACTAAAATAAAAGTCAACCCAAATTAGTTAGAGTTGGCTAAAGAGTAACAACTAGTAGAACACTTATGAGCACTTCTGTTTAAAAGCGCTAGAGCTAATCTTTTGCAAGCTAACAATTAGCCCTTCGTGTCTAAACATTGCCCTTACGTTGTTTCCTCTCTCGATGCAACGTTATCATAGTTTGCTGCGCTATGCTCAATGCTCATCATCCATATTTTGATCCGGTTCTTGTTTGATTAATTTCACAAACTCCCCTTTTTTTGCAGGGGGTGTTTCCAGGCATAAACTTGGGCGTTCAGTATGTATTGTTTTGAACTTTGGTTATTAATTATAATTATTCATGTCTTGAGTTTCCATTGGCATCAAGAGTGTCATTTGCTCAATAGAGCTCATCAATCCTTGGACTCCTTGGTCCTTAGGTTGGCATAGGATGTTCCATTTTGCAAGACAACTTTTTCTTGTGTTTATTACCCTGCCAAAAGAATGTAGACAAGAAATAATCTAGTAGTGACACCTTTTGGTTGGTAGAGTATGTAGCTGCATCAAGATTTGGTAATTGTTTGTCAAAAGCTATGTCATCTTTGGTGAAGTCATAACACCAACATAAAACTTGTATGTGAAAATTCAGTTGGTAGGGGATCTATCGTTAAATTCTTCCATTTTCATCACATGCCATAATAAAATGGCATGCTTTAATTAATCTTTGCTTGAACATGTGTCGTATGCAGCTGAAGAAGATTTGCAAGGAGGGTGCATACTGGGGTAATTTTTTTTTCAAACTTAGTTAACTGTTTGCATATGCATGAAATCTGCTTTGTCTATGCACTCTCACTAGTCACTAGTTGATCAGATGTTTGTTTGTTTCACAAATGAAATCAAATATAACGCAGGGGCTGCTGTCGGAGCTTTTGAGACCTTTGAGCTTGGAGCGGAACTATTGCGTGGTCACTCTGACCGGGTAATTACACCAATATGCATACAAATATACCCTAGTGTGTTTCATTGATATTGTTGTTTTTAGTATTAGTTAATGAACTTGGCTCGATTGATCATCGTCATGCAGAAAAATGCGATGATTGGAGGTGCCTTAGCTGGTGCAACTATCTCTGCCACCGCCAGGTACAGAAGCCACGGAGGCAATGTTGACACGCGGCAGGTGATCAAGGCTGCCATCGCCGGTGGTGCCATCGGAACAGCCTTTGAGTTCATCAGCCACCGCAGGCATATCGGTCGTTTTGGTCAGCCCCATCAGTTGAGAACTGATGATGCAACTAACCAAACATTGGAACTGACAGATGAACAAAAATCCTCCTCTCGCTTGCACGTCGTAATAAAAGAAGAAATGTAATAAGGTGAAGTAATTAGATAAAGCTCAAAAAGTTTCGTAATGGGTGCTTTATTTCGTGCCCAAGTTTCCCACTTTTCCATGCATGTTTCCACATGCAACCAGTGGCTCGACCTTATAGACTGCATGAATATGAACAATGGCTCGGCCCTATAGACTGTATGACTGAAAAGTCATGGATAAAAGTATTGTTCGCTGATTTATTGTTAGATAAAAACACTGCTGAATGACTGACAGATTGGGTTGATAAGCTCAACAGACACATGTGCCCTCGGTTCATTTTACCAACATGATCAATGAAGATTGGTTGATAAAGGAAAAACAATGATATAGTACCTACTAAATTTATAGTACTATTTATTGCAAAACTATACTTTTGTCTCTAAAATCTCTTATATATTTGGGAATAAGTTTTGAATGCTTGTATGCACTATATAACATGACGGAGGGAGTAATTAACAACCTCTTACATCATAGTACAATGATATCATACATTTATAGTTCACAACCTTTAAGACAACCCAGTACTTCAAATCAAATGCTCCACAATTGAAGGAAACAACCCTGTCATATATATATTGCTTGCTCGGTTTGTACCGTGCCAAGTGCATAAAGAAAAGATCCACAACCTTTGTCAAATATGCTGAAATACGTGTATCTCCAAGTCTTCTTAAACAAAAAACACAAAATATTATCCGAAGGCCTACCAAGAATCCCACAGTTAAACCAAGATGAAAATCCATTTGAATGTTGTCATCCTCATTTCCATTTGAATGGTTCTTCCTATACCGGCTGATCTCCAGGGACATACATTTGGAAGTGGATACCCACAAAGACCAGAGGATTGCCAATGTACATTGAAGTAGGATCATGTGCTTCAAGAGTGTCTAGTTGATTTAGAGAGGGTATTCTACCTGATAGGTTATTGCAGAATAAATTTAGATGACTCAGCAAAGTCAAATTGGACAATATCAAGCCAAATTAGATCAATGGCTAGAAGGCTTTGTGTAATTCTTATGATTTTTTTTGTACTTTCTTTGTACCATGAGTCTCTTACTCAGTCATTGTACCTTTACTTTTAAGTGCATTTTAATAAAAGTTCAGTAGCGGACAACCCCTCCTGTTTTATCAAAAAAAGGTCAAATTGGACAAATAATACTGAGTAATGGGAGTACCATAGCAAAGCCCTTTTTCTAACCTTTTGCTAGAACACACTACTCCCTTTTTATGTGCAAAAAAAAAAAAAACACGCTACTCCCAGTCTACCGGGACTTCCATGTCATATTCCTATGGACAACAAATAAATAAATAATGTTTCAGACACTAACGTGGTATCAAGAAAATGCTTTTACTAAAGCATAGCAATGTTATATTTTTTTTAAAAAAGTACCAGTATATTGGTTCAAAATGCTAAACTCAACATATGAAAAAAATAGCAACTACCACGGTTTATGGTGAAACAGCCTATCCACTTGCTTGGATTTAAGGTTAAACTTGGCAAGTGTTCTCGTATTTTTTTTAGTTTGTATAAAAGCAGTGTTTTAAATCTCCGGCTAAGACATTTTAGCGGATGACCTCAAAAACAGCTATAGCGGAGCTAAATGGGGATATAGCGGGCTATAGCGGCTAAGTTGTACATAGACACAAATAACTTAATCTTTCTTAAACAGCTATAGCGGGCTATAGCGGTAGCTATAGCCGGAGATTTAAAACCTTGTATAAAAGCAACATTATTCAAGGCTATACATCAATAGATTAGCTTTTTTAGTTAATGATGAAAAGTATAATTTGGGAGGCCTGCTTGGTTGACATCCGAAATTTATATTTAACAAACCAAAAGTTAGGCTAAAACTTTGCCATAGATTTGGCAAGCCAAATGTGAGATTGTGGCAAGTTTTAGTAGGTCTCGTCCACCAACTAGGAGGTGTGGTCCAGGTTCGAGCTGCGGGTCCGAGTTTCTAGAGGCGGAAAGTGCACTTGTCGACTCGAGTGTTAGTTCCATATGTAATTATGATCAAATCGTTCCATATATATGCAATTTTGATCAAGTGTTGACTTAACTCAAATAGTTAGCTTTGTGGTGTATCTATTGTGAAATTGAGAGAGACAAAGACCCGAGCCGAGCCGTAGCGTGACATGCCTAGACTCGGGCTCAGGATGCGCCATGATGCGGTACAGGTTTGTCATCCAAGTTTTGGAATGTAATGAAACCACCGTTCTTGCTCTATGCTATGCATAATATAATTTTTTTCGCGACCAGGGAATGTAGCCCATTTTTCATTAAGAAGAGTGAATTACAAGTCAGCTATGAGAGAACCCTCATAGCATAGATTATAAACCATTAAGATAGTAGTGAGTAATCTGGAATAAACATATAATAACATAAAAGATACAAAGAAGAGGAGCGACCGCCCTCAACACCTCAAACCTACAACTGTGCCTGCACTGAACAAAACACAATGGTTTTCTTTGCAAAAGACCAAGCCGTGGTGGCAATCCACCCAGAGAACGAGCAACCAATATCAACGGCAGCAAAGCATCCGCCAACGAACCGAGCGACCACGGCGGCAAAGCATCCGCCAGGGATCCACGGACGGCGAAGCATCCGTCCGGGAAGAAGAAGACACCTCCTGCGGCAAAGCATCCGCAGCAGCAGCGGCCATCACACTCTAAGCGACAAAGCATCTGCCATAGAGGAGGCCATCAACAGGACGGCAAAGCATCTGTCAACGAAGAAAGTGACAGCGGCAAAGCATCCGCTACAAGCGACACCAGCGAGGTCAAGTGAAGTAGAACAACCAAAGCGGTGGACATAGGCACAAACAGGCACAGGAGGGAGCTTGACCAGGAGTTGGCAACACAGCAGGAACCATGGACTTCGGCGAGAACGACGAGAGGGGATGCAGTAGTGCTTCGACGCTATCTTCAAGAAGGACTATTGACATCCGTAGGTGCCAACAGCGTTGAGAGCACGAGGGTGGGTCTTTCAACCCTGGCCTACTCCGACGAACAACATTGATGACGCCTTCAAGAAGGCATATGACCCGGCTGCGCCACCGTCATCGGCCTGGAGAATCAGGCAGAGTTTTCACCCAGATGTTCAAAAGAAAAGTAGGCCACCCCGCTGCATCTGCGACAACCTCACCACGGCCGTCGGCACCCTGGCGGCTAGGTCCCGGCAGTCATGGCACCAGGCAGCAGCTGAAAGGCTGACTGCGACCGCCACACGAGGTTGCGCGTCGAGCACTAGCTGGGGGACGGCCAGAGGAGGCAGCGTCCAGACCTCGAGGCAGGTCCCGGTCACCCGCAGCTATCTCTTCCGCCACGCATGGAGTTAGGGGGGCGCGCGTGGGCGGCCCAGATGGTCCTCCTCCACGCATCGAGCCAGGGAGGGCGCGAGGCCGGCCCAGACTGCGCGCTGGCCGAATCCGGCCGCAGCAGGTGTCCAAGCGACCCCAAGAACCACCACCGCCGGCCGTCTCGTCCCTCCGCATGGGTCACGTCCGGAGGCAGTTCCCGCCGTCGTACCACTTGCTGTTCTCATAGCGCGGTGGCGCCACGGTCCGGACGACCACCTTGCCGCGGAACCCCGGGGCCCTCCCACAGCGCGCGGAGCGTGATCCGGAACGACACGCGCACGGCGCGGTGCGGCGGCACGTACGTGCCGTTGGGGTCGCCGCAGTCGCTGCAGCTCAGGACGTGGCCGCGCACGTGGAGCACCACGGGGCGGGTGAACCACTTGGCGCCGTTGAGGACGACGTAGTCGTAGCGCGCGACGGCGCACGCCCACTCTGGGTCGGCCTCGTCTGCCGCCGATCCGTCATGGAGGAGGCCGGATTCGGCCAAGAGGGGCCCGGATCTGGGCCGCCAGCTGCCGGATCCGCTGAAGAGGCGTCAGAAAAGCTCAAGGTGGTGGAGGGGATGGAGAGAGAGAGAGGTGGGGGAGAGGAGGGTGGAGAGAACGCGGCAGGCACCGGTTTTTGGGCCACCGCGGGCCGCCGCCACCGCACGCCGGTGGGCGGCGACGGCGGCCGGAGGGAAGCGCCGGGAGGGGGGGCGAGGGCGCCATGGCGGTCGCCCCCGAGTCCGCCCCAGAGGAGCATTCGGGGGAGGGGGGAGAAGATAACTTCCAATACCTTTGAATCTCTTCAGTAAGATAGCTGCTTTTGCATAATATAATGGACCGGCTCGCTACTGTCATAAGTTTTTAGATTGTACTCCGTACCCATTAGGAGAGTTCACGAATTATCTACAGTCAAACAATATTCGATCATGCCGTGTCCCGAGTGCCCACCATTGTCCCGGAGATGCTCTTAGACTTTTTTTTACAAAGTGAAAAAATAAATAGAAAAAGTCTACTTAACTTCCTGAACTATCAGCTAGTGTCTAACGTACACTCTCAACTATGAAACCGTCTGTTTTACACCATGAACTTTTCAAAACCGTTCAAATTACACCCTGCAGCGGTTTTGGATAACGGTTTTCTACAGTAGCCATGGTTTTGCTACAGTAGCCATAATTTAGTTATAGATTTATTTATATTTAACAAGCATAAACCTATATAAATATATAACTAGGTTATATATGATCCAATGAGTATGAAATTTTTACTATAGTTCAAGCATATAATAATAATGTCATCATAAAATTTTTATCACAATTGGACCATAGAAGTTGTAGCTATGAATTATTCTAATTAATTACAGACAAAATTTGATTTTCTAACTAATTTAAAGCTACAGAAAAAATTTGTACTAAAGCATACTATATTATATGTTCATTGTGTAGATCTACTCATGTGGAGTCGAACAAAATTATATTTTCTATTTTGTGATTTTTCTATGATTTACTATGATTTTTCAAAGATTCAGCGAAAAAAATAGAAAAAGAAAAGTCAAAACCATCGTTACTGTAGCAAAACCGTCGGCCAAAACCGCTTCTGGGTGTACTTTGAACGGTTTTGAAAAGTTCAGGATGTAAAATAAATAGTTTTATAGTTGGAGGTGTAGGTTAGACACTAGCGGATAGTTCAATGGGTTAAGTAGACTTTTTCTAAAAATAAATACATAAAATATAGAAAACTCGTGGAGATGCTTTTAGAAATTTACTTTTGAAAAAGAACAAATATATAAAATATGTAGTTTTTTGAGCAACAAGAAAATTATATAATTTTATTTTGAGCAGAACGAAAATTATATAAATGAAAATTTGGCAGAAGTATTTCCCAGACTGGCCCCTTTCCAGAACGGGCCGGTCCTCCCTTCAAAAAAAAAAAGAACGGGCCGGCCCAAAGAGCCCCATGGGCCGCCGCATTCTGCTCTAGTAGGCTCTGTGTGTGTCTTGTCTGCTTTACCCTTGTCTCCCTTCCACTCCTCCAAGAAAGAAATCATGGACGCCGCTGCCGCCGTCGACGACGAGCAGGACCAGGCGCGCTTGGACGCCATCGCCGACGGCCTACAGACCCGAGACGCGTACGCCCTCCATCCCTCCTCCTCCCTTGCTCGATCTCTACTTGCCTTTCCTGCGAGGAGGTGGCAGAGGGCGGCTGCTCCATCTGCTCCCCTTCGTTGCTCGTGAGTTGTGGCTGACGAGTGACGACTCCTCCCTCCCTCTGCTCACCCTCGTTGCAGGATGCGGCTGTACAAATGGCTCTCGCACCGCTGCTTCTCCGACTGCGTCGTCTCCTTCTACCGCCGGGCGCTCGGCAAGCGCGAGGAGGAGTGCGTCCGCTCCTGCGTCCGCAAGTACCTCCTCCTCTCCGCCGCCACCGCCGCGCGCTTCCCCCACCTCGCCGACTCCTCCTCGTCGTCGGCAGCATTCGACGATTGATCGGTTCATCCACCCGTGCTCTTCCCGACAGTTACTTCTTTGCTTCACTTCTTCTGTCAGTGTAGCTTAGTTTTAATTCACCCATGGAAAGGAAACACGACGCCGGAAGACTCACTAGGGTAGCAGTTATTAGGAATGAACTGCGAGGCCAGGAGTGATTTGTAGTTTTGTACTCCCACAGCGGATTTGGAATTTTGATGAATAGATGGATGGATGCATGAATTCTTCATGCCCTGCTGTTTCCTCTCTGAATAAGTATTACCTTGATATGAATATGCGAAAAGGTTCTTACTGTATCTCATTTCTCATGTGATGGTTTATGTTCAGCTTTGGTTGTCATCCTGTACAACATCACTGCAATCCAGCTTTGTTTGCTCAATGTGTTTGGTCAGAGTAATGTAGCAAACGCAACTGGGCCCCATAGTACCACTACTACCACATAGATGATGCTACAGAAAAATGAATGACAATGAGCCCCCATTATATATAGTATAATCCTTGGTTGCAGACTTTTATTGGCAACAATGATTTGGGGCTCAATGCCTGTAAGATAAGTAGGAGTGTTAATGGACATTTTCAGTGTCATTCTGATTCCTGCAGTAGTCATATTACCAAATTTTGTGCCATGTGAAGTCCATGTCCAACCAGGCTAGTACTGTCAGGTTATGCACAGAAATTCACAAAGAACAGCCTTTTGATACTCATCATTAGTTTACAATAGTTTGTTAAGAGATTAGATCTTACTAGTTAAGACAGACATCAATGGGATAATAAAATTGAATGTAAGCACAAAGAATATTCTTAATGCTCATATTCTTTGCAGTATGTATGTGGGTGAAAATAGGCTTTTTAATGACAGCAGTGTTCTCAGAAGCAATGTTGCAATAGTTCAGCCATCAGACTACTTCAGACAATTATGCGAGCTGTTTTGGCAGTGCTTGCTCAAGAGATTCATTGTTCAAATTGCAGCAGTACCTTAACTCATTGGATGCCTCACCAAGAGGTGCAGCTGCAATTTCCACATCCTTTGCTACATTCCACTCCTGGACCCTCAGGCCAGGGACCCAAAGGTTGGGGACTTGGGGTTCTTCATATGCTTTACTGATGATGAGTAAATGTACAACAAAAACCTTCTCTTGTTTCTTTTGGATGCAGAACATCCATGTATTATGTTTTCCTTTGCTAGATGAAATTTGTTATTTCATCTGAACATAGCATGCTGCCTTGATATACACGTGAATTTTCCACCCAAAATGATTGCTGAAATGTGTTGGTCAACAAACGTCAATGCAACCAAGCTTGGTTTTTTCTCTCACAAGGCCGGGCATAAGATCCTTCGGTTATTTCCTGACTCCTGTATCTCTAATCTCTAATCATCTATTCCTGAATGTCCTTTCTTCCCTAAAAGGTGCTTCAGAAGATGAGACATGGATTTGTTTTATTCGAAAAATGTAATTGATCAGAGTAATGTGGCCAACACCACAACTGAATGAAGTTGGGACCTGGGAGAGGCAGATGTAAAGGTTAGATTTTGAAGAACTGCACTTCAGAGTTTTCAAATCACATGACACGAACATGATTTTTATATGTGCTTTGCTCTCTGAAGATTATTAGTAGCAGTGCTCATAAAAGCTACAATTCCATCTCCTTTTTCAGTCAGTTATGTTAAACTTTCAAACTGTTCATGTTTAAAAACTCTGTTCTTCATTGCATCATCAATTGTATAAGAGCTCTTTTCATTGTATACATGTCAAGGGTTTTTCTTTCTTTTTGAATGTGTTTTTTGTTTTCTTGGTGTGTGAGCCTGTGAGGTGTGCATGTCGTTGTTGACGTCATTGCTGCACTACCACCTATTGACGCCTCTTCAAATTAAGCCTCCAAAAGGCTGATATTTTTTTAGAACTCTGGACTCTGGTGAATGCAATGCAATTGACTGGTTTGCTTCTGAGGCTCTTCGTGTATTCATGCAAGAAGCCAAAGGAACGATCTATAACAGCAGAAACGTCTTCCAACATTATCGTTCCTTAAGACCTGCTTGTTAGTATTCTTTTTTCCAATTGTACGCTAGTTACATGTCACAAATAATTTGCTGATCATGAGTTACCACTGAACTGTCCATTGTACAAAAAAAAAAAAAGTGTCATTCGACCGTGAAGGTTGTGGGTGCCCCTTCGTTCACTTTCAACTTTCACAAGCAAACGGTAGGTTCTTTTTTTTTTTTTTGAGACAAGCAAACGGTAGTTACTATTGCACTCAAATAACCAAGCATTCATCTGGCAGTCAGTGTGCCATTAACAACTTGACTCACAGATCGGAACCAATGATTCATGCAGTGGGGTTTGTTACTACTTCAAAGAAACATCCAGTTCAAGTCAACTACAAGAGGTAAAACCAAGTCCTAGCATCTTGCCTTAAGTAAAAATCCTCCACCATCAACATTCATAGCGAGCATCTTACACAGTTACACTCCCATGTTTTGAGCATTTGGCATACATACTACTAAATAGCAACGTACTAGCAAATAGATTCTCGACGTGTACAAGATACTCAATTCGGGTTCCTGAGAACAATGATGACTGAATCCCCGCGGAGGAACATCTTGCTTATGAACCTGTCTTTGTTCACTGGAAGAGCCTTCTTCTTGCCTTTACCGGTCTTTGGTACCTGTGACACAAGTAGAAAGTGTTCACAATGATTAATGAACACAGCAGTTCAAGCCAGGGAAACTTTACAAAAGGTAAGCGACCGTTTAACATACCTCAGTCCACATCTCCCTAACATTCTCGAGAACCATGTTGCAATGCCGATCAAAGGCTCTCACGCGACCAAGCAGCTTCTTGTTGTTCCGGCAGTTGATAAGAACCTAAGACATAAGAGACAATGCATTATCAGAACAAGGAGCAGTTGAAAAGCACTATCTGCAGTCAGCAGTATGCAACCTGACACCAGACACATAATTTGTGATACATGAGAGAAACACAGATATATCAGTTAAGTAACAATGACATAGCGATCACACTACAGGAAACGATGGCTTAGGGTTATACATGGACATTTTTAGATCAAATCGGTGGAAAAATATGGACCAAGGAAACATGATTGTCTGGCAGTTGGCAACAACTAAGCAAGCAATTCAGTTAGTACAAAAATAGTAAATCTTACTTTTGCAATTTATGAAAGAAACAAGGATGCATGACAAATTTTTTATTTTGGCTGAATGGAGCTAACATCAAACAAATCAGCTTATATAAATCAATAGTGCCACTCAGAAAACAGTTCCCGGCAAACTAATCCAACTTTGATGATAGAAGTGACTAAAAAAGATAAAAATGATCCGTAGCAATGATGCAGAAAAATAGATAGTATATCTACAGAAGCCTATGACAGATAGGTACTAGCATTATAGTCAAAACTGCCAAATTAAGATGCAATACAATACTGACTATCAAGACCACCGCATTATTTCCATGCACGGAAGGTAAGAAACATGTGTGCATCACAGTTAAGGGGACAAGAATACAACACCAACTACACACTAGTGCATCACATCCACGGACTAAAATAGTGTTAGAAATCACAGCTGAGGGACATGTTTAGTAAACAACTGGGAACCACAGCTAATAAACATGTCTTAGCTAAGAAGATTACTGGCCATATGATTTGGTGAAGCAGGAGCTTCAGGCTGCTGCACAGAACTATACTTGTCTCAGCCAATAAACAAGAAGGTTCAAATACATACAACACAAACGATCATACTTGGATGGAGGATACACAAAACTATGGCCAAATTCAACCTAACAATGGATCCAAATTCCAGGACTACCAAGAGCAGGAGGCAGCCAACTAAGGTTAACCATATTGACACAGCTGGACAGCAGGCACATTGCAAAACTAAAATTCACATCAATGTACCAGATTATACAAGAAAAACACCAGCACAAACATATTTTTCATACTTGACCAGTAAAGTCAATGTAGACAGACTGCAAAGAAGACACTGTATTTTCCAGAGGAAATCTACCAACCTGTGTATTATTCTTGACGCTCATCATGAGCACTGAGAGAGGACCGGTGCTGAACTCCTCTTCCTCCTTCTTTACCTGTTTCGACAAAGGAAAAGGAAAACAACAAATCACAATTAATTCACGGCACCAGAAAGATGAGAGCAACATCCGGGGGAGGGGGGATGCAGTGATTTTCAGCTTACATTGGTTTCTTCCGCCATGGGAGCCAAGTGGAGCCGTCAATCTGCACATGGATTAAACACGAAGTCACTAACTATTCGCTCGATCGAAACACAATTCTCAGATCCCATATATAGGGTAACAAAAAAAACTTCTACGAGTATGCTTGTTCCTATCGTTAGCGGGCTAAAAATTCTAAGTGCCCCGCATGGATCTACACTCCGAAACCCGGAAATTACCTGGGCGGGCAGAGGCGAGTCGGAGCGGCGAGACGGCGGCGGCGCGTCGGGAAGGAAGAACCCTAGGCTGGGCGGACAAGAGGAGAGGGTTTTTCTGGAGGAAGACGAACTGGCAGCGATTTTATCACAATGGCGCTGGGTTGGGCCGGCCCAGGAACATATTGTTTCGGCCTTGTGCAGTTTCAAGCCATTATTTGCGGATGGGCTGTGATGGATTGGGCTGGGCTTATAAACATATTCCTTGTTTCGCCTTGTGCAGCTTCTTTTTTAAAAAAACAAAAGTTTGTGCAGCTTCATGGTATTTGTTTCGCCTCTCAAAACAATGTTTGTATCGCCAAAAATCAATCATATATGTCGGGGGTAAAAAACATAAAGTCAGAAGAAAATTAACTTTGAGTACACAGAAGAGAAGATGAACCTGGAGCGAAAATGAACTGCTGACAATCTAAAGATGAGTTGCATTAATTTACAACTACCATACAGTGAGTTAATTAAGCTGGACAAACCACAAATTCAACAGAACTGACACAGCAACGAGGATTTAACACACCATATATAAGACGAAAAACATTTAGAAGTACCGAGATACATGGTTCCAACTTCACACAAACACAAAAGGAACATTCTGTATCTACACTACATAGATAGACGCATCGATGCCATTCAGGACAGGCATCTAAAGCAAAACCAATATCACGCCTCATCCGATGGATACTGACTTTCAGTAGTTGGTAGCCCCAAGATAGGGTTGCTGCTGACCATAACCGCCTGACGAAGCGCCGCCGCTCCGATACTGCTGCTGCTGCTGCTGGGGGGCAGGGGCCAGCAGTGGGCAAGAGCTAGCAAAGTGCCCGATCTGATTGCATTTGAAACACGGTCTGGGGCCAGCGTTGCGAGGCTGCGAAGACCCGTAGGAGCTTGCCATGCTCGCAGCAGGCTGCTGCCTGTACATGCCTGCAGGGCAGTTCTGCGCGTTGTGCCCACTTGACCCGCAAGACATGCAGGTCAGCACATTCCCTGTCGCCGACACTGGAGTGGGCGCCCTGATATACGTGTTTGCTTGCTGCGTGAACTGGTTCGCGGACTCCCCATACATTGGACCACTCATATTGGTGTAGGCACTGTTGGAGGTTGGCACGCTTCGTCCAGCGCCAGTGTTGCTGAGACCAGCATTATAGGCCATGGTGCCTTGCGCCTCAGAAGGCGAGCCAGTATCATCCTGCAATAGGCCATTGATTACCCCCAGAAGGTAAGAACTCTCTTTTGCTGGATCCAGCTTCTCCGCTCTCATAATGTTGCACTTGACACGCTGCTCATCGTTAAAGGTATCCTCAAAGACTTTCAGCTTGAATAGAAACTGCTGCCAGCGAACCCCCTGTAAGATCTCAGCAAATCGTTCTGGGTCTTCTTCTCTTATGTTGTAGAGCTCGTAGGCGCTGTGCCCAACGATCTCGATACCAGCCTCTTGGAATGCAGTAGCATAGGTGACCCCAGTGTGGTCCTGGATCTGGCACTGCAGCAAGTATCTATACTCGCATTTTGGTAAGCTCTGGTCACATTTGTCACACTGCCATGTCCCATCACCATTATGTATTACCTTTTTGTTGCACACCCTACCATTCACCTCCATGGTGCAAGCAGGATAACAAAAATTATCAGTGATCAGATGTGAAATTGCACCTTTAACAGTGATAAAGTCTGGCTTCTCTGATCGCCCCAGATCTTCATCCTTGATCTGAGCCACTACTTTCCGGACATCAGTCCTGCCCATACTTACCCCTGACAAAGAAACAAAAGCAGCTGTCTTCCCTTCAGTTGCATACCATCGCCGCAGACTCTCAGCCTCAGGAAAGTCTGGGTCTATTTTTAACTGAGTTGAGCCGATTGTGTTCACAGATCTACCACTGAATTCAGTAACTCGGGCACCTTTCAAAGCTAGAACAGGATTCAAACCAGAATCGCACTGCAACTGCAGCTGCTGGCCTTCAGCATCACAGAACTTCCCCCATAAGGTAATTTCTACGCTTCGACCAGACATGTCTTTCAGTTGAAGAGTTCTTTTCTGGGCTTCCGAGCCATCCTTTCGGATTATTGTGGCAGAAGGGCCAACTGATGTAACAATTCCAATCAAGTCCACAATAGCACCTGCCTCAATGTTCTCAATTTCGCTTATCTGCCGGAAATTATACTGCTGCCTAGGGATGTTGCTATCATCATCAACACAAACTTCGATAGATGATTTGAAATCCAGAGTTATTTCATACTCGTGATTCAAAGAGTTAAACTGCTTCCTTGCTGGTCTCACCGACCCTTTGGATATCAGGTACACCTTATCAACCTCAATGAGATCAAAAAACTGATCAGCCTGCGCATTGAAGCATGTTGCACGGATTTCTCCACCCTGTCCATCAAGGAGATCAAAGGAGAAGACTTTTCCAGCACCATTCTTGTTGTTGTAGTGCCTGAGATCAGTCTTTGCAGTCACCCTAGCCTTGATTGTCCATGTGTATTGGTAGGGGTTCAAATGAGCCACTGGGACAAGACGACTTGCATCATTCTTAGACACAGGGGTTCTATTCATATGCCCTGGAGGCGGTTGCTGATAAAAGGACTGTGCAGGTTGGCCATATGTATTCCCAGGAGCACCACTGCCACCAGCCATGGAAGGAACTGCAAACCTTTGGTTCTGGTGAGAGTTCAGTGAAGGCTGCTGCAAGTTTGACTGCACCATGCCCACATTCATTGTATTATTATGTGCTGAAGTTGTACCATAAGAGACACCAGATGCCACATTGTTAACAGATTCTACTGCACGACCAATTGGAGGGCCCACCGTACCCTGATAACCACCATAGGATCCACCGTATGGTACATTATTAGCATCTTGCACTGGCCTTGGAGCAGCAGAAGATCCATGTGGTACATGGTTAGCATCTTGCACTGGCCTTGGAGCAGCAGAAGATCCGTATGGTACATTGTTAGCATCTTGCACTGGCCTTGGAGCAGCAGAAGATCCCAGCATACCAGGGCCGCTGGAATATGTTCCGGTATTAGCTTGAGCAGCATTGGCCGGAAAGTTGGTGCTCTGCTCATTAGGTTGGATTCTCACATCATAGGCTTTGGGGTCTCCAATCATGGTGCACTCACTTTGCAGAACGTCAAGTTTGATAATAATAATGATCCTGAACAAAAGATAAAGGCATGGTCAACTCAACTGATAAGAGGCAAGCCACAAAAAGGTGTAAACAAACTAACATTCAAATATGATATTCTTCTCTTTATGAGATGCCCAGTCAGCTCTAACAGAAATAGGTATTCCTAAGAATTGACTCAAGTCACAGAACCAAAGAAGTTGGGGAAACAACGATTCTTGAAACATTCGTGAAGCAACAGTAACCCACTTCAGATTTTAAAATCCAGCATACATATCAGTAGATTCGCATTCTATTGATGTATGGTAATACATTAGAAATCTATAATTGTGCATACTTTAGTAACTCCCACAAGAGTATACAAGGTTTCAGACTCTGTCATATATCTTAAAAGAGCTACTTCTAAGACTCATTTGAATGGTCAAAACGAATGTGTTGTGACAGTTCCACTGATTTGACATGGATGCCAGAATAAGAGCTTTCCGACTTGTAAGTACTGGCACAAAACTGCAGTACCCTTTCACTGCACTAAGGATCATCAACAGCATAGAAAGTTCATACATAATGAAAGAAACTCTGCATGTTAACCATTGCCTCTTTGACAGTTTTCTTTCATTGGAAAATTGCTAATGACCAACGGGAAAATAATGTGCATTGTAGGGATCGAAGGGTTAAAAAAACACATGCAGAGAAGCGCAACAACGTTAATCGAAACAAGAATAGAACTGGCTGGACTCCATTGTGGCGAACTTAAACCTAGTCCGAGGCTAATCTAAAGATAGTGGGAAAAAAAAACAATCAACAAGACTTCCGTGAGTCGGACTGGAATGACCATAAACCCTAGTACCACATCGCCCAAATACCATTTTCTACCACCACCGAATCCCAATCCATCTTTCCAAAGCGGTAGCCGCAAATCTTGTACGGAAATGTCGCCCCAAACGATATGGCACGAGCCTAATACCCTGCATGTTTTACATCACTGAACCGTGCGGGAAGCAAACCAAGATTCAACCTTTCTACTACTAGGAACGCAACAAAACAATACAAATCTGCGAGATTCGAATCCGCGATGGAGCGGGGAATCGAGCGCTGGGCAGGATTATTATTATAACTAATTAACCCTCACCTGCGGTTCTGGATGGTGCTGCAGGTGAACTCGTGGAGGTGGATGATGGAGCCCTTCTGGATGGAGCCGTTGTGGATGAGCACGTTCTCGGCGGTGGCGAGCATGGACTGCATCGTGTGGACGCCGTCGGAGAGCAGCATCCGGAAGCGCTCCTGGTTGGTGGAGCTCTTGACGTTGGGGACTATCCGCACGTCCACCACCTGCAGCACCGGCTGCAGCGTCCCGTTGCCGCCGTCGGCGTGCTCCGAGATCGCCGCCACCGCGCCGGGCGTCAGCTGCGCCTCCATCGCGCCCGAGATCCCTGGCGAATCTCGCGGCGGAAGGGAGAGGAGAGAGGTGGGGAGGGAGAGGAGGCGATTCGATTTGCGGAGGAGGGGAAAGGGGACGGAACGGAGCGAGGGTTAGCGGGGATTTGGGGGGGGGGGGGGGGGGGGGGGGGGGGGGCGGTTCCGCCGAGAGGGTTTTTTTTTTTTTAATCGGCCGAGAGGGAAACTGAACGGGTTGAGGGAGAGAGAAAATTCTGGACGCGAAAAGACGGAAATGGCTTTTTTTTTTGGCCGGGGCCTGTCCTATACTATAGGCCCACGATGCTATCATCATGGGCCTATAGGACATGCTCAGCCCACAAAAGGGGGCCGAAGAAGCCTGTGAGAGATGGCAACGGCTACCCACGTTAGGTCAGGTGTGCGGTGTGCCCGAAGAAGCTATAGATAAAAATGTATCCACATACGATTGAAAAAATCTACTGTATACCCATACCGGCAAAGCTGCACAGGTAAAAATGCCAACGGGTAACCCATGATCAAATAGGATTAAAAAAATTTACATGATTATTTGATCAAAATGATAGAGTCAGATATTTATTTATATATAAATACAAATTAGCAATGATAGCATAGCGTACAATTTTTACTGATCACGAATGCATATCCGATGGGTAGTAATTGGATTTTTAGCCTAACTATACGATCGGTTTTACCCTGTTGCAGGTGACCGGTGCTAATAAGCTGATCACTTGTGTGTGGAAACCTCCTAGTGGGCTCAGCGAGGATTTCCTTTGCGATGCGAAGTAGAGTTATTTATTAAAACTCTCACCAAAAGTTTTACACAGGACATACTTGCAACTTGTTCTCATTTCATGCTTATAAAAATTTATCATGTTAATGTTTATCTTATCATTAAATGATTTTATTTTCGCTAAACTCTGATAACATTTTATATTCCGCTGTATAATCAAATTCTGAATTACTCTGATGTTGTACTAGAAGTGATGTAAGAAACGACAAGGATGTTATAAGCTTTACTCTCTCATTTATGATCCTGATGTAAAAATATGAATTTTCAAGTTCTCCCTTGGGGTGTGCTCGATGGAATCGCGTAGTTTAGTGCTCTCCCTTGGGTACTTAGTGTCTAATGAAAGGCGAGTACTCTTGGGAGGGTATTAGATTAGGCGGTTCTGCCACAGAGAGTTTCTTGGTTCATCAGAAAACAGACAAAGCCGTACCAAAACCCTAGATCAAAATGGGACCTTTTTTGTTAGGACAGAAAGCAGAGAGACTCGGGGGTGCTGAGATCGATTCTTCACCTGGCGTGGCCCGGGGGGGACGCGGTTGAAGCTGAGGAGGCGGACGACAGAGCCGCGGCGGAGGTCGTCCCCCCTGGCAAGGTGGTTGAGGGCAGGGGTGAGCGTTGCGTGCTGCGAGTAGACACCGTCGGAGAGCAGGAGGCGGTACGGCTAGTACTGCGTCGGTGTCGGTCAGAGGCCGGTGCCGTTGGGCACGTGCCTCACGTCCGCCACCTACAGCATGGGGCGCCACCCGACCCACCCCGCCGGCGGCGCACTCCACATCCATAGCGCTGGCACGGCCCCCTGCGACAGGTCAGCCTCCAGCCCTCCCCCCATGTCGATGTCCTAGAGCCGGAGCTGGAGCGGACAATGACGACGCGGTCGTGGAGGCGAGACTCGGGAGCTGGGAGGCTGTGGAGTGGAGTGTTGTGGAGGACTCACGTGTGAGCGAAGTGTTTGTCAGGTGAGGCCTTGTCTCCTCTTTTGTGACAGGACAAGACGAGGCGGTGTCGCGGATCCCGAGGTAGCGTGGTGCGGACGATGGAGATGAGGACTTAGGGGACTCCATCCGGCTAGGGGGAGAACGTGTGTTGTTGCGTTGTGTGTGATGGAAGGGGGGCTTGCTTTGAAAAGCAGTGACAAAAATGACCCTGCTAGTGTTAGAGCAATCTCACTATTGCCATCTCTAGAAGCGATAGCGATTTCTTTTTGGTTTTAGACGTCTATCATAATAAACCTTAGGGTATTGCTATTGTTCGGATGCCAGTGCCAGAACCCTTGGTGCGCCCATATGAGGCCCCGCCACCTGCACCGCACACGTCGTCCACCCGACCTGCAACACGCGGAGACCGCACGTGCCTCGTACGTTTTCCATGCGCATGCAGGCGGGGATATTCTGCGTCCGCTTGGTGGCGCCCCAAAAACTGGGGCAGGTGGTTCCATTGCAACATGTGCCACACCAGATCTACTTTTGCAACATCCAGATGAAACGCTTGCAACATACGTTCGCAAGAGTTGAAACAAGATAAAAACAAATCTGCGATTAATTCAAACCAAGATTCAACCCTTCTACAAGGCACGCAACAAGATAAAAACAAATCTGCGATTCGAACCAGAGATGGGGCGGGGAATCGAGGGCAGCGAAGGATTAATAACTAATCATCACCTGCGGTTCTGGATGGTGCTGCAGGTGAACTCCTGGAGGTGGATAATTGAGCCCCTCTGGATGGAGCCGTCCCGGACGCGCGTGTTCTCGACGGCGGTGAGCATGGACCGCATCGTGTAGACGCCGTCAGAGAGCACCATCCGGAAGAGCTCGGCGGAGGGGTTCTTGATGTTTTTGACCATCCGCACGTCCACCACCTGCAGCACCGGCTGCAGCGTCCCGTTGCCGTCGGCATGCTTGAAGACCGCCACAACCGCGCCGGGCGTCGGCTGCGCCACCATCGCGCCCGAGAGCCCTGGTGAATCTTGCAGATAAGAAGCTAGCATTGGGCTTGCATAAGAGTTTCCAGGAGGGCCGAAGGCATCACCTGTGGCAGTCACCGTAAACCTTTGGTTTTGATGATCATTCAATGAAAGCTGCCTGCATCTTGGCATCTAGTGTGCTCTGTGCTAGCATTGAACAAAAACAATGACCGAATGGCAAATTAATCCACAGTAGGTTGTGCCCTTGGTGCAACTGAAGAACCCAACACTCTCTTATCAGGAGAACATGACGAGGTTGCTAATAACGTACATGACATGAAGCAAGGTTCATGGATGGAAAGACCATCAGAACAGGATACACCAATATGTTGACTTGCATTGGCATAAAAAATTGTGGGACTGCGGATTAGCGTGCACTCAGCGTGCAGTATCTCAAGTTGGATAACAATAATGACCCTGAATGAAGAAACCAAGACAGAAGGAAAAGCAGTCAGGGAACAGCCAATTATAATTGATTAGAATTAATTCACGAAACACATCAAGCAGATTTAGTGGGATATGACATATGAGGAGTTTGTTCATCTGGAAAAGGAAAATATACTTACTTCAAGTAATGAACTTAAAATTGCAGGACATTAATGGAGAAACAAATTTGAACAGGACCAGCAAGTTAGAAAAACATAATAGTTATACAGGAAGAAACACTGAGCCTGTTTCTGATAAACCAAATAGAGCAGTGAAACAAATAGTAGAAGATTTGGCTTAAAGCTCAGACCTTTGCCTTTTAGTTTAGCATATGGAGTGATACAAATATGTGAACAAAAAGTTATTTTCGAACTTAAGAAGAAGAAAAAAATGACATGTTGGAAACTCCATGGAATTGTATCATCAAATAAGGAAGGAAAAATGTATGAGTGCACCCCATCTGAATCAGTAATGTACAAGCATATATACAATAGATGCAAGTGGGAATGCAACATAAACAGTTGTGGCTATTTCAGTAACAGACTAAGAAACCCAGAACCACATTGAACCAAATAAAGCTGATGATTTCAGTTTCACCTTTTAAAGTCTGTTGACAGTTTAGTCTGAAACAACGCTGAGCATTGCGCCTATGGTTTGTACATTTGATGTATCAGATGCATATAGCTCTCCATTGCATGTAAATTGATGTACTCGACACAGATGTGACGCAGAAGTCAATAAGGTTTTGATCGACTGCTAAGGTCTCACTGCAGGTGCCAAAACCAAATAATGGAGAGCACACCCGCATGCATCTGGTAACCACAAAATGCAGTCCTTGTTGGCAGTCCATGGAGTAATGTTTGTGACAAACCAACTAGAGCAATGAAACAAATAACGGAAGAATATTTCGCTCAAAGCTGAGAGCTTTGCCCTTTATCATGTAGAATATGTGTGAACAAAAAGTTATTTTGAACTTAAGAATTGGTTGACAAGTTGTGAACTCCATGGAATTTGTAACTTCTGATAAGAAAGTAAAAATGGACAGACACCCCCATCTGAATCAGTAATGTACAAGCATATACTCCTATATCAAATGCAAGTGGAAATGCAGCATAGGCGGCTATGGCCATTTCAGTAACAAACTAATAAGAAGCCCAAACCACGTCCGATCAAATAAACCGATGATTTTAGTTCTACTTTTCAGAGTATGTTGCAGTAACAGACTAAAAACTCTGTGTGGTTTCAGACTACAAAGAAAGGAATTACAGCATGATCTGATCAGTAAATAGATATGCTACATACACAAAGCCTTATGTGCATAACCAAACCTATATTAGACTAAAAGAGCAAGGACCATTGAGGGGTCACTGGCTCTTTGCCGATTCCATGCAAAGGCACATCCATAGACACAATATATGAATATATACTAAGAAGAAAAAAAGGCAATACATTTTTATGATCGATAGCTCAACTCCTCACTGCTGGTGCCAAAACCCCCAAAACGGAGAACAGCCCCGCATGCATTCCGGTAACAAAAAAAAAAACCAGCGCTCGTTGGCAGGCGATGCAGTAAGCAACGAAGGGTTGCTGGACGCCGTGGCAAGATTTTCAGTAGCACAAAAATAAAAAAAGACGAAAATCCTAGGCATTTCTACAGTAGTAACTCGTGACTAATGTGGATCCTGACGGACGCGCAGCGGCGGCGCACAAGAACTGTCCAATGTGGATCCTGACGGGCGCGCTAGCCGCTAGGTTAGGGTAGGATAGAGAGGAAGGAGGGGGGCCGGGATGCGAGACGGACCGACCCGTCACCTTTGCGTGCGGCTGAAGCCGGCGAAGTACTCGAGGACGCGGATGACGGTGCCGCGGCGGAGCGCGCCGCGAGCGACGAGGTGGTTGAGGGACGCGGCGAGCATCCCCGGATGCAGGCACGCGCCGCCGTCGGAGAGCGCGACGCGGTACCGCCCAGCCTCCAAAGCCGGGCCGCCGCCGGCCATCTGCGGCGCGTCCGCCAGCTGCAGCACCGGGCGCAGCCCGTCCTCCCGCCACATCGCCTCCAACGCCCCCGTCGACAGGGGCACCTCCACCTCCATCACTTCCCCTCCTCCTCCTCCCATTGCGCAGTGGGGAACGGAGATGCAAGGAACTCAGAGGTATCTTGGTGGAGAATGCAGAGAGAGGGAGGGAGAGAGAGACGGGACGAAAGCCTTGCAGTCGCGGTTGCAGCAGACTTGTAGTAATGGAGAGAGAGAAGTGTATGGTGGTCTGGGTGGGGGTGGCGAAGTGGAAATGACGGGCTGATTGGTTCGCTTCCTCGTCGATTTGATAAGGCATAATTTTAGCTAGTATTTAAAATTTGTTAAACTCTTATATTTAGCTTGCCAAATTTATAATAATTTTTTTGCCTAACTTTTGGTTTGTCAAATTTTTGACATATACATTTTCGAAAGGAACCAAGGTGCTGTTTAGTTTCCAAAATTTTGTAAAATTTTTTAAGATTCCCGTCACATCGAATATTTTAGACATATGTATGAAGCATTAAATATAAATTAAAAATAAAACTAATTACACAGTTTAGACGAAATTCACGAGACGAATCTTTTAAACCTAATTAGACCATGATTAAACACTAATTGTTAAATAACAACGAAAGTGCTACAGTACCATTTCCTTAAAAATTTCGTGACGCCCAAACAGACCCGACGAAAATAGACAGCGAGCTTACTATAAAAGAGCCAATTAGTTGTACCAAACTTTTTATATTGAATATCAGAGAAGTTTGAGGCGCTTTGTGAAATGTGACGTGGAGGAGGAGCTACATACTGTGACTTTTCCTCAAATCCTTTGGCTCGTAGAAGAGGAGCCATACCAACCAAGTTCTTATTTATAATCAAGAAAAACAAAAATTAAGAAGAGAATGTTTGCACAATTTCTTCTAGCCACATTTATACAATCTCTTACTTATGCATTGTTGTTGTTGTGTTACAAAGTTATACGTCATCACCGCGCTCTCCCCTGGTGGGCTCGTAGCTTAAGAGATCTATGTTATGGTTGTCTGAAATTGAGATTTGTTTTAGGCATCGCTCTCCTTAAATCATAAACAGATTCGAGTCATGCTCTCCCTACGAGCATAGAAAGATACTTGGGCTGACCGGCTGAGCTAAGAAGACAAGCGCGAGGGAGGAGTAGTGGAGCCCCCGCCGGCCATGGGCGGAGGAGGACAACAGTCTGAGCTGTTCGGCTCATGGTTTCTGCGGCTGATAAGTCGGCTGAAGCTGTTTTATTGTGAGAGAAAAATATTATATCATGACTGATAAGCCAGGCCGATAAAGTTCAAGCGAACAGGGTGGAAGAATAATAAGACTTAGGGCTGTTTAGTTTGGACCCTGAGAAAGTTCCTAGGTCTGGCAACAATCTTAGGAATCAGATTTTAGTTGTCTGTGGTTGGATGTTGTTGCCTGAGCCAGACAAGTTTCTTAGGGTAGCAACCAAACAGTCCCTTAAGCCGTGAACGTTTGAATTAATTAAGATGCTATTCATCGCCTGAAAAAAATAAAAGAAATAGGTATTGATATAGCAATTCCCTATTTCCATTGTAGATATGACGCTTGCTGGTACTTTTTTTAGCTAAAAAAAGTAGTTGTTACCGTGCTAGCAGAGAAAAAAATACTACAGCTGCTGGCAGTGCAAATAAGCTAAAGTCCTTGCAGCGGAACAAGTCCATACAATTTATGTTGCATTGTTTTTAAGGAAACATTTTTTCCCATCAAATCAAACTAGGTGCCAATGTGCCATACTGCAAAGTGAATCCCTCAAAAGAAAAGTTGTCGTCCTGCAAAGGCCACATGGCACAAGCGCACAGCAGCAGCACTAGGCAAGCCTGGGCGGCTAGACTGCATGGAAAAGCTGACTTTTGTGATAGTTGAGACACTAGACGGAGAGAAAAGACTGACTTTTACGATAATTGAGGCAGTACTGGCCAAGCCTGGATCGTAAGGAAAAACTGACTAGTTAAAGAAAGTAAAATAGACTTTTTTTCCAAACTTAAACAGCTGGCTCTATGCATCCTTGGGCACGCTGGGCTAACAGATGATGATCGCTTCCACAACCTGAACCTGGCACTGCTGCTATTAAACAGCAGAAACTTCATGCTGTACAATACAGAGTGTCAATGTCCAGATGAAATCGTTGCCTCCCAGATTAACATGCACCGACCGGGCATTCCAACAAGATAACAAGCAATTAAATGTTAAGATTCATTCCAGTAGATTAGCATGCACCGACTGAACAAATACTAACACAAGGTCCTTGCAAGATAATAATAAACATACACCAATCCATGACATGCCGGAGGTATACGACCCTCCCTTACATAATAGTGTCTATAGTAGTAAAACATTGTCGTCAGAGACTCAAGCCATACACACTTAAGCTACTTGAGTACTACAACAGTCCCGGCATTGCTAACGCCCCATCCTGGTACAACCAACCACCATGCACCCAACAGCAGCACCTAGGAATTGCCTAGCGGCTCCTTCACGATCACGGCTCGTTTGCTGAAATAAAACATCCGCCGAGTTGCTGCTCTGAAACAGCACATCCGCGGAGTTGCTGCTGAATCATAAGCCTTAGCTGTGGTGAACCTGCACAGTCACTGTTTATGGAGTTGGAGGATCGCCGCACGCTTGAGCAGACCTGTGAACCCGGTGAACCAGTGTAGGTGGGCATGGTGGGGCTGTGAAGCTCCAAACCTGCTCCTGAACCCTCCAGCAGCGTGTCGATCCGCCCTAGGAGGCGGTGGCACTCGGCCGATGGATTCACCTTCTGAAAACAATGCACTCCACTATGCCCACTTTAGAGAACGCCGGCTGGGGCGACCGCCCTTCGACCTTCAGCTGGAACACATACTGCTTAGACACGGCGCCCAGCAAGATATCGTGCAGCTGTGCAAAACCTTGCTCTTTGTACTTCAGCGAGTTGAGGTCCAATCCCCTGCAGCCAAATATCTCCTCCGCAGCCTCTTCACACACGGTAGCAGAAGTCGTGCCCGTGTGATCCTGGATCTGAATGCAAACCAACTGCTCGTACTCAGAGGGCTAGAGAAAGCTGTACTCGCAACTCTTACAGCGCCAAATCCCGTCAACTCTAGTTGCCTTAGCATTGCATCGCTTACCATTGACCACTAGCGGGCAGGCAACATAGGATAAGAGCGCGGGATTTACAGATGAGATAGTAGCCTTGACAGTGATGAGGTCTGGCTTATCTGAGTACCCTAAGTTTTCATCCTTGATCTGTCCAACTAGTTTCCAGACAGGTGGTTTTTCCGATAGAGCAACAGAAGATAGTCTGTCTCCACCAAATGGATAGGATCCGCAAGAAGACCCATATCGAATGTGTTGGACTCCAAAAGAAGGTTTGCAATCAGACCTAAGACCATAACTCATTGATCTCCTAGTGCTGAACACCCCAGAGTTCCTTGGCTTGTAGAGCTTGAGACTCCCAATCAGTGCGCACTCTGTTTGCAGGATTTTTAACTCGAGAATCACGATGGTCCTGAAAAAGAAAATACAAGATATAATAGCAGAATGATCAACATAACTTCCAAGCACCAAGCACCAAGCACCAAGCAGTAAGCCACTAGGAAATGTAGACACTGTACATAATGGCCGTTAGGTTATTGCAAGACATATTCAAGGAAGGGGCACATTTTTCTCAACTGAATGAGCTGAAGTAAGATTTTAGGATGGCCCAACAGTGTCACTCCTTCAGATGCCATCGTGCTGAGCTGCTCGTCTTGGGAATGATGCCAACATTTAGCTTACATAGCACAACTTGTATTAAAAGATTAAAAGAATAGTGGGGCATCAATGTAAGCCAAATGCCAGAATAGTACAGTAACTGTTCAAATCCATAAGGCGGCCTAAATGTTGGTACATTTTTTTTGTAAGGCAGCGTAGAGCACCTGTGCTTCTATACTCTCCAATAGAAACTAAGCTACACATTTAGTACAAATGCTGCATTTCAATTAACAATGACAGAAAAATGCAGCTCCTGAAAAGACTGGAATCAAAGCCTACGGGTCTGTTTGTAACACATGTATTTGACATGCATCCTGCTAGAACTTTACAGGAATGGGGGGAGAATTCTTGATTAAAAATAATCTGCAAGGCACTACACTGCCTTATTGTGGAGCAAAAAGCGCCAATGCTGGCATGAAGTGATAACAGCAATGCAAATGAACTAACTAGTTTGTAAATCACCAGTCACCATCAATGGACAATTGGCATGTCAGAGTTTGCTTTTCTTTGGATCATGGTAATTGTGGTAAGAAAATCCAAAAAGCTTACACGCAGAACATCTATGTTTGACTCCACAAGGACATTAGTTTTACATGTATTGCCCATGAACCATCTTCGGGCAGTTACAAACTGCCATTGGCTGTCATCTATCAAGGACATGGAGAATATGGGAATGAGGCGTATGATTTTTCACGTGGAAGGGGATAGATTTTTTATTTATGTTCTTCTTAGGCAATTGTTGCAGGTACAAACTTTTGTCGGTGCTGACTTTACCTATAGGAAATGTAAAAGCACATTCCACATCCTCCCTCCGTCCCTTTTTAACTATCGTTCTCGCTTCCCGAAAAGTCAAATATACTCAACTTTGACCAAATATATATTAAAAAAAATACTTAGTATAAGACATAAAATTAGTATATTTAAATATATCAATGAATCTACTTTTATAACAAACTTATTTGGAGATACAAATATTTGCTAATATTTTTCTACATACTTAAAAAAATTTGACCAACAGGTTTCCCATTGCACAGTTAAATAGGGACAGAGATAGTTGAACCTGGGAACCGATGGAAGGAGCAAATCGGAGCTACAGCGTTTGGTAGGAGTAACCAATAAGGACTATTATACAGATCTGCCAAGTTGTGACTAAATACGCCAGGCCGGGTGAACATTCAGTTCATTGTAGATATCCAAAATGCAGAACTAATGCACAATGATTTTTTCCTCCCAGCACAGGCAACCCAAATGGTACCAAAACCCTAGATCAAAATGGGACCTTTTTCGTTCATCAAAAAGTAGAGACAGGGGATTCGAAATCGATTCTTCACCTGAGGTGGTCCAGGTCGGAGACGCGGACGAAGCGGAGGAGGCGGACGACGGAGCTGCGGCGGAGGCCGTCGCCCCTGGCGAGGTGGTGGAGGGCAGGGGCGAGCGTTGCATGCTGCGAGTAGACGCCGTCGGAGAGCAGGAGGCGGTACCGCGACGGCGCCGGGCGGAGGCCGGTGCCGTCGGGGTCGGGCACGTGCGTCACGTCTGCCACCTGCAGCACAGGGCGGCTCCCCGCCGTGGTCGGACTCTCACTCCACAGCACCGCCGGCACGGCATACCGCGACAGGTCGGCCTCCAGCCCTCCCCCCATGTCGATGTCCCGGAGCTGGAGCGGACGACGTACGACGGCGCGGTCGCGGAGGGGAGACTGGGGAGCCGGGAGGACGGGAGGTGGTAGAGTGGAGGAATCGCGGGTGAGCGAAGTGTTTGTTAGGTGAGGCCTCTCCCAGTCCTGTCTCCTCGTCCTGTCTCCTCTTCTGTGACAGGACAAGACGAGGCGGTGTCATGGATCCTGAGGCGGTGCGGACGGTGGAGATATACCCGTGAGATTGGGGTGACCCCATCCCTAGAAATTTCACGGACGAGAGCTGCCCCAGGTGGGATGGGCGTGTTAGATTGATCTCTCCTCTAATGAGTCCAACGACTCATTAGGTCTTTGATCCGCGCCCTGATCGGAGACGCCCAGCCCAATAATGGCTGGTGGGTCCCCGTCGCGCAGCGCTATATAAAGGAGGTGGGGAGCCGGGGCTTGAGTCACGAGGTTCACCTGAGCCGCCTTTCCCCACCTACAACCCTAACCGATCTCGAGGGTCGCGCTGTGAGCGACGGGAAGCTCTGCCGCCGTCACTGCATCGCGCTCCTCTTCTCCGACCGTCGCTGCCCGTGCGCAGCCACCATCAACGTTCGTGATGGTGTCCGAATCGAACTCCACTCTTCCTACAGATGGTTTGCCTCCCCTTTCTCTCTCTCCCTCTCGGATCCGGTAGATCCATCACTAGGATCTCTCGATGTTCTTAACTAAAATATACAGTTCTATCCGCTGATCTACTCCTTTAGAGGTGCTAGGGTGACAACAGGGCGCGCTTGGCGACGAAGGTGAGGAAGTGGGCTCCGCCAGGAAGAAGAGGAGGCGGCCATAGGGGAGGAAGAAGAGGAGGCGTACCGGCGTGGGAGAGCTCCGCCGCCGCCGTCGCGAGGACGAGCTCCGGCCTCGCCGCCATGAGAGCGAGCTCGGGCCGTGCCAGTGCGCGAGCGAGCTCCGACAACGTCGCGGAGCGAATGAGCTGCAGTCACGGGCATGCGACCTCCGCTCCAGCCCTGCGAGTCGCCGGCGGGCGAGTCGGACCTGCCGCGCGGTCGCGCGGAGAAGTCGCAGGAGCTTGCGTGGAAAGCAACGGAAGGGATAAGGAGAGAAAAAGAAAATATAAAAAAGAAAATAAAAAACTGACAACTGGGTATCCTACTTTTAATGTCTCCAAACCAAACAGAAAACGGGTTGGTCCCATCTCTACTCAACCAAACAGAAAATAGAGTCATCTCGTCCCACAAATCAGAGACGAGATCATCCCACCCCTAACCAAATGCTACCTTCATCTTCCTGTTCACTTGAATTTATAAGTCAGCAATGGAACATTGTTTTTCTCTCACAACAGATCAGTTTCAACCGGCTTATCAGCCGCAGAAACCATCAGCCGGCTTATCACAAGAGATATATGAATGAAATCGATTTCTTTTTTGGTTTTACACGTCTATCATAATAAAAAGTCAAAATAGCCATTTTGGTCCCTCAACTATTACTCGATGCTTAGTTTGGTCACTGATACTTCAAAACGGTCGTTTTAGTTCTCAAACTCTACTTTTAGGCTCAATTTCATTCTATAACTATAAAGATGATCGTTTTAGTCCTCAAACTTTGCATTCTGGGCTCAATTTCATTTATAAATTATCAAAATGTATTTTGTTCTTTAAACTTTTATTTTCAACTCAACTTTGTCTATGTTCTACGTGAAACGCTACAATGTTGCGCCTGGTTAGCTCCAACACCACCAGCGATTGGAGATAGAAAAACAATCTCTTTTATGGATGAAATTGAGCCCAAAATGCAAAGTTTAAGAAGTAAAACGATCATCTTTATAGTTGTAGAAAGAAATTGAGCCTCGAATAATAGTTGAGGGATCAAAATAGCTATTATGCCTAATAAAAACTTACAACAAAATCTAGTACACACTTGTGCCGGTATACTGGGCCCTGGGTATTCTGGCCGCTAAAAGATAAGCTCGACTAAAATGAAATGGACCGGACTTGCTAACATAGGAGCCGTTCGGCTGTGCTGATAAGCCAACTAAAAAACACTATTGACTGATTTGTTGTGAAAGAAAAATATTATTTCGACTGAAAAAACAAGCTGAAAAAGACGGATTATAAGTCGAATGAACAGGACCATAGAGGCCAAACTAGATGAGGTGTTCTCCATGAGGGATGAATCCTACTAGCACAGTAGGCGCCCTCCCGCCGCGCCAGTCATGAACAGTAAAGAAATTATTTTAAATTCGTTTGAAAAAAAGATGAACAATAAATATCGATGTCACTTCATGAACAGTGTTAGCTATCCCGGCATGAACAGTGCCGCAGCGCGCACTAAAAAAATTCTGGTTGAGGTCTCGTTCACTTCCCCGTCCCAACCCAAAATATTTCCTCTTTCACCTATCACATCAAATCTTTTTACGCATACATGGAGCATTAAATGTAGGTAAAAAAGATAACTAATTACATAGTTTGTCTGTAAATGTCGGGACGAATCTTTTGAGCCTAGTTAGTCCATGATTGTACAAATTTTACCAAATAACAACAAAAGATGCTACAGTAACTTTTCACATACTTTTCGCGAAGTGAACACACCCTGAGGCATACTTATATATGGTACCCATGTGGTGTACTTGTACTTGTTTTCATTCATCATATACCCAATTAGAGGAGAAATCATAAAGGTGAGCCGCCGAAAAGAGGGGATCTCTACGGAACATTAATATCGCCCAATGAGCTAGGTAATCCAAATAAAAAAATATCAAATCCACAAATTCTCACAAGCAACAACTTCTAATATCATCATTGGCGACATGGTCGCATTGGCCTACCTATCCTATCCTATATTTAGGTAGTAGAAATAAAAAAACACACTCCAACAGCTTACGTATCAGACTACCTATTTTTGTTGCCCCAACAAATCTCCCCTCCCACTATCTACATCTGTCGGGCCAACAAATATGATTACCTATTTTTCTCCGGATGTTTTCCTCTCTCCTGCAACACGTCTCTCTCTCCCGCAGCACGTCTCGCCTCGACTCCGGCCGCACGCCTCCTCCCCACCGGTGACGCCCCTCCCCCGCGGGCCTCTTCTCCAGCGGCGCCCCTACTCGACGGCGACGGAGCTCCTCCCCGCGGGTGGTCCTCCCTGCCGGTGGCGTACCTCCCCCGCGAGCCTCCCTCGCCGTGGAGCCCCTCCTCGACGACGGCCCTCCTTTGCCTCGCGCCCAGCCTCCATGCAGCGCTCTGGCAACTCCGCTCGCTGGCGGGACCTACTTCCGGCAACTCCCCTCTTCGGCGGCAAGCTGTTGATGGCCGAGTTCGTCGATGGCGACGAGAAAGCGGATGACACGTGGGTCCCACATGTCATGGACTACTAGAATGAATTTAGGAGTTTTAGGTTGTACTGGTAGAGTTGCAAGTAAAATATAGGTAGTATGAAAATAGGTAGCTATCCAAATAAAAAAAATAAATAGTGTGTTTTAGGCGGTACCGTTGGAGATGCTTTAGGCAAATTTTCCACTTCTAGTGCATATAATCAATGCAGCCAAGCATCCCAGGCCATCCTTGCTCGTTGTTCATAGCCAACAATCTTGTCATCATGTCTTCAACAGCCGAAAGAGGTGGAGAGGAGAGTAGTTCGTGAAACCTCACGATTCGCGAATGCCCAGTTTGTAGCTTAATAGCGAGATCCGAACCAAACCGAAATCTGACGGCCCGCATCGTTTCATGGCCTGATCTAATAGTTAACGTAGACGAGGGAAAATTTTCTAAACCCTGCTGTGCGGCACGGGGCTTTGGCGTTGCGGAGAAGCTTCATCCTGTGGACCTGCTTACTAGCACGTTAATTTTTTGTTTTCCAATAGATGACGTGGTTTTATTAGGGCCTCGTTTAGTTCGGTGAATTGGGGAGAAAAACATTGTATCAGAATTCCTGTAGCATTTCGTTTGTATTTGGTAAAAATTATTCAAATTTTGACTAACTAGGCTTAAAATGTTCATCTCGCAAAGTACAACAAAACTGTGCAATTAGTTTTTGATTTCATCAACATTTAATACTCCATGCATTTGCCGATATTTTGATGTGACAGGGAATCTTCTTTTTGCATAGTGAAATTTGGGGGAGAATTGGGGGAACTAAACAAGGGCTAAATGCCCGAGTTTGAACCCAGGATTCCATATGAAAAGACGTGTCACCCACAAAACTCAATAGGAAAAAGTCTAATTGACTCCTCAATTATTGGGGGTAGTCTAGTTTACCCCCTCAACTATGAAACGGTCTAATTTACCCCATGAACTTTGCAAAACCGGCCAAATCACCCCGCGAGCGGTTTTGGACGGTGGGTTTGCTACAGCAACAACTGTTTGCTACAGTAACAGTAGTTTTGTCTTTTTTATTTATTTCGTCTAAATCTTTGAAAAATCATAGTAAATCAAAAAAAATCATAAAATAAAAAATCTAATTTTATTGGACTCCACATGAGTAGATCTACACAGTGAACATATAATATAGTATGATTTAGTACAAAGTTTTTGCTGTAAATTTTGATCTATTTTTTTCTATAATTAATTTGAATAATTCATATAACAAAAACTTTATACTAAAGCATACTATATTATATATTCACTGTGTAGATATACTCATGTGGAGTCCAACAAAATTGGATTTTCTATTTTATGATTTTTTTGTGATTTACTATGATTTTTCAAAGATTCAGACGAAATAAATAAAAAGAAAAGGACAAAACCACGGTTACTGTAGCAGCCGTTGTTAATGTAGTAAAACCACCGTCCGAAACCGCTCGAGGGGGTGATTTGGCCGGTTTTGCAAAGTTCAGGGGGTAAATTAGACCGTTTCATAGTTGAGGGGGTAAACTAGACCACCCCAATAGTTGGGGTCAAGTAGACTTTTTCCAAACTCACGCCCTGTTCGTTTGGACTTATCAGCAGAATCAGCAGTCATCTAGTAGTGTTTTTCTCTCACAACAAACTAGCGAACAGTGCTTTCAGCACAATAAACCAGCGAAACGAACAGGCTGATGATACATGAGGATGATTTTTGTTTTTTTTTTGCCATTGTTATTTAGCACAAAAATAAAAAAGCTGTACGCCAGGGAGCTAATTAAATATTTTTGGATGCTATAAACCTTACCTTACGAATTCGGCCGACGCTAAACACACACGCGTCGCACTTGCCACCTGGCCGATTAGGGCAGGGGCGCCGTCGCCGCTCGCCCAGAGCCGCGCTCTTGGCCGCCGCCCGACGCCTCCAGCAAAGCTCTTCCCGACGCCGCCCAACCCCTGCCAAACCATGGCCGCCGTCGATCGTGTCCTCAACCTTCTCCGCGGGCCAACAGGCTCTCCGGCTGCCGCCCGCGCAGCTCGCCGGGGTCTTCCACAGACGCGTCGCCTCCACTTCCGGCAGGCTCCTGCGGGGACGCGGCGCGCGTCCGTGTCCTGCCGCAGCTCGAGCACCAGCAGCTCTGGCGGGGAGGGCAGACGACTGACGTACAAGGATGCCGGCGTGGACGTCGACGCCGGCAACGAGCTTGTGCGCCGCATCGCCAGGATGACACCCGGGATTGGCGGCTTCAGCGGTCTCTTCGCGTTGGGTAATGCACTGACATGGCATCACTTCATCTTCACTAAAGACACTATTTTCTGAGGGTTCTTGCTTTCTACATGTGCCACAATTTAATTATCCACCTTTTTGGGGTAAAAAAAGAAGCAGCCTTTTTCTGAGGGTTCTTGCTTTCTACATGTGCCACAATTTGCAACTCGAGTAGGGAATAGGCAAAAATATGTTGGGTGATGACTGAAGAATGGCTGTGGTGATGACTAAAGACCTTGTTGGCTGATTAGGTGTAAGTTAATTCTCAGTTTTAGCTGGTGAAAGGTGCAAATTTAATGTACTTGTTGTTTGCTCAAGATATGTCAGTGCCACAATTATAGATATGTGCAATGCAACACGCAGTTGGATGTTTTTTTTAAACAAACCTGTAGTGGGATGGTTCATTTGCTGCTGCTCACTCGATGATCCTTCCTTGCGCTCACTTTCTGAAATTTTGCTTTCCTGTTCCTTTATTATCTGAACAGGGGACGACTACCTTGCTGCTAGCGCTGACGGAGTGGGGACAAAGCTGAAGCTTGCTTTCGAAACTGGTATTCATGATACAGTCGGCATTGACCTGGTATGTGATCAGTCGCGATGTACGGCTGTTTTCCTTATCTCTGTTGCAAGTTGACTGAATGGATTTAGGCCACTGTGACAGGTGGCAATGTGCGTCAATGACATCATAACTTCAGGTGCAAGACCGCTCTTCTTCCTAGATTACTATGCAACGAGCAAGCTTGATGTTGATGTTGCAGAGAAGGTATTGATACTTTATTAAATAATATTTTGCTCTTTCATAAGTATTTTCTTGGTTTTTGGCTCATGGAACATTTCGATTATGCCCATAAGCACATCATCAATTATGTAGGTTATCAAGGGGATTAAGGTTGGGTGCCAACAATCAGGTTGTCCTGAATACAAAAAGCAAAAAAAGCTATCAGCTTTTGCTCTCCTAGGAGGGGAGGTAAGATTTTCTGGATTAAATTACCATGGCTTAGCAATTCAACCCTGCAGTATTACTCGATTATTTATCTGGATTCTTTGGGATGACTCGCTTTACTAAGAAGCAGAATTTTAATGTTTGTGCTTGCTACCTGATTGATATCAGTGTAACATTTTTTTTTTGCTTTTTATACCTTTAATTCCATGCAGATTCAAATGAATCCACCTTAAGTATTACACATATGCATTAATTTTATGGAAAGCCAAAAACAGTTGAACTGATTACTGAATAATGGATCATTACAGACAGCAGAAATGCCTGGTTTCTATGCAGAGGGTGAATATGATCTAAGTGGTTTTGCTGTGGGTATTGTGGAAAAGGATAAAGTCATTGATGGAAATAACATTGTTAAGGGAGATGTCCTTATAGGTCTTCCTTCCAGCGGGGTTCATTCTAACGGATTCTCTCTTGTTAGAAGGTATTACACCTTCTTGAATTCCACTTGTTTCAAATCTGTAATGGTAAATTTATCTATATATTTTTTATCTCTTCCTATTGTTGAACATTATATGTATCTTGTTAATGATGGCTGAAAATCCTTAATTTTCTAGAGTACTGGAGAAAAGTGGACTTTCCTTGAGTGACCAGCTCCCAAGAAATGATGGCATAACAACTACTGTTGGTGAAACTCTAATGGCTCCAACTGTTATCTATGTTAAGCAGGTTGGGTTTGCTTATCTATATCTCATATTTCCTTCAGACTTTTACTGATGAACTTTTAATCTAAATTGTTTGAAATGAAAAAAGGTGCTTGAGATTATTAGCAAGGGTGGTGTTAAAGGACTAGCCCACATTACTGGTGGTGGCTTTACTGAAAATATTCCAAGAGTGTTTCCTTCTGGACTCGGGGCAAAAATTTTTATTGGGTCATGGGAAGTGCCTCCTGTCTTCAGCTGGCTTCAACAGGCAAGAACAAATGATCCACGAGATCCAGCTATGATTTCTAGCATCTGCATGCTCTGGACATATACTCTGCCTAGATCTAGAGACCTTTTAACATGTTACCATTATGTATTTTGCAGGCTGGAAATATTGATGATGCAGAGATGCGGCGAACGTTCAATATGGGCATCGGAATGGTTCTTGTGGTAGGAAGAGAGTCTGCAGACAGAATTATCGAAGACACCCGTGGAGCAAATCCTGCGTATCGCATTGGAGAGGTGATCCAGGGTGAGGGGGTTCAGTATGTCTGAGTGACCCTTTATGCCTTGGCTGCTTGCTTGTAGTGGCTTGAGACTTGTTGGTCGGCTGGGCAAAGCAGCCCAGTTTCTGTAACTGTAACAACATAATATGAGATTTGAGTGGTTCCACGGAACTTGCCTGTAAATGGCTGATACTGTTATTTGTTATTTGGATCAAAGTTACTAGCCCACTAATAACAATTGTCATATCAGAGCTTGCTTGTCTTTTGCATCATGGTAGCATCAACAATTGAGGCTACAAAATCTAAATACTTGCAAGGAGTAGATTTATATTTGAATCCATAAGAATATTGATTTTACAATTTTTCTACATAGATTGCAGTACGTGGTTACAAACAGGGGCGGATCTACATGGGGGGCTAGCCCCCATAATTAGCACTAAAAATACTGTAGTAAAACGTTAAATTACCCTTAAATCTTCATGCAAATCGACATGTCCATTGTTTTAGCCCCCCCTTGTCCCCCATCCTGCATCCGCCACTGGTTACAAACTGAAATTATGGGAATGAAGCATATCACCTCAATTATTAGTTGTAGTGCAATCTTAGGTACGTGCTGGTTTTAATGAGGAAATGTATATATATAAAAACACATTCCACACATATATATGCGTAGCTAAACGCCTAAACCTTGTAGCTGATGGCACAGCACCTGACTATATGTTTGGATAAGTAATAACAGATCCGTGAACGGTGAAACGTTCAGCTCATCGAAGATGATCCGTGAACGGTTGTTCAGCTCATCGAAGATGTCCAAAGTGCAGAACGGCAGCATCACCACCAAAAGAGATTTGGTTCAGGAATTAACACCAAAAGTCCAGATCAAAATGGAACATTTTTTTTCTTCAGAAAAGTTTAGGTGGTTCAGGGAACCAGTGAGCATGGTGGAGCGAGGCCCCTACCGACCCTGCTGACCCAGCATCAATGATCTAACTAGCTCAACACAAGCAGCGTCCTGCATCCATACATACACAAACACAAGACTAGGAAGCACAAATAAATAGCACACGATGTAATCGTTACATTACGTTAAACGGAGACCTTGCAACAGTATCATTCCATTTGAGGACTTAGCATGATATCAGGTAATCCATGGCCCCAAGGAGAACTTGGCACCAGCAATAATGCCGAGTAGAATACTTGCCAATGCATTGTCCTGACCACACACACACACGAGCATATGACACAGATTGGATTGTTCATGCAACTAGTGCAAATTTAGTGTTTGAGACACCCTACCCTGGATCACACAAAAATGTTAACCCCAAATAAACAACTGCCTCCAATCGAGCATAGGTAGGATTGCCCTGTGCACGTGTGCAGTCTCTAGTTCAGTACCCTGCCTCATCACATTCTGAGGGGCCAATGAACAGCTTCAGTTGAAGCCCTCTTCCCTCCTACAGGCTGTTGCTGTTTGTATCTTCTGATAGCAGATATGGCACACGCACATCAGCAGCGTTGATAGCATTGCCAGTGCTGAAGTTCCGCATGCCCTGCAGTAACCGGGCTTCCAAATCTGAGAAACCAGTTTCCAAATCTGAGAAACCAGTTCTCATGCCCACAGAGGTGCGGCGCACAGGACGGCGATTTTCAGCTGATGGATTCAGGGATTCAACCTTGACAATGGTGAACATTGGAAGGGCTTCACTTTCATCACTGAATGCCTCCCGGTTCAGTATTACCTCCAGTAGATATTCACAGTTCTGAACACCCATCACAATCTTGTTATACTGGGCATGATCGTGCTTTTCATATTTCACTAAGTACAGCTCCCTTGCTGTCTGACCAAATATCTCCTCCCCAACCTCTTGCGAGGTAGTAGCATAAATCACACCTGTTGAATCCGCTAGCTGAACGAAGATCTTGTACCTATAATCACAAGCTACAAAGGTCATGTTGCATCCATCGCAGTTCCACCACTCATATCCATCGCTAGTGATTGCCCCGTTGCATTGATTACCATTCACCACCAACGGGCATGCTGCATAACACAAACTCTCGCTGTTCATAACTGAGAGAGTAGCTTTAACAGTGAACAGCTCTGGCTTAACCAGGTATCCCAAGGAATTTCTGATTTCTGCAACCGTTTTCCAAGGAATTTCTGCTAGCATGCCTTGATTAACAGAGGTTGTGCCATTGGGTACATTTCTCATCTCAAAGGGTTTAGAGTTTCCAATTATGTCATGCTCACTTTGCAGAATATCGAGTTGGAGAACGACAATGATCCTGAGTAAAAGACAATGGTGAGCTCAACTGATAAGTAAAGCCATGAAAAAGGTATATAAACAAACAAATGTTCAAATAGTATACTCCTCTCCTTTTAAAAGATAGATGCCTAGTCAGCTCTACTAGAACAGGTATTTCGATGAATTAACTCAAGTCATAGAACCAAAGAAGTTAGGCAAACATCGATTCTTGCAAATAATCAGGAAATGACAGTGACCCAATTGAGATCTTGAAATAATTCATCCTGTCAGTACGATTGTGTTCTGTTGTTAAGATACTTTATTAGAATTCTATAATTGTGCATACTAGTAACGGTCACAAGAATATATACACAAGGTTTAGACTTGTTTAAATTTTAGAAAAGCTACTGGTACGACTAATTAGAATGCTGATGACATGCTTCACTGATTTGATTTGGTATGGGTGTCAACATACATCGAAGATTGCCGATATGTAAGCACTGCCTTACAAATGATCATCAATGGCATATGCTATTTATACAGTATATATAATAAAAGGATTAATAACTAATCCTCACCTGCGGCTCTGGATGGTGCTGCAGGTGAACTCGAGGAGGCGGATGATTGAGCCCTTCCGGATGGAGCCGTCCCGGACGCGCGGGTTATGGGCGGTGTCGACCATGGACCGCAGCGTGTAGACGCCGTCGGAGAGCACCATCCGGAAGCACTCGGCGGAGGGGTTGTCGACGTTTTTGACCATCCGCACGTCCACCACCTGCAGCACCGGCTGCAGCGTCCCCATGCCGTCGGCGTGCTCCGCGATCGCCGCCACCGCTCCGGGTGTCAGCTGCGCAGCCGCCGCCATCATTCTCAGGATCCCAACCTTGGCCCTGTTCTGCAAGTTATGTTTCGGCTTGTTTCAGCTTGTTTCAGCTTATTCTCTCTCACAGAACACTATTGAATCAGCCGAAACCAGCCGGCTTTTCCACCAGCCGAACCAGCCCCTTCTCGATCCGACTGGATTTGGGCTGGGGACGGTTTCCAAGGAAAATTTGGGGGTCGTCTAGCCGTTCCGGAACCCAAACCTGGGCCCTACATATACTCAAAACTCCAAATGAGATCCCATATTGGCCGGACTTTTGGGTTTTGATTTACAGCTTTTTCCTAATTTTACTTAAGTGCTTTATTTGTTACTAAATCCGTTCTAAATTATAGTTGGTTTGACTTTTTCAACCCTAAGTTGGACTGTTCGTCTTATTCAAAAATTTGTGCAAAACATCAGTTTTTTTGTTATTGCTTGCTTTATTAACGAAAGTTCTTCGAGAATGACTCAAATTTAAATATATTTGCGCAAATTTTTTGAATAAGACGAGTGGTCAAACTTGAAGTAAAAAAGTCAAACGAACTATAATTTGAAACGGATGGAGTAATTATTAGGACGCACTCTATTTTTCTTGGAATAAAATTGTGTGGACCCGGGGTCCAAATCTCTCACATGGATCTTTATCCTCGATAGCGACACACGACATCTTAAACAAATCATATAGTTAACAAATGCAACAATTACATGCACAAATATGATCAACAAATCAGTCGTGTGATTAATTTTCAAGACACATGTCATTCATGGATGATGTGGTTTAATGAGGAGACTCGGTTTAGAGTCAGGGATATATATATACAATAGTTTTTTTAATACTCAATGTATTGTTTCCTCAGTAAGATTTTCAATTAAGATTGGGTCATCCTTAGGGACATTTAGTTGGCTCTTTCTGTGAAAGTGCATATTACTAAAGTTGTAGGTTATCAAATTATCTGCTCTATCATTAAATTTCGTAAATTTTGGACTTGATTTGTTGGTATGAAAATATAAAGCTTGTTGTCTCAATTCTCGAGTAGATTCTGAACTCTGTTTTTAAGTGTGGGTTATGCCATCTTATAATGACAAGCTAAAAGTGTAGCTCCTTTATGAAAGTTGTAGATTATGAAATGGATTGCTATATGGTGAATGTTCATAGTTTTTGGACACAAGGATGTGGAGCTCAATTCTTAGACAATTTCTAAAGTCTGTTTTCAATGACAGTTTAGGCCATCTTAAAGACGTGATAAAAAAATATAATCTCTTCATAAAAGTTGTAGGCCTTGTTGTAAAAGTATATTTGTTTGCTATCATAGCCTTAATAGATTGATTAATACAAAAAGGTGAAGCAGCACTACTGCATTTGACTTGGTGCTTTGTTCATTGTTTTGCTTGTATGTTGGGTTCGGGCATAAGAGCGCTTTATCTATTGTTTATATTGTTGAAATAAGTTCTACCTTTGACATTATACTACATAATCAGGTGGTAGTGTTACGGATCACACATAGAATGATCGTCACTTCACTGGAGGCAAGTAAATGTGGCGGTGGTTTGCTACAAGCTTTAACTTCCACCTTAAAAAATTCAGAATCTAATCCAAAATAATATTATATCTCAATCAAGTTATGGAATTTGTCGCACTCTAGTAGTAGCCATATTTTTCTTGGAATAAAATTGTGTGAACTCGGGGTCCAAATCTCTCACATGGACCTGTATCCTAGATGAGCCACATAAGGCATCTTAAACAAATCATACGGTTAACAAATCCAACAATTACATGCACAAATATGATCAACAAATCAGTCGTGTGATTAATTTCCAGGACACATGTCATTCAAGGCATATAATAGCTATTGATCGATGATGTGGTTTAATGAGGAGACTCGGTTTGCAGTTAGGGGTATACAATAGTTTTTCAAAGCTCAATGTATTCCTCGGTAAGATTTTCAATTAAGATTGGGTCATCCTTAGGGACATTTAGTTGGCTCTTTTATGTGAAAGTGCATATTACTAAAGTTGTTGGTTATCAAATTATCTACTCCATCATTAAATTTCGTAAATTTTGGACTTGATTTGTAGGTATGAAATTATAAAGCTTGTTGTCTCAATTCTCGAGTAGATTCTGAACTCTGTTTTTTAACTGTGGATTAGGCTGTCTTATAATGGCAAGCTAAAAATATAGCTCCTTTATGAAAGTTGTAGATTATGAAATGGATTGCTATCTGGTGAATGTTCATAGTTTTAGGATATAAAGATATGAACCTCAATTCTTAGACAATTTCTAAAGTCTATTTTCAACGACAGTTTAAGTATCTTAAATGCGTGATAAAAATATAATCTCTTCATAAAAGTTGTAGGCTTTGTTGTGTAGATTCCAAAAGTGTATTTGTTTGCTATCATAGCCTTAATATATTGATTGATATAAAAAGGTGAAGCAGCACTGCTGCATTTGACTTGGTGCTTTGATCATTGTTTTGCTTGAATGTCGGGTTGGGGCATCGAAGTCCTTTACCTACCATGTATAATTGTTGAATTGAGTTCTACCTCTGACATTATACTACATAAGCAGCTGGTAGTGCTACGGATTGCTGAAAGTCCTATGTTTGGTGTTGGTAATTAGTGACAATGCCTAAGTACTAATCCCATGCCTAAGTTGTATGTAGCATATGAGGATTAGTACATTCCAAGGTTGGTGGCAAGATGGACATGGTGATCATGATGGCCACACTTGGATTTGGACGCAACCCTATGTGATCAAGGCAAAGGTATATGCTTAAGGGTTGTGTTTTAGTAACCAAGACACCTAGTGGGTGTGGTTACATTATAGGATAGATAGCCGTACTATAAAGAGGGGAATGACGCGGCTATTGAACTCCTAAGTGCCTCTAGATGTGCATTTCATGATCATATGCATTTGGATAGAACTAATAACGCCTCGAAGAATGATTGTGAAAATGCTAACACACTCACACATGTTCAAGATCACTTGGTGGTGTTAGCACGTTTGCGAAGGCGGTGGAGTTTGAGCGGTAGAGAAGGGTTTGGGTTCCTCTCTCCCTCCCGCCGAGCTTGCGAGGCGGGATTCAGGCGTTTTCGAGGAGTTGAAACGACTATTTTCCACTACGTCAAAAGTCCGGAAAAGAAACGGAGGCGAACGGAGGTCACAGAGGTGACCGGACGCTGAACCGGACGCGGTCTTTGCATGACCGGACGCGTCCGGTCAGTGTTCAGTGTCTGCGCGTTTTTCAGTGTGATGATCGGACGCGAGGCGCGTCCGATCACTGATGATCGGACGCGTCCGGTCGTTCAGGGAGCTTACTGGACTCTAACCGGACGCTGTCACTGTCGCGTCCGGTCATTTTCTTCAGCGCGTCCGGTCACTGCTTCGTTGAGCGCTGCTCAGGCGACCAGCGCGTCCGGTCCTTCACGGGACCAGCGCGTCCGGTCGTTCCCGGCGCGTCCGGTCAGTTGGACCAGCGCGTCCGGTCGTTGCTTCGCAGTTAGCCGTTGGGCGACCAGCGTGTCCGGTCGTTTGGACCAGCGCGTCCGGTCAGTACTTCACGAGTTAGCCGTTGGGCGACCGGCGCGTCCGGTCAGTTGGACCAGCGTGTCCGGTCAGCCCGATTTCGGTTGTTTAAGTTTCTAACGGCTATATTCGAAGGGGTACGTCTATAAATACTCGTTGGCCGGCTCAAGGCTCCCTCTCTCGAACATTTGACATACTTGTGAGCACTTTGAGCTAAGCAACTCCCCTCCCACTCATCTCTCTTGCTTCTTTGCATATTCGAAGTGAGATTGAGTGATCCAAGTGCATTTGCATTGTGAGATTGCATCTAGTTGGCACTTGGTGGTTGATTTGCTGCAGGATTCTTGTTTCTCTTGGTGGTTGCCGCCACCTAGACGGCTTGGAGCAGCTTGGAGGCGTTGGCAAGAGTTGGTGATTGTTCTTGGCCACCTCCGGTGATTGTGAGGGGTTTGTGCCTACCTCGGCAAAGCGCCAAAGGCAACGTTAGTATATTGCTCGTGTCATTGCAACCTTTTGCCATTTGGTAGGTTCTTGTGGCGCCTTTTGAGAGGCTCGGTGTGTGACCGATTAGCCACCGAACCACGTGGTGAAGAGGGACACAACGGGGACTAGCGTGCCGGCAAGCACGTGAACCTCGGGATAAATCTTCGTGTCATCACTTTCATATTGTGATTGATTGATCCCGGTGTTCGGTTATCTTGGTATTCATTGTTGATCATATTGGTTGGCTCAATACTTCGCCCCTCGGTGATACCCTCCTATCTCTCTTGTATTAATTTCTTAGTTATCTTTGCTAGCTAGTTAGCTTAGCTAGAGTAGTTCTCTTGTGTAGCTTGCTAGTTGTAGTTGTACTTACCTTCTCGGTTTGACTTGTGCGGTTGAGTGCAAATACTAGAATTGTGAATTGGATAGGTGGCTTGCAAACACTCATAGGCTAAGCAAAACTCGCATCTCGCTATTTGTTTTATTGATAAACTTGTTTAGCTTGTCTTTGTAGAAATTTTTAATAGGCTATTCACCCCCCCTCTAGCCATCAAGACCTTTCAAGTGGTATCAGAGCCGTGGTCACCGTTTATAAGGCTTAACAACCTCGGTGTAAGATGGCTCAAGTTATGTTCAATCATGTTAATGGCAAGCCTCCATTCTTTGATGGCGTCTCTTCCTTTGATCATTGGAAAAGGAAGATGAAGCAATATCTAGGCAATATACATGAGAAGGTTTGGGATGTGACCAAAGAAGGATACGTCATTCTTGATGAGGAAAACCTCACTCCCAATGACCGCATCAACAAACAATGCAATACGGCGGCACTTGACACAATCTATCGTGCCATTGATGATAAAGTATTTGAGCAAATCAAAGATCTTGAAAAGGCAAATGAGCTTTGGATAAGGCTTGAAGAAACATATGAAGGCACTTCAACGGTAAAAAGTGCCAAACTATATATGCTCAAGGACAAGTTCTCCACATTCAAGATGAAGGATGATGAATCCATCCCGGAGATGTTCTATAGGCTCCAAGTCATTGTCAATGATCTCAAGGGGCTTGGGGAGAAGGTTGAGGACAATGACTTCTCACACAAGTTCTTGATGTGCTTACCCAAGAAGTTTGCCACCTTGAGAAGAATAATCTTTAGAGAGGGATTGGACAAGGTCAAACCAACCAATGTGCTTGGAGATATAATGACCGATGCCCAATACAATGATGATGAAGATGAGGTAGAAGAGAAGAAGGAGACCAAGGTCAAGCAAGAGAAGCCCATTGCATTCAAGGCTTCATCTTCTAAGGGCAAGAGCAAGGTAGAAAGTGATGATGATGATCCTTTCGATGATGAGACCATGGCCCTCCTTGTGCACAAGATGGGAAGGTTCATGAAGAAGAAAGGATATGGGGCAAGGAAGAGGAGAGACACTATAAAGGCAAAGACCCTTTGCTACAATTGCAATAGCCCCGATCACATAGTGGCGGATTGCCCCTATGAAGATAAGAGATTTCATAATGGGGACTTGAAGCTCAAGAAGAACAAGAAGGATAAGAAAGAGAATGAGAAGAAAGCAAAGAAGAGCTTCACTTTCAACAAGAAGAAGAAGGGTGGTGGTTATGTAGTCACTTGGGATAGTGACAACTCCGATAGTGATGATGATGAAAGCTCTAGTGATGATGAGAGGATCACTCGACGAGCCACTGCAAACATCGCCCTCTCCAACAAGCCATCCATCTTCGACACTACATCAACATGCCTTATGGCCAAGCCTACCAAGGTAAAACATGATGATAGTGATGATGATTCTTGTGCTAGTGATGATTGTAGGAGTGATGATGAGGAGGATGAGGACTACTCCAAGGATGATCTATTAGGCATAATAGATCAAATGAGCAAGGGCTACAAGAGGACAACTAAGAAATACAAAATCTTGGAACAAGAGCTCATTGCCAAGAGCAATGAAAATGGTGCCTTGATGGAGAAGCTTGTTGCTCTCAAAAAGAGTAAGGAGTGCAAAGGAATTGAACAAGAGCTCAAAGCTCTTAGGAAATCCTTTGATGAGCTAGAGGCTTCTCGTGAGTGTCTAAAGGAAGACCACGAGGATCTTGAAATTGCTCACACTAGGCTTAAGGAAGCCCACTCCACTCTACTTGAGCTCATCAAGGAAAAGGACCTTAAGTTGGAGAAGTTCATGAAGGAAGCTAAGGAGGAGCAAGTGATTGTCACTTGTGATATTGGACTAACATGTGATATTATTGATGATTCTTTATTTGTTAGTCCTACTAATGCTTCATGTAGCTCATCATCATCCACCACAACCAACTCTACCTCTACTACTAGTAATTCATCACTTGTGGTTGAGACTCTCAAGAGAGAGGTGGATGATCTCACCCGCGCATTAGGCAACACCTATGGTGGGGATGCCCGCTTGCTAAAATGCTTGGGTAGCCAAAGGTTCTCTCTTAACAAAGAGGGATTAGGCTATACTCCCAAGAAGGGCAAGGCGGCCTTTGCTACTCCAAAGCCTCGCTTTGTGAAGGGCAATGGTCGTTATTGCAATAGATGCAAGCAAGTTGGGCATCTAGAGATTAATTGCAATAAAATAAACAAGAACAAGAAAAATGCTAATGTACCTTACATTCCTTTTGATTCTTGTTATGTGCTTATCAAGGGAGAGAAAGGTGTGCATGCTAGGTTTGTTGGTACACCAATTGTGGGCCCAAAGAAGAAGGCCATTTGGGTACCAAAGAGCTTAGTGACTAACCTCCAAGGACCCAAACAAGTATAGGTACCTAAAAGACATTAAATTGTTTTGTAGGTAAATTACAAGGCCGGAGGAAGGCATTGGGTGCTTGATAGTGGGTGCTCTCAACATATGACCGGTGATTCAAGAATGTTCAACTCTCTCAAATCAAATGATAGTGGCATTGATAGCATCACATTTGGTGACAATAGTAAGGGTGATGTAAAGGCTCTTGGAAGGATTGCAATCTCAAATGATCATAGCATCTCCAATGTGCTACTAGTTGAAAAGCTCAATTTCAACTTATTGTCGGTTGCTCAATTGTGTGATCTCGGTTTCAAGTGCATATTTGGTGTTGATGATGTGGAGATAGTGTTGATGGCTCTAACTTGATCTTCAAAGGCTTTAGATATGAGAATCTATACTTGGTTGATTTCAATGCTAGTGACACTCAACTTTCAACATGCTTGCTCACCAAATCAAGTATGGGTTGGTTATGGCATAGAAGACTTGGTCATGTTGGCATAAAGCAATTGAACAAGTTAGTAAAGCATGACTTAGTTAGAGGCTTAAAGGATGTCACATTTGAGAAAGATAAGCTATGTAGTGCATGTCAAGCCGGAAAGCAAGTAGGCAACACTCATCCATTAAAGAGCATTATGAGTACTTCCAAGGCATTTGAGTTGTTGCACATGGATCTATTTGGGCCAACTACATACATAAGCATTGGTGGCAACAAGTATGGTTTTGTGATTGTGGATGATTTCACTAGATACACATGGGTATTCTTTCTTGTGGACAAGAGTGATGTATTTGACATATTCAAGAAGTTCATCAAGAGAGTGCAAAATGAGTTTGAGACCACAATCAAGAAAGTAAGAAGTGACAATGGAAGTGAGTTTAGAAACACAAGAGTTGATGAGCTATGTGAGGAGCTTGGAATCAAGCATCAATTCTCGGCCAAGTATACACCTCAATCAAATGGCCTAGTTGAAAGGAAAAATAGAACCTTAATTGATATGGCAAGATCAATGTTGAATGAGTATAATGTAAGTCATTCATTTTGGGCCGAAGCAATCAACACGGCTTGCTTCTATAGCAACCGTCTCTATTGTCACAAGTTCTTAGAGAAGACACCATATGAGATCTTAAATGGAAGAAAGCCCAATATTGCATACTTTTGGGTATTTGGTTGCAAATGCTATATTTTGAAGAAAGGCACTAGATTGAGCAAGTTTGAAAAGAAATGTGATGAAGGCTTCCTACTTGGTTACTCAACTACTAGCAAAGCTTATAGAGTTTGGAATTTGGCTAGTGGTTTACTTGAAGAAGTACATGATGTTGAGTTTGATGAAACAAATGGCTCTCAAGATGAAGAAGATAACTTGGATGATGTGAGAGGAACTCAATTGAGTAATGCTATGAAAGAGATGGATATTGGTGATATTAGACCAAAACAAGTAATCGATGTGGATGACAACAAAGATCAAGTGCTCCAAAGTCCAATCACTCAAGCTAGTGGTTCTCTAATGCAAAATCAAGCTAGTACATCATCTCAAGTGCAACAAGATCAACAAGTGGCTAGTTCATCATCTTCAACTCATGATCAACATCAACATCCAAGCAATCAAGTCCAAGTGCTTCAACCAACTAACATTGCAAGAGACCATCCATTGGATTCCATCATTGGTGACATACAAAGAGGAGTTCAAACTAGATCAAGATTGACATCATTTTGTGCTCACTCTTCTTTTGTGTCAATGGAAGAACCCAAGGACATTGATAAAGCATTGAGAGATCCGGATTGGGTAAATGCAATGCATGAAGAGCTCAACAACTTCAAGAGAAATGAAGTATGGGAACTAGTTGAAAGGCCTAAGGATCACAATGTCATTGGAACAAGATGGGTCTTTCGCAACAAGCAAGATCAAGATGGGATAGTAGTAAGGAACAAAGCAAGACTAGTGGCTCAAGGTTACACACAAATAGAGGGTCTTGACTTTGGTGAAACTTATGCCCCGGTTGCAAGATTGGAAGCAATTAGGATCTTACTTGCCTATGCTTGTGCTCACAATATCAAGCTATATCAAATGGATGTAAAGAGTGCATTTCTCAATGGGTACATTCAAGAGGAGGTGTATGTGGAGCAACCTCCCGGTTTTGAAGATGACAAGAAACCCAATCATGTATACAAGTTAAGGAAGGCTTTGTATGGATTAAAGCAAGCACCTAGAGCATGGTATGAAAGATTGAGGGACTTCTTGCTATCCAAAGGATTTGTCATGGGCAAAGTTGATACAACACTATTCACCAAGAAGATTGGGAAAGACTTATTTGTATTGCAAATATATGTTGATGATATCATATTCGGTTCAACCAATCAAGATTATTGTGATGAGTTTGGGAAAATGATGGTAAAGGAATTTGAAATGTCAATGATTGGTGAACTTAGTTTCTTTCTTGGACTTCAAATCAAACAAATGAAGGAAGGAACATTTGTAAGCCAAACCAAGTACATCAAAGATATGCTCAAGAAGTTTGGAATGGAAGATGCAAAGAGTATTACAACCCCAATGGGCACTAGTGGAAGTTTGGATAGTGACAGGAGTGGCAACATGGTGGATCAAAAGCTATATAGATCAATGATTGGTAGCCTACTCTATGTGACGGCATCAAGGCCCGATGTGATGTTTAGTGTATGTATGTGTGCAAGATTTCAAGCCTCACCAAGAGAAAGTCATTTGAAGGCAACAAAGAGAATATTGAGGGTACTTAAAGCATACACAAGATGTTGGATTGTGGTATCCCAAAGGTGCAAGTTTTGAGCTAGTTGGATATTCGGACTCCGACTATGCCGGTGACAAAGTGGAAAGAAAGAGCACTTCTAGGACTTGTCAATTGTTGGGAAGATCACTTGTCTCATGGTCATCCAAGAAGCAAAATAGTATTGCACTATCTACCGCCGAAGCCGAATACATCACCGCGGGTAGTTGTTGTGCACAAATCTTGTGGATGAAGGCAACATTGAAGGATTTTGGAATCAATTTCAAGAATGTGCCATTGCTATGTGACAATGAAAGTGCCGTGAAGCTAACTAACAATCCGATTCAACATCAAAGAACAAAGCATATTGATGTTCGCCATCACTTTATTAGAGATCATCAACAAAAGGGTGACATTGCTATTGAGAGTGTGGGCACCGAAGATCAATTAGCCGATCTATTCACCAAGCCACTTGATGAGAAGAGATTTCACAAGCTAAAGAATGAGTTGAACATACTTGACTTCTCCAACATGAGTTGATGCACCCCATATATGACATGCCTCTCCTTTGAGCCCCAAGGTACAATTGGTTGACATGTCATACATTCTATGCTAAGGACTTGTTTAGTGCATCTAGTCATAATTTATATGTTCTAGGCTCATTCATGAAAATTAAATAAATTTGAAGTTTATATGGTGCCACTATTGTTTCCATGACTTGTATGATCTAGTGGTAGCATATAAAATGTTTAAGTAGCTTGTGATCCTAAGTGTTTAATCTAGAAAACTTGTCTAAATATTTACTTCAACATGGTGCATGATAACCCTACTAGTGAGGTGTGAAGAAGCTTGCCCTTGGATCAAACCGAAGTATTTTATTTATGCAAGCAATCTAGGTTGAATCATAAACTTGATCCTCACCCCATATTTCAACATGATAATCTATCTAAAGTTTGCTCCTTGTGGTCAATTGGTGCCAAAGGGGGAGAAATTGTTGTTCACAAAGATAGAACTCAAAGAGGAAGAAGCACAAAGGGGGAGAATTGATAAAAGAAGGGGATCAACTAAACAAAGATAGAACTCAAAGGGGAAGAAAATGTTGTGGGGGAGAAAATGTTGTTCACAAGATAGATTCTAAAAGGGGAGAAAACCTAAAGGGGAGAATTGATAAAAGAAGGGGATCAACTAAAATTTTGAGCACACAAGTAGGGGGAGCAAGCTCTTTAAACATGAATGTTGCATTTCTATGTGCACTTCATATGTATGATGCATAGTTATGCATTTCGTTTTCTCTGATACATTGCTTGTGTGGTGACTTGCTAGTATAATTTGAATGATGCATTGAAATACTAGCATGAATAGGAAGTAGTTAGATTTTTCTTGCTTCATGTTTTTTTTAAATGGTACTAGAGCCTTGCTTATAATGTTGATCTCACGAGGTTTCTAGTTATGTTTGTGCTTTTCCAAGTGGAATCTAACTACACAAGGTGCTAAGATGGTGTTTATCGCTACTCCGATGGTATCACGCTTCAAAGGTCTATAATCTAAAACACTTAGCACCTATTGGTAGACAATGCTCCTAATCTTTCCTATCTAACATGTATGCTTCCAAAATCCAAACATATAGCATACATGTAGGGGGAGCCATTGCTATCAATTTGAATTCATGATCACATGTCCATAATTCTTACACATGGTAATATACTTGGACAATGTGACATGGGTTCAATCAAAATTTTATCATAATATCTTTGTAAAAGGTTTGTCACCAATTACCAACAAGGGGGAGATTGAAAGTCCTATGTTTGGTGTTGGTAATTAGTGACAATGCCTAAGTACTAATCCCATGCCTAAGTTGTATGTAGCATATGAGGATTAGTACATTCCAAGGTTGGTGGCAAGATGGACATGGTGATCATGATGGCCACACTTGGATTTGGACGCAACCCTATGTGATCAAGGCAAAGGTATATGCTTAAGGGTTGTGTTTTAGTAACCAAGACACCTAGTGGGTGTGGTTACATTATATGATAGATAGCCGTACTATAAAGAGGGGAATGACGCGACTATTGAACTCCTAAGTGCCTCTAGATGTGCATTTCATGATCATATGCATTTGGATAGAACTAATAACGCCTCGAAGAATGATTGTGAAAATGCTAACACACTCACACATGTTCAAGATCACTTGGTGGTGTTAGCACGTTTGCGAAGGCGGTGGAGTTTGAGCGGTAGAGAAGGGTTTGGGTTCCTCTCTCCCTCCCGCCGAGCTTGCGAGGCGGGATTCAGGCGTTTTCGAGGAGTTGAAACGACTATTTTCCACTACGCCAAAAGTTCGGAAAAGAAACGGAGGCGAACGGAGGTCACAGAGGTGACCGGACGCTGAACCGGACGCGGTCTTTGCATGACCGGACGCGTCTGGTCAGTGTTCAGTGTCTGCGCGTTTTTCAGTGTGATGATCGGACGCGTCCGGTCGTTCAGGGAGCTTACTGGACTCTAACCAGACGCTGTCACTGTCGCGTCCGGTCATTTTCTTCAGCGCGTCCGGTCACTGCTTCGTTGAGCGCTGCTCAGGCGACCAGCGCGTCCGGTCCTTCACGGGACCAGCGCGTCCGGTCGTTCCCGGCGCGTCCGGTCAGTTGGACCAGCGCGTCCGGTCGTTGCTTCGCAGTTAGCCGTTGGGCGACCAGTGCGTCCGGTCGTTTGGACCAGCGCGTCCGGTCAGTACTTCACGAGTTAGCCGTTGGGCGACCGGCGCGTCCGGTCAGTTGGACCAGCGCGTCCGGTCAGCCTGATTTCGGCTGTTTAAGTTTCTAATGGCTATATTCGAAGGGGTACGTCTATAAATACTTGTTGGCCGGCTCAAGGCTCCCTCTCTCGAACATTTGACATACTTGTGAGCACTTTGAGCTAAGCAACTCCCCTCCCACTCATCTCTCTTGCTTCTTTGCATATTCAAAGTGAGATTGAGTGATCCAAGTGCATTTGCATTGTGAGATTGCATCTAGTTGGCACTTGGTGGTTGATTTGCTGCAGGATTCTTGTTTCTCTTGGTGGTTGCCGCCACCTAGACGGCTTGGAGCAGCTTGGAGGCGTTGGCAAGAGTTGGTGATTGTTCTTGGCCACCTCCGGTGATTGTGAGGGGTTTGTGCCTACCTCGGCAAAGCGCCAAAGGCAACGTTAGTATATTGCTCGTGTCATTGCAACCTTTTGCCATTTGGTAGGTTCTTGTGGCGCCTTTTGAGAGGCTCGGTGTGTGACCGATTAGCCACCGAACCACGTGGTGAAGAGGGACACAACGGGGACTAGCGTGCCGGCAAGCACGTGAACCTCGGGATAAATCTTCGTGTCATCACTTTCATATTGTGATTGATTGATCCCGGTGTTCGGTTATCTTGGTATTCATTGTTGATCATATTGGTTGGCTCAATACTTCGCCCCTCGGTGATACCCTCCTATCTCTCTTGTATTAATTTCTTAGTTATCTTTGCTAGCTAGTTAGCTTAGCTAGAGTAGTTCTCTTGTGTAGCTTGCTAGTTGTAGTTGTACTTACCTTCTCGGTTTGACTTGTGCGGTTGAGTGCAAATACTAGAATTGTGAATTGGATAGGTGGCTTGCAAACACCCATAGGCTAAGCAAAACTCGCATCTCGCTATTTGTTTTATTGATAAACTTGTTTAGCTTGTCTTTGTAGAAATTTTTAATAGGCTATTCACCCCCCCTCTAGCCATCAAGACCTTTCAATTGCACATAGAACGATCGTCACTTCACTGGAGACAAGTAAACGTAGCGGTGGTTTGCTACAAGCTTTAACTTCCACCTTAAAAAAATTAGAACCTAATCCAAAATAATATTATATCTCAATCAAGTTGGAATTTATCACATGCTTTATGCTCTCTATTTGAATATATATTATGTTCCTACACTTATGGTTTGTTGATGCTCATGTTGATTCAGTGGATCAGAATATGACTTGTTGTCTACATGGAGTGATGCTCATGGTGTTATGTGATTATTGAGAGGCCACCTCGAGGCAATGGTCCCCTGGGACCAAAGGAGAGGCAACCCGGCGAAGATGGGCCAGAGAGGGGCCACCCCAGGCACGCGCACGCCCTAGGCGCGGCCGCCCCCCTAGCGCCCCTTGGGCCCGGCTCGCTCCCACCGACTGCAATCAATGCAGTGGCTGGCGGTGCGGGGTGCGCTCCTGGAATATTCGACCAGGATGCTCCCCTCTCACCCCTATATAAGAAGGGGGAGGCTCCCCTCACACAACACACACCACACCACACTCCACTCACTAGCTCAAGGAGCTTCTCACTCCCTCCACCGCTCTTCTCACTTAGCTTAGGTTAGAATAGGAAAGTAGAAGAGAGGTAGAGAAGCTACAAGGAGAGCTTGGCTCCTTGGTGGGATTTTGTGAGAATAAAGATGAATTCTTTCATTCTTACTTTCATCATGTTCTACCATTTAGTCTTGTTCTTATATTCATATAGTAGATGCTATGAACTAGAGTATAGTCTTTGTGACATGTTCATGATATATGTGCTAGTCTGTAGTCCATGTGTTATGTACATTTCATACTTGACTATGTATAGTCTACCTAGTTTATATGTGGTATGTAGACTAGTCCATAGTTTACATATCATGTATATGCTAAGTTGACTTAGGTGCTACACTCTCATATCATGTTCATGAGTAGAGCTATTTATGTGTTGAGGGGGTGGTTCATCATGCTTTCGGGTACGCCCAAGTCTCTTACCTGTCGATCCGTAGGGTTGGAGACCTGGGGGGACTTGAGTGGTCATTATGTATGCGGGTGTGGTGCCCGGGCATATAGTGGCGGGTGGATGTATTTTATGTCCCACGGTCGAGGGTTAGGTGGCAGGTGGTGACAGCCTTGTCCGTCCCTTGAATTCCCCCACGTTCGGCCATGGTATAGGAGTACGTAAATTGTCACATGAGGTTGCTGGCAGACCAGTACTCGGTGGCCTCCTGATCCAACTCACACATACCTAGCACTACCTTGTGAACATGTATGATAACTTAGCTCATAGCACTCTAACTATATAGAACCCTCTACTAGTCATTAGGATATTCTTTTATTCTTTATTCTTGAGTGTAGGAATCTCTTGACTAGTATACGTGTGTGTCCACTATCTTGAACTGCCATTGTTTACCCCTGTCATGATCATTTGGATATTATTCATACATGACTGCTTTGCTCATATACATGTCAGACCATTTGTTATCCCTTCCTTCCTTTGGAAAAATATAAATAATGATACCCTGAATACTTTCGGGTGAAATACTACAACGATAGATCCATACGCTTGCAGATTTCGTCTGTAATCATAAAGACCTATCGGGGGCTGATGTTCCATAGTAATGTCGTTAGGGTCCTCCGGATCCTAGCGATGGTGTTGTGGGATGCCAGTTCTACCCGGCATTTCTGGATCCGCTGCCAAGGGTGGACATTTGTGCCTGCCCTAGGTGGTGATGCTAAGAAATGCCAACAATAGCTTCCTTCTTATCAGGGGAAAATCGTCGGAGATGTTGCTTGACAGGTTTAGAACCCTTATTGATGTCGATTCTGTGCTCAACCAACTTTCTCGGGACACCTGGCATGTCGGCCAGCTTCCAAGCAAAGATATCTTTGTTGTCCTAGAGAAAATTGGTGAGCGCGAGTTCCTATGTTGGAGAGAGCTGAGTACTGATGGTCGCCGTCTTAGAGGGATCATCAGTACCCAAATCAACCTTCATGACATCAGCTTCTTTTGGCGGAACCAAGATGGCTGGCTTTTTAGCCGGCAACTCAAAATCTGAAGGACCCTAGGCAGCAATGATTGCTATCTCATGCCTCTCTAGGTTTGCCTATGCTTTAGCTGCGATCTTGATTGCCTGTGCGTCGCAATCAAATGAGTGGCCAAATCACCACGTATAGAGAGCACACCATTGGGACCTGGCATCTTGAGTAAGAGGTACTGATAGTGTGGAACTGCCATAAACTTAGTCAGAGCTGGTCTCCCAAAGATGGCATGGTACGAAGATTCGATGTCCTCTACTTCAAACTTGATGAATTCAGTGCGGTAGTTCTCCTGAGTGCCAAAGGTGACGTAGGGGGGGATAATTTGCCCTAGAGGCATGGCTGCTTTGCTGGGTACTATCCCGTAGAAAGGTACATATGTAGGAGTCATCATACCAACAAAGTCGAGTCCAATCTTCCTCAAAGTATCGGCAAAGATAATATTAAGTCCTGCGCCGCCATCAATTAGCACCTTGGTCATAGTTATACTAGCAGTGGTTGGATCTAGTACTAGCGGGTAATGCCCAACATTGTCTACGCTAGTCCACTGATCTTCCTGAGTAAAAGTGATGGGGTACTGAGACCAGTTGAGATACATAGGGATAGCAGGTTCAGCTGTAGAAATAGTAAGTAGAGCCAACTTCTCCTGATGCTTGCTCTTAGCACTCGGCACACCAACGAAGATTACGTTGATTGTTCCTTTTGGTTGTTGAAACCCTGTATCACCCTGATCATATTGATCTTTCTAAGTATTATGCTCCTTGTCCTTGCCCTTGCTGTTATCATTCTTCCGAGTATAATTCTTGAAGTTCCGACAATCAGCTGTCGTGTGATTTGAATTTGGGTGCCACGGGCAAGGTAGATTTTCAAGATCTTGGAATTTTCTCAGCTTGTTCTTCTTTCCCTTGTCGGCAGAGGTGACCATGTTATTGGGTCTGCGCTTCCTGTTATGGTTGCTCTGATTGCCTCCATAATCATCACAGTTGCCTTGGTTACCTCGCCCATCACCAAATCTGGCTTTGGTTCGTTCTTCTGCTGCGATCATCTTCTAGATTATAGATGTGAATTCTTGATGAGTTTGGGGATTAGCCCCACAGAAATCTTGGAACTGGCTCTTGTCCCTGATTCCCATGGCAAAATCATCTATGACTTCATGATCTGTGATTTCATTGACTTGCGCACGTAATTCCCCAAAGCGGCGATAGTAGTCGCGAAAGCTCTCGTTCTTCTTCTAGATACAGCCTTTGTGCTTGGTCTGGGTAGGAGGGTTGACGAGTATTCCAGCGAAGTTGGCACAGAAAGCCCTCTGGAGATCATCCCAATTCCTAATCGACTCGGCTGTAAGCTTGTCAAACCAGCGGAGTGGGACTTGCTCAAGCGCCATGGGGAAAACAACGCTTTAACATCATCATCGCCTCCGGCTAACTCAACTGATTGAGAATAGATGCGTAGCCATTGATTGGGATCAGTCTTGCCATCATATTTGGTGTGATTTGTGGGCTTGAACTTGTATGGTAGACAGACAGCATTTGGTCGACTAGAGAAACATCTGAATCTATCTAGAACTCTGGCATCCCTATACTCGGACTCTGCTCTGCCTTCTTCTATGTCATCACATCGTGGCTGGTGTCGAGTGGTTGGGTGAACTAGTGGCCTTCCATGAGGATCGTTACCCCGTTGTACGCCCCTATCATCACGATTACCATGATTTCTGCCAGGCGCAACATAAGGGGGGCTAAGCTTGTCATGAGCTGATACACGCTGGCTATGCCCTTGGCTTCCTCCTTGAGATTGGTGTTGGCTTACTATCGGTTTCTTTCCTTGCAATTGGAGTGCTACTGATTGCAGCATAGCTTGAAGCCGCTCTTGCTCAGGGGTAGGGTTCTCAATGTACTCATAATCCTTAGCCAATGTGTAGATATTAGCATAAGGAGTATTATACACTTTGTGGCCTCTGACCAGCATGAACTCTGACTTGAGGTTGCGAGACACACTAGCAATTTGACGATCCCGGTCACGGTTGTCACGTGCTCATCTTTCATCCTCTTGCCTCTGCTGATCTTCTCTTTCTTGTTCCAAGCAGCGACGATCATGCTCCTCCTTGCGGCGTTGGTAGTTAGCCCTGCCTTCTTGGCGAGCCGTAGCCCTAAAACGGTGTCCTTCCCTCTATTTATTCTTCTTCTCCCTTGCAACTCTTTCAATGTCCGTCTCGTTGGGGACTGGCAATACATCGGGAGATATGCTGGAGAGGCGTTCGTCTACCGAATTATCATCAGGTGGAGTGGGCTCACGAAGAGGAGATTTGCCTCTCCCGGGTGCCACAAATACTTCTCGGGTATGTGAAGAACCCCGGTAGTTGGCTGACTCCGCCGTAGTAGAGCTTGGCATGATCTATGTCGAGCTATGTTGGTCTTTAGGAAGAGCGTCACCATCTTGGAAGGGTAGAATCTCTGTCATAGCAACTACCCGGGAGGAATCCGAGTAGATATCGTCTGGCCGATGCCCTAGCCAGTGTACAATGAAACCCTGTGGGGTGATTGACAGTACCAGACCCCGTTGAGCTCTAGTCAAGGGGGTCTCTAGTGTTGCGTTGATCCACCCAAGCAGTAGATCTTGAAAGATGGATGTGACGTTGTGGAGCCCTGTAGGATAAGGACTGTTCCACCATCTTGATGCTAGAATCCGAGTCAATCACGGTTGGAGAGACCGAATTGAAGACGGGTTCCGAAAGGAACTTCTACTGTACTTATCGGTCCTCACCTCCTGGTCTTCATTGCTAACGAACCACGCTTCCTCTACTCATAGCAACCAAGCAGAATAAACAGACAATAAACACAACTAAGAACAACACACCAAACAAAAGAGAAACTAGAAAAGAACACACTAATCGACACGACTTGATGCTAGCGCAAGAACGACGGAGAACGGAGCTACCATTAATAGGACACGACTATCGATAAGCTTGCAACATATTAAAAGAGAAAACTATATGCTGGATTCATTTTAGTTAGTGAATTAAAGTGTTAGACTTTTTGGAGAAATATACTAAAGTGGAACTAACCAAATTATGTTGAATTGTAAAAGCTAACATTATACCTTAGCCATATTTTATTTATAAATATATCATATCATAGTATTTAAGTCATGTAAATATTTTATAATTTAGATAATCATGGAACATGTGGCAAAAGCTAAATGAAAACATTTACAAATCAAGGTTGAACTAAACATCTTGTAATTTAAAAGAAAACATTTATGTGGATATGAATCGTATTAACATTCAGTCATGAAATACCGGAGTTATAAATCCTAGTTGCTTCTAAACATTAACCAAATCACATCTAAGATGACCTTATATGAATCTTGATTAAACTAAGCAAAACATAATATATTATCCTATGTTACCTTTTCTCATAATCATTAATAAGCCGAAGTTAAACCTTAGTTATATTTTATTTATAAACAATGTCATATAATTTAATCAAGTTTAACTTTATCTTTGCAAAAGGGAAAAGTATACGTGAAAGCAACTGAACGAGTTATGTTGTGTCTGTAACATGCTTAAGCTAAGCAAAATATGATTTAAAACGTATTCATATTTTCATTAATCCAGTTAGCAATCGCTATGGTCCAAAGTTCCTTTAAAATTGAAAAACTAGTTTGCATTAACATTAATCAATTTACATTGAATTATAAAAGATGAAGTTAACCTTATTCCTATTTTATTTATAAATATTTATTTAGTGTTTAAGTCATTTAAACATTCATACTTTAGAAAGGTAGAACACGTGACAAAAGTTAATCGTAAGCATTTATACTTCATGGTAGAACTAAGCAAACCATAATTGAAAAAGACATTAATGTTGATATTCACCGTGTTAACACTTAATATTATTTAAGGTACCTAAACATTTTTAATTTAGAAAGCACAGAACATGTGACAACAACTAATCGATTTATCATGTTTTATGACAAAATTGAGCAAGTTATAATTAACAAAGAAGCATTTAAGTTGTTATTTATCAAGTTAACATTTTATTTTTATTATTTGTAAAAGACCGGAGATAAACCTAAATTACTTTTAATTCAAAAAGGGCACTGCATAATTATTAATCAAATCGCATCTAAATCGACTTTATATGAATCATGTCTAAACTAGACAAATTATAATTAATAAATACATTCATGGAAAACAGCATTGCTAACATGTCGCTTATGTCGCCACGGCCACAAGGCAAGAAAAATGCAATTAAACTTTAGGTTGCTTTTTAATTTAAAAGCTATTAAATAAATATTAATCAAATTAGTATTTAAGTCAATAATTTCAGAGTTGGGTGACATCATGAACATTACCACGACTGCGTAGAGCGTGTCGATATGAATCTAACGCAACTTGAACGGAGCAAAACGGAATTCAAACGAATAGACTAGAGCTAAAACGATTGGATGGCAGAGGTTTGAAACTGCAGAGACTTTCTATGTGCAAAACATGGGTGGTAAAGGGTTCTAGATGATCTTGGACGAATTGATTTCAAAAGAACTGAATTCGCGTTAGAGTTTGAAGAGCTAGATAATGGGGTTATACATGCGCGGGTGACATTAATTGCTCATATGCATGCAAGCCTCAATACCTTGGGTGATGTACGTAGGCATACACATGTGGACATGGTGAATGGCATGTCTCTCGGTAACAACGGGAGCAAGGGCAGCTGAGCTCGCTCAAACTGATTGGGACAGAGAGCAAGGGACAGGCTAGCTAGGCTTGTATACTCCGGTAGCAGAAAACAGCAGTGCACGGCAAAGCAGCAGAGCGATAGCATGCCTTGAACTTGCAGTACTACATGGTTAGATGACGCACGGGCAGCAACAACTAAAATGACACCGGGACGTGAACCAAAGAAAAAGGAGTATTCGTAGAGGCTCAGCAGCGCTGGTCGATGGGGAGCAGGTTCGCCCGCAGCAGCGCTTTCTTGGAGCTAGACCAACGCCGCAGCAGCTGACCGCTCGCACGCTCATCAAACCAAGACGGTGACGACGGCTTGCATGTCAGCCAGCCTCGTGGTGCCAGGCCATGGTGCTCAACCGTCTAGTTGACGATGCAGGGTTGGCAAAAACATGAGCACGAGGAGGTGCAGACTAGGGACAAGGGAGGAACAGAAACATGGAGATGCATGCTCACCAACGGAGACAGTCAAGCGGCAGTGACGGGTTCATCCAGATGGGCGCAGGCATCAACAAAGTAGCGCTAGGCCTTGCTGCACAAGTGCAGATCAAGATAGAGGTCGGCCTCCATAGGTAAACATAGAATAATCAGAAAGAAAAGAAGGGTAAAGAAAAATTCACGCTGAAGTTGAGGAGGAACTGAAGACGGGCGCCGGCAAGCCCGCTCGGCTGACATCAGCCTGCTGTAGCCGACCGACTGGCAGGTGGTGGTTTTTGCCGGAGACAGACGAGATGGCCGGAACAGCCGCCGCGGGAGTTGTCGGAGTTGGCCGATGGTGACATGATAGGTGGAGAGGAAATTCTATAATTTAGTACACGAGGGATTTCCTAAACTAGGGGCCTCACCTTACGGTAGTTTTGAGGTGCTTAGCCCAAAGGGTTGGTTCATATATATATAGAGAAAAACTCTTCACCTCCATGTCAAGTAGCGATATAGTGCTAATTGACGTTGCACCATCCACTTCCGCTAATAGACCTAAGTAGACATTAAGGCCCATTAGTAAATAAAGACATATGCCTTTATAATTATTGCACATAGGCTTTGAGCGTTGGGAAAATGAGATATTTATTTATTTTCGGAATTAATTAATTTATGGATAAAATAATTCTAGAAAAAGTCTAAAATTATTATTTAAGCCACGAAAAATACTCTGAAAGCTCCAAAAATTTAGAAAAAATTCTCAGAGACATTATGAAACATAAGAAACCAAAATAAAGTATTTGAAGCTCATGAAAAGATATTTTGGAGCATCTAAAGATTAGATAACGCTCACAGAAAAGCATGAACTAGCTCTAGAAAAAGCCAGAACAATTCCCGAAGAGTTCACTGAAATTGATTGACACATGAGGAACTGAAAGAAATAATTTACGTTATAAAGAAAAGATTTTAGGAAACTCCCAATGAGAACTTAAGATGAGAAACAAGGAATATTGATTACGGAAAAAGATAAAAACGTGTTGGAGAAGAAAGATCGATCCACTAAACGCATATTTAAAAACTTTGCTCGCTCTCAACACACAAGAGTTAATAAGCAAAAATCACATTAAACGATAGCCCATCAAATTAGTTTAGAAAAATTTAAAGATTTTCATCATTTTTTTTCTATAACTAATTGATGCTATCATAAACTAAACTTGGAAAATTTTATCTGAATATTAAAACATTCATTTTATTTAGTGTTTCCTATGCACAACTCAAAATTAGAAATTTTGGGGTGTGACACGTACAGGTGTACGGGATCATCACAACATCTGGTGCCCCTCCTCCCAATCTACTAATTGCTACAAAAATTGCTTTTTTAACACGTTCATACTATTTTTAAAATAAATACAACACGTGCTTATACTTAAATTACCATACAATTGTTATGTTTCCGTGCAATGCACTGGTATTTATCTAGTTTTTTTTAAAAAAAATTGAAACCACGCACACCAATAGTGCACCTACATATGGACATTGTCACAAAATTTGAGATTGAAACTCGTTTTGTAAAAATTCATATATGAAAATAACAAATTACACTTGCATATGCACTAGAGGAGGAATTTTGTCATGTAGTACATATGCAAGTGAAATTTATGATTTTCATATGAATTTTGACAAAACGAGTTTGAATCCCAAATTTTGTGGCATCGCACATCTGTTGGTGTGTATAGTTTTATTTTTTTAACTCCTAAATATAATTTTGTAAAGAATATTTACGATTGCACCGAAGATACGGTGTGCACCGAATATTTTGGCTATTTTTTATGCTAAACTCAACAATAATTATTTTATTCTGTTATATAAGCCATAAGCCATATACGTGGGCAGGTCATGCACCTACAGCACTTCTTATGCAAAAACCTGTCCCGTGGGCCAAGCCCTGCTCGTGGCGGACATATGGGCATGGGCTGATTTCATTCATTAACAGATCTGCGTGGAAATCTGGACCAGGCCGTTCTTTCACCGACCAGCCCAGAGCCCAGAGCCCGTTCTCTTCAACGACTCCTTTATTTTATTTAGGTTTTATATATACTCGTACTATACTACATAATGGTCGTGAATCCGGCGATCGATCGAATCGATTTCCCCACTCACGAAACCCTAGCCTCACTCCCCCTTCCTTCCCCCATCGATGGCGGACCTCGTTGGATCCATGCCGACCCCGCCGAGCGATGTCGCGCGCTCGAATCCTTTAGGCGAGACCGAGTCTAGCGAACGGAAAATGCGTTGAGGGTGAGGCTGATGGCGCACCAGATCTTGGTGGAGGCGCCGGATGATGACGACGATGAGGAGGATTTTGATGATGAGGAGGAGGATGACGATGATGATGTTGTTGTTGAGGTGAATAAGAATCAGGATGAGTGGTGGCAGAGGCTTAAGGAGCTTCAGAGTCAGTACGGCCCGGCGCTTGCCGATCGTGATTCGCGAGCCATGAAGCGCATCCTCGACTACGATCCCAAGCAGGGGGGCACCTACTACACCCGGCTCATCCAAGTCTATGACCTCGCCTCATTCGACCACGACGAGGAGTGTGAGTAATCCGTGCCCTCTTGCCATGCTCTGCGTCCCCGCCCGCCCCTATTTGCATTATGTGTGCCTACAATTTGTATTTGGCTAAGTTTATTTCCAGCATTTAAACTCCCGACGATGATGAAACGTGCACTAAAAGTTTAATGGGCATTTGTAATTTGATTGAATACTAAAAAGAAAAGGAAATCCCTCAGCCTTCTGGCTTTTTGATTAGGAGCATTGCTTGATGATTCTGCAATTGTGTGGGGGTAAAAAGAACAAAAAAAAATTGCCGAGCATTAGGCCCTGAAGAAACTATTAATTTCCAGGTCATGTAATTAAAAACTTACTTAAAAACATGGTAGATGCCACCGATGCTAGTGGATCATTTAATGCATTTGCAGTCACTGCGCAAAAGCATAGTCTTTTTTTTTTTGTCTGTCAATGTTTGGACACAGCCAGTGAACTACTGATATTCCACCAACTGGTGTTGACTCAGATCATTCACTGACCACTGCTATTGGAAGTGGTATGGTGAAACCACCCAACTAAAACGCTGTAACTAGCCACCTGTTTTTCTGTTCCCATAATGTGAGCAAACACCACAGTGTGTCATTAGTTACTGATGTTGTAGAAGTCCAGCCAAAGGGGGTCACAAGTTAATCAGCCCTCAATGTAAAGGCACATCACCGCCTTTTTTCTATTGTAAAAGGCATATAACCTTTTGTTTTTTCCCCTGCATTGCAGCACCCCTTCCGCCGATGAGATTTACTGATGCAGTCTACAAAAGCAACAATGACTATGAGCTGTGTGAGGCAGTAAACATCTTTTCTGTGAAGATGGGCTCCTTGGATATTGACTTCCCAATCCATGTCTATGGCACTGTCATTGGCAGAGACAGCCTTGACAAAAAGTGTGTTTATCTCTTCCGCCGTGGTAGAGAGGACTCCCAAACTATCAACTCTAAGGTATGTAACTCCATTACCCCCCGCGCCTTGCGCATGTAGACAAGTGAATTGAGTGACAGTGTAACTTGTAGTGGCTGTCAAGTTGATACACATCTTCATTTCTCGTTCTGAGTTCGTATGGTATTGAAATGTTAGATGACCGCATAGTGATCTTATCAAAATGCACATTTCAGAATGAAATGTTTTTACCGTACTGGTGGAATTATATGATGGAACTTCTCCTTTGTTCAATTATTATCATATATAATAAGTATATATATTGAAATTGCTGTTTTCCTTTTGGAGATGGTAATATCATGTGGTTTGAATATGGCATCAAACATGACAACACTCTAGCTTCTGATCGGTCTAATCATAGCACTCTTACGAGGCCTACAATAGTATATAGCATTGGACCATTCACAGTTTCATCTGTGGTAGCAGCTTTTTTATGCTTTGTGGCTCGAATTTTATTCAACTTGGATTGCAGCGCTATTTATTTTCTATGTCTTGAGGAATATAGCACTAGCTTACCAATGCAATCTTGTGTAGGATGAATCGCTGATCTTAACAGGACCAAAACGAGGTATTGCGTTGATAAGTGATACATATGTGGAGACTAATCTGATGATCAAGGGTGATGATGAGTTGCAGCAGGACAGAGAACTCAGTAAAGGAATCCTAACAATACGAGGCATAGCACGGCGATGGTTGAAGAACTGTGAGCTTGAAAGCTGCTCTCTCGCTACCAGGCTCAGTACTGTGGATGTGGTGTATGGAGTTGTGAAAGATGCAGTGGAGGCTACTATTTCAGTTGAACTTTTAGCGGGAGAGTATTTTGGAGAAATCACAGCCTGCACCAGCAGCATCAAGAATAGGCTTGTGCTTCATGACAGCAGATTGACTCACCATAGTGCTAGTAGTGGTCAGAACATTGCCCCTGCCGTCATCCTACTCTTGCGATCTGTGGTGGCTGTCTATGTCAAGGAGATGCTGTTACTGACTGTTGCTGCCCATACTGATGATGGAGAAATTACAAAGTGCATTGAAATTACTCCAAGAGTCAATGGTTCAGATCTGGATGAAATTACCGTTGGTGCCGCAACATTGGGCGTGAGTGTTGTATGGTCAATAATTGACTTTTGAGTATCAAATGTTGGTTTGGTGGTATTTAACAAGTTATATGATGGAATATTTGTCTGTAATACCTGTGTTTATCGACTTGGGTCTGTCGTTGGTCTTATGTAAGTGGGAATATCTGTCGAGTCACATTATGACAAATTTGCTTGTCATGTTCGGCTTTTGTGGTCATGTCGCTGCGTGGTGCCTTCTCTTTGATCTCACAACACTCTACCCCACCGTAGTACGCTGTTTTGTCTCCTACTCCTTTGGCCCCCAAAAGAATATTATTTTTAGTATCAGTTAAACTTTCTTAAGTTTGATCAAGTTAATGAAAAGATTAGCAACATCTGTATCACTAAATATTTTAAAATATATTCAACTATACATACTTGTTGAAGGATATACCTCTCCTATACTCAATTGCATTCATTCTTGATCCCAGAGGTAAAATGAGAGGCTTGTTTAATGTTCTTCAAATAATGCAACTAAAAATTGATCATGATTACAGGGGCTCAAAGTTCAAGTACCACTGACCAATGCGAAAGGAAATATGAAAACGTCAGACAAATGATCACCCATGGACTATTTGCCTGAACGAACAACAACTATCAACATAGTCTAGAGAAGCACTAAAAACTCGGCCGGTAGGGGAAGACCGCCCCTACAGTGTTGTACTTAAGAAAGTCTAGAGAAGCACTAACACGACCAGAAAAACATTTGCCTGAAAACCGTTTCTTATTAACTTTTGAGAAACTCTGTTACAAAGCATGATCTGCCCTTCCAAAGAAGTAAAAAGGAAACATACTAGCTCAGAAACATAGAGGTCTCACCTGCTTTCCAATACTTGATCATATGCACAATCTGTCGCTTCATTGTCAGGACAAAAGAGCACAATCCAATAAGAGAGAAGTATTGGCCAGAAAGATAGGAACATCGAATCTCGTGACAAAAGCAACGCAAAAGGTTTTTGTGATGGTATACCTGAAACAAGAACTCGTTGGTTAAACATATTTTTAGACTGAAAAGGGTGACTGTGACGTGATAAATAATTAGGCTAAGGGACGAGTACTTGCACAATGCCCAAAAATGACTAATTGCTAATTATTCAGCTCTAAATCCTAATTATTGACACCTCCATAAAACCTAAACACCAGCTACATTTCTCTTAGGCAATTTAAGTTTTATTCGTTAAGCAACATAGTCTTCCTAAATAGGCAATTTATATATTCTAAAAAGGCAAGTATAGTGTCTGTGTCTGTTCATTTGCAACCCATAACATAAGAGCCTGTACTGTAAATGCATGCACAAAAAAGAGTTGTTGTCATTACATTTGTATATAGCAGGAAGCAAAAACAACAACAACAACAACAACAACAACAACAACAACAACAACAACAACAACAACAACAACAACATAGCCTTTTGTCCCAAGCAAGTTGGGGTAGGCTAGAGATAAAACCCAAAAGAGACGAGAAACAGGAAGACACATAAAGGGACATAAAGGGCACAAGACAAAAAGAGGTCACGGTTCAGGCACGTTGACATTACAGTTAAAATGTCTACAATATGACAATACAACATGTATGCTTAGAAATAAAAAAACTCACGTGAAGAAAATATGGGTAATTGACCTGCTCGGCTACAATTATTTTGTTGTGGCTACAGCTTATTACAGTTATACCTACAGTATATTCTAGTTTACTTTTACAGGCAAACTAGCAACAGTTAGCTACAAGAAGCTGCATTTTCTTAGGCAACTTAAGTGTCATTAATTAGGCAACAATGTCTTCCTAATTATGCAGTTTTTGTATTATGAAAAAACAAGTATAATGTTTGTGTTCATTTTCAACCCACAGCTCCACCCCTCCCTCCAAATCCCGGTTTATTTGCAAAAAAACAAACAGAGGCAGGGTGATGATGTCAATAACTAGTTTTTATACAAAAGGCAGACTAGTTTAATGATGGAACAGAAAGGTGGCATAGTATAATCTGTTGCCGGTGTTAACCATAGAAATATTGTATTAGGATTCAAAATCGAATTGCAAATAAGAGGGCATTCCACTAAAAAATCGAACAGCTGAGATTTCTAATCTATATATAAGTCATGTATCTATAGAGTGAGCCAAATTTTTGTAAAGTAGAAACTGCAAATTCTAAGTACAATCGGGCAAGTCTAATTTCTAAAAAGGAGTTGGCCAGCCATTAGGCTTATAACTGGTTGCAGGTTCAGAAGTAACAGACTCGAGTAGCTATGATACTAATTTCTTCAGAGTATGAAATCTAACGCTAATACTATAGGCATTCACAGAGTTCACCAGCATCATCCTAATTTATTGTCTCGATGGGATTCAGAGATTACAGCACCTTGACGAGGGGCTGCACTGCCAAAGGCTTTGAACCTGCCACCGGTGGTGACCGGTATCAGACTGGTGGCCCTCGAAGGGGGTCTGGTGCACCACGCACGGCTGGGAGCAGGCCCGTTCCTGATTGCAACAACAACAACATAGCCTTTTGTCCCAAGCAAGTTAGGGTAGGCTAAAAATGTTCAGACACAGCAGCAGAAAGCCAGAAACTGTATGAACTACAGGAAGCTGTTGCAATAACGGTGAGGTAGAGAAACTCATGTCGCATCCGCTGGAGTTCATGGCCGCCGCACCACACCCCACCCCACCGGAGGAAACGGACATCGGGCAGATGGAGCCCGAGGACACATCGCCAGCGTCGAACCCTAGATTCAACAGGGACGCCCGCGCGAGCTGTGCGGAGATCTGCTGGCGTCGGTGTGGGGCAGCCACGCACGAGCCCTTCGCGAGCGGCGTCCGGGGAGCCGAGCGCGCGTGGGGGAAGGGGCTGACGCCGCCATGGACGAAGCCAGCGGGGGGCTGGGGGGGCTCCAGCCCCCCTACTGCTGCTAAGCTAGTGGAACTTCTAGTGCTCTTCTTCCAATTTTAGACGCAGATGTATAAGGTAGGGTGGGCTAAGACATTTATTTTTTAGATGTATTTTGTGAATTTCATTGTTAATTGACGTTTTAAATATAAGACTACTTCAAGCTATTATACTTTTTCTATTACGAGGGATTAAAGTATAGCTAAGTCACTGTAGCACTTTTGTTTAGCCCCCCTAAATTTTTTTCTGGCTTCGTCCCTGGACGCCGCTGATCAGGGAAGGGCGCGGATCAGCATTGCCGCGGGTCGGGGAAGGAGCGGGGCCGCGACGCCGCGAGTCGGGGAAGGGGAGAGGCCGCGCGCCGCCAGTACGGGAGGAGCGGGGCCACGCCACCGCGAGTCGGGGGAGGGTCGGGGACCGGTCGCGCGCTGCCAGAGCAATCGGTGGTGATGGTGAGAGCCCGCCGCCGCAGCCATCAGAGGGGAGAGGGCGCGTGGACGGTGCGGTGCGGCCGATGTCGGGAAGGAGGGAAGGGGGGAGAGAGAGAGGAGCAGGCTGAGCGGTGCGCTGCGTAGTAGATGGACGCGTGTGCGTGCGGTTGGATAAACGCGTGCACGGCTGGAACGAAGTCTTTGCCTAAAACTTATCAACAAACTTAGTATAGCGGTGAAAATATTTGTTTATTAGAAATAAATACATATAATACTTTTTTATTAGGTATAATTGGACGCACATAAACTCCACACTCACACCACACGCGTGCGCGTCCAATTGGGAGGCTCTCTACCCTCCGGTGCGCGTGAAACGGTTAGATTCATTATTATGCAGAACGGACATGAAAAAAAAAAACAGACGAGCGACGAAACAGGGAAAGAAAAGAAAAAAAACCCGAAAGGATGACAAACTGGTGGCCAATCCGATCGGCGGAATCACAGAACCCTTGCGTCACCTTCCTTCCCCATCGGCGGCGGCAGTGAATTAATGACGAGCAAACGGCAAAGGCGTAAAGGCGTTGTGGTGGGGCGGATGGCGCGTGAGATCTTGGCGAAGGGGCTAGATGATGATAGTTTTGATGACGATGATGATGAGGATGATAACTATGCTGTTGTTGAGGTGGATGAGAAGGAGGAGTGGTGGCAAAGGCTTAAGAAGCTTCAGGGTGAGTACGGTGCGGAGCTGGCGGCTTGTGATTTGGAAGCCAAGAAGCACATCCTCGACTACGATCCCAAACAGGGGGCGGCGACCACACCCGATTCCACCATGTCTATGACCTCGACGAGGAGTGTGAGTAATCCTTGGACGGAGAGGCAAGGATTGACAAACGACCCACGATCGATGAACACATGTGGACTACAAAATGGAAATTCTAACGACGCCTAAAAAAATGGATGACACAGGCTGCGACACAGAAAAATGGCCGGGCAGGGCTTCCACCCAGTTTCCATCATCATCCACGTCCTCTAGCCCTCGACGACTGCACGACCACGACGACACATCACAGCAAAGCGCGTCCCCACAGTTGTCGGTCTACCCAATCCTGCAGGCAAGAGCCCATGGCCCAATAGAGCAGCGCCTCGAGGACATGCATAGTCGTCGACGGCGGCAGCAGGCCCGTGTCGAAGAACTATTTTCTAGTCAAAATATTTAGTGTAAACCACGTCTTTCTTGCAATCATAAAAACCCCATTCAAATCCTACTTAGTCTAGTACCACTTAAAAAATACGTACAGCTTTTGTCAAAATAAAATTTGGTGGGCCTGCACGTTGACGTTCAGCAGGCTTGCTTTGCAATTGATGAATGTCATGGTATGCGGTTACTTTATCATTATTATTTGAAAGGATCTTGGTTCAGTTCAAAGTATTCGGTGCCAAATTTTTTCACATCTATGGCGGTGGATTTGTAGAAAACCTCTGCACACCTAAAAAAGCTCTAAAATAATCATCTACCTAGAGATACCAAAACGTATACTATCTAGTCATACACACAAAATTTTTTTTGTACCAAATATGTATACTATCTGACCAAATACATAGCCAATTCTGCACAGTTGGTGACTTCGCATCAGAAATGGTCAGCACTCTGCTGTATCACCGGGACGATCAGCAGCCTTATATTATCCATAATTCCAAAGACATGTACGAACTGGGTTCATCAGTTTAATTATTCAAAAGACACGTACAGGTGTACGGGATCATCACGACATCTGGTGACCCTCCTCCCAATCTACTAATTGCTACAAAAATTGCTTTTTTAACACGTTCATACTATTTTTAAAATAAATACAACACACGCTTATACTTAAATTACCATACCATTGTTATGTTTCCGTGCAACGCACCAGTATTTATCTAGTTTTTTTTTTAAAAAAAAATTGAAACCACGCACACCAATAGTGCACCTACATATGCGCATTGTCACAAAATTTGAGATTGAAACTCGTTTTGTAAAAATTCATATGTGAAAATAACAAATTACACTTGCATATGCACTAGAGGAGGAATTTTGTCATGTAGTACATATGCAAGTGGAATTTATGATTTTCATATGAATTTTGACAAAACGAGTTTGAATCCCAAATTTTGTGGCATCGCACATCTGTAGATGCACTACTGGTGTGTATAGTTTTATTTTTTTAACTCTGGAGTCCTTAGTCTCCAGAGTTGGTGCTTTTGGGCATGTCCATGGCACGAAACTTTTAGTGTAGGATCAACATTGAATCTTGATATAGAAAACAACGTTTGGATGGCCAAAGGGATAGGACTTACGTTCGAGTGGGGGAAATGATGGATGCTCAGTTTCACTAGATAGCCTAGGTGAAAAGAACAGTGAAATGAATTTCACCTCCTCAAACGTGTTATGGTTGGGTTGCTGCTTCGCCTTTGGATTTAGGGCCATGGATAAGAGTGGCAGAAGCAACTGTTCCCAACTTTTTTTTGCTAAGGTTCCCATAGGAAGGATATTCTTTGAAAGTTTTTTTTTCAAACGGGTAGCCTATCAGAAGATCAAAATCGAGGATGGCATAGATATGGAAGTCCAAGAAGAGCTCGGTTTCATAAGGTTAGAGGTTCTGCCATCATCCTCGAATTTGATCGGGAATTCCGAAGGATGAAGCATTCCTTCCTTCGGTGTTCGTGGTTCGGGTGGGGGCACATAAGTCGAACCTAAGGATGGTACATGTTTGGTGTCGACTAATGAGGACTCCCCACACTCGACATAACTTTTGCCTAGAAGAAGTGTGTATGTTTTTTTAATTCTACTTGTTCCATCATAGGTTTGTGTGTAAATTTACCCCTGGCAGTCATGTCTAGGCATAGGTCAGCTATGTCAAGACCCGTATAAAAGAGATGAAAAAAGCACATTCTCGGGTAGTGACAAGTTTGGGCTGGCATGTAAAACCTCGCCCAGGCTATACCTATAGACTCCTTCTCTCTTTGCTTGAAATCGAGGATTGCCCTAGGTAGAGAGTTGATATGGGTCATAGGAAAGAATGCCAGACAAAACATGCCTTTAAGTTCTTCCCAATCCCCATTCATACTTCCTACGGCATTAGTGAACCATCGCTTCGCCTCCCCCATGAGGGAGAAGAGAAACAACTTCCACTTTAGAATTTCTTGTGTCATGCCCGGAATGCTCAAGCATGAACACATTTCCTCGAACTCTTGCAAGTGGTTAAAAGGATCTTCATTATCAAAACCAGAGAAGGGTTGTGCCCGGACCATGGTGTTCAAACTAGGGTGGAGTTCATAGCCAGATGGAAGTTTTGATTTTGAAAAAGATGGTGGCTCCAAGAACTCCCCCTTTTGAAGTAGAAGGATTTGGATTTTGATTTGGCTTCATGATAGAAAAAGATAAAAAGGAAAAATATTTTTGTTTTTTTAAGGATATAGATACAAGGACAAACTAGGTTCAAAGAAAATAGCAACCGTTCCCCGGCAACGGTGCCAGAAAGCTTGTTGGTATTTCTTAACGAATACGGAAGTATCCACAAACGTACGGAATTACCGTTGTAGCTTTCACCCGGAAGTATTCAGGGTATCGTATTTTCCACAGGGAACGAAGGTACTTTCTTCTAGCTAGTTCGTCCAGGGACAACCCAAGGGTAGAGATAGAAAGGTGGTATAGATGGATTCCTATAGCTCTTAAGTACTAAGGATAGCGATACTCTACTTCTACTTGTTTACTTCGGGCACAGGCTTATACCTAGTCTGCCAGGTACCTCCGGCAAACAGCTCTACCATCGCGGCCTGGCGTGGGGGAGTTCAAAGGATGGACAGGGCTGTCACCACCTGCCGCCTACCCCACTACCGTCGAACACGGGGCAAACGAAGGCAGCCTCTAGCCTAGACACTATGTCTATGCTAGCGACTACAACTCCAGTGCGTTAACAAGGTTTACCCGTCCCCAGGGTCCTTCTACCAGAGCACCCGTCCAAGGACGAACGACAAACTCGTAAACAAGTATAGATAAAGCTCAATTAAACAAAAGACGTAAAAGACTATAAGAAACACGAATACTTACTTAGCCAAGATCCCGTGAAGGAGCCAAACAAATACTCGTAGAGGTACAAGTTTGGGGAAGCTCCAACAAGCCTGGCTCCCAGGTACAAGCCTGGGGAGACACCGACAAGTCCGGCTCTTCCCCGCTCTCTCCCTCACATCTTCCTCTCTCACTCTACTAGCTACTAGGGTTAGGCCACTAGGGCCTAAGCCCTTTTGGAGTGGTGCTCTCACTCTTAGTGAGGTGCTCTTGCTCCTTGCTGGTGTGTGTGAGGGGGGAAGAGTGAGCCTCCTTTTATAGGGGGAGAGAGGGGGAATTTGCCATGGAATATTCCCCCTTAATGCCCCAAACCGCCAGCCAGTGCATTAATTGCACCGACGCAGCGCCAAACCGACCTAGGGATGTCGGCATGGGCCTTCTGGCCAAGGTTAGGCCCGAGGGGAGGCACCCCTGGTGCGGCCGCGCCTTGGGCACTCGCGCGCCCCCCTGGCCCACCTTGAGTCCAATCTTGTACGGCGTTCTCTACTGCTCTTGTGGACTTGGGCCATGGCGTTTACCCATGGAGTTGAGCTGCGTTGGTTTTGGTTTGGGTTTGTTCTCCATTTATAGTGTATTTCCACGTGAGCCCTGCAAAATAAGTGGAACACCAAAACTTGTGGAATATGTTAGTGTAAAGCCCTATTCACTAAGTTTGGTGTGTGTTTTGTATGATAGTTGGCAGTATAAATTATGCAATAAGGACCGCCAACCGTGACCGGCAACTCGTCACGGGGTTACCCGAGACGACTGTTCAGGGGCTGACAAACCACATATCTCTACTGGAACACAAAAGACAAAGCGATTTATACTGGTTCGGGCCCTCGTAATCGAGTAATAGCCTTTACGTCCAGTCGGCCTTGGCTTTTGCGTTGGATTGCTGATTATTGTTGATGTGTTACAGGGGGTGCGCCCTGCCTCTCTTTATACATGGAGAGAAGGCAAGGGTGCAGGTCTAAGTCCTGGCCGAGTACAATTGGGAGTCCTAGTCCTATTACATAGTCTAGCTTTTCTTTTACTCGGTCTAGGTCGGTTGAGAGATATAGAAGATTACGACATCTTATAGATACACTTCAATCTCCACCGTGGGCCTATCCGAGCCCATGAGTAGTAATAAACATGATACAGTACCCGGTGGGTCCTGTACCGACACCTTCAATGAGAAAAAACCTTCCACCCCTCAAATAAAGGAAAGATCTTTCCTCTCCCAATCCATTATTTTTCTCATTGTGGATTGGATTTTCTCGTTCTACTGGAGAGAAAACATTCAAAACCGCAAAACACGTTTTGTATCTCCTCCAGTAACTAGTTCATGGGGGCTGGAGTTTTCTCCTACCGTTGGAGATGCTCTAAGGTATCCCAACCCTATTTTGCATGCTTTTTTTAATTGCCAGCCGTAATCACAAAAATTCTCATATATATATATATATATATATATATATATATATATATATATATATATATATATATATATATATATATATATATATATATATATATATATATATATATATATATAGTGTAGTATTTACAATGAAAAATGTATTTCTAACTAAAAATATTTTCTGTTCACTATTTGTAAACCCAAAATTTCACAAATTTATTTCAGAAATTGACTGAAATCAGAGTACAGCGGTATATATAAGAAAATTCATACACTAGAGTACAGCGGTATATATAAGAAAACTAGATGATACCTTGCGCGTTGCTGCCAAAAAATTTATTTTTACAGATTATGGAATAATATTTAAATAATAATTTAAAAAGCAAATAATGAATGAATAAGAGAATAAGAGGAAATGATTGATTTTTTTTTTGTATCCATAACACGCTGGTTTGCTTCTTCTTTCCACGGACGACTCTTCCCTCTGTGAGGAGAGGAAAAAAAAGAGGAAAGGAGAGGATAGCTTCCCTTAGCTTTGCGAGAAGAAAATAAAAAAAAGAAAATGAGAGGATAGCTGGCCCATCCAATCAGCGTCTCATGTTCTTCATGGCACAGCAAACGCTTCATGCCAAGCCACCTCATATTGGCCCGACTCCCGTCACCTCGGCGCTCAATCTGTGCAAACAGCCATGGAGGTCTCCACGGGCCTCGCTTCTACTGTGGAGGACACTGTCTGTCTTACTAAGCGCGGGGATGAGGCCGTCGTCAAGTGGGGCCTCGTGTTAGAAAGAGACGGGTTCCTGCATCCGGCCGGTGAAGGAGAAGAGCTCTGGATGCCTGGCGGTGCCAGCCTGCTGGGCTCCTAGATAGCCAGCTCGTGCCGGCCGGCCGGGGTCAATCCACCAAATGGCAGCGACCAGCGTGAGCCAGAGGACCCGGGGAGGCGGGAGGCCGGAGGGACGACGGCTGACCAGTGGGCGGTGACCATCCTCGGCCATCATAGAGCTTTCTTCTTTAGAGGCGGCGCGGAGCGCTTAGACGTGTCCTCGTGGTGCTCCTCCTCTGGAGCCTTCAGGTTTAATGGTAGCTAATGGAAGATGAATTGGAGCCGTCAGGAAACCATCAGACGAAAAACGGCTGCGTAGTGACTGACTACGTGCAGACAGGAAACCATCAGACATGAACGATTGCTGCATGCGGACTTCGTGGAGTTGTGGTGGTGGGACCTCTGGATGACGTTGCTTCACGAAATCGCAGGAAAATAGGTTAGTGGGTTCCTCCTATTTAGGTATAGTAGATAAATTTTATTTCAAATTAAAACCTATCAACAAACTTAGTTTAGCGGTGAGAATATTTGTTTATTAGAAATAAATACACATAATGCTTTTTTATCAAGTATAATTTGGACGCACACAAACTCCACGCTCACACCACACACGTGCGCGTCCAATTGGGAGGCTCTCTAGCCTCCGGTGCGCGTAAAACGGTTAGATTCATTATTATGTAGAACGTACATGGAAAAAACAGACGAGCGGCGAAATAAGGAAAGAAAAGAAAAAAAAAACCCAAAAGGGATGACAAAACAAATAGTGGCAGCCAATCTGATCGGCGGAATCGCAGAACCCTTGCGTCACCTTCCATCCCCATCGGCGGCGGCAGTGAATTAATGACGGACGAGTCTGAGCAAACGGCAAAGGCGTTGTGGTGAGGCGGATGGCGCGTGAGATCTTGGCGGAGGGGCTAGATGACGATAGTTTTGATGCCGATGATGATGAGGATGATAACTATGCTGTTGTTGAGGTGGATGAGAAGGAGTGGTGACAAAGGCTTAAGAAGCTTCAGGGTGAGTACGGTGCGGAGCTGGCGGCTTGTGATTTGGAAGCCAAGAAGCACATCCTCGACTATGATCCCAAACAGGGGGCGGCGACCACACCCGATTCCACCATGTCTATGACCTCGCCATCGACCTCGACGAGGAGTGTGAGTAATCCTTGGACGGAGAGGCAAGGATTGACAAACGACCCACGATCGATGAACACATGTCGACTACAAAATGGAAATTCTAACGACGCCTAAAAAAATGGATGACACCTTCGCTGGATCAGAAAAATGGCCGGGCAGGGCTTCCACCCAGTTTCCATCATCCACGTCCTCTAGCCCTCGACGACTGCACGACCACGACGACACATCACAGCAAAGCGCGTCCCCACAGTTGTCGGCCTACCCAATCCTGCAGGCAAGAGCCCATGGCCCCCGCGGCGGCCAGAGGCCCAATAGAGCAGCGCCTCGAGGACATGCATAGTCGTCGACGGCGGCAGCAGGCCCGTGTCGAAGAACTATTTTCTAGTCAAAATATTTAGTGTAAACCACGTCTTTCTTGCAATCATAAAAACCCCATTCAAATCCTACTTAGTCTAGTACCACTTAAAAAATACGTACAGCTTTTGTCAAAATAAAATTTGGTGGGCCTGCACGTTGACGTTCAGCAGGCTTGCTTTGCAATTGATGAATGTCATGGTATGCGGTTACTTTATCATTATTATTTGAAAGGATCTTGGTTCAGTTCAAAGTATTCGGTGCCAAAAATTTTTCACATCTATGGCGGTGGATTTGTAGAAAACCTCTACACACCTAAAAAAGCTCTAAAATAATCATCTACCTAGAGATACCAAAAACGTATACTATCCGGTCACACACACACAAAATTTGTACCAAATATGTATACTATCTGACCAAATACATAGCCAATTCTGCACAGTTGGTGACTTCGCATCAGAAATGGTCAGCACTCTGCTGTATCACCGGGACGATCAGCAGCCTTATATTATCCATAATTCCAAAGACATGTACGAACTGGGTTCATCAGTTTAATTATTCAAAAGACACGTACTGTCACACCCGGTTTTGCAAAGAACAAAATCAGGTTCGTCATATGTGTGCCCAGGAAGTCTACACATACAACAACAGAATAAAAATATCAAAATAATGTTTATATAAAGCGAAAAACATACTATATTAACACTTACAACTATCAGAGTGTCGCGGAACGGTCACTAATATTTTCTTCAGGCTCCAACGTCACAGGGACGATTGACTGGGGGCTCCATATGCTAAGCACTTCTTATAAACTTCTGGAAACTTCACTACACCTTTATTCTTCTTCTAAGCAGCACCTTACTACACACTAGAGTGTGGGGAAATAGCAAGAGCGAGTCCATGTCGAACTCAACAAATATAACACGGGGTTCATGAGGCTCAAAAGGTTTGACACGGGTTTACTGCAATAGGTTTTAGTGAGTCATCTTTTTAGCATTTGATTAGCAACAAGTTACGTAAGCCCAAATAACATCATGATCATGTAAACGAGAATAATGTATAGCAAGAAACAATAATCATCAGTGAGCTTTAATATCATCAGTATTATCATTACCATCAGTGTTCATCATTTATTCTGTAAGGGTCCAAGGCCGCTCGTGCCCGTGCGCACGGCTGATATACCAGTTTTACACTCTACAGAGGTTGTACACTTTCACCATGAGTCGTGATTTACCCTTTTGCTCGAGGTGATCAGCCTCTTGACCCACTTCCAAGGAAGATCGGCAGGGTTGAAAGTCCCTAGTTTGGTTTTGGCTAATTGATGAAACCTAGGACTAACCTTTGTATCTAAGTGGATGATTTAGATAAAGGTGGTCATTGCATATGAGACACGACATTAACTCATGTGACCAAGATGATGAAGACCGAAGTGATGCTTGGCTCGATGGACCGGTTGTGAGGGTGAAGGGCAAGTCGAGGCTTCGAAGTGAGGGACCATGCGATGGTGAAGCTTGAGCAAGACTTGGCGCCGACGGACCGATGCAACGGTGAAGAGCAAGTGAAGTCAAGGTCGATGGATCGAGACGGTCATGTGATGATATGAAGTGGATCATATCATTTGGAGAAACAAAATGGGCTCAAGGCAAAGGTATAACCATAGGGCCATTTTGTTTTGCACTCAAGACACCATAGAGGGTGTGAGTGGTTTAGGATCGATAGCCGAACTATTAAGAGGGGAAGTCTTATCGGTTATTCGATGCATGGGTGCCACTAGGTGAGTTCATGAAGTGCATTGCATGTAGGGCCTAGTGAGCTAACTGGAAAACCTTCAGAAATGATTGTGAAAATGCTAACACACGTACACAAGGTGGTGATCACTTGTTGGTGTTGGCACATTTACGAAGGAGTTGGAGTTTGGGTGGTAGAGAGGGTTTGGGACTCTCTCTCCCTTCCGCCGAGCTTGCGAGCGCGGGATTTAGGCGATTTCAGGGTGTTGAAATGCCTATTTTCCACTATGTCGGAAGTCGGAAAAGAAACGGAGGCAAACGGGGTCACAGAGGTGACCGGACGCTGCACCGGACGCGGTCATGGAATGACCGGACGCGTCCGGTCAGCTATCAGGCGCGCGGGCTAGGGTTTGCAACCGGCGCGTCCGGTCACTCGCGGGACCGGCGCGTCCGGTCATGTGCCCAGAGAAGAACTGCGGTTCGCAAGGAGGATCGGACGCGGGGCGCGTCCGGTCACACACGATCGGACGCGTCCGATCGTTTAAGGAGCTTACTGGACTCAAACCGGACGCGGGCACTGTGGCGTCCGGTCGTTGCGAGGGGCGCGTCCGGTCGTTTGACAGGCGCGTCCGGTCGTTGCCGTGGGTGCGTCCGGTCGTTGGTTTGACCGTTGAGGGTCAGTGACCGTTGGAGGATCGGACGCGGTGAGCGCGTCCGGTCGTTTTGAGAGGCGCGTCCGGTCATAAGGTTTGACCGTTGGCGCAGTGACCGTTGGAGGATCGGACGCGGTGAGCGCGTCCGGTCAGTTATGACCGGAGCGTCCGGTCATCCCGAGCAGACCCAGTGAAGGGGTATAACGACTCTATTTGGAGGGGATGCTTATAAATACTCGTTGGCCGGCCCTTGGGGAGGCATCTAGTGATTTCTAACATCCTTGTACATCCTTTGAGCTAGAGAATCTCCTCCCACTCATCTCTCTTGAGTGATTGCATATCATAAGTGAGATCGAGTAATCCCAAAGTGCATTGCATAGCTTGAGGGCATCTAGTGGCACTTGTGGGTGGTATAGCCGGTGGATTTCTTGTTACTCTTGGAGAGTACCGCTCCTAGACGGCTTGGAGATTGTTGGAGGCGTTGGCAAGAAAAGGTGATTGTTCTTGGCCACCTCCGGTTGATTGTAAGAGGTTCGTGTGCTTTCCTCGGCGGGACGCCAAAAGCAACTCTAGTAAATTGCGTGTGTCATTGAGTTACCTCACTTGAGAGTGGTGTCTTGCGGTGCCTTGCGGGGCGTGCCTTGAGGGGCAAGTGACTTGAGGGTCGCACCGAGGAACCATCTAAGTGTTGGTCGGCACAACCGGTGACGTAGCTTGTCGGTGCACAAGTGAACACCGGGTGAACAAAAATATTGTGTCTCTTGTCTCCCGGTGATTGGTCTACATATTGTGTTGTTGTCAATATTAATTGATTGTATATCATCTTGGTGATTGGCAACATCTTCTCTCCACCGTCGGTATAAGATTCACAATCCTATCTCTTGCATTTATATTTACTAGAATATCTTGTGTAGTTCTAGTGGTAAACTTTGCTAGTAGTTCTTAGCTTGCTCACTAGTGTAAGATTAGTGACTTAGCCCTTGTGTGAACTAGTGATCATTATCTACTAGACTTGTGGATAGGAGGCTTGCATCACAACCGTAGGCTAAGCAAAACTCGCTTTACGCCGTTAGTTATTCTAACAAGTTTGCTTAGTGGTTCTTGTAGAAATTTGAATAGGCTATTCACCCCCCCTCTAGCCATCTAGGACCTTACAAGTGGTATCAGAGCCGTGGTCACCGTGTTAATCAAGGCTTAACATCCTTCGGTGTGAAAAATGGCTCAAATTGTGTTCAATCATGTTGGGGGCAAGCCACCGTTCTTTGATGGTATTAGTTCTTTTGCTCATTGGAAGAGAAAGATGACTATGTACCTTGGTTCTATTCATGAGAGAGTTTTGCAAGTCACCGAAAATGACTTTGCTATAATTGATCCCGATCATCTCACCGATGAAGATAGAGCAAATAGAACATGCAATAGAATGGCTCTCAATACACTTTACCATAGTATTGACACAAAAGTATTTGAGGGCATCAAGGACTTAGAATTGGCATATGAAGTATGGACAAGGTTGAGTGAAACATATGAGGGCACTAAGGTTGTGAAGAGTGCCAAGCTATATGGGCTCAAGAGTGAGTTTGAGAACTTCAAGATGAAAGAAGAAGAAACAATATTAGAGATGTTTCATAGATTGCAAGTAATTGTGAATGATCTCAAGAGCTTAGGGCACAAGACTCAAGACCAAGATTTTTGCCATAAGTTCTTGTTGAGCTTACCTAGAAGATTCAAGATGTTGATCATGATGCTACAAAGAGATGGGCTTGAAACAATGAAGCCTAATGATTTGCTTGGTGAAGTATTGACCTATGACAAATATGATCAAGATGTTGATGACAAAGAGAAGGTGGAAGATGAGAAGAAGAAGAAGACCGTGGCATTCAAGGCCACCTCCTCCAAAGGCAAAGCTACCATCATTGAAGAAGAAGAAGATAATGATGAAGATGAATATTATGAAATTGATGATGAGGCATTTGCTTTTGTAGTCAAGAAAATGGGTCACATGTTCATTAAGAGAAGAGGCTTCAAAAAGGGAAATGACAATTTCAAGAGCAATGATCAATAAAGGAAGTGCTTCAATTGTGATAGCACCGATCATCTTCTAGCCGATTGTCCCTATGACAAGAAGAAGAACAACAAGAGGGGCAAGTTTGAGAAGAAAAAGAAAGAAGCCAAGATAACATTCAAGAAAGGCAAGAATGGAGTCTATGTGGCTACTTGGGAAAGTGATGATGATGATGATGATGATGAAGAATCATCCAACAAGGCTTTTGCTTCCATTGCTATCAACAAGAAGCCTTCACTATTTGATTCATCCTCTTCATGCTTCATGGCTAAAGAAGCTAAGGTATTATATGATGAAAGTGATGATGAAAGTGAAATGGAATATGTGCATGATAGTGATAATGATAAATATGATAATGAAAATGATGATGATGATGAACCAACTAAAGAACAACTATATGACTTGTTGCAACAAACTAGAGACATAGCTATTGCCAAGAACAAGGAGTGCAAGAAGCTTTCAATGAAAGTAGCAATACTTGAGAAAGTTCTTGGTGAGCTTAAGACCACTCATGAGAGTCTAGTGGAAGACCATGAGGATCTTGATAAAGCTCATTCCAAGCTTGAAAAAGCTCACTCATTGCTACTTGAGCAACAAGCAAAGAAGGAGGTTGTTGTATCATGTGATATAGGTGTTACATGTGATATAATTGATGAATCCTTTTATGAATCTATCATCATGACAAATGCTAACCCTTCTTGTAGCTATTCATCCACCACCACTAACTCTACCTCCACTACTAGTGATGGTCTCACTTGTGATACCTCACTAATGGTTGAGAATGAGACTCTCAAGAGAGAGGTGGATGAGCTCACTCACGCCCTAGGCAAGGCCTATGGTGGTGAGGCCCGCTTGCTTAAGTGCTTGGGTAGCCAAAGGTTCTCTCTTAACAAAGAGGGATTGGGCTACACCCCCAAGAAAGGCAAGTCGGCCTTTGCAACTCCAAAGCCTAGCTTTGTGAAGAGCAATGGTCGGTTTTGCAATAGATGCAAGCAAGTTGGACACCTAGAGCATAATTGCAATAAAAAGAACCAAAGCAAGAAATTTGTTAATGCTATACCTTTTGATTCTTGCTATGTGCTTACCAAAGGTGTGAAGGGTGTGCAAGCTAAGTTTATTGGTACACCCATTGTTGGCCCAAAGAAGAAGGCTATTTGGGTACCAAAGAGCTTAGTTACTAACCTACAAGGACCCAAGCAAAAATGGGTACCTAAGCTTCATTGATTTGCTTGTAGGTCAATTACAAAGCCGGAGGAAGGCATTGGATTATTGATAGTGGGTGCACTCAACACATGACTGGTACATCAAGAATGTTTGACTCAATCAATGACAATGACAGTGGTGTTGATTCTATCACATTTGGCAATAACAAGAAAGGCAAGGTTATTGGCTTGGGCAAGATTGTAATATCAAATGACATGAGTATCTCTAATGTGTTGCTAGTTGAAAGCTTGGATTTCAATCTTCTATCCGTGGCACAAATATGTGATCTAGGCTACAAATGCATCTTTGGGGTTGACGATGTGGAAGTTATTAGTGTGGATGGTTCAAATGTGGCATTCAAGGGCTTTAGATATGAGAATCTCTACCTAGTTGACTTCAATGCTAGAGAAACTTATTTGACAACTTGCTTAGTCTCCAAATCAAGCATGGGTTGGCTTTGGCATAGAAGGCTTGGTCATGTTGGCATGAAACAATTGAAGAAGCTTACAACTCACAATCTTGTCAATGGTTTGAAAGATGTTGAATTTGAGGAGAAGAATAAGCTTTGTAGTGCATGTCAAGCCGGGAAGCAAGTTGGAAGCTCACATCCAAAGAAGAGTACAATGAGCACATGCAAAGCATTTGAGTTGATGCACATAGATCTATTTGGACCAACAACATATACAAGCATAGGCGGTAACAAGTATGGCTTTGTCATAGTGGATGACTTCACAAGATTCACATGGGTATTCTTTCTTAGTGACAAAAGTGAAGTGTTTGACACCTTCAAGACATTTCTCACTAGAGTTCACAATGAGTTTGAGATTAGAATCAAGAAAGTGAGAAGTGACAATGGAAGTGAGTTCAAGAATACAAGAATTGAAGAACTTTGTGATCATTATGGTATTGGACATCAATTCTCGGCCAAGTACACTCCACAATCAAATGGCCTAGTTGAGAGGAAGAATAGAACATTGCTTGATATGGCTAGATCAATGCTTCATGAGTACAATGTGAGTCAATCATTTTGGGATGAAGCAATCAATACCGCTTGCTACTACATCAATAGATTATATTGTCATCCATTGCTAGAGAAGACCCCATATGAGCTACTTCATGGAAGAAAGCCCAATATTTCTTATTTTAGAGTGTTTGGTTGCAAATGCTATATCTTGAAGAAGGGCACTAGATTGGGGAAGTTTGACAAAAGATGTGATGAGGGGTTCCTACTTGGTTATTCAACTACAAGCAAAGCTTATAGAGTTTGGAACAACTCAAGTGGCATTCTAGAAGAAGTCCATGATGTGCAATTTGATGAAACCAATGGGTCACAAGATGAAGAAGAGAATCTAGATGATGTTGGTGGAACTCAATTGGTGGAAGCAATGAAGAACATGGATATTGGGGACATTAGAGGAAAGCAAGTAATTGATATTCAAGATGATGATAAAGTTCAAGTGCTCAATTCTCCATTCAAGCTAGCTAGTGACTCTTAAGTGCAAGATCATGGTGCTAGTTCATCTCATCAAGATATATCAAGTAATCAACCGAGCTCAAGCAATCAAGTGCAAGTACTCCAACCACAACATATTGCAAGAGATCACCCCATTGATAGTGTTATTGGTGATATTAGAAGTGGTGTGCAAACAAGATCAAGATTGGCTATGTTTTGTGAGCATGCATCATTTGTGTCAACCATGGAACCAAAGAAAGTAGAAGAAGCTTTGAGAGATGCCGATTGGATCATGGCTATGCAAGAAGAGCTTAACAATTTCTCAAGAAATGATGTTTGGGAATTGGTAGAAAGGCCAAATGACTACAATGTGATTGGAACCAAATGGGTGTTCAAAAACAAGCAAGATCAAGATGGCATAGTGGTGAGAAACAAAGCAAGGCTAGTTGCTCAAGGTTACACTCAAGTTGAAGGTCTTGACTATGATGAGACATATGCTCCCGTGGCAAGATTGGAGGCAATAAGGATTTTATTGGCTTATGCTTGTGCACACAACATCAAATTATATCAAATGGATGTCAAAAGTGCATTTCTCAATGGGATCATCAATGAGTTAGTCTTTGTTGAGCAACCTCCCGGATTTGAAAATGACAAGAAACCCAACCATGTGTACAAGTTGAAGAAGGCTTTATATGGCTTAAAACAAGCACCTAGAGCATGGTATGAGAGGCTAAGGGATTTCCTTCTCTCTAAGGGATTCAAGATGGGCAAAGTTGATATAACTCTATTCACCAAGAAGATTGGAAATGATCTATTCATAGTGCAAATATATGTTGATGACATCATCTTTGGATCAACCGATCAAGCTTATTGTGAAGAATTTGGTGCTATGATGGCCAAAGAGTTTGAAATATCTATGATTGGTGAACTTAGTTACTTCCTTGGTCTCCAAGTCAAGCAATTGAAGAATGGAACATTTGTGAGTCAAGGGAAATACATAAGGGACATGTTGAAGAAATTTGGAATGCAAGATGCAAAGCCAATTTCAACTCCAATGAGTACAAATGGAAATTTGGATAGTGATTTTGATGGCAAAATGGTGAATCAAAAGGAATATCGGTCTTTGATTGGAAGTCTACTCTATGTCACCGCATCAAGGCCGGATGTCATGTGTTAGTGTTTGCATGTGTGCTAGATATCAAGCCTCACCTAGAGAGAGTCATCTCACGGCCGCAAAGAGAATATTGAGGTACTTGAAGCAAACAAGAGATGTTGGACTATGGTATCCCAAGGGGTCAAAGTTTGAATTGATTGGATATTCGAACTCCGACTATGGGGGTTGCAAGATCAATAGAAAAAGCACAAGTGGCACATGTCAATTACTTGGAAGATCACTTGTGTCATGGTCCTCAAAGAAACAAAATAGTGTGGCAATTTCTACCGCCGAAGCCGAATATGTGAGTGCGGGGAGTTGTTGTGCACAATTGCTATGAATGAAATCAACTTTGAAGGATTATGGTCTCAACTTCAAGAATGTGCCGTTGCTATGTGATAATGAGAGTGCAATCAAGATGATACAAAACCCAGTTCAACATGGAAGAACAAAGCATATTGACATAAGGCATCATTTCATTAGAGATCATCAACAAAAGGGAGATATTGCCATTGAAAGTGTTGGCACCGATGATCAACTTGCCGATATTCTCACCAAGCCACTTGATGAAAAGAGGTTTTGCAAGCTAAGGAATGAATTGAACATTCTTGATTTCTCAAACATGAGTTGAATGCATCCCACCCACTTATTGACATGCCTCTCCTTCGACATTGCAAGGTAAAATTGATTGACATGTCATTCATCCTATGCTAAGGACTTGCTAGAGCATGTAGACATAATAAGTGGTATGCATGAGCATTCATGATAAATCAAATGAATTTGATGGATATATGTTATCACTATTGCTTCTATGCTTACTTTGATCTAGTGGTGGCATATGACATGTTTGTGAGCTTGTAAACCTAGTGTTGAATCTAGAAGATTTGCTATAAGTGTTTAATTCAACATAGGCAAGATAACCCTTATTTTGAGGAGTGAAGAAGCTTGTCTTTGGTTCAAATCGAATTACATATCTTTGGCAAGTGTTCTAGGTTGAACCAAATTTGATAAATTTTTAACCTTACATATGGTATCGAATTAATTTCAATCTACTCCTTCAAACATTGTTTTCTCTCCACAATTTGATCTCATTTTTGGGTAAGTTGTTGACAAAGGGGGAGAGGAAAAAGATGATTCAATATGACAAAGGGGTAAATAAAATTTTGATGAGAAAAAGATGATTCAACATGACTAAGGGGTACATAAAATTTTGATGCACACAAGTAGGGGGAGCAAGCTCATAAACAAAGTTGTTGCATTTGTGTGTGCATTCTCATATGACTTGCTCACTGCACATGTATTTAAATTTAATATACATGCTTGTGTAGTGCAATGCTAGATAGAACTTGAATGTTGAAATGATCTACTAGCATGCATAGGAATAGTTTACATGTGGTATCTAGACATGCTTAAAAGCTTTACAAGTGATTAGCTCTACAAGTGGTACAAGTACAAGTGGTACAAGTGGTCCAAGAACCTTTACATATAATGTTGATCTCACGAGGTTCTTGAGTTTTGATGAATGTCTAGTTACTTCATGATGCTAAGGATGGTGTAAAAGGCAACTCCGATTGGTATCACGCTTCAAAGGTCCATTTCTTACACCTTAGCATCATTTTGGTAGAATTACTCTCCCAACACTTATATCCATGCATATGTGCAAAGCTTTCAATCCAAACTCTATGCACATATGTAGGGGGAGCTAATGCTACCAAAACCGAGCTTGTGATAATTGTCCAAACTTTACTTATGAGCATAATGATTGGACAAGTATGATAAGTTCAAAACTTTTTTATCAAAATCATCTTTGTGAGGGTTGTCATCAATTACCAAAAAGGGGGAGATTGAAAGTCCCTAGTTTAGTTTTGGCTAATTGATGAAACCTAGGACTAACCTTTGTATCTAAGTGGATGATTTAGATAAAGGTGGTCATTGCATATGAGACACGACATTAACTCATGTGACCAAGATGATGAAGACCGAAGTGATGCTTGGCTCGATGGACCGGTTGTGAGGGTGAAGGGCAAGTCGAGGCTTCGAAGTGAGGGACCATGCGATGGTGAAGCTTGAGCAAGACTTGGCGCCGACGGACCGATGCAACGGTGAAGAGCAAGTGAAGTCAAGGTCGATGGATCGAGACGGTCATGTGATGATATGAAGTGGATCATATCATTTGGAGAAACAAAATGGGCTCAAGGCAAAGGTATAACCATAGGGCCATTTTGTTTTGCACTCAAGACACCATAGAGGGTGTGAGTGGTTTAGGATCGATAGCCGAACTATTAAGAGGGGAAGTCTTATCAGTTATTCGATGCATGGGTGCCACTAGGTGAATTCATGAAGTGCATTGCATGTAGGGCCTAGTGAGCTAACTGGAAAACCTTCGGAAATGATTGTGAAAATGCTAACACACGTACACAAGGTGGTGATCACTTGTTGGTGTTGGCACATTTACGAAGGAGTTGGAGTTTGGGTGGTAGAGAGGGTTTGGGACTCTCTCTCCCTTCCGCCGAGCTTGCGAGCGCGGGATTTAGGCGATTTCAGGGTGTTGAAATGCCTATTTTCCACTATGTCGGAAGTCGGAAAAGAAACGGAGGCAAACGGGGTCACAGAGGTGACCGGACGCTGCACCGGACGCGGTCATGGAATGACCGGACGCGTCCGGTCAGCTGTCAGGCGCGCGGGCTAGGGTTTGCAACCGGCGCGTCCGGTCACTCGCGGGGACCGGCGCGTCCGGTCATGTGCCTAGAGAAGAACTGCGGTTCGCAAGGAGGATCGGACGCGGGGCGCGTCCGGTCACACACGATCGGACGCGTCCGATCGTTTAAGGAGCTTACTAGACTCAAACCGGACGCGGGCACTGTGGCGTCCGGTCGTTACGAGGGGCGCGTCCGGTCGTTTGACAGGCGCGTCCGGTTGTTGCCGAGGGCGCGTCCGGTCGTTGGTTTGACCGTTGAGGGTCAGTGACCGTTGGAGGATCGGACGCGGTGAGCGCGTCCGGTCGTTTTGAGAGGCGCGTCCGGTCATAAGGTTTGACCGTTGGCGCAGTGACCGTTGGAGGATCGGACGCGGTGAGCGCGTCCGGTCAGTTATGACCGGAGCGTCCGGTCATCCCGAGCAGACCCAGTGAAGGGGTATAACGGCTCTATTTGGAGGGGATGCTTATAAATACTCGTTGGCCGGCCCTTGGGGAGGCATCTAGTGATTTCTAACATCCTTGTACATCCTTTGAGCTAGAGAATCTCCTCCCACTCATCTCTCTTGAGTGATTGCATATCATAAGTGAGATCGAGTAATCCCAAAGTGCATTGCATAGCTTGAGGGCATCTAGTTACTCTTGGAGACTTGTGGGTGGTATAGCCGGTGGATTTCTTGTTACTCTTGGAGAGTACCGCTCCTAGACGGCTTGGAGATTGTTGGAGGCGTTGGCAAGAAAAGGTGATTGTTCTTGGCCACCTCCGGTTGATTGTAAGAGGTTCGTGTGCTTTCCTCGGCGGGACGCCAAAAGCAACTCTAGTAAATTGCGCGTGTCATTGAGTTACCTCACTTGAGAGTGGTGTCTTGCGGTGCCTTGCGGGGCGTGCCTTGAGGGGCAAGTGACTTGAGGGTCGCACCAAGGAACCATCTAAGTGTTGGTCGGCACAACCGGTGACGTAGCTTGTCGGTGCACAAGTGAACACCGGGTGAACAAAAATATTGTGTCTCTTGTCTCCCGGTGATTGGTCTATATATTGTGTTGTTGTCAATATTAATTGATTGTATATCATCTTGGTGATTGGCAACATCTTCTCTCCACCGTCGGTATAAGATTCACAATCCTATCTCTTGCATTTATATTTACTAGAATATCTTGTGTAGTTCTAGTGGTAAACTTTGCTAGTAGTTCTTAGCTTGCTCACTAGTGTAAGATTAGTGACTTAGCCCTTGTGTGAACTAGTGATCATTATCTACTAGACTTGTGGATAGGAGGCTTGCATCACAACCGTAGGCTAAGCAAAACTCGCTTTACGCCGTTAGTTATTCTAACAAGTTTGCTTAGTGGTTCTTGTAGAAATTTGTATAGGCTATTCACCCCCCCTCTAGCTATCTAGGACCTTACAAGGGTTCACTATGAAGTCTTTCAAAGGTTCGTCTAACAAGTTAGGGCCGCTAGGTTTCATCAGTCAGTCTGTGCGATACAACCACGCAGGGATCCACAGTCTGCTTTTCCCCATTTGCGCCACAAGGGTAACCTCTAACAAGCTAGAAAAGGTCCTCATACTTGACTAAAGCCAGAGCCATATAGCCCTCATGGTTGTACTGTAAGTCTCGGATGTTCGCTTACAGATAAGTCCTTAAGGAGAGAAATTAGAGCACCATAAAAACAGTCTAATGCTCTAGCCCTCTTGAGCCATGTTTCTACAAAGCATCTTTTAAACGTTTATTGCATATACCATTAGTCAAGTTACAGATCATGGTTATTTATCTTGAGCACTAGCATAAATACTACCCAATGCAATGTTCCACCGGTGTCAAGGTACAAGATACAAAAGCTAGGATATCCTTAGGGGTAACAAGGTAGACACATACACGTGAATTAAGTGTATTAAAGGTGAATAGGAAACAAGGATGATCTCATGCTATACTTGTCTTTTCCCAAAGTTAGCTACTCAGAAATCTTCAACCTTTGTCTCTGATCTTCAACTTCTGCTGTACTTGTCGGTCCTCACCTCCTAGTCTTCATTGCTAATGAACCACGCTTCCTCTACTCGTAGCAACCAAGCAGAACAAACAGACAATAAACACAACTAAGAACAACACACCAAACAAAAGATAAACTAGAAAAGAGCACACTAATCGACACGACTTGATGCTAGCGCAAGAACGACGGAGAACGGAGCTACCGTTAATAGGACACGACTATCGATAAGCTTGCAACATACTAAAAGAGAAAACTATATGCTGGATTCATTTTAGTTAGTGAATTAAAGTGTTGGACTTTTTGGAGAAATATACTAAAGTGGAACTAACCAAATTACGTTGAATTGTAAAAGCTAACATTATACCTTAGCCATATTTTATTTATAAATATATCATATCATAGTATTTTAAGTCATGTAAATATTTTATAATTTAGATAATCATGGAACATGTGGCAAAAGCTAAATGAAAACATTTACAAATCAAGGTTGAACTAAACATCTTGTAATTTAAAAGAAAACATTTATGTGGATATGAATCTTATTAACATTCAGTCATGAAAAAACCGGAGTTATAAACTCTAGTTGCTTCTAAACATTAACCAAATCACATCTAAGATGACCTTATATGAATCTTGATTAAACTAAGCAAAACATAATATATTATCCGATGTTACCTTTTCTCATAATCATTAATCAAATTATAAAGCCGAAGTTAAACCTTAGTTATATTTTATTTATAAACAATGCCATATAATTTAATCAAGTTTAACTTTATCTTTGCAAAAGGGAAAAGTATACGTGAAAGCAACTGAACGAGTTATGTTGTGTCTGTAACATGCTTAAGCTAAGCAAAATATGATTTAAAACGTATTCATATTTTCATTAATCCAGTTAGCAATCGCTATGGTCCAAAGTTCCTTTAAAATTGAAAAACTAGTTTGCATTAACATTAATCAATTTACATTGAATTATAAAAGATGAAGTTAACCTTATTCCTATTTTATTTATAAATATTTATTTAGTGTTTAAGTCATTTAAACATTCATACTTTAGAAAGGTAGAACACGTGACAAAAGTTAATCGTAAGCATTTATACTTCATGGTAGAACTAAGCAAACCATAATTGAAAAAGACATTAATGTTGATATTCACCGTGTTAACACTTAATATTATTTAAGGTACCTAAACATTTTTAATTTAGAAAGCACAGAACATGTGACAACAACTAATCGATTTATCATGTTTTATGACAAAATTGAGCAAGTTATAATTAACAAAGAAGCATTTAAGTTGTTATTTATCAAGTTAACATTTTATTTTTATTATTTGTAAAAGACCGGAGATAAACCTAAATTACTTTTAATTCAAAAAGGGCACTGCATAATTATTAATCAAATCGCATCTAAATCGACTTTATATGAATCATGTCTAAACTAGACAAATTATAATTAATAAATACATTCATGGAAAACAGCATTGCTAACATGTCGCTTATGTCGCCACGGCCACAAGGCAAGAAAAATGCAATTAAACTTTAGGTTGCTTTTTAATTTAAAAGCTATTAAATAAATATTAATCAAATTAGTATTTAAGTCAATAATTTCAGAGTTGGGTGACATCATGAACATTACCACGACTGCGTAGAGCGTGTCGATATGAATCTAACGCAACTTGAACGGAGCAAAACGGAATTCAAACGAATAGACTAGAGCTAAAACGATTGGATGGCAGAGGTTTGAAACTGCAGAGACTTTCTATGTGCAAAACATGGGTGGTAAAGGGTTCTAGATGATCTTGGACGAATTGATTTCAAAAGAACTGAATTCGCGTTAGAGTTTGAAGAGCTAGATAATGGGGTTATACATGCGCGGGTGACATTAATTGCTCATATGCATGCAAGCCTCAATACCTTGGGTGATGTACGTAGGCATACACATGTGGACATGGTGAATGGCATGTCTCTCGGTAACAACGGGAGCAAGGGCAGCTGAGCTCGCTCAAACTGATTGGGACAGAGAGCAAGGGACAGGCTAGCTAGGCTTGTATACTCCGGTAGCAGAAAACAGCAGTGCACGGCAAAGCAGCAGAGCGATAGCATGCCTTGAACTTGCAGTACTACATGGTTAGATGACGCACGGGCAGCAACAACTAAAATGACACCGGGACGTGAACCAAAGAAAAAGGAGTATTCGTAGAGGCTCAGCAGCGCTGGTCGATGGGGAGCAGGTTCGCCCGCAGCAGCGCTTTCTTGGAGCTAGACCAACGCCGCAGCAGCTGACCGCTCGCACGCTCATCAAACCAAGACGGTGACGACGGCTTGCATGTCAGCCAGCCTCGTGGTGCCAGGCCATGGTGCTCAACCGTCTAGTTGACGATGCAGGGTTGGCAAAAACATGAGCACGAGGAGGTGCAGACTAGGGACAAGGGAGGAACAGAAACATGGAGATGCATGCTCACCAACGGAGACAGTCAAGCGGCAGTGACGGGTTCATCCAGATGGGCGCAGGCATCAACAAAGTAGCGCTAGGCCTTGCTGCACAAGTGCAGATCAAGATAGAGGTCGGCCTCCATAGGTAAACATAGAATAATCAGAAAGAAAAGAAGGGTAAAGAAAAATTCACGCTGAAGTTGAGGAGGAACTGAAGACGGGCGCCGGCAAGCCCGCTCGGCTGACATCAGCCTGCTGTAGCCGACCGACTGGCAGGTGGTGGTTTTTGCCGGAGACAGACGAGATGGCCGGAACAGCCGCCGCGGGAGTTGTCGGAGTTGGCCGATGGTGACATGATAGGTGGAGAGGAAATTCTATAATTTAGTACACGAGGGATTTCCTAAACTAGGGGCCTCACCTTACGGTAGTTTTGAGGTGCTTAGCCCAAAGGGTTGGTTCATATATATATAGAGAAAAACTCTTCACCTCCATGTCAAGTAGCGATATAGTGCTAATTGACGTTGCACCATCCACTTCCGCTAATAGACCTAAGTAGACATTAAGGCCCATTAGTAAATAAAGACATATGCCTTTATAATTATTGCACATAGGCTTTGAGCGTTGGGAAAATGAGATATTTATTTATTTTCGGAATTAATTAATTTATGGATAAAATAATTCTAGAAAAAGTCTAAAATTATTATTTAAGCCACGAAAAATACTCTGAAAGCTCCAAAAATTTAGAAAAAATTCTCAGAGACATTATGAAACATAAGAAACCAAAATAAAGTATTTGAAGCTCATGAAAAGATATTTTGGAGCATCTAAAGATTAGATAACGCTCACAGAAAAGCATGAACTAGCTCTAGAAAAAGCCAGAACAATTCCCGAAGAGTTCACTGAAATTGATTGACACATGAGGAACTGAAAGAAATAATTTACGTTATAAAGAAAAGATTTTAGGAAACTCCCAATGAGAACTTAAGATGAGAAACAAGGAATATTGATTACGGAAAAAGATAAAAACGTGTTGGAGAAGAAAGATCGATCCACTAAACGCATATTTAAAAACTTTGCTCGCTCTCAACACACAAGAGTTAATAAGCAAAAATCACATTAAACGATAGCCCATCAAATTAGTTTAGAAAAATTTAAAGATTTTCATCATTTTTTTTCTATAACTAATTGATGCTATCATAAACTAAACTTGGAAAATTTTATCTGAATATTAAAACATTCATTTTATTTAGTGTTTCCTATGCACAACTCAAAATTAGAAATTTTGGGGTGTGACACGTACAGGTGTACGGGATCATCACAACATCTGGTGCCCCTCCTCCCAATCTACTAATTGCTACAAAAATTGCTTTTTTAACACGTTCATACTATTTTTAAAATAAATACAACACGTGCTTATACTTAAATTACCATACAATTGTTATGTTTCCGTGCAATGCACTGGTATTTATCTAGTTTTTTTTAAAAAAAAATTGAAACCACGCACACCAATAGTGCACCTACATATGGACATTGTCACAAAATTTGAGATTGAAACTCGTTTTGTAAAAATTCATATATGAAAATAACAAATTACACTTGCATATGCACTAGAGGAGGAATTTTGTCATGTAGTACATATGCAAGTGAAATTTATGATTTTCATATGAATTTTGACAAAACGAGTTTGAATCCCAAATTTTGTGGCATCGCACATCTGTTGGTGTGTATAGTTTTATTTTTTTAACTCCTAAATATAATTTTGTAAAGAATATTTACGATTGCACCGAAGATACGGTGTGCACCGAATATTTTGGCTATTTTTTATGCTAAACTCAACAATAATTATTTTATTCTGTTATATAAGCCATAAGCCATATACGTGGGCAGGTCATGCACCTACAGCACTTCTTATGCAAAAACCTGTCCCGTGGGCCAAGCCCTGCTCGTGGCGGACATATGGGCATGGGCTGATTTCATTCATTAACAGATCTGCGTGGAAATCTGGACCAGGCCGTTCTTTCACCGACCAGCCCAGAGCCCAGAGCCCGTTCTCTTCAACGACTCCTTTATTTTATTTAGGTTTTATATATACTCGTACTATACTACATAATGGTCGTGAATCCGGCGATCGATCGAATCGATTTCCCCACTCACGAAACCCTAGCCTCACTCCCCCTTCCTTCCCCCATCGATGGCGGACCTCGTTGGATCCATGCCGACCCCGCCGAGCGATGTCGCGCGCTCGAATCCTTTAGGCGAGACCGAGTCTAGCGAACGGAAAATGCGTTGAGGGTGAGGCTGATGGCGCACCAGATCTTGGTGGAGGCGCCGGATGATGACGACGATGAGGAGGATTTTGATGATGAGGAGGAGGATGACGATGATGATGTTGTTGTTGAGGTGAATAAGAATCAGGATGAGTGGTGGCAGAGGCTTAAGGAGCTTCAGAGTCAGTACGGCCCGGCGCTTGCCGATCGTGATTCGCGAGCCATGAAGCGCATCCTCGACTACGATCCCAAGCAGGGGGGCACCTACTACACCCGGCTCATCCAAGTCTATGACCTCGCCTCATTCGACCACGACGAGGAGTGTGAGTAATCCGTGCCCTCTTGCCATGCTCTGCGTCCCCGCCCGCCCCTATTTGCATTATGTGTGCCTACAATTTGTATTTGGCTAAGTTTATTTCCAGCATTTAAACTCCCGACGATGATGAAACGTGCACTAAAAGTTTAATGGGCATTTGTAATTTGATTGAATACTAAAAAGAAAAGGAAATCCCTCAGCCTTCTGGCTTTTTGATTAGGAGCATTGCTTGATGATTCTGCAATTGTGTGGGGGTAAAAAGAACAAAAAAAAATTGCCGAGCATTAGGCCCTGAAGAAACTATTAATTTCCAGGTCATGTAATTAAAAACTTACTTAAAAACATGGTAGATGCCACCGATGCTAGTGGATCATTTAATGCATTTGCAGTCACTGCGCAAAAGCATAGTCTTTTTTTTTTTGTCTGTCAATGTTTGGACACAGCCAGTGAACTACTGATATTCCACCAACTGGTGTTGACTCAGATCATTCACTGACCACTGCTATTGGAAGTGGTATGGTGAAACCACCCAACTAAAACGCTGTAACTAGCCACCTGTTTTTCTGTTCCCATAATGTGAGCAAACACCACAGTGTGTCATTAGTTACTGATGTTGTAGAAGTCCAGCCAAAGGGGGTCACAAGTTAATCAGCCCTCAATGTAAAGGCACATCACCGCCTTTTTTCTATTGTAAAAGGCATATAACCTTTTGTTTTTTCCCCTGCATTGCAGCACCCCTTCCGCCGATGAGATTTACTGATGCAGTCTACAAAAGCAACAATGACTATGAGCTGTGTGAGGCAGTAAACATCTTTTCTGTGAAGATGGGCTCCTTGGATATTGACTTCCCAATCCATGTCTATGGCACTGTCATTGGCAGAGACAGCCTTGACAAAAAGTGTGTTTATCTCTTCCGCCGTGGTAGAGAGGACTCCCAAACTATCAACTCTAAGGTATGTAACTCCATTACCCCCCGCGCCTTGCGCATGTAGACAAGTGAATTGAGTGACAGTGTAACTTGTAGTGGCTGTCAAGTTGATACACATCTTCATTTCTCGTTCTGAGTTCGTATGGTATTGAAATGTTAGATGACCGCATAGTGATCTTATCAAAATGCACATTTCAGAATGAAATGTTTTTACCGTACTGGTGGAATTATATGATGGAACTTCTCCTTTGTTCAATTATTATCATATATAATAAGTATATATATTGAAATTGCTGTTTTCCTTTTGGAGATGGTAATATCATGTGGTTTGAATATGGCATCAAACATGACAACACTCTAGCTTCTGATCGGTCTAATCATAGCACTCTTACGAGGCCTACAATAGTATATAGCATTGGACCATTCACAGTTTCATCTGTGGTAGCAGCTTTTTTATGCTTTGTGGCTCGAATTTTATTCAACTTGGATTGCAGCGCTATTTATTTTCTATGTCTTGAGGAATATAGCACTAGCTTACCAATGCAATCTTGTGTAGGATGAATCGCTGATCTTAACAGGACCAAAACGAGGTATTGCGTTGATAAGTGATACATATGTGGAGACTAATCTGATGATCAAGGGTGATGATGAGTTGCAGCAGGACAGAGAACTCAGTAAAGGAATCCTAACAATACGAGGCATAGCACGGCGATGGTTGAAGAACTGTGAGCTTGAAAGCTGCTCTCTCGCTACCAGGCTCAGTACTGTGGATGTGGTGTATGGAGTTGTGAAAGATGCAGTGGAGGCTACTATTTCAGTTGAACTTTTAGCGGGAGAGTATTTTGGAGAAATCACAGCCTGCACCAGCAGCATCAAGAATAGGCTTGTGCTTCATGACAGCAGATTGACTCACCATAGTGCTAGTAGTGGTCAGAACATTGCCCCTGCCGTCATCCTACTCTTGCGATCTGTGGTGGCTGTCTATGTCAAGGAGATGCTGTTACTGACTGTTGCTGCCCATACTGATGATGGAGAAATTACAAAGTGCATTGAAATTACTCCAAGAGTCAATGGTTCAGATCTGGATGAAATTACCGTTGGTGCCGCAACATTGGGCGTGAGTGTTGTATGGTCAATAATTGACTTTTGAGTATCAAATGTTGGTTTGGTGGTATTTAACAAGTTATATGATGGAATATTTGTCTGTAATACCTGTGTTTATCGACTTGGGTCTGTCGTTGGTCTTATGTAAGTGGGAATATCTGTCGAGTCACATTATGACAAATTTGCTTGTCATGTTCGGCTTTTGTGGTCATGTCGCTGCGTGGTGCCTTCTCTTTGATCTCACAACACTCTACCCCACCGTAGTACGCTGTTTTGTCTCCTACTCCTTTGGCCCCCAAAAGAATATTATTTTTAGTATCAGTTAAACTTTCTTAAGTTTGATCAAGTTAATGAAAAGATTAGCAACATCTGTATCACTAAATATTTTAAAATATATTCAACTATACATACTTGTTGAAGGATATACCTCTCCTATACTCAATTGCATTCATTCTTGATCCCAGAGGTAAAATGAGAGGCTTGTTTAATGTTCTTCAAATAATGCAACTAAAAATTGATCATGATTACAGGGGCTCAAAGTTCAAGTACCACTGACCAATGCGAAAGGAAATATGAAAACGTCAGACAAATGATCACCCATGGACTATTTGCCTGAACGAACAACAACTATCAACATAGTCTAGAGAAGCACTAAAAACTCGGCCGGTAGGGGAAGACCGCCCCTACAGTGTTGTACTTAAGAAAGTCTAGAGAAGCACTAACACGACCAGAAAAACATTTGCCTGAAAACCGTTTCTTATTAACTTTTGAGAAACTCTGTTACAAAGCATGATCTGCCCTTCCAAAGAAGTAAAAAGGAAACATACTAGCTCAGAAACATAGAGGTCTCACCTGCTTTCCAATACTTGATCATATGCACAATCTGTCGCTTCATTGTCAGGACAAAAGAGCACAATCCAATAAGAGAGAAGTATTGGCCAGAAAGATAGGAACATCGAATCTCGTGACAAAAGCAACGCAAAAGGTTTTTGTGATGGTATACCTGAAACAAGAACTCGTTGGTTAAACATATTTTTAGACTGAAAAGGGTGACTGTGACGTGATAAATAATTAGGCTAAGGGACGAGTACTTGCACAATGCCCAAAAATGACTAATTGCTAATTATTCAGCTCTAAATCCTAATTATTGACACCTCCATAAAACCTAAACACCAGCTACATTTCTCTTAGGCAATTTAAGTTTTATTCGTTAAGCAACATAGTCTTCCTAAATAGGCAATTTATATATTCTAAAAAGGCAAGTATAGTGTCTGTGTCTGTTCATTTGCAACCCATAACATAAGAGCCTGTACTGTAAATGCATGCACAAAAAAGAGTTGTTGTCATTACATTTGTATATAGCAGGAAGCAAAAACAACAACAACAACAACAACAACAACAACAACAACAACAACAACAACAACAACAACATAGCCTTTTGTCCCAAGCAAGTTGGGGTAGGCTAGAGATAAAACCCAAAAGAGACGAGAAACAGGAAGACACATAAAGGGACATAAAGGGCACAAGACAAAAAGAGGTCACGGTTCAGGCACGTTGACATTACAGTTAAAATGTCTACAATATGACAATACAACATGTATGCTTAGAAATAAAAAAACTCACGTGAAGAAAATATGGGTAATTGACCTGCTCGGCTACAATTATTTTGTTGTGGCTACAGCTTATTACAGTTATACCTACAGTATATTCTAGTTTACTTTTACAGGCAAACTAGCAACAGTTAGCTACAAGAAGCTGCATTTTCTTAGGCAACTTAAGTGTCATTAATTAGGCAACAATGTCTTCCTAATTATGCAGTTTTTGTATTATGAAAAAACAAGTATAATGTTTGTGTTCATTTTCAACCCACAGCTCCACCCCTCCCTCCAAATCCCGGTTTATTTGCAAAAAAACAAACAGAGGCAGGGTGATGATGTCAATAACTAGTTTTTATACAAAAGGCAGACTAGTTTAATGATGGAACAGAAAGGTGGCATAGTATAATCTGTTGCCGGTGTTAACCATAGAAATATTGTATTAGGATTCAAAATCGAATTGCAAATAAGAGGGCATTCCACTAAAAAATCGAACAGCTGAGATTTCTAATCTATATATAAGTCATGTATCTATAGAGTGAGCCAAATTTTTGTAAAGTAGAAACTGCAAATTCTAAGTACAATCGGGCAAGTCTAATTTCTAAAAAGGAGTTGGCCAGCCATTAGGCTTATAACTGGTTGCAGGTTCAGAAGTAACAGACTCGAGTAGCTATGATACTAATTTCTTCAGAGTATGAAATCTAACGCTAATACTATAGGCATTCACAGAGTTCACCAGCATCATCCTAATTTATTGTCTCGATGGGATTCAGAGATTACAGCACCTTGACGAGGGGCTGCACTGCCAAAGGCTTTGAACCTGCCACCGGTGGTGACCGGTATCAGACTGGTGGCCCTCGAAGGGGGTCTGGTGCACCACGCACGGCTGGGAGCAGGCCCGTTCCTGATTGCAACAACAACAACATAGCATTTTGTCCCAAGCAAGTTAGGGTAGGCTAAAAATGTTCAGACACAGCAGCAGAAAGCCAGAAACTGTATGAACTACAGGAAGCTGTTGCAATAACGGTGAGGTAGAGAAACTCATGTCGCATCCGCTGGAGTTCATGGCCGCCGCACCACACCCCACCCCACCGGAGGAAACGGACATCGGGCAGATGGAGCCCGAGGACACATCGCCAGCGTCGAACCCTAGATTCAACAGGGACGCCCGCGCGAGCTGTGCGGAGATCTGCTGGCGTCGGTGTGGGGCAGCCACGCACGAGCCCTTCGCGAGCGGCGTCCGGGGAGCCGAGCGCGCGTGGGGGAAGGGGCTGACGCCGCCATGGACGAAGCCAGCGGGGGGCTGGGGGGGCTCCAGCCCCCCTACTGCTGCTAAGCTAGTGGAACTTCTAGTGCTCTTCTTCCAATTTTAGACGCAGATGTATAAGGTAGGGTGGGCTAAGACATTTATTTTTTAGATGTATTTTGTGAATTTCATTGTTAATTGACGTTTTAAATATAAGACTACTTCAAGCTATTATACTTTTTCTATTACGAGGGATTAAAGTAGAGCTAAGTCACTGTAGCACTTTTGTTTAGCCCCCCTAAATTTTTTTCTGGCTTCGTCCCTGGACGCCGCTGATCAGGGAAGGGCGCGGATCAGCATTGCCGCGGGTCGGGGAAGGAGCGGGGCCGCGACGCCGCGAGTCGGGGAAGGGGAGAGGCCGCGCGCCGCCAGTACGGGAGGAGCGGGGCCACGCCACCGCGAGTCGGGGGAGGGTCGGGGACCGGTCGCGCGCTGCCAGAGCAATCGGTGGTGATGGTGAGAGCCCGCCGCCGCAGCCATCAGAGGGGAGAGGGCGCGTGGACGGTGCGGTGCGGCCGATGTCGGGAAGGAGGGAAGGGGGGAGAGAGAGAGGAGCAGGCTGAGCGGTGCGCTGCGTAGTAGATGGACGCGTGTGCGTGCGGTTGGATAAACGCGTGCACGGCTGGAACGAAGTCTTTGCCTAAAACTTATCAACAAACTTAGTATAGCGGTGAAAATATTTGTTTATTAGAAATAAATACATATAATACTTTTTTATTAGGTATAATTGGACGCACATAAACTCCACACTCACACCACACGCGTGCGCGTCCAATTGGGAGGCTCTCTACCCTCCGGTGCGCGTGAAACGGTTAGATTCATTATTATGCAGAACGGACATGAAAAAAAAAAACAGACGAGCGACGAAACAGGGAAAGAAAAGAAAAAAAACCCGAAAGGATGACAAACTGGTGGCCAATCCGATCGGCGGAATCACAGAACCCTTGCGTCACCTTCCTTCCCCATCGGCGGCGGCAGTGAATTAATGACGAGCAAACGGCAAAGGCGTAAAGGCGTTGTGGTGGGGCGGATGGCGCGTGAGATCTTGGCGAAGGGGCTAGATGATGATAGTTTTGATGACGATGATGATGAGGATGATAACTATGCTGTTGTTGAGGTGGATGAGAAGGAGGAGTGGTGGCAAAGGCTTAAGAAGCTTCAGGGTGAGTACGGTGCGGAGCTGGCGGCTTGTGATTTGGAAGCCAAGAAGCACATCCTCGACTACGATCCCAAACAGGGGGCGGCGACCACACCCGATTCCACCATGTCTATGACCTCGACGAGGAGTGTGAGTAATCCTTGGACGGAGAGGCAAGGATTGACAAACGACCCACGATCGATGAACACATGTGGACTACAAAATGGAAATTCTAACGACGCCTAAAAAAATGGATGACACAGGCTGCGACACAGAAAAATGGCCGGGCAGGGCTTCCACCCAGTTTCCATCATCATCCACGTCCTCTAGCCCTCGACGACTGCACGACCACGACGACACATCACAGCAAAGCGCGTCCCCACAGTTGTCGGTCTACCCAATCCTGCAGGCAAGAGCCCATGGCCCAATAGAGCAGCGCCTCGAGGACATGCATAGTCGTCGACGGCGGCAGCAGGCCCGTGTCGAAGAACTATTTTCTAGTCAAAATATTTAGTGTAAACCACGTCTTTCTTGCAATCATAAAAACCCCATTCAAATCCTACTTAGTCTAGTACCACTTAAAAAATACGTACAGCTTTTGTCAAAATAAAATTTGGTGGGCCTGCACGTTGACGTTCAGCAGGCTTGCTTTGCAATTGATGAATGTCATGGTATGCGGTTACTTTATCATTATTATTTGAAAGGATCTTGGTTCAGTTCAAAGTATTCGGTGCCAAATTTTTTCACATCTATGGCGGTGGATTTGTAGAAAACCTCTGCACACCTAAAAAAGCTCTAAAATAATCATCTACCTAGAGATACCAAAACGTATACTATCTAGTCATACACACAAAATTTTTTTTGTACCAAATATGTATACTATCTGACCAAATACATAGCCAATTCTGCACAGTTGGTGACTTCGCATCAGAAATGGTCAGCACTCTGCTGTATCACCGGGACGATCAGCAGCCTTATATTATCCATAATTCCAAAGACATGTACGAACTGGGTTCATCAGTTTAATTATTCAAAAGACACGTACAGGTGTACGGGATCATCACGACATCTGGTGACCCTCCTCCCAATCTACTAATTGCTACAAAAATTGCTTTTTTAACACGTTCATACTATTTTTAAAATAAATACAACACACGCTTATACTTAAATTACCATACCATTGTTATGTTTCCGTGCAACGCACCAGTATTTATCTAGTTTTTTTTTTTAAAAAAAATTGAAACCACGCACACCAATAGTGCACCTACATATGCGCATTGTCACAAAATTTGAGATTGAAACTCGTTTTGTAAAAATTCATATGTGAAAATAACAAATTACACTTGCATATGCACTAGAGGAGGAATTTTGTCATGTAGTACATATGCAAGTGGAATTTATGATTTTCATATGAATTTTGACAAAACGAGTTTGAATCCCAAATTTTGTGGCATCGCACATCTGTAGATGCACTACTGGTGTGTATAGTTTTATTTTTTTAACTCTGGAGTCCTTAGTCTCCAGAGTTGGTGCTTTTGGGCATGTCCATGGCACGAAACTTTTAGTGTAGGATCAACATTGAATCTTGATATAGAAAACAACGTTTGGATGGCCAAAGGGATAGGACTTACGTTCGAGTGGGGGAAATGATGGATGCTCAGTTTCACTAGATAGCCTAGGTGAAAAGAACAGTGAAATGAATTTCACCTCCTCAAACGTGTTATGGTTGGGTTGCTGCTTCGCCTTTGGATTTAGGGCCATGGATAAGAGTGGCAGAAGCAACTGTTCCCAACTTTTTTTTGCTAAGGTTCCCATAGGAAGGATATTCTTTGAAAGTTTTTTTTCAAACGGGTAGCCTATCAGAAGATCAAAATCGAGGATGGCATAGATATGGAAGTCCAAGAAGAGCTCGGTTTCATAAGGTTAGAGGTTCTGCCATCATCCTCGAATTTGATCGGGAATTCCGAAGGATGAAGCATTCCTTCCTTCGGTGTTCGTGGTTCGGGTGGGGGCACATAAGTCGAACCTAAGGATGGTACATGTTTGGTGTCGACTAATGAGGACTCCCCACACTCGACATAACTTTTGCCTAGAAGAAGTGTGTATGTTTTTTTAATTCTACTTGTTCCATCATAGGTTTGTGTGTAAATTTACCCCTGGCAGTCATGTCTAGGCATAGGTCAGCTATGTCAAGACCCGTATAAAAGAGATGAAAAAAGCACATTCTCGGGTAGTGACAAGTTTGGGCTGGCATGTAAAACCTCGCCCAGGATATACCTATAGACTCCTTCTCTCTTTGCTTGAAATCGAGGATTGCCCTAGGTAGAGAGTTGATATGGGTCATAGGAAAGAATGCCAGACAAAACATGCCTTTAAGTTCTTCCCAATCCCCATTCATACTTCCTACGGCATTAGTGAACCATCACTTCGCCTCCCCCATGAGGGAGAAGAGAAACAACTTCCACTTTAGAATTTCTTGTGTCATGCCCGGAATGCTCAAGCATGAACACATTTCCTCGAACTCTTGCAAGTGGTTAAAAGGATCTTCATTATCAAAACCAGAGAAGGGTTGTGCCCGGACCATGGTGTTCAAACTAGGGTGGAGTTCATAGCCAGATGGAAGTTTTGATTTTGAAAAAGATGGTGGCTCCAAGAACTCCCCCTTTTGAAGTAGAAGGATTTGGATTTTGATTTGGCTTCATGATAGAAAAAGATAAAAAGGAAAAATATTTTTGTTTTTTTAAGGATATAGATACAAGGACAAACTAGGTTCAAAGAAAATAGCAACCGTTCCCCGGCAACGGTGCCAGAAAGCTTGTTGGTATTTCTTAACGAATACGGAAGTATCCACAAACGTACGGAATTACCGTTGTAGCTTTCACCCGGAAGTATTCAGGGTATCGTATTTTCCACAGGGAACGAAGGTACTTTCTTCTAGCTAGTTCGTCCAGGGACAACCCAAGGGTAGAGATAGAAAGGTGGTATAGATGGATTCCTATAGCTCTTAAGTACTAAGGATAGCGATACTCTACTTCTACTTGTTTACTTCGGGCACAGGCTTATACCTAGTCTGCCAGGTACCTCCGGCAAACAGCTCTACCATCGCGGCCTGGCGTGGGGGAGTTCAAAGGATGGACAGGGCTGTCACCACCTGCCGCCTACCCCACTACCGTCGAACACGGGGCAAACGAAGGCAGCCTCTAGCCTAGACACTATGTCTATGCTAGCGACTACAACTCCAGTGCGTTAACAAGGTTTACCCGTCCCCAGGGTCCTTCTACCAGAGCACCCGTCCAAGGACGAACGACAAACTCGTAAACAAGTATAGATAAAGCTCAATTAAACAAAAGACGTAAAAGACTATAAGAAACACGAATACTTACTTAGCCAAGATCCCGTGAAGGAGCCAAACAAATACTCGTAGAGGTACAAGTTTGGGGAAGCTCCAACAAGCCTGGCTCCCAGGTACAAGCCTGGGGAGACACCGACAAGTCCGGCTCTTCCCCGCTCTCTCCCTCACATCTTCCTCTCTCACTCTACTAGCTACTAGGGTTAGGCCACTAGGGCCTAAGCCCTTTTGGAGTGGTGCTCTCACTCTTAGTGAGGTGCTCTTGCTCCTTGCTGGTGTGTGTGAGGGGGGAAGAGTGAGCCTCCTTTTATAGGGGGAGAGAGGGGGAATTTGCCATGGAATATTCCCCCTTAATGCCCCAAACCGCCAGCCAGTGCATTAATTGCACCGACGCAGCGCCAAACCGACCTAGGGATGTCGGCATGGGCCTTCTGGCCAAGGTTAGGCCCGAGGGGAGGCACCCCTGGTGCGGCCGCGCCTTGGGCACTCGCGCGCCCCCCTGGCCCACCTTGAGTCCAATCTTGTACGGCGTTCTCTACTGCTCTTGTGGACTTGGGCCATGGCGTTTACCCATGGAGTTGAGCTGCGTTGGTTTTGGTTTGGGTTTGTTCTCCATTTATAGTGTATTTCCACGTGAGCCCTGCAAAATAAGTGGAACACCAAAACTTGTGGAATATGTTAGTGTAAAGCCCTATTCACTAAGTTTGGTGTGTGTTTTGTATGATAGTTGGCAGTATAAATTATGCAATAAGGACCGCCAACCGTGACCGGCAACTCGTCACGGGGTTACCCGAGACGACTGTTCAGGGGCTGACAAACCACATATCTCTACTGGAACACAAAAGACAAAGCGATTTATACTGGTTCGGGCCCTCGTAATCGAGTAATAGCCTTTACGTCCAGTCGGCCTTGGCTTTTGCGTTGGATTGCTGATTATTGTTGATGTGTTACAGGGGGTGCGCCCTGCCTCTCTTTATACATGGAGAGAAGGCAAGGGTGCAGGTCTAAGTCCTGGCCGAGTACAATTGGGAGTCCTAGTCCTATTACATAGTCTAGCTTTTCTTTTACTCGGTCTAGGTCGGTTGAGAGATATAGAAGATTACGACATCTTATAGATACACTTCAATCTCCACCGTGGGCCTATCCGAGCCCATGAGTAGTAATAAACATGATACAGTACCCGGTGGGTCCTGTACCGACACCTTCAATGAGAAAAAACCTTCCACCCCTCAAATAAAGGAAAGATCTTTCCTCTCCCAATCCATTATTTTTCTCATTGTGGATTGGATTTTCTCGTTCTACTGGAGAGAAAACATTCAAAACCGCAAAACACGTTTTGTATCTCCTCCAGTAACTAGTTCATGGGGGCTGGAGTTTTCTCCTACCGTTGGAGATGCTCTAAGGTATCCCAACCCTATTTTGCATGCTTTTTTTAATTGCCAGCCGTAATCACAAAAATTCTCATATATATATATATATATATATATATATATATATATATATATATATATATATATATATATATATATATATATATATATATATATATATATATATATATATATATATATAGTGTAGTATTTACAATGAAAAATGTATTTCTAACTAAAAATATTTTCTGTTCACTATTTGTAAACCCAAAATTTCACAAATTTATTTCAGAAATTGACTGAAATCAGAGTACAGCGGTATATATAAGAAAATTCATACACTAGAGTACAGCGGTATATATAAGAAAACTAGATGATACCTTGCGCGTTGCTGCCAAAAAATTTATTTTTACAGATTATGGAATAATATTTAAATAATAATTTAAAAAGCAAATAATGAATGAATAAGAGAATAAGAGGAAATGATTGATTTTTTTTTTGTATCCATAACACGCTGGTTTGCTTCTTCTTTCCACGGACGACTCTTCCCTCTGTGAGGAGAGGAAAAAAAAGAGGAAAGGAGAGGATAGCTTCCCTTAGCTTTGCGAGAAGAAAATAAAAAAAAGAAAATGAGAGGATAGCTGGCCCATCCAATCAGCGTCTCATGTTCTTCATGGCACAGCAAACGCTTCATGCCAAGCCACCTCATATTGGCCCGACTCCCGTCACCTCGGCGCTCAATCTGTGCAAACAGCCATGGAGGTCTCCACGGGCCTCGCTTCTACTGTGGAGGACACTGTCTGTCTTACTAAGCGCGGGGATGAGGCCGTCGTCAAGTGGGGCCTCGTGTTAGAAAGAGACGGGTTCCTGCATCCGGCCGGTGAAGGAGAAGAGCTCTGGATGCCTGGCGGTGCCAGCCTGCTGGGCTCCTAGATAGCCAGCTCGTGCCGGCCGGCCGGGGTCAATCCACCAAATGGCAGCGACCAGCGTGAGCCAGAGGACCCGGGGAGGCGGGAGGCCGGAGGGACGACGGCTGACCAGTGGGCGGTGACCATCCTCGGCCATCATAGAGCTTTCTTCTTTAGAGGCGGCGCGGAGCGCTTAGACGTGTCCTCGTGGTGCTCCTCCTCTGGAGCCTTCAGGTTTAATGGTAGCTAATGGAAGATGAATTGGAGCCGTCAGGAAACCATCAGACGAAAAACGGCTGCGTAGTGACTGACTACGTGCAGACAGGAAACCATCAGACATGAACGATTGCTGCATGCGGACTTCGTGGAGTTGTGGTGGTGGGACCTCTGGATGACGTTGCTTCACGAAATCGCAGGAAAATAGGTTAGTGGGTTCCTCCTATTTAGGTATAGTAGATAAATTTTATTTCAAATTAAAACCTATCAACAAACTTAGTTTAGCGGTGAGAATATTTGTTTATTAGAAATAAATACACATAATGCTTTTTTATCAAGTATAATTTGGACGCACACAAACTCCACGCTCACACCACACACGTGCGCGTCCAATTGGGAGGCTCTCTAGCCTCCGGTGCGCGTAAAACGGTTAGATTCATTATTATGTAGAACGTACATGGAAAAAACAGACGAGCGGCGAAATAAGGAAAGAAAAGAAAAAAAAAACCCAAAAGGGATGACAAAACAAATAGTGGCAGCCAATCTGATCGGCGGAATCGCAGAACCCTTGCGTCACCTTCCATCCCCATCGGCGGCGGCAGTGAATTAATGACGGACGAGTCTGAGCAAACGGCAAAGGCGTTGTGGTGAGGCGGATGGCGCGTGAGATCTTGGCGGAGGGGCTAGATGACGATAGTTTTGATGCCGATGATGATGAGGATGATAACTATGCTGTTGTTGAGGTGGATGAGAAGGAGTGGTGACAAAGGCTTAAGAAGCTTCAGGGTGAGTACGGTGCGGAGCTGGCGGCTTGTGATTTGGAAGCCAAGAAGCACATCCTCGACTATGATCCCAAACAGGGGGCGGCGACCACACCCGATTCCACCATGTCTATGACCTCGCCATCGACCTCGACGAGGAGTGTGAGTAATCCTTGGACGGAGAGGCAAGGATTGACAAACGACCCACGATCGATGAACACATGTCGACTACAAAATGGAAATTCTAACGACGCCTAAAAAAATGGATGACACCTTCGCTGGATCAGAAAAATGGCCGGGCAGGGCTTCCACCCAGTTTCCATCATCCACGTCCTCTAGCCCTCGACGACTGCACGACCACGACGACACATCACAGCAAAGCGCGTCCCCACAGTTGTCGGCCTACCCAATCCTGCAGGCAAGAGCCCATGGCCCCCGCGGCGGCCAGAGGCCCAATAGAGCAGCGCCTCGAGGACATGCATAGTCGTCGACGGCGGCAGCAGGCCCGTGTCGAAGAACTATTTTCTAGTCAAAATATTTAGTGTAAACCACGTCTTTCTTGCAATCATAAAAACCCCATTCAAATCCTACTTAGTCTAGTACCACTTAAAAAATACGTACAGCTTTTGTCAAAATAAAATTTGGTGGGCCTGCACGTTGACGTTCAGCAGGCTTGCTTTGCAATTGATGAATGTCATGGTATGCGGTTACTTTATCATTATTATTTGAAAGGATCTTGGTTCAGTTCAAAGTATTCGGTGCCAAAAATTTTTCACATCTATGGCGGTGGATTTGTAGAAAACCTCTACACACCTAAAAAAGCTCTAAAATAATCATCTACCTAGAGATACCAAAAACGTATACTATCCGGTCACACACACACAAAATTTGTACCAAATATGTATACTATCTGACCAAATACATAGCCAATTCTGCACAGTTGGTGACTTCGCATCAGAAATGGTCAGCACTCTGCTGTATCACCGGGACGATCAGCAGCCTTATATTATCCATAATTCCAAAGACATGTACGAACTGGGTTCATCAGTTTAATTATTCAAAAGACACGTACTGTCACACCCGGTTTTGCAAAGAACAAAATCAGGTTCGTCATATGTGTGCCCAGGAAGTCTACACATACAACAACAGAATAAAAATATCAAAATAATGTTTATATAAAGCGAAAAACATACTATATTAACACTTACAACTATCAGAGTGTCGCGGAACGGTCACTAATATTTTCTTCAGGCTCCAACGTCACAGGGACGATTGACTGGGGGCTCCATATGCTAAGCACTTCTTATAAACTTCTGGAAACTTCACTACACCTTTATTCTTCTTCTAAGCAGCACCTTACTACACACTAGAGTGTGGGGAAATAGCAAGAGTGAGTCCATGTCGAACTCAACAAATATAACACGGGGTTCATGAGGCTCAAAAGGTTTGACACGGGTTTACTGCAATAGGTTTTAGTGAGTCATCTTTTTAGCATTTGATTAGCAACAAGTTACGTAAGCCCAAATAACATCATGATCATGTAAACGAGAATAATGTATAGCAAGAAACAATAATCATCAGTGAGCTTTAATATCATCAGTATTATCATTACCATCAGTGTTCATCATTTATTCTGTAAGGGTCCAAGGCCGCTCGTGCCCGTGCGCACGGCTGATATACCAGTTTTACACTCTACAGAGGTTGTACACTTTCACCATGAGTCGTGATTTACCCTTTTGCTCGAGGTGATCAGCCTCTTGACCCACTTCCAAGGAAGATCGGCAGGGTTGAAAGTCCCTAGTTTGGTTTTGGCTAATTGATGAAACCTAGGACTAACCTTTGTATCTAAGTGGATGATTTAGATAAAGGTGGTCATTGCATATGAGACACGACATTAACTCATGTGACCAAGATGATGAAGACCGAAGTGATGCTTGGCTCGATGGACCGGTTGTGAGGGTGAAGGGCAAGTCGAGGCTTCGAAGTGAGGGACCATGCGATGGTGAAGCTTGAGCAAGACTTGGCGCCGACGGACCGATGCAACGGTGAAGAGCAAGTGAAGTCAAGGTCGATGGATCGAGACGGTCATGTGATGATATGAAGTGGATCATATCATTTGGAGAAACAAAATGGGCTCAAGGCAAAGGTATAACCATAGGGCCATTTTGTTTTGCACTCAAGACACCATAGAGGGTGTGAGTGGTTTAGGATCGATAGCCGAACTATTAAGAGGGGAAGTCTTATCGGTTATTCGATGCATGGGTGCCACTAGGTGAGTTCATGAAGTGCATTGCATGTAGGGCCTAGTGAGCTAACTGGAAAACCTTCAGAAATGATTGTGAAAATGCTAACACACGTACACAAGGTGGTGATCACTTGTTGGTGTTGGCACATTTACGAAGGAGTTGGAGTTTGGGTGGTAGAGAGGGTTTGGGACTCTCTCTCCCTTCCGCCGAGCTTGCGAGCGCGGGATTTAGGCGATTTCAGGGTGTTGAAATGCCTATTTTCCACTATGTCGGAAGTCGGAAAAGAAACGGAGGCAAACGGGGTCACAGAGGTGACCGGACGCTGCACCGGACGCGGTCATGGAATGACCGGACGCGTCCGGTCAGCTATCAGGCGCGCGGGCTAGGGTTTGCAACCGGCGCGTCCGGTCACTCGCGGGACCGGCGCGTCCGGTCATGTGCCCAGAGAAGAACTACGGTTCGCAAGGAGGATCGGACGCGGGGCGCGTCCGGTCACACACGATCGGACGCGTCCGATCGTTTAAGGAGCTTACTGGACTCAAACCGGACGCGGGCACTGTGGCGTCCGGTCGTTGCGAGGGGCGCGTCCGGTCGTTTGACAGGCGCGTCCGGTCGTTGCCGTGGGTGCGTCCGGTCGTTGGTTTGACCGTTGAGGGTCAGTGACCGTTGGAGGATCGGACGCGGTGAGCGCGTCCGGTCGTTTTGAGAGGCGCGTCCGGTCATAAGGTTTGACCGTTGGCGCAGTGACCGTTGGAGGATCGGACGCGGTGAGCGCGTCCGGTCAGTTATGACCGGAGCGTCCGGTCATCCCGAGCAGACCCAGTGAAGGGGTATAACGGCTCTATTTGGAGGGGATGCTTATAAATACTCGTTGGCCGGCCCTTGGGGAGGCATCTAGTGATTTCTAACATCCTTGTACATCCTTTGAGCTAGAGAATCTCCTCCCACTCATCTCTCTTGAGTGATTGCATATCATAAGTGAGATCGAGTAATCCCAAAGTGCATTGCATAGCTTGAGGGCATCTAGTGGCACTTGTGGGTGGTATAGCCGGTGGATTTCTTGTTACTCTTGGAGAGTACCGCTCCTAGACGGCTTGGAGATTGTTGGAGGCGTTGGCAAGAAAAGGTGATTGTTCTTGGCCACCTCCGGTTGATTGTAAGAGGTTCGTGTGCTTTCCTCGGCGGGACGCCAAAAGCAACTCTAGTAAATTGCGTGTGTCATTGAGTTACCTCACTTGAGAGTGGTGTCTTGCGGTGCCTTGCGGGGCGTGCCTTGAGGGGCAAGTGACTTGAGGGTCGCACCGAGGAACCATCTAAGTGTTGGTCGGCACAACCGGTGACGTAGCTTGTCGGTGCACAAGTGAACACCGGGTGAACAAAAATATTGTGTCTCTTGTCTCCCGGTGATTGGTCTACATATTGTGTTGTTGTCAATATTAATTGATTGTATATCATCTTGGTGATTGGCAACATCTTCTCTCCACCGTCGGTATAAGATTCACAATCCTATCTCTTGCATTTATATTTACTAGAATATCTTGTGTAGTTCTAGTGGTAAACTTTGCTAGTAGTTCTTAGCTTGCTCACTAGTGTAAGATTAGTGACTTAGCCCTTGTGTGAACTAGTGATCATTATCTACTAGACTTGTGGATAGGAGGCTTGCATCACAACCGTAGGCTAAGCAAAACTCGCTTTACGCCGTTAGTTATTCTAACAAGTTTGCTTAGTGGTTCTTGTAGAAATTTGAATAGGCTATTCACCCCCCCTCTAGCCATCTAGGACCTTACAAGTGGTATCGGAGCCGTGGTCACCGTGTTAATCAAGGCTTAACATCCTTCGGTGTGAAAAATGGCTCAAATTGTGTTCAATCATGTTGGGGGCAAGCCACCGTTCTTTGATGGTATTAGTTCTTTTGCTCATTGGAAGAGAAAGATGACTATGTACCTTGGTTCTATTCATGAGAGAGTTTTGCAAGTCACCGAAAATGACTTTGCTATAATTGATCCCGATCATCTCACCGATGAAGATAGAGCAAATAGAACATGCAATAGAATGGCTCTCAATACACTTTACCATAGTATTGACACAAAAGTATTTGAGGGCATCAAGGACTTAGAATTGGCATATGAAGTATGGACAAGGTTGAGTGAAACATATGAGGGCACTAAGGTTGTGAAGAGTGCCAAGCTATATGGGCTCAAGAGTGAGTTTGAGAACTTCAAGATGAAAGAAGAAGAAACAATATTAGAGATGTTTCATAGATTGCAAGTAATTGTGAATGATCTCAAGAGCTTAGGGCACAAGACTCAAGACCAAGATTTTTGCCATAAGTTCTTGTTGAGCTTACCTAGAAGATTCAAGATGTTGATCATGATGCTACAAAGAGATGGGCTTGAAACAATGAAGCCTAATGATTTGCTTGGTGAAGTATTGACCTATGACAAATATGATCAAGATGTTGATGACAAAGAGAAGGTGGAAGATGAGAAGAAGAAGAAGACCGTGGCATTCAAGGCCACCTCCTCCAAAGGCAAAGCTACCATCATTGAAGAAGAAGAAGATAATGATGAAGATGAATATTATAAAATTGATGATGAGGCATTTGCTTTTGTAGTCAAGAAAATGGGTCACATGTTCATTAAGAGAAGAGGCTTCAAAAAGGGAAATGACAATTTCAAGAGCAATGATCAATAAAGGAAGTGCTTCAATTGTGATAGCACCGATCATCTTCTAGCCGATTGTCCCTATGACAAGAAGAAGAACAACAAGAGGGGCAAGTTTGAGAAGAAAAAGAAAGAAGCCAAGATAACATTCAAGAAAGGCAAGAATGGAGTCTATGTGGCTACTTGGGAAAGTGATGATGATGATGATGATGATGAAGAATCATCCAACAAGGCTTTTGCTTCCATTGCTATCAACAAGAAGCCTTCACTATTTGATTCATCCTCTTCATGCTTCATGGCTAAAGAAGCTAAGGTATTATATGATGAAAGTGATGATGAAAGTGAAATGGAATATGTGCATGATAGTGATAATGATAAATATGATAATGAAAATGATGATGATGATGAACCAACTAAAGAACAACTATATGACTTGTTGCAACAAACTAGAGACATAGCTATTGCCAAGAACAAGGAGTGCAAGAAGCTTTCAATGAAAGTAGCAATACTTGAGAAAGTTCTTGGTGAGCTTAAGACCACTCATGAGAGTCTAGTGGAAGACCATGAGGATCTTGATAAAGCTCATTCCAAGCTTGAAAAAGCTCACTCATTGCTACTTGAGCAACAAGCAAAGAAGGAGGTTGTTGTATCATGTGATATAGGTGTTACATGTGATATAATTGATGAATCCTTTTATGAATCTATCATCATGACAAATGCTAACCCTTCTTGTAGCTATTCATCCACCACCACTAACTCTACCTCCACTACTAGTGATGGTCTCACTTGTGATACCTCACTAATGGTTGAGAATGAGACTCTCAAGAGAGAGGTGGATGAGCTCACTCACGCCCTAGGCAAGGCCTATGGTGGTGAGGCCCGCTTGCTTAAGTGCTTGGGTAGCCAAAGGTTCTCTCTTAACAAAGAGGGATTGGGCTACACCCCCAAGAAAGGCAAGTCGGCCTTTGCAACTCCAAAGCCTAGCTTTGTGAAGAGCAATGGTCGGTTTTGCAATAGATGCAAGCAAGTTGGACACCTAGAGCATAATTGCAATAAAAAGAACCAAAGCAAGAAATTTGTTAATGCTATACCTTTTGATTCTTGCTATGTGCTTACCAAAGGTGTGAAGGGTGTGCAAGCTAAGTTTATTGGTACACCCATTGTTGGCCCAAAGAAGAAGGCTATTTGGGTACCAAAGAGCTTAGTTACTAACCTACAAGGACCCAAGCAAAAATGGGTACCTAAGCTTCATTGATTTGCTTGTAGGTCAATTACAAAGCCGGAGGAAGGCATTGGATTATTGATAGTGGGTGCACTCAACACATGACTGGTACATCAAGAATGTTTGACTCAATCAATGACAATGACAGTGGTGTTGATTCTATCACATTTGGCAATAACAAGAAAGGCAAGGTTATTGGCTTGGGCAAGATTGTAATATCAAATGACATGAGTATCTCTAATGTGTTGCTAGTTGAAAGCTTGGATTTCAATCTTCTATCCGTGGCACAAATATGTGATCTAGGCTACAAATGCATCTTTGGGGTTGACGATGTGGAAGTTATTAGTGTGGATGGTTCAAATGTGGCATTCAAGGGCTTTAGATATGAGAATCTCTACCTAGTTGACTTCAATGCTAGAGAAACTTATTTGACAACTTGCTTAGTCTCCAAATCAAGCATGGGTTGGCTTTGGCATAGAAGGCTTGGTCATGTTGGCATGAAACAATTGAAGAAGCTTACAACTCACAATCTTGTCAATGGTTTGAAAGATGTTGAATTTGAGGAGAAGAATAAGCTTTGTAGTGCATGTCAAGCCGGGAAGCAAGTTGGAAGCTCACATCCAAAGAAGAGTACAATGAGCACATGCAAAGCATTTGAGTTGATGCACATAGATCTATTTGGACCAACAACATATACAAGCATAGGCGGTAACAAGTATGGCTTTGTCATAGTGGATGACTTCACAAGATTCACATGGGTATTCTTTCTTAGTGACAAAAGTGAAGTGTTTGACACCTTCAAGACATTTCTCACTAGAGTTCACAATGAGTTTGAGATTAGAATCAAGAAAGTGAGAAGTGACAATGGAAGTGAGTTCAAGAATACAAGAATTGAAGAACTTTGTGATCATTATGGTATTGGACATCAATTCTCGGCCAAGTACACTCCACAATCAAATGGCCTAGTTGAGAGGAAGAATAGAACATTGCTTGATATGGCTAGATCAATGCTTCATGAGTACAATGTGAGTCAATCATTTTGGGATGAAGCAATCAATACCGCTTGCTACTACATCAATAGATTATATTGTCATCCATTGCTAGAGAAGACCCCATATGAGCTACTTCATGGAAGAAAGCCCAATATTTCTTATTTTAGAGTGTTTGGTTGCAAATGCTATATCTTGAAGAAGGGCACTAGATTGGGGAAGTTTGACAAAAGATGTGATGAGGGGTTCCTACTTGGTTATTCAACTACAAGCAAAGCTTATAGAGTTTGGAACAACTCAAGTGGCATTCTAGAAGAAGTCCATGATGTGCAATTTGATGAAACCAATGGGTCACAAGATGAAGAAGAGAATCTAGATGATGTTGGTGGAACTCAATTGGTGGAAGCAATGAAGAACATGGATATTGGGGACATTAGAGGAAAGCAAGTAATTGATATTCAAGATGATGATAAAGTTCAAGTGCTCAATTCTCCATTCAAGCTAGCTAGTGACTCTTAAGTGCAAGATCATGGTGCTAGTTCATCTCATCAAGATATATCAAGTAATCAACCGAGCTCAAGCAATCAAGTGCAAGTACTCCAACCACAACATATTGCAAGAGATCACCCCATTGATAGTGTTATTGGTGATATTAGAAGTGGTGTGCAAACAAGATCAAGATTGGCTATGTTTTGTGAGCATGCATCATTTGTGTCAACCATGGAACCAAAGAAAGTAGAAGAAGCTTTGAGAGATGCCGATTGGATCATGGCTATGCAAGAAGAGCTTAACAATTTCTCAAGAAATGATGTTTGGGAATTGGTAGAAAGGCCAAATGACTACAATGTGATTGGAACCAAATGGGTGTTCAAAAACAAGCAAGATCAAGATGGCATAGTGGTGAGAAACAAAGCAAGGCTAGTTGCTCAAGGTTACACTCAAGTTGAAGGTCTTGACTATGATGAGACATATGCTCCCGTGGCAAGATTGGAGGCAATAAGGATTTTATTGGCTTATGCTTGTGCACACAACATCAAATTATATCAAATGGATGTCAAAAGTGCATTTCTCAATGGGATCATCAATGAGTTAGTCTTTGTTGAGCAACCTCCCGGATTTGAAAATGACAAGAAACCCAACCATGTGTACAAGTTGAAGAAGGCTTTATATGGCTTAAAACAAGCACCTAGAGCATGGTATGAGAGGCTAAGGATTTCCTTCTCTCTAAGGGATTCAAGATGGGCAAAGTTGATATAACTCTATTCACCAAGAAGATTGGAAATGATCTATTCATAGTGCAAATATATGTTGATGACATCATCTTTGGATCAACCGATCAAGCTTATTGTGAAGAATTTGGTGCTATGATGGCCAAAGAGTTTGAAATATCTATGATTGGTGAACTTAGTTACTTCCTTGGTCTCCAAGTCAAGCAATTGAAGAATAAAACATTTGTGAGTCAAGGGAAATACATAAGGGACATGTTGAAGAAATTTGGAATGCAAGATGCAAAGCCAATTTCAACTCCAATGAGTACAAATGGAAATTTGGATAGTGATTTTGATGGCAAAATGGTGAATCAAAAGGAATATCGGTCTTTGATTGGAAGTCTACTCTATGTCACCGCATCAAGGCCGGATGTCATGTGTTAGTGTTTGCATGTGTGCTAGATATCAAGCCTCACCTAGAGAGTCATCTCACGGCCGCAAAGAGAATATTGAGGTACTTGAAGCAAACAAGAGATGTTGGACTATGGTATCCCAAGGGGTCAAAGTTTGAATTGATTGGATATTCGGACTCCGACTATGGGGGTTGCAAGATCAATAGAAAAAGCACAAGTGGCACATGTCAATTACTTGGAAGATCACTTGTGTCATGGTCCTCAAAGAAACAAAATAGTGTGGCAATTTCTACCGCCGAAGCCGAATATGTGAGTGCGGGGAGTTGTTGTGCACAATTGCTATGAATGAAATCAACTTTGAAGGATTATGGTCTCAACTTCAAGAATGTGCCGTTGCTATGTGATAATGAGAGTGCAATCAAGATGATACAAAACCCAGTTCAACATGGAAGAACAAAGCATATTGACATAAGGCATCATTTCATTAGAGATCATCAACAAAAGGGAGATATTGCCATTGAAAGTGTTGGCACCGATGATCAACTTGCCGATATTCTCACCAAGCCACTTGATGAAAAGAGGTTTTGCAAGCTAAGGAATGAATTGAACATTCTTGATTTCTCAAACATGAGTTGAATGCATCCCACCCACTTATTGACATGCCTCTCCTTCGACATTGCAAGGTAAAATTGATTGACATGTCATTCATCCTATGCTAAGGACTTGCTAGAGCATGTAGACATAATAAGTGGTATGCATGAGCATTCATGATAAATCAAATGAATTTGATGGATATATGTTATCACTATTGCTTCTATGCTTACTTTGATCTAGTGGTGGCATATGACATGTTTGTGAGCTTGTAAACCTAGTGTTGAATCTAGAAGATTTGCTATAAGTGTTTAATTCAACATAGGCAAGATAACCCTTATTTTGAGGAGTGAAGAAGCTTGTCTTTGGTTCAAATCGAATTACATATCTTTGGCAAGTGTTCTAGGTTGAACCAAATTTGATAAATTTTTAACCTTACATATGGTATCGAATTAATTTCAATCTACTCCTTCAAACATTGTTTTCTCTCCACAATTTGATCTCATTTTTGGGTAAGTTGTTGACAAAGGGGGAGAGGAAAAAGATGATTCAATATGACAAAGGGGTAAATAAAATTTTGATGAGAAAAAGATGATTCAACATGACTAAGGGGTACATAAAATTTTGATGCACACAAGTAGGGGGAGCAAGCTCATAAACAAAGTTGTTGCATTTGTGTGTGCATTCTCATATGACTTGCTCACTGCACATGTATTTAAATTTAATATACATGCTTGTGTAGTGCAATGCTAGATAGAACTTGAATGTTGAAATGATCTACTAGCATGCATAGGAATAGTTTACATGTGGTATCTAGACATGCTTAAAAGCTTTACAAGTGATTAGCTCTACAAGTGGTACAAGTACAAGTGGTACAAGTGGTCCAAGAACCTTTACATATAATGTTGATCTCACGAGGTTCTTGAGTTTTGATGAATGTCTAGTTACTTCATGATGCTAAGGATGGTGTAAAAGGCAACTCCGATTGGTATCACGCTTCAAAGGTCCATTTCTTACACCTTAGCATCATTTTGGTAGAATTACTCTCCCAACACTTATATCCATGCATATGTGCAAAGCTTTCAATCCAAACTCTATGCACATATGTAGGGGGAGCTAATGCTACCAAAACCGAGCTTGTGATAATTGTCCAAACTTTACTTATGAGCATAATGATTGGACAAGTATGATAAGTTCAAAACTTTTTTATCAAAATTATCTTTGTGAGGGTTGTCATCAATTACCAAAAAGGGGGAGATTGAAAGTCCCTAGTTTAGTTTTGGCTAATTGATGAAACCTAGGACTAACCTTTGTATCTAAGTGGATGATTTAGATAAAGGTGGTCATTGCATATGAGACACGACATTAACTCATGTGACCAAGATGATGAAGACCGAAGTGATGCTTGGCTCGATGGACCGGTTGTGAGGGTGAAGGGCAAGTCGAGGCTTCGAAGTGAGGGACCATGCGATGGTGAAGCTTGAGCAAGACTTGGCGCCGACGGACCGATGCAACGGTGAAGAGCAAGTGAAGTCAAGGTCGATGGATCGAGACGGTCATGTGATGATATGAAGTGGATCATATCATTTGGAGAAACAAAATGGGCTCAAGGCAAAGGTATAACCATAGGGCCATTTTGTTTTGCACTCAAGACACCATAGAGGGTGTGAGTGGTTTAGGATTGATAGCCGAACTATTAAGAGGGGAAGTCTTATCAGTTATTCGATGCATGGGTGCCACTAGGTGAATTCATGAAGTGCATTGCATGTAGGGCCTAGTGAGCTAACTGGAAAACCTTCGGAAATGATTGTGAAAATGCTAACACACGTACACAAGGTGGTGATCACTTGTTGGTGTTGGCACATTTACGAAGGAGTTGGAGTTTGGGTGGTAGAGAGGGTTTGGGACTCTCTCTCCCTTCCGCCGAGCTTGCGAGCGCGGGATTTAGGCGATTTCAGGGTGTTGAAATGCCTATTTTCCACTATGTCGGAAGTCGGAAAAGAAACGGAGGCAAACGGGGTCACAGAGGTGACCGGACGCTGCACCGGACGCGGTCATGGAATGACCGGACGCGTCCGGTCAGCTGTCAGGCGCGCGGGCTAGGGTTTGCAACCGGCGCGTCCGGTCACTCGCGGGACCGGCGCGTCCGGTCATGTGCCCAGAGAAGAACTGCGGTTCGCAAGGAGGATCGGACGCGGGGCGCGTCCGGTCACACACGATCGGACGCGTCCGATCGTTTAAGGAGCTTACTAGACTCAAACCGGACGCGGGCACTGTGGCGTCCGGTCGTTACGAGGGGCGCGTCCGGTCGTTTGACAGGCGCGTCCGGTTGTTGCCGAGGGCACGTCCGGTCGTTGGTTTGACCGTTGAGGGTCAGTGACCGTTGGAGGATCGGACGCGGTGAGCGCGTCCGGTCGTTTTGAGAGGCGCGTCCGGTCATAAGGTTTGACCGTTGGCGCAGTGACCGTTGGAGGATCGGACGCGGTGAGCGCGTCCGGTCAGTTATGACCGGAGCGTCCGGTCATCCCGAGCAGACCCAGTGAAGGGGTATAACGGCTCTATTTGGAGGGGATGCTTATAAATACTCGTTGGCCGGCCCTTGGGGAGGCATCTAGTGATTTCTAACATCCTTGTACATCCTTTGAGCTAGAGAATCTCCTCCCACTCATCTCTCTTGAGTGATTGCATATCATAAGTGAGATCGAGTAATCCCAAAGTGCATTGCATAGCTTGAGGGCATCTAGTTACTCTTGGAGACTTGTGGGTGGTATAGCCGGTGGATTTCTTGTTACTCTTGGAGAGTACCGCTCCTAGACGGCTTGGAGATTGTTGGAGGCGTTGGCAAGAAAAGGTGATTGTTCTTGGCCACCTCCGGTTGATTGTAAGAGGTTCGTGTGCTTTCCTCGGCGGGACGCCAAAAGCAACTCTAGTAAATTGCGCGTGTCATTGAGTTACCTCACTTGAGAGTGGTGTCTTGCGGTGCCTTGCGGGGCGTGCCTTGAGGGGCAAGTGACTTGAGGGTCGCACCGAGGAACCATCTAAGTGTTGGTCGGCACAACCGGTGACGTAGCTTGTCGGTGCACAAGTGAACACCGGGTGAACAAAAATATTGTGTCTCTTGTCTCCCGGTGATTGGTCTATATATTGTGTTGTTGTCAATATTAATTGATTGTATATCATCTTGGTGATTGGCAACATCTTCTCTCCACCGTCGGTATAAGATTCACAATCCTATCTCTTGCATTTATATTTACTAGAATATCTTGTGTAGTTCTAGTGGTAAACTTTGCTAGTAGTTCTTAGCTTGCTCACTAGTGTAAGATTAGTGACTTAGCCCTTGTGTGAACTAGTGATCATTATCTACTAGACTTGTGGATAGGAGGCTTGCATCACAACCGTAGGCTAAGCAAAACTCGCTTTACGCCGTTAGTTATTCTAACAAGTTTGCTTAGTGGTTCTTGTAGAAATTTGTATAGGCTATTCACCCCCCCTCTAGCCATCTAGGACCTTACAAGGGTTCACTATGAAGTCTTTCAAAGGTTTGTCTAACAAGTTAGGGCCGCTAGGTTTCATCAGTCAGTCTGTGCGATACAACCACGCAGGGATCCACAGTCTGCTTTTCCCCATTTGCGCCACAAGGGTAACCTCTAACAAGCTAGAAAAGGTCCTCATACTTGACTAAAGCCAGAGCCATATAGCCCTCATGGTTGTACTGTAAGTCTCGGATGTTCGCTTACAGATAAGTCCTTAAGGAGAGAAATTAGAGCACCATAAAAACAGTCTAATGCTCTAGCCCTCTTGAGCCATGTTTCTACAAAGCATCTTTTAAACGTTTATTGCATATACCATTAGTCAAGTTACAGATCATGGTTATTTATCTTGAGCACTAGCATAAATACTACCCAATGCAATGTTCCACCGGTGTCAAGGTACAAGATACAAAAGCTAGGATATCCTTAGGGGTAACAAGGTAGACACATACACGTGAATTAAGTGTATTAAAGGTGAATAGGAAACAAGGATGATCTCATGCTATACTTGTCTTTTCCCAAAGTTAGCTACTCAGAAATCTTCAACCTTTGTCTCTGATCTTCAACTTCTGCTGTACTTGTCGGTCCTCACCTCCTAGTCTTCATTGCTAATGAACCACGCTTCCTCTACTCGTAGCAACCAAGCAGAACAAACAGACAATAAACACAACTAAGAACAACACACCAAACAAAAGATAAACTAGAAAAGAGCACACTAATCGACACGACTTGATGCTAGCGCAAGAACGACGGAGAACGGAGCTACCGTTAATAGGACACGACTATCGATAAGCTTGCAACATACTAAAAGAGAAAACTATATGCTGGATTCATTTTAGTTAGTGAATTAAAGTGTTGGACTTTTTGGAGAAATATACTAAAGTGGAACTAACCAAATTACGTTGAATTGTAAAAGCTAACATTATACCTTAGCCATATTTTATTTATAAATATATCATATCATAGTATTTTAAGTCATGTAAATATTTTATAATTTAGATAATCATGGAACATGTGGCAAAAGCTAAATGAAAACATTTACAAATCAAGGTTGAACTAAACATCTTGTAATTTAAAAGAAAACATTTATGTGGATATGAATCTTATTAACATTCAGTCATGAAAAAACCGGAGTTATAAACTCTAGTTGCTTCTAAACATTAACCAAATCACATCTAAGATGACCTTATATGAATCTTGATTAAACTAAGCAAAACATAATATATTATCCGATGTTACCTTTTCTCATAATCATTAATCAAATTATAAAGCCGAAGTTAAACCTTAGTTATATTTTATTTATAAACAATGCCATATAATTTAATCAAGTTTAACTTTATCTTTGCAAAAGGGAAAAGTATACGTGAAAGCAACTGAACGAGTTATGTTGTGTTTGTAACATGCTTAAGCTAAGCAAAATATGATTTAAAACGTATCCATATTTCCATTAATCCAGTTAGCAATTGCTATGGTCCAAAGTTCCTTTAAAATTGAAAAACTAGTTTGCATTAACATTAATCAATTTACATTGAATTATAAAAGATGAAGTTAACCTTATTCCTATTTTATTTATAAATATTTATTTAGTGTTTAAGTCATTTAAACATTCATACTTTAGAAAGGTAGAACATGTGACAAAAGTTAATCGTAAGCATTTATCCTTCATGGTTGAACTAAGCAAACCATAATTGAAAAAGACGTTAATGTTGATATTCACCGTGTTAACACTTAATATTATTTAAGGTACCTAAACATTTTTAATTTAGAAAGCACAGAACATGTGACAACAACTAATCGATTTATCATGTTTTATGACAAAATTGAGCAAGTTATAATTAACAAAGAAGCATTTAAGTTGTTATTTATCAAGTTAACATTTTATTTTTATTATTTGTAAAAGACCGGAGATAAACCTAAATTACTTTTAATTCAAAAAGGGCACTGCATAATTATTAATCAAATCGCATCTAAATCGACTTTATATGAATCATGTCTAAACTAGACAAATTATAATTAATAAATACATTCATGGAAAACAGCATTGCTAACATGTCGCTTATGTCGCCACGGCCACAAGGCAAGAAAAATGCAATTAAACTTTAGGTTGCTTTTTAATTTAAAAGCTATTAAATAAATATTAATCAAATTAGTATTTAAGTCAATAATTTCAGAGTTGGGTGACATCATGAACATTACCACGACTGCGTAGAGCGTGTCGATATGAATCTAACGCAACTTGAACGGAGCAAAACGGAATTCAAACGAATAGACTAGAGCTAAAACGATTGGATGACAGAGGTTTGAAACTGCAGAGACTTTCTATGTGCAAAACATGGGTGGTAAAGGGTTCTAGATGATCTTGGACGAATTGATTTCAAAAGAACTGAATTCGCGTTAGAGTTTGAAGAGCTAGATAATGGGGTTATACATGCGCGGGTGACATTAATTGCTCATATGCATGCAAGCCTCAATACCTTGGGTGATGTACGTAGGCATACACATGTGGGCCTTAATGTCTCTCGGTAACAACGGGAGCAAGGGCAGCTGAGCTCGCTCAAACTGATTGGGACAGAGAGCAAGGGACAGGCTAGCTAGGCTTGTATACTCCGGTAGCAGAAAACAGCAGTGCACGGCAAAGCAGCAGAGCGATAGCATGCCTTGAACTTGCAGTACTACATGGTTAGATGACGCACGGGCAGCAACAACTAAAATGACACCGGGACGTGAACCAAAGAAAAAGGAGTATTCGTAGAGGCTCAGCAGCGCTGGTCGATGGGGAGCAGGTTCGCCCGCAGCAGCGCTTTCTTGGAGCTAGACCAACGCCGCAGCAGCTGACCGCTCGCACGCTCATCAAACCAAGACGGTGACGACGGCTTGCATGTCAGCCAGCCTCGTGGTGCCAGGCCATGGTGCTCAACCGTCTAGTTGACGATGCAGGGTTGGCAAAAACATGAGCACGAGGAGGTGCAGACTAGGGACAAGGGAGGAACAGAAACATGGAGATGCATGCTCACCAACGGAGACAGTCAAGCGGCAGTGACGGGTTCATCCAGATGGGCGCAGGCATCAACAAAGTAGCGCTAGGCCTTGCTGCACAAGTGCAGATCAAGATAGAGGTCGGCCTCCATAGGTAAACATAGAATAATCAGAAAGAAAAGAAGGGTAAAGAAAAATTCACGCTGAAGTTGAGGAGGAACTGAAGACGGGCGCCGGCAAGCCCGCTCGGCTGACATCAGCCTGCTGTAGCCGACCGACTGGCAGGTGGTGGTTTTTGCCGGAGACAGACGAGATGGCCGGAACAGCCGCCGCGGGAGTTGTCGGAGTTGGCCGATGGTGACATGATAGGTGGAGAGGAAATTCTATAATTTAGTACACGAGGGATTTCCTAAACTAGGGGCCTCACCTTACGGTAGTTTTGAGGTGCTTAGCCCAAAGGGTTGGTTCATATATATATAGAGAAAAACTCTTCACCTCCATGTCAAGTAGCGATATAGTGCTAATTGACGTTGCACCATCCACTTCCGCTAATAGACCTAAGTAGACATTAAGGCCCATTAGTAAATAAAGACATATGCCTTTATAATTATTGCACATAGGCTTTGAGCGTTGGGAAAATGAGATATTTATTTATTTTCGGAATTAATTAATTTATGGATAAAATAATTCTAGAAAAAGTCTAAAATTATTATTTAAGCCACGAAAAATACTCTGAAAGCTCCAAAAATTTAGAAAAAATTCTCAGAGACATTATGAAACATAAGAAACCAAAATAAAGTATTTGAAGCTCATGAAAAGATATTTTGGAGCATCTAAAGATTAGATAACGCTCACAGAAAAGCATGAACTAGCTCTAGAAAAAGCCAGAACAATTCCCGAAGAGTTCACTGAAATTGATTGACACATGAGGAACTGAAAGAAATAATTTACGTTATAAAGAAAAGATTTTAGGAAACTCCCAATGAGAACTTAAGATGAGAAACAAGGAATATTGATTACGGAAAAAGATAAAAACGTGTTGGAGAAGAAAGATCGATCCACTAAACGCATATTTAAAAACTTTGCTCGCTCTCAACACACAAGAGTTAATAAGCAAAAATCACATTAAACGATAGCCCATCAAATTAGTTTAGAAAAATTTAAAGATTTTCATCATTTTTTTTCTATAACTAATTGATGCTATCATAAACTAAACTTGGAAAATTTTATCTGAATATTAAAACATTCATTTTATTTAGTGTTTCCTATGCACAACTCAAAATTAGAAATTTTGGGGTGTGACACGTACAGGTGTACGGGATCATCACAACATCTGGTGCCCCTCCTCCCAATCTACTAATTGCTACAAAAATTGCTTTTTTAACACGTTCATACTATTTTTAAAATAAATACAACACGTGCTTATACTTAAATTACCATACAATTGTTATGTTTCCGTGCAATGCACTGGTATTTATCTAGTTTTTTTTAAAAAAAATTGAAACCACGCACACCAATAGTGCACCTACATATGGACATTGTCACAAAATTTGAGATTGAAACTCGTTTTGTAAAAATTCATATATGAAAATAACAAATTACACTTGCATATGCACTAGAGGAGGAATTTTGTCATGTAGTACATATGCAAGTGAAATTTATGATTTTCATATGAATTTTGACAAAACGAGTTTGAATCCCAAATTTTGTGGCATCGCACATCTGTTGGTGTGTATAGTTTTATTTTTTTAACTCCTAAATATAATTTTGTAAAGAATATTTACGATTGCACCGAAGATACGGTGTGCACCGAATATTTTGGCTATTTTTTATGCTAAACTCAACAATAATTATTTTATTCTGTTATATAAGCCATAAGCCATATACGTGGGCAGGTCATGCACCTACAGCACTTCTTATGCAAAAACCTGTCCCGTGGGCCAAGCCCTGCTCGTGGCGGACATATGGGCATGGGCTGATTTCATTCATTAACAGATCTGCGTGGAAATCTGGACCAGGCCGTTCTTTCACCGACCAGCCCAGAGCCCAGAGCCCGTTCTCTTCAACGACTCCTTTATTTTATTTAGGTTTTATATATACTCGTACTATACTACATAATGGTCGTGAATCCGGCGATCGATCGAATCGATTTCCCCACTCACGAAACCCTAGCCTCACTCCCCCTTCCTTCCCCCATCGATGGCGGACCTCGTTGGATCCATGCCGACCCCGCCGAGCGATGTCGCGCGCTCGAATCCTTTAGGCGAGACCGAGTCTAGCGAACGGAAAATGCGTTGAGGGTGAGGCTGATGGCGCACCAGATCTTGGTGGAGGCGCCGGATGATGACGACGATGAGGAGGATTTTGATGATGAGGAGGAGGATGACGATGATGATGTTGTTGTTGAGGTGAATAAGAATCAGGATGAGTGGTGGCAGAGGCTTAAGGAGCTTCAGAGTCAGTACGGCCCGGCGCTTGCCGATCGTGATTCGCGAGCCATGAAGCGCATCCTCGACTACGATCCCAAGCAGGGGGGCACCTACTACACCCGGCTCATCCAAGTCTATGACCTCGCCTCATTCGACCACGACGAGGAGTGTGAGTAATCCGTGCCCTCTTGCCATGCTCTGCGTCCCCGCCCGCCCCTATTTGCATTATGTGTGCCTACAATTTGTATTTGGCTAAGTTTATTTCCAGCATTTAAACTCCCGACGATGATGAAACGTGCACTAAAAGTTTAATGGGCATTTGTAATTTGATTGAATACTAAAAAGAAAAGGAAATCCCTCAGCCTTCTGGCTTTTTGATTAGGAGCATTGCTTGATGATTCTGCAATTGTGTGGGGGTAAAAAGAACAAAAAAAAATTGCCGAGCATTAGGCCCTGAAGAAACTATTAATTTCCAGGTCATGTAATTAAAAACTTACTTAAAAACATGGTAGATGCCACCGATGCTAGTGGATCATTTAATGCATTTGCAGTCACTGCGCAAAAGCATAGTCTTTTTTTTTTTGTCTGTCAATGTTTGGACACAGCCAGTGAACTACTGATATTCCACCAACTGGTGTTGACTCAGATCATTCACTGACCACTGCTATTGGAAGTGGTATGGTGAAACCACCCAACTAAAACGCTGTAACTAGCCACCTGTTTTTCTGTTCCCATAATGTGAGCAAACACCACAGTGTGTCATTAGTTACTGATGTTGTAGAAGTCCAGCCAAAGGGGGTCACAAGTTAATCAGCCCTCAATGTAAAGGCACATCACCGCCTTTTTTCTATTGTAAAAGGCATATAACCTTTTGTTTTTTCCCCTGCATTGCAGCACCCCTTCCGCCGATGAGATTTACTGATGCAGTCTACAAAAGCAACAATGACTATGAGCTGTGTGAGGCAGTAAACATCTTTTCTGTGAAGATGGGCTCCTTGGATATTGACTTCCCAATCCATGTCTATGGCACTGTCATTGGCAGAGACAGCCTTGACAAAAAGTGTGTTTATCTCTTCCGCCGTGGTAGAGAGGACTCCCAAACTATCAACTCTAAGGTATGTAACTCCATTACCCCCCGCGCCTTGCGCATGTAGACAAGTGAATTGAGTGACAGTGTAACTTGTAGTGGCTGTCAAGTTGATACACATCTTCATTTCTCGTTCTGAGTTCGTATGGTATTGAAATGTTAGATGACCGCATAGTGATCTTATCAAAATGCACATTTCAGAATGAAATGTTTTTACCGTACTGGTGGAATTATATGATGGAACTTCTCCTTTGTTCAATTATTATCATATATAATAAGTATATATATTGAAATTGCTGTTTTCCTTTTGGAGATGGTAATATCATGTGGTTTGAATATGGCATCAAACATGACAACACTCTAGCTTCTGATCGGTCTAATCATAGCACTCTTACGAGGCCTACAATAGTATATAGCATTGGACCATTCACAGTTTCATCTGTGGTAGCAGCTTTTTTATGCTTTGTGGCTCGAATTTTATTCAACTTGGATTGCAGCGCTATTTATTTTCTATGTCTTGAGGAATATAGCACTAGCTTACCAATGCAATCTTGTGTAGGATGAATCGCTGATCTTAACAGGACCAAAACGAGGTATTGCGTTGATAAGTGATACATATGTGGAGACTAATCTGATGATCAAGGGTGATGATGAGTTGCAGCAGGACAGAGAACTCAGTAAAGGAATCCTAACAATACGTGGCATAGCACGGCGATGGTTGAAGAACTGTGAGCTTGAAAGCTGCTCTCTCGCTACCAGGCTCAGTACTGTGGATGTGGTGTATGGAGTTGTGAAAGATGCAGTGGAGGCTACTATTTCAGTTGAACTTTTAGCGGGAGAGTATTTTGGAGAAATCACAGCCTGCACCAGCAGCATCAAGAATAGGCTTGTGCTTCATGACAGCAGATTGACTCACCATAGTGCTAGTAGTGGTCAGAACATTGCCCCTGCCGTCATCCTACTCTTGCGATCTGTGGTGGCTGTCTATGTCAAGGAGATGCTGTTACTGACTGTTGCTGCCCATACTGATGATGGAGAAATTACAAAGTGCATTGAAATTACTCCAAGAGTCAATGGTTCAGATCTGGATGAAATTACCGTTGGTGCCGCAACATTGGGCGTGAGTGTTGTATGGTCAATAATTGACTTTTGAGTATCAAATGTTGGTTTGGTGGTATTTAACAAGTTATATGATGGAATATTTGTCTGTAATACCTGTGTTTATCGACTTGGGTCTGTCGTTGGTCTTATGTAAGTGGGAATATCTGTCGAGTCACATTATGACAAATTTGCTTGTCATGTTCGGCTTTTGTGGTCATGTCGCTGCGTGGTGCCTTCTCTTTGATCTCACAACACTCTACCCCACCGTAGTACGCTGTTTTGTCTCCTACTCCTTTGGCCCCCAAAAGAATATTATTTTTAGTATCAGTTAAACTTTCTTAAGTTTGATCAAGTTAATGAAAAGATTAGCAACATCTGTATCACTAAATATTTTAAAATATATTCAACTATACATACTTGTTGAAGGATATACCTCTCCTATACTCAATTGCATTCATTCTTGATCACAGAGGTAAAATGAGAGGCTTGTTTAATGTTCTTCAAATAATGCAACTAAAAATTGATCATGATTACAGGGGCTCAAAGTTCAAGTACCACTGACCAATGCGAAAGGAAATATGAAAACGTCAGACAAATGATCACCCATGGACTATTTGCCTGAACGAACAACAACTATCAACATAGTCTAGAGAAGCACTAAAAACTCGGCCGGTAGGGGAAGACCGCCCCTACAGTGTTGTACTTAAGAAAGTCTAGAGAAGCACTAACACGACCAGAAAAACATTTGCCTGAAAACCGTTTCTTATTAACTTTTGAGAAACTCTGTTACAAAGCATGATCTGCCCTTCCAAAGAAGTAAAAAGGAAACATACTAGCTCAGAAACATAGAGGTCTCACCTGCTTTCCAATACTTGATCATATGCACAATCTGTCGCTTCATTGTCAGGACAAAAGAGCACAATCCAATAAGAGAGAAGTATTGGCCAGAAAGATAGGAACATCGAATCTCGTGACAAAAGCAACGCAAAAGGTTTTTGTGATGGTATACCTGAAACAAGAACTCGTTGGTTAAACATATTTTTAGACTGAAAAGGGTGACTGTGACGTGATAAATAATTAGGCTAAGGGACGAGTACTTGCACAATGCCCAAAAATGACTAATTGCTAATTATTCAGCTCTAAATCCTAATTATTGACACCTCCATAAAACCTAAACACCAGCTACATTTCTCTTAGGCAATTTAAGTTTTATTCGTTAAGCAACATAGTCTTCCTAAATAGGCAATTTATATATTCTAAAAAGGCAAGTATAGTGTCTGTGTCTGTTCATTTGCAACCCATAACATAAGAGCCTGTACTGTAAATGCATGCACAAAAAAGAGTTGTTGTCATTACATTTGTATATAGCAGGAAGCAAAAAACAACAACAACAACAACAACAACAACAACAACAACAACAACAACAACATAGCCTTTTGTCCCAAGCAAGTTGGGGTAGGCTAGAGATAAAACCCAAAAGAGACGAGAAACAGGAAGACACATAAAGGGACATAAAGGGCACAAGACAAAAAGAGGTCACGGTTCAGGCACGTTGACATTACAGTTAAAATGTCTACAATATGACAATACAACATGTATGCTTAGAAATAAAAAAACTCACGTGAAGAAAATATGGGTAATTGACCTGCTCGGCTACAATTATTTTGTTGTGGCTACAGCTTATTACAGTTATACCTACAGTATATTCTAGTTTACTTTTACAGGCAAACTAGCAACAGTTAGCTACAAGAAGCTGCATTTTCTTAGGCAACTTAAGTGTCATTAATTAGGCAACAATGTCTTCCTAATTATGCAGTTTTTGTATTATGAAAAAACAAGTATAATGTTTGTGTTCATTTTCAACCCACAGCTCCACCCCTCCCTCCAAATCCCGGTTTATTTGCAAAAAAACAAACAGAGGCAGGGTGATGATGTCAATAACTAGTTTTTATACAAAAGGCAGACTAGTTTAATGATGGAACAGAAAGGTGGCATAGTATAATCTGTTGCCGGTGTTAACCATAGAAATATTGTATTAGGATTCAAAATCGAATTGCAAATAAGAGGGCATTCCACTAAAAAATCGAACAGCTGAGATTTCTAATCTATATATAAGTCATGTATCTATAGAGTGAGCCAAATTTTTGTAAAGTAGAAACTGCAAATTCTAAGTACAATCGGGCAAGTCTAATTTCTAAAAAGGAGTTGGCCAGCCATTAGGCTTATAACTGGTTGCAGGTTCAGAAGTAACAGACTCGAGTAGCTATGATACTAATTTCTTCAGAGTATGAAATCTAACGCTAATACTATAGGCATTCACAGAGTTCACCAGCATCATCCTAATTTATTGTCTCGATGGGATTCAGAGATTACAGCACCTTGACGAGGGGCTGCACTGCCAAAGGCTTTGAACCTGCCACCGGTGGTGACCGGTATCAGACTGGTGGCCCTCGAAGGGGGTCTGGTGCACCACGCACGGCTGGGAGCAGGCCCGTTCCTGATTGCAACAACAACAACATAGCCTTTTGTCCCAAGCAAGTTAGGGTAGGCTAAAAATGTTCAGACACAGCAGCAGAAAGCCAGAAACTGTATGAACTACAGGAAGCTGTTGCAATAACGGTGAGGTAGAGAAACTCATGTCGCATCCGCTGGAGTTCATGGCCGCCGCACCACACCCCACCCCACCGGAGGAAACGGACATCGGGCAGATGGAGCCCGAGGACACATCGCCAGCGTCGAACCCTAGATTCAACAGGGACGCCCGCGCGAGCTGTGCGGAGATCTGCTGGCGTCGGTGTGGGGCAGCCACGCACGAGCCCTTCGCGAGCGGCGTCCGGGGAGCCGAGCGCGCGTGGGGGAAGGGGCTGACGCCGCCATGGACGAAGCCAGCGGGGGGCTGGGGGGGCTCCAGCCCCCCTACTGCTGCTAAGCTAGTGGAACTTCTAGTGCTCTTCTTCCAATTTTAGACGCAGATGTATAAGGTAGGGTGGGCTAAGACATTTATTTTTTAGATGTATTTTGTGAATTTCATTGTTAATTGACGTTTTAAATATAAGACTACTTCAAGCTATTATACTTTTTCTATTACGAGGGATTAAAGTATAGCTAAGTCACTGTAGCACTTTTGTTTAGCCCCCCTAAATTTTTTTCTGGCTTCGTCCCTGGACGCCGCTGATCAGGGAAGGGCGCGGATCAGCATTGCCGCGGGTCGGGGAAGGAGCGGGGCCGCGACGCCGCGAGTCGGGGAAGGGGAGAGGCCGCGCGCCGCCAGTACGGGAGGAGCGGGGCCACGCCACCGCGAGTCGGGGGAGGGTCGGGGACCGGTCGCGCGCTGCCAGAGCAATCGGTGGTGATGGTGAGAGCCCGCCGCCGCAGCCATCAGAGGGGAGAGGGCGCGTGGACGGTGCGGTGCGGCCGATGTCGGGAAGGAGGGAAGGGGGGAGAGAGAGAGGAGCAGGCTGAGCGGTGCGCTGCGTAGTAGATGGACGCGTGTGCGTGCGGTTGGATAAACGCGTGCACGGCTGGAACGAAGTCTTTGCCTAAAACTTATCAACAAACTTAGTATAGCGGTGAAAATATTTGTTTATTAGAAATAAATACATATAATACTTTTTTATTAGGTATAATTGGACGCACATAAACTCCACACTCACACCACACGCGTGCGCGTCCAATTGGGAGGCTCTCTACCCTCCGGTGCGCGTGAAACGGTTAGATTCATTATTATGCAGAACGGACATGAAAAAAAAAAACAGACGAGCGACGAAACAGGGAAAGAAAAGAAAAAAAACCCGAAAGGATGACAAACTGGTGGCCAATCCGATCGGCGGAATCACAGAACCCTTGCGTCACCTTCCTTCCCCATCGGCGGCGGCAGTGAATTAATGACGAGCAAACGGCAAAGGCGTAAAGGCGTTGTGGTGGGGCGGATGGCGCGTGAGATCTTGGCGAAGGGGCTAGATGATGATAGTTTTGATGACGATGATGATGAGGATGATAACTATGCTGTTGTTGAGGTGGATGAGAAGGAGGAGTGGTGGCAAAGGCTTAAGAAGCTTCAGGGTGAGTACGGTGCGGAGCTGGCGGCTTGTGATTTGGAAGCCAAGAAGCACATCCTCGACTACGATCCCAAACAGGGGGCGGCGACCACACCCGATTCCACCATGTCTATGACCTCGACGAGGAGTGTGAGTAATCCTTGGACGGAGAGGCAAGGATTGACAAACGACCCACGATCGATGAACACATGTGGACTACAAAATGGAAATTCTAACGACGCCTAAAAAAATGGATGACACAGGCTGCGACACAGAAAAATGGCCGGGCAGGGCTTCCACCCAGTTTCCATCATCATCCACGTCCTCTAGCCCTCGACGACTGCACGACCACGACGACACATCACAGCAAAGCGCGTCCCCACAGTTGTCGGTCTACCCAATCCTGCAGGCAAGAGCCCATGGCCCAATAGAGCAGCGCCTCGAGGACATGCATAGTCGTCGACGGCGGCAGCAGGCCCGTGTCGAAGAACTATTTTCTAGTCAAAATATTTAGTGTAAACCACGTCTTTCTTGCAATCATAAAAACCCCATTCAAATCCTACTTAGTCTAGTACCACTTAAAAAATACGTACAGCTTTTGTCAAAATAAAATTTGGTGGGCCTGCACGTTGACGTTCAGCAGGCTTGCTTTGCAATTGATGAATGTCATGGTATGCGGTTACTTTATCATTATTATTTGAAAGGATCTTGGTTCAGTTCAAAGTATTCGGTGCCAAATTTTTTCACATCTATGGCGGTGGATTTGTAGAAAACCTCTGCACACCTAAAAAAGCTCTAAAATAATCATCTACCTAGAGATACCAAAACGTATACTATCTAGTCATACACACAAAATTTTTTTTGTACCAAATATGTATACTATCTGACCAAATACATAGCCAATTCTGCACAGTTGGTGACTTCGCATCAGAAATGGTCAGCACTCTGCTGTATCACCGGGACGATCAGCAGCCTTATATTATCCATAATTCCAAAGACATGTACGAACTGGGTTCATCAGTTTAATTATTCAAAAGACACGTACAGGTGTACGGGATCATCACGACATCTGGTGACCCTCCTCCCAATCTACTAATTGCTACAAAAATTGCTTTTTTAACACGTTCATACTATTTTTAAAATAAATACAACACACGCTTATACTTAAATTACCATACCATTGTTATGTTTCCGTGCAACGCACCAGTATTTATCTAGTTTTTTTTTTTAAAAAAAATTGAAACCACGCACACCAATAGTGCACCTACATATGCGCATTGTCACAAAATTTGAGATTGAAACTCGTTTTGTAAAAATTCATATGTGAAAATAACAAATTACACTGCATATGCACTAGAGGAGGAATTTTGTCATGTAGTACATATGCAAGTGGAATTTATGATTTTCATATGAATTTTGACAAAACGAGTTTGAATCCCAAATTTTGTGACATGGCACATCTGTAGATGCACTCCTGGTGTGTATATTTTTATTATTTTTTAACTCCTAAGTATAATTTTGTAAAGAATATTTACGATTGCACCCAAGATACGGTTTGCACCGAATATTTTGCCTATTTTTTATGCCTCAACTCAACAATAATTATTTTATTCTGTTATTATATAAGCCATAAGCCATATACGTGGGCAGGTCATGCACCTACAGCACTTCTTATGCAAAAACCTGTCCCGTGGGCCAAGCCCTGCTCGTGGCGGACATATGGGCATGGGCTGATTTCATTCATTAACAGATCTGCGTGGAAATCTGGACCAGGCCGTTCTTTCACCGACCAGCCCAGAGCCCAGAGCCCGTTCTCTTCAACGACTCCTTTATTTTATTTAGGTTTTATATATACTCGTACTATACTACATAATGGTCGTGAATCCGGCGATCGATCGAATCGATTTCCCCACTCACGAAACCCTAGCCTCACTCCCCCTTCCTTCCCCCATCGATGGCGGACCTCGTTGGATCCATGCCGACCCCGCCGAGCGATGTCGCGCGCTCGAATCCTTTAGGCGAGACCGAGTCTAGCGAACGGAAAATGCGTTGAGGGTGAGGCTGATGGCGCACCAGATCTTGGTGGAGGCGCCGGATGATGACGACGATGAGGAGGATTTTGATGATGAGGAGGAGGATGACGATGATGATGTTGTTGTTGAGGTGAATAAGAATCAGGATGAGTGGTGGCAGAGGCTTAAGGAGCTTCAGAGTCAGTACGGCCCGGCGCTTGCCGATCGTGATTCGCGAGCCATGAAGCGCATCCTCGACTACGATCCCAAGCAGGGGGGCACCTACTACACCCGGCTCATCCAAGTCTATGACCTCGCCTCATTCGACCACGACGAGGAGTGTGAGTAATCCGTGCCCTCTTGCCATGCTCTGCGTCCCCGCCCGCCCCTATTTGCATTATGTGTGCCTACAATTTGTATTTGGCTAAGTTTATTTCCAGCATTTAAACTCCCGACGATGATGAAACGTGCACTAAAAGTTTAATGGGCATTTGTAATTTGATTGAATACTAAAAAGAAAAGGAAATCCCTCAGCCTTCTGGCTTTTTGATTAGGAGCATTGCTTGATGATTCTGCAATTGTGTGGGGGTAAAAAGAACAAAAAAAAATTGCCGAGCATTAGGCCCTGAAGAAACTATTAATTTCCAGGTCATGTAATTAAAAACTTACTTAAAAACATGGTAGATGCCACCGATGCTAGTGGATCATTTAATGCATTTGCAGTCACTGCGCAAAAGCATAGTCTTTTTTTTTTGTCTGTCAATGTTTGGACACAGCCAGTGAACTACTGATATTCCACCAACTGGTGTTGACTCAGATCATTCACTGACCACTGCTATTGGAAGTGGTATGGTGAAACCACCCAACTAAAACGCTGTAACTAGCCACCTGTTTTTCTGTTCCCATAATGTGAGCAAACACCACAGTGTGTCATTAGTTACTGATGTTGTAGAAGTCCAGCCAAAGGGGGTCACAAGTTAATCAGCCCTCAATGTAAAGGCACATCACCGCCTTTTTTCTATTGTAAAAGGCATATAACCTTTTGTTTTTTTCCCCTGCATTGCAGCACCCCTTCCGCCGATGAGATTTACTGATGCAGTCTACAAAAGCAACAATGACTTTGAGCTGTGTGAGGCAGTAAACATCTTTTCTGTGAAGATGGGCTCCTTGGATATTGAGTTCCCAATCCATGTCTATGGCACTGTCATTGGCAGAGACAGCCTTGACAAAAAGTGTGTTTATCTCTTCCGCCGTGGTAGAGAGGACTCCCAAACTATCAACTCTAAGGTATGTAACTCCATTACCCCCCGCGCCTTGCGCATGTAGACAAGTGAATTGAGTGACAGTGTAACTTGTAGTGGCTGTCAAGTTGATACACATCTTAATTTCTCGTTCTGAGTTTGTATGGTATTGAAATGTTAGATGACCGCATAGTGATCTTATCAAAATGCACATTTCAGAATGAAATGTTTTTACCGTACTGGTGGAATTATATGATGGAACTTCTCCTTTGTTCAATTATTATCATATAATAAGTATATATATTGAAATTGCTGTTTTCCTTTTGGAGATGGTAATATCATGTGGTTTGAATATGGCATCAAACATGACAACACTCTAGCTTCTGATCGGTCTAATCATACCACTCTTACAAGGCCTACAATATTATATAGCATTGGACCATTCACAGTTTCATCTGTGGTAGCAGCTTTTTTATGCTTTGTGGCTTGAATTTTATTCAACTTGGATTGCAGCGCTATTTATTTTCTATGTCTTGACTCTTGAGGAATATAGCACTAGCTTACCAATGCAATCTTGTGTAGGATGAATCGCTGATCTTAACAGGACCAAAACGAGGTCTTGCTTTGATAAGTGATACATATGTGGAGACTAATCTGATGATCAAGGGTGATGATGAGTTGCAGCAGGACAGAGAACTCAGTAAAGGAATCCTAACAATACGAGGCATAGCACGGCGATGGTTGAAGAACTGTGAGCTTGAAAGCTGCTCTCTCGCTACCAGGCTCAGTACTGTGGATGTGGTGTATGGAGTTGTGAAAGATGCAGTGGAGGCTACTATTTCAGTTGAACTTTTAGCGGGAGAGTATTTTGGAGAAATCACAGCCTGCACCAGCAGCATCAAGGGAAGGCTTGTGCTTCATGACAGCAGATTGACTCACCATAGTGCTAGTAGTGGTCAGAACATTGCCCCTGCCGTCATCCCACTCTTGCGATCTGTGGTGGCTGTCTATGTCAAGGAGATGCTGTTACTGACTGTTGCTGCCCATACTGATGATGGAGAAGTTACAAAGTGCATTGAAATTACTCCAAGAGTCAATGGTTCAGATCTGGATGAAATTACCGTTGGTGCCGCAACATTGGGCGTGAGGGTTGTATGGTCAATAATTGACTTTTGAGTATCAAATGTTGGTTTGGTTGTATTTAACAAGTTATATGATGGAACTGTGGTGGCCAGTACGCGAGGCCAAAGGCCCATGCCGGCCATCCCAGGTTTCGAAGCTGGAGGCCGCGGTATTTCCGTGCACAGTGCACGGGAACGAGGAGAAAAGGTTCCCCGGTTCCAAAAAAAAATTGTCGCTGCGTGGTGCCTTCTCTTTGATCTCGCAACACTCTACCCCACCATAGTACGCTGTTGTCTCCTGCTCCTTTGGTCCCCAAAAGAATATTATTTTTAGTATTAGTCAAACTTTCTTAAGTTTGATTAAGTTAATGGAAAGATTAGCAACATCTGTATCACTAAATATTTTAAAATATATTCAACTATACATACTTGTTGCAGGATTTTTTTTTAATACATCAAGTGAATTTGAAAACAGTAGACTTTGAGATTTATAACTGAATTTGGCTATATCATATAGGACCAACAGGTGGTTATTATATGATTGGGAAAAAAGGTACAAAATGATGGATGCCCATTTTGAACACAATTACTATGGATGTAGTTTCTTATGCAAGGGAAACAACATTTTCTTATGTAAATGAAACAACATAGATAAATGAAACAACGATTTGCTCTTATCACCCCTCGTCTCCTCTTCTCTAAAAATGATCGTTTGGGGGTGCCCTTCCTATTTGATGTAACCAATAGTGACAACATGTTGGTCAGTCACTCACTTGACCGTCAGTTCAATAGAACATTTATCCTTGTGATGATTTTCATGAACTACGAATCTCCTTGGGGGAATTGATATGCCATGAAGGGTAGATTCTAGTGCGTACTGAATTGTATGAAATTATTAGAGAAGACATATAAAGCAAAAACATATATATATATATATATATATATATATATATATATATATATATATATATATATATATATATATATATATATATATATATATATATTACCCTGGTACTGAATAATAATCAGTACCCGAGTCCAAAGCGGCGAGCCCGACTCACTGGACCCGAGCCACGGGCGCACCCCGGGTCCCTCTGTTTTCCTCCCGCATCTACACCTCCCTTTATCGTAATGTTTTTCTTTTTCGGTTCTGATAATATCCAGATCGTGGGGAGGCGCCGGTTCCCCCCCAGCTCATCGCCCCCTCCGTCGCACGAGCCCAGCTCGTCTCCTGCCCCGGCGGCAGCTCCGTTCTTCGCCCGTGGCAGCTCCGTTCTTCGCCGGCGGCAGCGTCTCCGTTGTCGCCTCCGTCCAAACCTACCCCGAATCTCCCCTCCCCCCTTCTCCCCGCTCCTCTTGCCCTAACATCGGCGCCGCCGCATCGCCGCCTCCGCTCGCGCCACCGCCGCATCGTCTCCTCCGCGCCCTCTCCCTCCCGGATCTCTCTCCTCGCGGAGGCTCGCTGCCCTCATGCTGCTCCACGCGGAAGGCAGCGGGCCTTGCGGCGGGTAGCGCCCTCCGTGCGTCAGCTGGCGGCGCCGTCGCCCTCGGCACGTCCTGCGCCGCCTCTTCCTCTCCCCCAGCATGTGCTCGCCGGTGGCGCCGCGCAGATGCGCAGTACGTGCCTACGCCTCTGCTTGCCCTACGCTACATGCCCAGGCCTCCATCTTCGGGACTTTCGCTGGTGACGAGCACCAAACAGGTACGAGCATCCCTTCTCTTCCGTTCCTGCTGTCCCAGATCGAGTACCCAAACCCTACCTATCTGTAGTTGGATCTTTAATCGAGTACCCAAACCCTACCTATCTGTATTCGGATCTTATCTGATCCATACAGACTTTTTTGGTTTACTTTTTGGCGAGAAGGATTGGATTTACATGCGTACAACCATGCCTTTTGCTGGATCTGGCTTGCGCTGCTTGTGGGATGTACAGTTTTCCCCCAATCAGGTACCAGTTTTCCTTATTATTTTTCCATTAGTTTTTAATGCTTTGCTTTTGCTGCTTTTCTTTATTTCCACCTTTCTTAGTTAGTGTCAGAATATGATTTCTCCTACGGCTCACGATGAATTTGAGAAGGACGACTTCAGAGTGGATGACGGCAAAGAAGTGGAAGGAGACAAAGAGGACCATAAGAGTTATGACAACAGGTACTTGCATTTGTTCCGGCTACAAATAGATGTCAATGTATTCCTCCACCATATATTTAGTTATGTGTAGAAGCATATTTCATCCGATTAAAGTTTTGGCTCTCATCTCTTATTGTCTCAGCCTGAGCTTCATAAGCCAGAATGGTATAAGTATCTTTGTTGCAGGTATGTAGTTGTTGCAATGAAGTTTCGTATTTTTACTGATTTCTTAAATTACTCTGGGTAGAATTATGAGGCACCGCTGCACCATAAAAAATGTCTCCTTTCCTTGACTTTTTCCCCACCTTATGAATGCTGCACCTGACTGCCCTTTGGTCTAAATCTACCTTATTTTTCTACTACACTGAATATTATTTTACATACTCAGATATGAGGCTACCAGTGATGATTGTTACTGACCATGGAGGTTCAAGAAGATAAGCACTCCAATAGTGGAGCTAACAATGGTCTTATGTCATAGGCCCTCCAGATCAGGTTTGTCTTTACTTCATGCCCCCTTCTCTGATACTCTGGGTACAACTACGAGGCACCGCTGCACCATCAAAATGTTTCCTTTACTTGACTTTTTCTTCACCTTATGAATGCGCCACCTGACTGACTGCCCTTTGGTCCAAAACTACCTTATTTTATTCATACACTAAATATTATTTTACATACTCAGATATGAGGCTACCTGTGATGATTGTTACTAACCATGGAGGTTCAAGAAGATAACCACTCCAATAATGGAGCTAACAGTGATGTCTTATGTCACAGGCTCTCCAAATCAGGTTTGTCATTGTTTCATGCCCCTTTTCTGATGTGGTTTGAGTTTAAGACTGGCTATATCCTAGAACTCAAAACAAATTGTTTGCTAATAGGTTCTGTGAGAATTATTTTTAGTAAGAACTATAATGGTGCTTTATTCCAAATCCCAAAGGGGGAATTTGTGGCCTACCTAGGATCTTTGCTCTGGATTTACTACACAGTCCACCCGGTGCATTCTGTACAGTCCATTCGATATCTTTGCCTTCGCTCTGAATTTTGGAGTTTGGGTCTCTCTATACCTGTTATAAATTCACGATGCCATAATAGCCACTAGCCCACTGCAAAGAATATCCATAGTTTATCGATGTTTCTGTATGCATATAGAAAAGGTTTATTCCTGCAAAGTTTTAGCCAGAGGCAGTTAACCATGATCAATCGGTATAGATAATATTTATCCCTACAATGTTTTCTCCGTGCGCTGATATTGATAACTGAACAATGTTCATTATACCAGATGAAGGTTCCCTCTGATGATTCACATTGATCGGTAAGGTTTTGGTTTGTTACTATACTTCTTATCTAATTGGTTTGCCTTTTATTTATGCAGGGTTTTCAACGAACAAGACTACTACATAGATTATTGTTCAGCTGGCATGTCTGCCATATGTAAGTCATTCGCTCTTTAGGATTTCAAATTTATAATTCCACATATACACATTACAGTAGATGAACCTCTGCCAACTTCACATTAGCTTTCAAACCTTTTTTTTGGTCTCTGTCAATTTCACATTACTGCTAACTCGAACCAGTTCACCAGCCTACATTATTTCCTCACATTTTTTCTATGTTTGTAGATAAGACCACACAAATTCAGTTTGCTTATGAATGGTGCTATGCAAAAGATCCGCCGCTGTCAATTCCAGACCTTTGCTTTCAACAATTCATATGTGTGTATGTATGATATCCCATTTCTTACATTGTGTGCTCTGTGCCTACCTTACATAGTGCACATGTCAAATTTTGGCATGTCTATCTCTATTTTGCAGTTTGCATAGGAGCAAGGTAATTGATGCAGGCATTAAGCTACCTCCCTACATTACGCGATTTGATCATACAGCTCAGCTAATGGCATGTGCTGAATAATAGCGGCTGTGAATGTTCCAAGGAGATGTCTGATGCTTCTGTTGTTAATGATGTAATTATCAGCTAGCTCAAATTTTACCTTTGCTTTATGCAGCTCTATTGACCTCATCAGTACCATCTCAATACTAGATACAATAGTCACGAAAAAATTTTCCCCCCTATTCAAAGTGTCAGCTTACCTTCAGGTGCTCAAGCCTCAAATATAGTATGCTTATTACATAAGGATTATATTAAATACAAGGATTATTTGTTGCCACACCAGCAGCGAAGCGCGGGGTACACCTGATACGACTAATAGAATTGTAATCCTGTCAAGATTAATAGAATCCGAAGCCAAAATTTTGCTACCTAATAGAATGGTATGCGTAATCATGTGCCCCAATTTATTAGTGCCCCAAACACATAACCCATTAATTCATGGTGTCCATGCTATTTTCAGCGTCCAGGCCACTTATGCAGCTCAAATTATATTGCATGCGTGGCTCCAGATTATCCTGCTATTACATAGCTTCCATATATTGCCTAAAACATATGCACTCATTTGCAAAACAATAAAACCCGACATTTTGCACATTTTCTAGGCCTTGCCCTCAAACATGTTTTCTGACATTCCTATGACTAATTTGGTAAATTTAAGTGGACATATCTGTTACATACTGTGAAGCTAATGAGTTCTTACTGAATTGGTTTATGCTGCTGCCATTTTATTTCGATGCCTACATATTCATTTGCATATACACTGCAATTATAGCTTATATTGCCTAAAACACATGTCATGCATTTGTACGACAGTAAAACCTGATATTTTCACATTTTGTAGGCCTTTCCCTGAAATACATGAGCCTTCTTTTAATGTCATTCATGATTCCCCATCCTCTTTAGTTAGTCGATTCAGAAATATTATTCTATTTACCTCCTAAGACATTTTCCTTGCGTGCCCATCCACACAGCGACCTGCATCCCCGTGGCTATGTGTCTGAGCGTGCAAAGCAATGCTCGGATTCATTGATCAATGGTGCTGCTCTTAGGTTGTTACGTTACTTCAATTGCCCAGATTCATTTTCAATGGTGCCGCTCTTAGGTTGTTACGTTACTTCAATTGTGAAATAGGTTGATAAGCTATTTTCTCAGGTTGATACATACATATAGAAAATTAAGTGATTATTTCGTACAGGATTTCTCATGCTTCCTGTCTACAAATATTTTTTGGTGTGCTGCTATGGACAAGATCAACTTTTATGTGTTCATGTCTCAAACAATTTATCCTTTGATACCTTTACCTATGCAAGCCATAAATAATTGATGCATATATGTTTTCGAGGGGAAAAAACCAAAATGACAGCTAATTCTGCCTAGCCCTCGGCAATTGCCGCTGGGTTCTGGCTAGTTATCAACCACAAATATGCTTTCATGTGCCCTTCTACACAATTAAAATTGTTTTCAATAATAGATACTATAAGCTACATTTTCTTCAACACATGCATACCTTGCTAGTTAACCATAACTATTCATTTGTGAAGCCCTAAATATTTGGATCATGCCACCAACAAATTAAAACAGTAGCTCCTAACTATAACATCTATTTTCTATCCATACAAATTTACCCTGTGTTAGCTCCATACTCTTGGACTAGAAGCCTTTGTTGTTGTTGTTGTAGTTAGTTCCTAACTATTGTTTCATAAAAACTATATAATTCCACCTATAGATGTTCATTGCACCTAAAGTTTACTTTATGGAATTCATTCTTAAAAATTGTAACTGTAAAGATCAATGATACATGCTAAGAGTTGTGTTTTCTTATATAATAATTTGGGCAAATGAATACATTTACAATACTATCTGTTTATCTGATAGATTCATCACATTAGTAATAGTAATCCCTATCCAATTTGCAGCACTATACCTTTCTGTGGTTTTTATCATGTTATTTTTTGCTTGCTAGATCCTTAGATATATATTTGCTTCGGTGTCACAGACATTGATAGTCATTCACATGTAATGTGAAAACATTTGCCATATTTAAACAGCTATGCTTGATTTGGTACGAAAGGTACTTTTTAAACTCAGCTTATTTCAACAGACATATATGTTGTAACATAACCTGTGTTCCCTTTTGTAGGTCAGTCATACAAATTTGAAGAGAAAATAAACGGCGTAGTGGTTGGCAGGATGGATGAGATTGGTCAGCAGGGCGGAGGAGCGAATGAGGCAGTAAACAAAGCAAAGCCATTAGAGTAACCTTGACTGATGCCTTACACAGTTACACTAGCACGTCACTTTTTAAAACTGATTTTTATGCTGTGGCACTAGCTTTAAACATCATTTTTGTGCTTGTAAAATTGTACTATGATCTAGCATTAACTTCTAATACTTTCATTTGGCATGGCAGGAAATCTGCAAGCAGAGAACTTACTGGGGAAGACCAAGTGCACTGCAGAGGTCAAATGCAGCATTTATCTTTTTGAACCTGTGTTTTTCAAGTAATGTCACTGATTATGCCTTTGCACACTTGCATAATCAACATTGACAGACTACTTTTAGTTTTCATAGATAAAAACTCATTACAAAATTCAGGTCTTGACAGAATGTAGGCAAAGAAAATAACATGAGCTGACACCTTCGACCAGAAGCCAATAGCAAATAAATTAGCCTTACGTTCTTTTCTTTGAAACAGGGAAGTTGAATTGCTTAAGGAGAACCCACAACCCAACTTTACCAGGAGCAACCTTAGACTATTGGCATTTAGCTGATTTCTTAAAAAAATATATTCATTTACTGTTTCCATGTATGATTATTGTGAGTTATACCCTTCGTGCACATATAATATATTTGGTCGGCTTTTTATTGGAACAAATATCTCCTTATTTTATTTGGTTCATACTTTGAATAATGAATTTGACGTTTGTATATTTACCAAACGCTATGTTAGTATTAATAAACATATTAATAAGCAACAAGAAGTTTCTTTCCAAATTGTGATGGATGGAAAGGACAATACGAGAGACGAAAAAGCTATGGTCCCCCACATCGTGAACAAAACATCACAAACAAAAAAAACAGTAACAAGACGGCAAAAAGGGTAAAAAAATCACGATCCAAAAAAATCACGAACCAAAAAACCGGTAAAAGAAGCATGTTCGAAAAAAAATCACGAACCAAAAAAAATTGATGGAGGAGCCCATGCTCGTACGGGAGAAAAGTGGAGCGGGAGCGCTGACGGGCCTGCTGCGGGAGCAGAGGTCGGGTACTAAATAATAATCAGCACCCTGGGTGCTATTCAGCGTGTGTATATATATATATATATATATATATATATATATATATATATATATATATATATATATATATATATAAAAGTTGGATCGGGGTATGCTAGACACTTGATGGTCCATGTAGTTTGAAGATCGCACGGTGAAGAAAACGAAGAAAAGAAACATATGCAAACATCCTCGCTAAAAAAGACTTTGAACAAAAAAAAAAGCAAATCGCGGCTCACAGCAAGATCACCTTATTATTAATTATTAAATAGCCTCTACAAAGCGACTGAAGAGTTAGCGTAGTCTTAAAAATTTCTTACCCTTTGATCTCATTTTCACGGTGTGGTTTTACTGTTTATTATCATGGTCCACGTGTCACTACATCTAAGGCTAGAGAGAAAACTTTTTTTTTTTTTTGACTATCAGAGAAAACTATCTCCGCCTTACCCATCCGCCTCCGCCGCCGTCTTCCCCGTCCCCGTCCCTGCCGAGGCCGTGCCCCAGCCACCTCTCCGTCGAGGTGGCGCTGCCGAGCGTCGCCCCCGCCGAGGGGTGCCGCACCGGCCCCGGCAACTGCTGCGACGCCTCTCCTCCTCCTCGGCTCCTCTTCCATGGTACCGGTCAGCTCTCCTCTCCCCTCCCCAGCGCTCTTATGCAAATATGCAATGTGACGGAGCGGGTTTATTGATCTCATTGTCTGTTCAAATTGATATATTTTTAGATCGATTTAGTTCATCTACATTCGTCGTTTTTGCGTATCTGTATTTTATTTCGGACTGTGGTTCCGCAGGTACTTGATTTGGGTGCGTTGCACCATACCTAGGATGGCGGGTCTCCTCTCCTTGTTTAATGCTTGAGCCCAGTGCTTCATGTGAGCTGTCATTCTTCAACGGTGTCCTGTGTCTCCCTTCCCCCTCCTGCACCTACAATGATCCTCATCCGGACCGGAGCAAGCTTGTGTTGTGCTTCACATAGGCCTCAGTGTTAGCGCCGTGCTCTAATTTACCTTTATGCTTTTCCTATGTTGGAGGATTATTCTAATTACAATACTGATTCCATTCGTTTGTGCAGCTTTATGCATTGGGGTTTGTTCTGGTGGTTCAGCTTCCGCATAGACCGGCGAGCCTTTGATTGGCCTTGTTGTTTTTTATATCATGGTTTTAGCAGTAAGATGTCCATGGGTTAGTCTCATGTTCTAGGTTAATGCTCTATGTGTCATATTACCTTGTAAACATGGCTTCAGCTACAAAATATTGTGTTCAATATATTGGGCCGGATTACATGATATTCATCCCGCTGAACATTTCCAAGCTTGTCAAAGATGGTTCCACACTTGATGTTAACTGCATGCTTGTTGTCTTTAATTTACTCCTAAAGACCAAATGTCATCCACTGATTGTTGTGTTTTTAGGATTTTGTTTGCAGGGATCTAAGTGTGCTTTTATAACCATCTGTAGTGAGGATAAAAGGGGTGAGCCTCCCTATCTGCATTATTGCCATGTGAAGCATTTTTATTTTTTCGTATTTATCCATGATTCACATGTTCTTTAAATTTCATTGTACTTACTGTTGTCTAATGAAAATTGGCTTTGCATGTTGCATCTATTTGTATGTGAATATGCAAACCACTTCTCTTATCAGCCTTATGAACTGTTGAAAGCTAAGGTTTATAGTGAAATCATTGCATTGCTTTTGCTTATGTTACCTAATACTCCCTCCATTCATTTATCTCCATCATTTTAGCCTTCGGCGTAGTGACCAAGGAGCAGAACAAAACCACTCAGTTTGCATTTAATCATCGCGTGTTGAGCGCATATGAGGAGTCACAGGCTAGGAACAGCCAATGAGCAGCAAAGAGACAATAAATGCAGGCGGGTGGTAGCCAATGAGCAGCAAACGGACAATAAATGCGGGCAAGTTCCAAGCTAATATGAAGGAGATTTTTGAATAAAAATGTTTTGCTTAGATGAAGGAGATAAATGAATGGAGGGAGTATGTCATTTGGTGCATGAATTCTTTGATGTAGAAATTAAAATGCTGGGTCCAAACCTTAACATATATTTCCCTCAGTTGCTAAAATGTTCAACAAAAAGAGAATGAACGTGTTGAGGGCTTTGCACCATAGGTGTGACTTTTCATCTTGTTCTTAATTAGCAATCTGCTACACCAAACTATCATGTGATAGTGAAAACAAATGTGGACGAGGATATAGAGTTTTTGGAATAAGCCATTGTTTGTTTGTTTGGGTCTAAACCCCTTCTCGAGGTTAGTCTACTTTGATCAGTTCAATATATTTATAATCAATCTTGGAGGTCCACCATAAAGATAATCCTAGATACCTAGATGTTTATTCTCAATCATAAGTCAGACATATCTTACTATGGAAGTAACAGATGTCACATTGTAACTGTGAAAACTTAACTATATTATCATGAATCAACTCTTATGGAGCTATTATGAGTTTTTTTTTTAAATGTGTTTATGCTTTACGGATTAAACTAAGAACTCTCATGAACATATGTTTGTACAAAAGAATGATAGGAATCAAACAATTTGAACCTGGTGAAGGAGACCAACCTTCCCCCTGTTTATATGAAGTGGACAGTGTTTCCTTTCTTTCGTGCAGCTTACAAGGTCTTTTTGTCAGAACCATTGGAATTGAAAAACACACTTTCTTGGTTGATACTACTGGTTTTGGTCATTTCTGGAAAAGGATGTTTAGTTACTGCACTTGTTATGACCGGTGTCCAATATCAGAGGAGGAGGCCCATTAGTGGCTAATTAGGCGCCGGCATCAGGGGGGCTAAAAGCCCACTTTATCATATTTAGCATTATTATTATTATTTCCCTATTTTTATTATGAGAGGAGGATAGATAAATACCCTGTAAGACACTTGAGATGGATTAAGCAAGAAGCAACATATTCTGTTGCCGGCTTCCTTTAGGGAGCCGGGAAACCCTAGCGCCCGTCTTCTTCCTCCTCGCGCCGCCAACACGGCGCCCAGCCATCGCTCTCGCACCTACAGGCCTCGTCCTCCGATCTTCCATCGCTACGCCCTACGCCCTAAACCCGGTAGGATCCGAACTCCTATCAGCACTAATCCTATCGTAGCCTGAAGTGGTATGTATAGTTGTTTATGAAATCTTAGTTTTTCTTTAGTGCAATGACCCTAATAAACTCTGGCTTAAATATTTCATACGGACACATGTATTTTTTTCTGTTATTTTATCATACAACCTATGTCCAGTTATGGATAAGAGAGTGTATTCCTAGGTCTACAATCTTTCACAATACAAGTTCTAATTTGTAGATTATTTATGCTACTGTAGTGTATGTTCTTGGCTCCAGGTAAGTAGAACAGATATAGTCATGCCATCTCTCTGATTATATGCAAAGCGTGGGTTGGACTTAACTGAGTTGTTAGTTATGCTGGCCATTTTGTCCATTAATAATCATTCAATGCATTTACCTTTTACTGCCTATTTATTATTTTTTGCTAGACTAAATTCCCTCTGCTGCTACTCATGCAATCATCATGCTATCGAAATGTTTACAGGTTCAGGTTAACCACTTTTGGCGAAATATTTCTGCTCCAGACCCTCCTCATCTAAGTTTTCCATTTTCGTAGGCTCCCTTTCTAAGTTTTTGTTTCCACCTGGGTTCTAAGATTGTTGTCTTCCAGCTTTATTAAATTTTTTCACCTTGTGACAATGAATTGCTCCACAACATTAGTGTTTCTGTTAAGAGATTTTGCAATTTCTTTGTATTGTTGGTTTCATCGTATAGAGCAACTGGTGTGGCCTGATCACTCTCATTTTTTCACAGGTTCGGCTGAACACCCACCATTTGTTCTTGATTTTCCTTATACTATGTACCATGTCAAATGTGTGTGATCTAGGTAGGTTAACTAGGTCTCCATTTATTTGGTATCTCTCCTCCATTCAATTTAATCCATTTAGTCTTTTCCAGCGCTTCTTTTACAACAGAACTGTAGATGATGACTAAAAATGTGTAAATTTGAAAGATGTGTAAATTATGATTAAGAGAAATCAGCATTTGTGATAACTTATTAGAGCCAGCTGATCAGCCATAATGGTAATTTATTTGCTGTGAAACATCAATTCTTTGTTTTTTTAGATTTCAATATACATCCAAAGTCCCATTTTACGTTCAGTTAAGACCAGCAAATATGTCCACTGCCTTTTCAATATGCTTCTACTTTATATATTTGCATCAATACTCTTCTACTTTATATATTTGCATCAATACTCTATGCAGACCTAGTGCTGCACCAGTGAAGCAAACATATTAGAACTCAACTCATTGTCATGCTTACTCATCGCTCCTCATAGCATCTCACCAGAAGGTAACAGATGGTTCTTCTGCATTTCGATCAAACTATATTATGTCATTCCCATTAAATCAAAATGTAATATTTTAGATTGGCATGTACATAGCTCATTCTAAGTTTCCTTGTTCCCTCCAATTCGGTGTTTTATATGCAGGAACAGATACTTAGATGTGTCTTTGTGATCCCTCATAGGGCCAGAGACAAACGTATGGCCTATCGTGCTGCAATTAGTATTGCGTTTCAGTAATGATTGCCAGTGCCTTTATTTTGCTAATTTTGTAGGCGTCAAGCATTAGGCTGCATGAAGACTGGCTTCTCATTTGTCCTTGCTCGACCACTGCTCCAAGTTTCTCTATTGCACTGCCATGTGTTTTTACTTTAGGATTTTAGTTTCAAACCATATTAACATTTTGGTTCTTAGTATTATTTGTGCACCATCTTCTAACTGTTTGAACCAGAAGAGTTTCATGGGTTTTAAATTTACGAATAGGTTAAATGCAATAGAGACGAATCCTAACTTGGATACACATTCACATGCACAGCTGGACCAAACACTTTGCCTGCCTGATGTTTAACTCCCATGTTTTTGGTATGATTGCTATCTTCTGATACGCGCACTGTCTTTCAGCGCCTCATGTGAAATGGATGTTCTTTTCAGGCTGTTTTCTTCACGCATTCTGATAAGGATATTGCAACACATGTCAACCGCATATGCTACTGATTGGGTGTATCGTTTAGTGCTTCCTATGATACCTTACTGCCATTGTCTTCTCATCTTTTCAGCAGCGGATTCTTACTGGATCCTTTTGAGTTGTGCTTTGGAGTTGCCCACTACAATATTTTCACTGAATCTACATCTTTTTAATTTTTTTTGTCTAAAAATAAAAATACTAGTGTCATTTAGGTTTACGAAGATGAGATCACAAGCGCCTTCCTGTAGGTAAAGATTTTCTCTATTTATGCGTACCTGAACCTATTATGCTACAGACCAACAATTATGAAACTGTCTCCCTCTTTAGAGTACGTTTGGATACCATTACAATTCTGACTTATTCCATGCACTGATTTAGAGCACATCTACTAAATTATTGTGGCTATGGTTCCAATGATTATACCATTGTTGTATACCTGATACAAAATATAGGTTGCAAAGGCGTCATGCAAAGCTTTTATAGGGTCAATTAGTTGGTTCAGAATACCCTGCAGATAGGTTCTTCAACAAGTCCGCTCAAGCCATGCTAATAGCAAGATAACCTTAGTCATCTGTATGTTTTTTGGTTTGTTTGTTGAGATGCTGGAAATAGCTTTGGACAAAACAATCAGCCTCTTGCTAGATAGTGCTCAAGAGGTAGAGGTTTACATTTTGGTTTGTAGTTAGTCGTGTCAGGTGTCAATGTCCAAAAGATGCTATATTTCCTTTGTCCAGTACATTTGCACGTTTGGATTATCAGCCTATGAACTATGACATCCTTTAAGTTCTTCCTCTGTCTGCAGATTGTACAAATTGAACGGAGGATGCAGGGAGAGAGGCGTCTGTGAATATTATTGCTGACATAGTTTTTAGTGAACACATGTTCAATCATGTATGTTACTCGATTTTCTTTTGAAATTCCTGATGTATGGGCAAACGTTCATTTGGGTCTTCTGTCAGTTTTTTTTTTGGTGCAAGTAACATAATCATTGTATTATACAGTATATAAGCAACTCAGTTCCCTTCAAGTAGCTAAATAAACATACGGTCGCAGTGGAGTGCGACGCGCGTCCTACTTTGTCTAATTCATATTGTACCCTTTTGTGGCCTTTTTAATATAAGCTTTTTTTCTGAGGAACTATGTGTTACAGATTGCTAGATCAAATAGCCTTTCCACAGGAGGTGCCACAGATCAATATCCGGCATCTTGATGACTGGAGGCGGCTTCTTGTTTCCTGGTATAGACCACTCTCATGGACCTTGTCAAACTCATACAGATTCTCGGCCCGCTTTTCTTTCAACTCTTGATAGATAGTTCTTGGGAGGCCTAATTCTCAAAAAAAAAAAAAAAGAGAGGAGAGTTTTTGGGAGGCCTAGGCATCGCGCCAAAGTGCTGCAAGCGACGGGGACCCGGAAATGACGGAAGCGCCGAACGACGCGGATTTGGTGCTGATCGGACGGACAGGAGTGAGTAGGGGCGTTAAGATTCGGGTCCGTGTACGCTGCAGAGTCTGAAGGATATCTTTCTGTATAAGAGAAAAGAGATAAAATATGAAAATATTCTAGCCCTGTCCTCCACTTACCTGCTTATTATTATTTAATTTAAAGGTTGGTTGAGTGATAGCAGCATACAAACTAGCAAATGTTGCTTCGCTCCAGCAACATTCACGGAGTACCACTCCATCGCCATTTCCAAACGAACAATGTAAACGAGTAGTACGTGTCTCAATCTCATCAGTACACCATCAGCTCTAAGCTGTTAGGTCATCATCAGAAAGGACAAGCAAGTTGGTTATATATGAAGATAAATTTTCGCAAAAAAAAGAAGATAAAAATCTTGAAAAGCCTACATATGTCAAAACTTGCAACTTAAATGTAGGGGGAAAATGTTACACCTTATTACTCAAACATACGGAGTATGACTATGTTTGCAGGCCACATGAACAACAACACGGTACTCTGCTTTTGCACTGGAGCGGGAGACCGTGGTCTGACGCTTGGAGGACCAAGAAATCAGATTGTCGCCGAGGTAGACACAATAGCAGGAGGTGGAGCGCCGAGAATCTGGGCAGCCAGCCCAGTCGGCATCGGAGTAGGCGACCAGTGACCAGGGGCGAATCTACATGTAATTATCGGGGTCAGCTGACCCCGATAACTTTCTGAAAATAGCACTAAAAATCCTTTTACCTACATGCAAATTAGTCTTGAAATAGAGAATCAATGCATGTTTGACCCCATAACTTAGTCCTTGCCCCCCAATGAGGTAATATCCTAGATTCACCCCTGCCAGTGACTGAATAGGGCCAACACTGATGTGGAGGCCGGAGGAGAGAGTGCCCTTCAAGTAGCGTAGGATCCGCTTGATCAACGAGAGGTGCGGCTCGCGGGAATCATGCATGAAGAGGCGCACCTGTTGGACGGCTTACGCCAAGTCAGGACGAGTCAGCGTGAGGTACTGGAGCGCGCCAGCAAGGCTCCGGTACGTGGACGGATCAGCTACAGGAGCACCCGCGGTTGCAGACAGCTTGTCCTGAGTGTCAACAGGTGTCGACGTAGAGTGATACTCAGCCATGCCGGCGCGTTGAAGAAGCTTGACGGCATACTATCGCTGGGATAAGAACAAGCCGTCGGCGGAGCGAGTGATGGAGATCCCGAGGAAGTGGTGGAGTGCGCCCAGGTCAGTAATGGCAAACTCAGAGTGGAGGCGGCCAATGACCTGCTAAAGAAATGACGTCGAGGACGCAGTAAGGACGATGTCGTCGACGTAGAGGAGCAAGTAGGCGATACTGGTCCTGTCTTTGTAGACAAAGAGGGAGGTGTTGGAAGTCGAGGCGATGAAGCCGAGCTAGCGAATGCATGTCGCAAAATGCTGGTACTAGGCTCGGGGAGCCTGCTTCAGGTCGTAGAGGGAGCACTGCAACAGGCACACATGGTCAGCAGGGTCGACGAAGCCTGGGGCTGCTGACAGTAGACGGTCTCCTCCAGATGTCCATGGAGAAAAGCGTTCTTGACGTCTAGCTAATGGATAGGCCAGGTGCGTGAGGCAGCAATGCTGAGAACAACCCCGATGGTCGCCGGTTTGACCACTGGACTGAATGTCTCGTTGTAGTCGATGCCGTGGCGCTGGGAGAAGCCACGAACCGCTCAGCGAGCCTTGTGGTGGGCAAGAGTACCATCGGAGTGGTACTTTTGAATATCCACTTGCCTATGACCACGTTGGCGCCGGGTGGCCGAGGCACGAGGCGCCATGTCCCGTTTCGATGAGGTATGCCATGGATCGCCTCCTCCACTGGTAGTACACACTGGTCGCTAGGGTTTTGGTTTCCCTTGTCGTCACTGGAAGGCCGCCATCGCTGGCCACGGCAGCGGCAACAATTTCTGGCCGTAGCCTTGTCCTGCAGGGATGGTGGAGTCCATGACCGCCGGTGGATCATGTGTGGCCGCTGGCTGCTGTTTTATTTTTTCTGTGATACATGGCAGGGCCGCTTTCTCTATCTCGATATATAACTTTATGGCCAAGGACAGAACCACCATGTCTTCGTTTAGATTTGGAATATGTTTGAACAATTCGAGCTGTTGAGAATATAAAATAGTCATCGTCGTCTGAAGAAGAATCATCCAACTCTCTTTGAAAAAGTGATCTCGAAACATTCATGGCGTTAGCCTGCTGTGCCTTCCTGGTCATGCCTGGCCAACGATGGGTGGCCAGCTGTGGCTTCCTGATCGAGGTAGGGCGAGCTTGGGCGACCTGCAGTGATCAGGGATGGGCGATTAACAAGGGGACGGACGAACCAGGGGGGTGGGCCATGAACGAGGGCGATGGAACCAGGCTGGGCGGCTGCTCTACTAGCTGGGCAACACACCTGGATCCTGTACATGGCTTCCTGGCGACCAACGTCCGACGATCAGGCGGCGGCGGCGGCCTATCGTGGACTTATCGACGATCTGGCGACGGCGCGAGAGGAAAATCGCGCGACTCCTCCCGCGCGATCTGGAGACGGCGCGAAGAGAAAACCGCGGGCAAAAAAACACGTGGATTTTGGGTTTTCAGAAATGAAATTTGTCAAACTGTCGGAGATAAGATGTATTTTTTCCTCCCAATATTATTTTGAGAGTTGACAGACAAAAAGATTTGGAAAACGAATTTTACCAAACTGTTGGAGATGCTCTTAGCAATACTATACACATTACACAAGCAAGAATTTTTGCAACAATACACAATTCAAGACTTAACAGTATCATTTCATATGATCACTCAAAAAACAAATCCATAACAGCATAACTGAAGAAGATGTTTATGACATGATTAATGCAAAGAGCGTGATTGACAAATTAGGGTGTTGCATCCAGAGCACGCCAAAGTGCAGAGTGTCATATAAGAACATCAAAGAACATGGTAGCTGGGCAGCTCAAAATGACAAGCTCGCTCAAAGCTCATGGGCAGGTGGCCGACTCAGAACGACAAACACGGCCTCAATCAGCTGCTTGTACGTCGCAAATCCAGCTCCCGCAACGAATCTCGCCGGTCCTTTACGCACCCTCTTGCAGATAGAAGACCAGTTGGGGAAGTAGTTATCGAAACGGTTGACGTCTTGGATAAGGATCATCGTCTCAAACTGCCGAAGGAGGTTCACCAGGTGACGCTTCCAGCGTGGGAACCGGCAGGCTTCAGGTATGGTAATGATATACACGCCGAGGGCCAACCTCTTCGCCATGCCTCTGGGTTGTTCAGTGTCTGCAGCGCATAGTACATGGGCGGCATTCCGATGGACATATCATACATCTGCTGAATGTAGCCACCGCTGTAGTTGAGATATTGGCAGATGTTGGCGTTGGCTGGGTCATCGGCTCCACTGCCTGTCAGGTACGCGTCATCGTACAGCTTCCAGATGCCCCCAGCAGATAGAGGTCCCGTAGACTGAATGCCAGCAGTAAAGGAGCAACTGCTGCCCAGTCCCCAGGCGGCTTCACAAGCACAGTGAAGAAGTCGGCCTCTGCTGTCAGCTGCATTGGGTAGTTTTGGTTGTCGTGATTGATAACCAAACCTGGCGCATTGGCAGCAAGCAGGTCCATCACCTGTTTGAGCAATTTCTTTAAGGATCGTGCCATTCTCACAGGGTTGTTGTACAGCTTGAAAGTGAACCTGCGAGCCTGATAGATGAAAGTTCAGATTTTATAAGCCTGACCAACTATAAAGTCTACTATAGCCATTTTAAATCATTGCGCAGGGCATGCCAGCGGCAAGTTTTTTCTACAGCTCTCGGTATAGACAATGCTTCAGCAGTACAGTAACTATAAGTACTTGCTACTAGCTAGGTAAGTAGTGGTGAATTACGCAATGTAAAGACAGAACCTTCCAATTAGAACATTGCACAGTATTTACTACTAGATACTCCCTCCGCTGATTGCAGAACCTTTCATGCTGGTACTGGAATGTAATTGCACAGTATTGCAGAACGTACCTTTCATACTAGTATTAACCCAGATTAGAACATTGCAATTATGGTACTAGATACTCCCTCCAATTAGAACATTGCACAGTACTAATTGCAGAACCTTTCATAACCCAAATTAGGACATGTACCCTCACTAAGTGCAATTATGGAAACACCACACTGGAATGTAGTAAAATCACTGCATTATATTTATTATAGTCCTAACGCACCGCTGATTCTGGGATCTGGGAGCCGACACAGAGACTATTTTAGGACATGCACGGAGAACACGACGACGACGGACAAACACCAATCAAGTCGACCATCCATCATCGATCCATGGACAGACAAGGAATACGTATTTTGGAAGAAGAAAACAAGGACGCCGTGGGTGGTGGATGTCGAAGGAATGGAATTCAGCAACAGTAAGTGGGTAAAGAGAATTGCAGTTGTGGGAGCCACAGGCAGTCTCTGTGTCCATGCATGACGTCTCACGGGAGGGTGATGTACAGGCAGCCGTCGGATCGAGATCCTCCTTTTCTCTTTTTCTTTTTTTGTTGTTGTTTTGACGAGGGTCATTGAGTCACCTGCTGGCTGCGGCTAGCTTCGGTCCGGATGTGCACTGCCTCCTCCATGCCGCGGTGGCGGCGGCGGCGCGCGTGTGCCGTGGTCATGGTGACTGCGGGCTGCCCGGCTGGTCAGGTGGGCGACGTGCGGTCACCGGACAGCGCATGCAGGTGTGCCCTGCAGGAGCGCCATTTCCGGCGCGCGCTACGTGATCGACTGCGCATGCAGACGACACCTGCTGGCAGAGTGGCATGCAATGGCTGGCCGGCCACCTAGCTAGCTCCCGAAGCTGTCCCCGGCAGGCCGATGCGGTGCTCACTGCATGCATGCGCGCGGACCACCGGCTGGGAAGGCTGGCAATTGCCATGCCCATGCTGCTGTGTGGGTGAAGGCAAAGGCAAGCAACCGATCCAGGCCCGAGGGCGGCCGCGCTCTAGCTGCCTGCCACCGGAGGGCTGCGCCGTCCTTCTTCAAGGAACGCCGCCACGCCATGAACGAAGGTGATCGTGATTTGCGTTGTTGCGTTGCAGATCCACTTGAAACCGCGGGAGGTGCCGGCCGGAGGGCGTGCGGGTGCGCCGTAATGACGGACGGCACGCACGCCGGCCGGCCGTGTCCATGAACAGCATGCATGCAAGCCCAAGCCCGAGGGACTAGCCCGCCTTAGCTCTCACGTGCTACTGCTGTGTGCTCGCGAGTAGCGCGACAACTTGGCGTATGTTTGATGCATGGATATCGGAGTGTCCTTGCGGGCCACCCCGGCGATATACTGTACAGTATGCATGACGACTCCGCCGCGGGGAACCATCGATCGAGCTGTTTTCTGTTTCTACGTGTTGCCGGCTGTTTTCTGTTTTCTGCCTCGGCTCCAGCTAGGATTTTTCTCCAAAAACGTGCTCGGCACGGCCGGCGCACTGATCGAACGCCCTGTGCTTTGCTGGTACTACTTGTGTACGCCGTCGTGGGCGCTCGGTGGGTCTGTTGTTGGCTGTTTTCTGAATTGTTTAATTTGTTCGGCAGCTCGGTGGGGCATGCTAGCTATCTTCATTCTAGAGTTCTAGTATCATCATGCATGCATCCGAAATTTGGACTAGGTCTGGTTTAGATGCCTTCTAAATTCTAAATTTTTATACTTTCTCCGTTACATCGAATCTTTGGACACATGCATGGAGTATTAAATATAGATAAAAAATAACTAATTGCACAGTTTGGTTGTAAATCACGAGACGAATCTTTTGAGTCAAATTAGTTCATGACTGAACATTAATTGCCAAATACAAACGAAAGTACTACGGTAGTCAAATTCCAATTTTTTTCATCTAAACACCCCCTAAATTGTTGTTAGAGATAAACCGGGCAGCTTTTTATATAAATTTCATCTTTTAAAGATATAGCTAGGCAATTGCGGTTTTTGTTGATTGTAAAGAAGGTTTTCATTTACGAGTCACATTACCTCCCCTTGCATGCACTGTATGACCATGCAGCACCGCAAAGGGACAGGGCATTCCGCACTCATGGACCTCTATATTCATCCTCTATACGTCCTAGTCAGCAAGATTCTCTCCTCTATACTCAATTCTCCCGCACCCATTAATCCTCTATATCATCCTCTATCCACTCTATCCACTATGGGACCCACTTGTCACTTTATCTAAATATATCCATGTGTGATCTAGTTTTGAAGGATTTATTGAGACGAATTTAATGGTGCAATCGAAATTTAATTTGGATTTTTGGTTTGTGAGTTATAACATTTTTTTTCCTTTGTTTAGCTAGTGGGGCCCGCCATTGCCCACTATAGAGTAAACACTGTACTACTCTAAATATAGAGTGAGAGAAAGGATAGAGTATCGTTTTAGACTACCCGCAGTGGGTACTCTAAAACGATACTCTAAAGCTTTAGAGTATGAATATAGAGTAAAAATCACTGCATTGGGTACTCTGGTGTTTTTGTGACCTATGAGAAATAATTTAGGTAGGCAAACCTTACTTTCTGGTGTTTTTGTGACCTATGTGAACTTGTGGTAACATTAGTTTAGTCTTATGAGATGTTTGCCACGTAAATAAATATTTAATCTTTGCAATTCTAGGTTTTTGGACAGCTGGTAGTATCTTTGGGTTTGGCCTTTGATAAAAGTGTTTGCTGAAAAACTTATAAATACAAAAGTTATATTAAACTTGATAAACTAGCTTGTGTCAAAATTTGGGAGCAATTGACTTAGTAGTTTGGGATTTATTGCTGTTTAAAGTGACAGTCCAGAATTGGCTACTCTCTGTTTAGAGAGGACAGATTCCGTAACTTGGAAAATTCGACATGGAAAACTTAGGAATTTAAGGTTGAGGTCTGAAAATGATTTGTAGTGCATTTCTTAAGCTTTTCAGATTGTCTGAGATCATATCTTTTGGAGTTAGGAATCTTCAGTTATGTTAGAATCTTTGAGCTGCTGTCCAGAATGTCTTACTGTGGTAACCTAAGTAATGTTACTCTTGTGTTGTTAGGTGTTAGGGCCTTAACCGAAGAAGAACAGCTGTATCTTAGGTTGAGTAGCTTAGGTAAGTACTTGTCCACCGGAGAAGAGATTTGCACGTACTAATGAAGTGACTTGATTAGATTATTGTTTTTATTTCTAAAATGCATTTCATCCCGAGCATGTTGCACCATTATGCACCCATGATATTTATTGTGCACTCATGCAATAGGTGTTCCGGAGGGGATAACACTCCTCGAGTTCAAGCCAGTGATTCCGGAGGAAGTCCAGGACCAGCCAGAGGAGCCAGCGGAACCAGTCGGCGGAGGAGACGCCGCTGAAGATTTGCCTGAGTGTCCTGACCACCAGCCTTCGACCTTTCTAAAAGGCAAGCCCCGGTGCATGCTGAACCTACTGTTTTATAAATTAATCTTGAGTACTTTTAATTATTTACTGCATTAAGTGTAGGAGTTGTATGAAAACAATTGTTGCATTATACCTGTCCTTGTCCAGATATCGTACTTACTCCTATATTAGGTTTAGGCACGTGTCAATGCTTAGCCCTGCTTAGTACGGTAGAAGTCGGGTGATTTCCGGTCATCCGCGAGATGTAGGAAGGAGTCACGAGTGGCTTTATGGCTATCGTGGATGGAACCATGCTTTAAAAATGAAATTGAGACCGGGCGGGAGTTCGATAGTACAGCCGCAAGACACTACACGTCTTGGGTGTGGAGCTATGCCCGTCCGAGTCGTTTAAGGACCGATTCGCTGTACGTCCTTGAGTCATGTTGAACGCAGTCTAACACTTAGTTGGCCGGATAAGTCGTTTCGACCGTGAAGTCGAGTAGTATGGTTCAGGCCGGGAATCGAATGGTAGGTTGGATCTTGGAGGAGAGAAAGGATGTGCTTGGGGACATTGGCGTGAGACCAAGGGGGGTTAGAGTCCCTAGCACCTGGCAGAGTGTCGCCCTTGGGGACACGACATTATTCGGGCCCACGATTCCTGAACTGTATAAAAGATGACCTGAGCAGCCATCGCCAGGCGTGACTCGGTGAGTGTTAGAAATACCCCTCCAGCTGGATAGGAATTCGATTCGAATCGCCGTCGCTCCCGGTTAGTGAGCACTTGACTTGAGCAGCGGCAACGTAGATCTCATTAAATGAACAGGTGGTTAAGGGAATGATACAATGTTGCCACAATTCATACCTGCTCTAGATATAATAATGATAATTGTGTGATTATAATCAAGTGCATGCTTAGTACAGGTGCTAAGATAGATGACAGGTAAATGCTAAAAATAACTGCTAGTACAGGTTATAAGAGTCTCAATTACTTATGCCTTTATGCAAAAATGTGATGTCAGCTAGCCTCTTGTGTAAGCCTTGCATAATCCTTGGTGTCATCTTATTTCTGGTTTTTGACGGGTAAGTCTAGCTGAGTACATTCCAGTACTCAGGGTTTATCCCCTCCTGTTGCAGATGATATGCTCTACCAAGGCTTCTGCAAAAATTGTCTCCACCCTGCGGGTGACGAAGACTAGATCACTAGGGCGTGATCATCTTTTATGTACTTTCCTGATGCTTTTGCGGGTTGTTGATCAACAAGACTGGCAGTAGTTAAATAACTGGCGTGTGTTTGCTTCCGCTACTTTTATAAACTTGGTTTGTAATAATTGCGACTCCGTGTGGGTAAACTATTTCGGAACTACTTGCGAAATGTAACGTATGATGTTGTATGTTGAATGATGCGATCTTGGTTGTAAGCATGTTGGTTTGAAATCCTTCGTGGTTTCGATTGACTACCGGGATTATATGGGCTCAAGTTCGAAAATTTGAGCGCTTCGGTGCTTGTTTTTGTACTTGTGTTTTTATAATTTGGTCGGTTCTGTTACATAGGCCACCTCCGGCGCGGCCCATGAGCAGCCATGAGGGTATACGGGTCTATACCCCTACACGCTGTCAGCCAGCCCTGAAACAAAGTGGATCAAAACCTCAAGCTGTATTGACCTCATGAATGAATATTTATACATGTACATCCTCTGCAATCTCCACTGAAAAACACTACGCGGGAACCTAGCCTGCGGCGTAGCGGGAGTGCGGCGAGTGCGCGAGTGCATGGACCGCGTGGCCGTCTATCCTAGGAACTGCTGGAGGACCATGCGAGTCCGTTAACACCCCCCCCCCCCCCCCCCCCGCAGTGGCAGCGTTGGGTGACCCGACGGTGAGACTGGATCGAAACGCCGCGAACTGTTGGTCCGTCGGGACGTGAACGACACGGAGATAGCCGAGAGCAACCTGTTCACGGATGAAGTGGATGTCCAGCTCGATGTGCTTCGTGCGTCGGTGATGGACGGGGTTCTTGCTCATGTAGACGGTGGAGACGTTGTCGCAGTAGGCCACAGTAGCGCCGGGAACATTGCAGTGAAGCTCATGAAGGAGTTGCCGGAGCCAGATGCACTCGGCCACAGCGTTGGCCACAACCCGGTGCTCGGCTTCCACGCTGGAACACCACCGTGGCCTGGCGCTTCGATGACCAAGATACGAGGACGCTGCCGAGGAAGATGCAGTAGCCGGATGTGGAACGTCGCGTGTCCGAGCAGCTGACCCAGTCGGTGTCCGAGTAGGCAGTGATCGTCGGTATAGCCGTGCCGTGCAGGTGTATGCCGTACGTCGTCGTTCCCCGCACGTACCGTAGGATGCACTTGACGATGGCGAGATGGCACTGTCGAGGATCGTGCATGTGGAGGCAAGCTTGCTGCACAGTGTACGCGATGTCTGGACGGATGACGGTGAGGTACTGAAGTCCGCTGGCAATGCTGCAGTACTTGCTGGGGTCGCTGACGGCGGCACCTGTCGAGGACGAGAGGTTGGCCTTCGTGTCGATGGGAGTGGTTGCCTGTTTGCAGTGTGTCATCCCGATCCGATCCAGGAGTTCTTTGGCGTACTTGGTCTGCGACAGGAAGAAGCCGGTGCTGAGCCTTTGGACGTCGACGCCGAGGAAGAAGCGTAGAGGCCCCATGTCCTTCATGGCAAATTCCGCTTGGAGTCGGGCGATGATGTCTTGAAGGAGAGCGTCTGTGGACACGCTCAGCACCATGTCGTCGAGTAGAGCAGTAGGAACGCCGTGTCCGAGCCTCAGCGCAAAACGAACAGCGAGGAGTCAGGGCGCGTCGCGACGAAGCCAAGAAGTCAAGAAGATATAGTAGCTTGTTTGGTCGACGACAGCGGAGACGGCTCACTCGGCAGGTTTGACCAATGCAAGACATATACACATGCATCCTCCGTTCTAAAGAAAAAAGAAACTTTCACTTCTTTTAGGAGATTAATCATGGAATATCTTTTTATAGTGAATATATTTAAAGTCATAGTAAATGTTAATAATGTTTTTTATAAACTTGGTCAAATTTAAGGAGGTTTGACTCAATCCAAACCTATATAATTATATCTTTTTGGGCTGGAGGTAGTAAAAACTTTCTATAGATGCGTCCAAGAATATCTTTTTATTTCAAAAGATTAATTAAAACTCGTAGCCTATTGTTACTATTTGCATTCTAACAACCATTCGATTGAGGACCAAACTAGCTAGAACTCTCACGGAAGCTACCCTAGGATCTATTTGGCAGAGCTCTGGATCCTCCTAAAATGGCACCCCTCCACTCCGATTAGTTTCTCTAATGGAGATAAAAAAACACTATGAAAAAAATTGTTTAGCAAAACGGTTTTGGAGAGTATTGTTTAAGGAGAAATCGGTAGCTAGGAAACTAAAAGTTTTAGCTTGGCTCCTAGTTCAAACCCGGCTGCCACTTATTTACTTCATTTGATAAGGCTTCCCGATAAATCAGGGCGAGAGCCTTTTCAAAAGGAGCACCTTTTGAAAAGCCAAATTTTGGATTTGCCGTGCACGGTTCTCCACCAGGAAAAATGTTAGTTTCGGAGTTACCAAACATGTGCATTTTTTTGTCATTCTTTTCGTGAATTTTGCGTCGTGTACAGACCGCGTGTTCCCTGCAGGCGAGACAAAACTAGGAGCAAATGGTAGAAGAGTCGCTCGAAGACATGCATGCTCTCACGTCACGTGTGCACGCACACGGCCGGCTAAGAAAGGTGACTGCACCACCAAAAACATATATAGAACTCTAATGTCACAGGTCCAGGTTCAACTGCCAACAACAACAACCGGATCCCGAAGCATCCTACCCCAGGCCAACCAAATCCTCCAGCGAACTTGGAAACTAAAAACGCTGCCTCCTCTCATCAAGACCTTCGCCTGGCGTCTTATCCGGAGAGCGCTGGCCACAGGATCCAGAGCTTCAAGATTTTCCCAACACATTGATGAGCATTGCACATATTGCGGTATACTTGAAACTGACGCCCACTTATTCTTTCATTGCGACTTTGCTCGCGCAGTTTGGTTCTCAGCCACCCCTCCGCTGCCTACAGACAACCTTCTAATTGAGGATGATGGTGTATAGGTTATCCTTCCATTGGTAATCTCTGATAATGTTGATGACTCCTTGATGCAATGAATTTTAACAACTTTGTGGTACCTTTGGAAAGTTAGGAATGATCAAAGATTTGGAAGGAAAACATGAATTACATGGCAGGTACACCATGCTATGGCAGCTTTCCTCTCTACAGCAAACTGGACTCTCTGTCAGTTAGGCGAACAGAACCACATGCAAAATAACAACACCAACGAAGGTATGTCAGTTGTTAATGTACCAATCAATACCACAGCGCCGACGAACAGGTCCAGAGAGCAGCCACAACAGTCTACAGAATACCCTGAGCACAGACAGCGAGGTATGCACTCTTTCAATGCAGGAACGCCCAATCCCTTTGAGCCATTGGGCACCACCAGGACACCCCAGCTGAACCACACAAGATGGTCATCAAGATCGCCAGCCCAAGTAGCAGGTATGAACACCTCAATGATGCAGGACCAAATGGCGAACAGGTACACAATCTCTACTCCGGCCCTGCTCCAAGGAATCAGGTGCTTTATCGATGCATCCACATCTCCTGATCAGCCGTCACTGATGCTGAGACAGCTGAAACAGCTGAAACATATGCAATATGCGTTTGAAACAGTTGAAACATTTGAAACATACACTCGCAAGTATAGCCATTGCAACATATGCCACACCAGATCTACTTTTGCAACATCTAGATGAAGCATATGCAACATACATCTGAAACGCATAAAACTTACGGTTGCAACATGTGCTCATCTACTTGTTGCCGTCCAATGGAGGCTAGTTGACGTGGCGCGGGAGAGCGTAGCGCAAGACGTGTGTGGCACGCGGCGCGAGGCACGAGTGGGGCCTGAGGCGCGGGCGCAGATAGCGTGAGGCACGGAGGCAGGGAGCGTGGCACGAGGCACGAGGTGCAGGGGCGCACGGTGTGAGGCGGGGAGGCGCACGAGCGCATGGTGCGAGGAGCGGGACGCACGCGGCGTGAGGCGGGTCCGTGCAACAGTGCAAGGCGCGAGTTTTTTTTGAGGAAAGTGCGGGTCGCGAGGTGCAAGGCCGCTCCGGGGGGCAGGTCCAACCCGTCTGGACGGACAGACGTTCTGATAGGAGCATTAACAATAAGCTATAGACATAACAAATATATCCAGGCATTAGTCACATGAAATTGGTCCTGAATAGGCTCCTAAAACTTAATAGAAACTTTTCTTCATTTGGCCTCTTCCCTTTAGCCAGTAGCCAAAGCCAAATTGGATAACAGAAGATTGTAAGCAGTTTTTTTTTTTTAAAAAGATTTCATACTCAAGAAAACATGTGTAATATCTAGAAACGATGGCACAAGAGAGTGCCGTTCACCACAAAAATCCACCTAAGAAAAAGACAACCATTTATTATTTCATATGACTTACATAGCAATTCTTGAACTGAAAGCGGATCTTGTCCTAGTGAGTCATTTTAATTGAAAGCAGGTGATCAAAAGGGTGTAGTAGCCATATGCAAATAAACAAATTACATAAAAAGCTTGCTCACTTGTAAACGTGCTGTCAATGGGCTAATGGGCTGAATTGCGTGGGATGTCCTGGGCTGGCCTTCCTGAGTTTCAGTTTCAGCACAAGACTCGCGAGTTGCAAATCCACCAGCCCGTACATATAAGAGAAAACATCGCAGGGAGGGATAGACGAATGCTAGACCACGAAAATCGGCCCAAAACACAGTAGCTTAGGGGCACATGCTTTGGCCCACCCAAAGCCTTGCTAAACATCAAATATAAGACCTAGAAATTATGAGATTCATGGGGAAAAAAAGCAATATGCACCGTTAAAATTAATGATGATTTAATGGCAGAGAATAAATAGAATACCCATGCCAAATATGAGGTCTAAAATTACGAGATTAATCATAAAAAAGTAAATAGTAGCACTGTTGAATTTTATAATAATCTAACACTCAAGAATAAATAAAGTATGCAAGTCAAAGTAATTGGTAAATAACTCGATTCACAACACAAATAGAAGGAATTCTAACGTTGCAATTTGTCTTGAAATATAGGGGATTCTAGACGAAATAAGAAAACACTTTAATGATGTCCACAAGTATAAGGAACGTATATATTTTTTCTACAATTTATTTAAGGCCTGAGTTAGCCCATCAAGCACCCATAAAAGTCTCAGATCCCATATTTAGTACAATTCTATTGGACCAAAATGTTAATTTATTTTGTAGTTCTTTTTTCTAAACATAATGGGGGGAAACAATTATTTCATTAAGCATGTGCAGACATTAATTGCATCATCTACTGCAGATGTATGCTTATGTGTTTTTACGGTTGCTACTTTTATGAAATAGTGACACATGAACATTGTCGTGTATAATTGGTTTGAATTATGTGTTTTGGTGTTAATTATTTGTGATGAAATGGGCCTGGATTTTACATATATTCTACTCGTGTGGTTGTATGTCATGAGATGTTTTGTATACCCATATCAATGCACGAGCACTTAACTAGTGTATATATAAAAAACCATATTCTACACATATTATATATGGATAACTATGTATGTATGTGTAAAGATCTTTAAACGTAGAGGTGTTTCCTGTAGATCAATAGTATCCCATCTGATCCTCCACCTAGAACACCGTAGATATACAGAGACTCCATATTGTCCGTCCGATCCCAGCATTGGCCACCGATGCTCGCCACACCCGCATCTAGGCGCCACCCCCTCCTGCTCCCCATACATGAAGGAGGTGTTTGGGATGACTCCACTCTATGTTTTTATTTTTGCTTTACTCCACGTTTTTTAGCCAAACAGGTTCAGCTCCATGCACTATGCCCGAGGAAAAAAGATGGAGTTGCATTATGAGGGCACCTAAAGAGGTGCTCCACAAACTCCAGATTTTTTACGGAGCTGCTCCATAGTGGAGTTTGTGGAGTAGAGCTCGAGGAGCAGTCACAAACACGTCCTCTATATGCATAGCTGAACCTTGTAACCGATGAAGCACCTCTACACCCTGTTCGCTGAATGGTGGCGGGTGCTGGTGCTGATGCTAATTTGTTATGAGAGAAAAATACTACTGAATGGCTAGGTGATTCTGGCTGATAAGTTCAAGTGAACAGGGCGTATATGTTTGGATAAGTACTAACAGATCCATGAACGGTGAAACATTCAGCTCATCGAAGATGTCCAAAATGCAGACCCTATCTGATTTTTCTGGTGCAGGCACCGCAAACTGCAGCATTCACCACAAAAAAGAGATTGGTTCAGAAAATTAACACCAAAATCCAGATCAAAATGGAACTTTTTTTCTTCAGAAAAGCACATATAGGTGGTTTAGGGAGCCAGCAAGAATGGCAGAGGCCGCTACGGCGATACCGTCCACCTTTTTTCGCGACCGCGACTTCACGCGTATTTCATTAAGAAGAAGAGCCGAAAGAACAACTTACACGACGCGATGGGAGAACCCATAGCGCAGCACACGAACCACAAAGATAGTGGTTAAGAACAAATTACATGAAAGAAAGAAACATGGGAGGGAGAGGGCCCTCCACCACAACCTACCCAACTGGAACTGCAAGAAAAATACAACGCAAAGGACTGCCAGTAAGGGAGATGAAGCCGTGGTGGCAAAGTATCCACCGAGAAGAGACGGGAACGGCGGCGAAGCATCCGCCCAAGCAACACGAGGGCAAAGCATCCGCTAGGGCCAACGCGGCAAAGCATTCGCGAGCAGGGGGTATCACACGCACGGCGGAGCCCAAGCGATAATGGCGGCAAAGCATCCGCCAGGGCCAACACGGCAAAGCATCCGTGGGCAGGGGGCATCACACGCACGGTGGTGCCCAAGCGACAATGGCGGCAAAGCATCCACGAGTAGGGGGGCATCATGCGCACGGCGGAGCCCAAGCGACGATTGCGGCAACACCAAGCGTCCGAACCGGGCAGACCAAAGCGAAGATAAAACCAAAGCACATGCAGGCACAGCACAGGTAGCAACAACTCCGGCGAGAGACGTCCGGCCACAGGCCCGACCCACGGACACGACCGTGGCCACGAACTGCTGGCAGGCAGCTCACATAGGCAAGACTTCGACGACAGGGGTGGGGCACAACCACGGATGGCGCAAGGGAGGAGGCAGGTGCAGCAACGGAGCCTTCAGGAAGGAGATGACACCCGCAGACGCCAACTTCGTTGAGACTGCCACCCAAAGGAACTTACATTCCCAAAACTTGCCCTGGCAGCCGCCACCGACAAAGAGAGCTAGAGACGACGCCTCCAAGAAGGTGATGATGCTAGCACGCCACCATCGTCAGTCCAAGGCACGATGCCTGGGGGGTTTTTCACCATGTACGCCGTCGGCCGCAGCTGCCCCCAGAGGAAAGTCGGCCACCGTCACTAGGCCAGAGAGGACACCGAACCGTGGGGGCAAGGCGCCAGGCTGACGACCGATGGCCTGCCCGCGGCCGCAGAGCAGCGTAGACCACGAAGGGCGCCGCCACCTCTGTTGCTCGGCCCGCGCCCTTGGGGCCGGAGAGGACGGCCACCGGGGGCCGGGACCACCAGGGGCGGGGTGGGGGGTCGGCCCGTGCCAGATCCGGGGGGGGGGGGGTCGGCCATGAGGACCACCATGCCCGCGCCAGATCCAGCCCTGCCGCCGCCGCATTGGGGACGAGGGATGTGGCGCCGGCAGCATAAGGAACCCGCGAGCCGCACCTCGACACGCGGCCGCGCGGGCAGGCCCCACGGCAGGACGACCGCCTGCCACCTGCGCCGCATCGCGCGTGAACCAGCCGCCGAGCAATCTGCCCGCCGGATCCGCGGTGGGGATCGCTGGATCCGAGCCCAGCGGCCGTGGATCTGGTGGATCCAGTCGCCGCCCGCCGCCGGAGGAGGTGGGGTGGAGGGGGGATGAGAGGGGGCGGTGGAGAAAGGGGAGGGTGACGCGCAGGGGGGCTTTTTGAGCTTCCCTGCTGGCCGCCACCGCCGACGCGGAGGAGGTGGCTGCGACCGAGCATGCGGGGAAGGGGGCCCGAGCCGGCGACTGGCAGGGCCCTCGAGTCGCCCCCGCTAGGAGACGACCCTGTGGCCTTCAGGAAGGGAAGTGAGGACTGAAGAGTGTGCTACCATCCACCTCACATCCAAAGTATCCAACACGGAATGACTAGTCCACAGAAGCAGCATCACAAGCAAGGAAGCTACCTACGTATGTCGTTCTGTTTGCGGACTTAGCATGCATGATATCAGGTAACCCATGGTCCCATGGAGAACTTGGCAATAGCAAATTGGCAATAATACACACGAGTACATGACAGCTTGGGTTCTTCACGCAACTAGTGCACGTGTTTAGTTTTGGGGTGTCACATCGGATGTTTTATGCGATGTCGGAATGGGTGTTCGGATATTAATAAAAAAAACTAATTACATAACTCGCCTGTAAACCGCGAGACGAATTTATTAAGCCTAATTAATCTGTTATTAGCAAATGTTTACTGTAGCACGACATTGTCAAATGATGGATTAATTAGGCTTAAAAAATTCGTCTCACAAATTTATCGCAATCTGTATAATTAGTTATTTTTTCATCTTCATTTAATACTCTATACATGTGTCAAACATCCGATGTGATGGGGTGAAAAATTTTGGGGAGGAACTAAACACCCTTAGTGTTTGAGACACCCTGCCCTGCATGACACAAAAATGTTAACCCTGCTTCATCACATTCTGAGCGGCAAGTGAACAGCTCCAGTTGAAGACCTCTTTCCCTCCTACAGGACGTTGCTGTCTGGTCTGTGATAGCAGATACGGCACACCAGCGGCGTTCATGGCATTGCCATTGCTGAAGCTCTGCACGGCCTGCCGTAGCCGGGCTTCCAAATCTGAGAAATCAGTTCTCATGCCCACAGAGGTGCGGTTCACAAGACGACGATATTCGGCTGATGGATTCACAGATTCAACCTTGACAATGGTGAACATTGGAAGGCTTTCATCACTGAATGCCATTGGGTTCAGTTTTACCTCGACTAGATATTCACAATTCTGAACACCCATCACGATCTTGTTATACTGGGCATGATCTTGCATTTCATATTTCATTAAGTAGAGCTCCCTTGCTGTCTGACAAAAAATCTCCTCCCCAACCTCTTACGAGGCAGTAGCATAAATCTCACCTGTTGAATCCGCTAGCTGAATCAAGATTCTGTACCTATAATCACAAGCTACAAAGGTCATGTTGCATCCTTCGCAGTTCCACCACTCATATCCATTACTACTGACTGCCCCGTCGCATTGATTACCATTAACCACCAATAACGGGCATGCTGCATAGCACAAATCCTCGGTGTTCATGACTGAGAGAGTAGCTTTTACGGTGAACAATTCTGGCTTAACCAGGTATCCCCAGATTTTTATTTCTGCAACCGTTTTCCAAGGAATTTCTGCTAGCAAGCCTTGATTAACAGAGGTTGTGCCTGAACACTGCTCCTTAGGTACATTTTTCATCTCAAAGGGTTTAGAGTTTCCAATTATGTCGCGCTCGCTTTGCAGAACATCAAGTTTGACAACAACAATGACCCTGAATAAAAGATGAAGGCGTGAATGGTGAGGTCAACTGATAAGTAAGCCATGAGAAGGTATAAAACAAAGAAATGTTCAAATATATAGTGTACTCCTCCCCTTTTAAAAGATGGCTAGTCAGTCAGCTGTACTAGAATAGGTATTTCCATGAACTAACTCAAGTCATAGAACCAAAGAAGTTAGGCAAACAGCGATTCTTGCTAATAATCAGGGAATAACAGCGACCGACTTCAGATCTTGAGATAATTCATCCTATCAGTAGTACGATGGTGTTCTATTGTTAAGATACTTTATTAGAATTCTATAATTGTGCATACTTAGTAACGGCCACAACCCACAAGAATATACACAAGGTTCAGACATGTTTATAAATTTTAGAAAAGCTACTGGTTCGACTCATTAGAGTGTTGATGATTGATGACAACAGCATGTGCTGTGACAGGTTTCACAAGAATAATTTTGGCTGCAAGCCTGCGACTTATATTAGACTCAACTGTAAAGATTAATGCACGGCAACATTAAACCCTCACCTGCGGTTCACGATGGTGTGGCAGGTGAACTCGTGGAGGCGGATGATTGAGCCCTTCCGGATGGAGCCGTCCCCGACGCGCGGGTTCACGGCGGCGGCGAGCATGGACTGCAGCGTGTCGATGCCGTCGGAGAGCACCATCCGGAAGCGTGAGGCGGCGGAGTTGTTATTGGCCAGCCGCACGTCCACCACCTGCAGCACCGGCTGCAGCGTCCCCATGCCGTCGGCGTGCTCCGCGATCGCCGCCACCGCTCCGGGTGTCAGCTGCGGAACCGCCGCGGCGCCGCCATCATTCTCAGGATCGCAACCTTCTCGATCCGACTGGATTTGGGCTTGGGACGATTTCTCAGGGAAATTTTGGGGGTGTAGCCGTCTGGGTATCTCCGAACTCAGGAACCCAAACCTCGGCCCTGCATATACTCAGACTCCAAATCGGATCCCATATGGCCGGCCGGACTTTTGGGCTTTGATTTACAGCTTTTCCTTAATTTTATAAGTGCTTTATTTGTTATTAGGACGCACTCTAGTAGTAGCCATATTTTCTTGGAATAAAATTGTATGGACCCAGGATCCAAATCTCTCACATGGATCTCTATCCTCGATGGGAGCGTATGCTATGGAAACTAGCTTCTTGTGAAAACTATGGAAACTTTAATCTAAGTCCACAGGATTCTAATCCGATGATCTCAGATGAAGGTGGGTCATTTATTCACTTAAACCCTCCCACCAAGATTCTAATCCGATGATCTCAGATGAAGTACAACCCACCTTCAGCTGAGGCCATCGGATTAGAATCCTGTGGACTTGATTGAAGTTTTCATAGTTTCCACAAGAAGCTAGTTTCCATAGCATACGCTCCCATCCTCGATAGCAACACATGACATCTTAAACAAATCATACAGTTAACAAATCCAACAATTCCCTGCACAGTAGATTAGTCGTGTTCAGGGCATGTGTCATTCAAGGCATATAATAACTACCTGATCGATGATGTGGTTTAATGAGGAGACTCGGTTTGCAGTCAGGGATATAAGATCGAACGGTCTGGATGGATGTTCGGACGTCAGCGTCTGCTGCTCCATTTCACGCGTGTTCGCGCGCAAGCAGGAACCTTTGCGCCTTTCATTCGGACAACCGCGCCCCCTCTGCTCCCCATGCCCGCATGCACCGCGGGCTGTGCACCCATGCCTCCATCCCCCTCTGCTTCCCGCGCCCGATGCAAGCACGACGCCTCAGCAACTCCCGTTTCACATGGCCAGGACCACTCGTGCCCCTGTCTCCATCCTCCTCTGCTTTCCACGCGCATGCACGACACCCAAGCAGCTGCAACGGACGGTTGCAGCAAGTGGGTCCCGTTGCAACACCAGATCTACATTTGCAACATCCAGATAAAACACTTGCAACATACGTTCGAAACAGTTGAAAAACACTTGCCACATACATCTGAGACACTTGAAAACACACTCGAAACATACGTCTGAAACACTTGCAACATATGTATGAAACACCTGAAACACTTGAAACAATTGCAATGTATGTATGAAACACCTGAAACACTTGAAAAATACTCTTGCAACATGCATGTATATGCAACATCTATAGATACTTTTGCAACATCTATATAAAACACTTGAAACATATGTCTGAAATATCTAAAGCACTTGGAAACAAACGCTTGCAACATGTGTATATTGTCATTGCAATAATGCAACATGTCGTCGGTGGTCACGGCCTACCTAATGGGGAACTGTGGTAGCCAGCAAGCTCAGGTCAGGGGGGACGTCACTCCACACGCTCATGCCCGTCGACGTGGCTCGTCGCTCCTCCTGTGATTCTCCCGTGCCTGCTCACGGCCCCACTGCTACCAGCGCCACTGCTGCTCAGCTGTTGTCATCCAACGTTGTCCACTAGCTCGCGGGGGATGGGGCGCGACACGACTAGCGATGGCGTGCAGCTGTATAACACATTAACAAACAATGGCTTGGAAGAGGGCCAAGGCCTTGCCAGCCCACCCCTTCCCCTGGCCCAAGTCACCCTTTTTTCATTCAACTCCTCCAGACCAGCCCCACTCCCTTCTGACGATACTTCCTCCTCCCCTTTCTCTCCCATGGCTTCCCTCCCCTATATCCTCTCTCTATAGGAGCAAACCCTTGGGGGAACTAGTGAAACGGATCAAGGACAACAAGAGGAGCAAGAAAAGGTGCATCTTCCATGTAGATCGGTCTCTCCCATTCTCTTCCCGTTGCTCTAGGCTTGTGGGTGACCAAGGTGAGTTAGATTATGTCCTTCCCTGCACAAATTAGATGTGTATGATGGGTTTGGCCTTGGGTATAAGTGGATTAGAGGAGAAGAAAAGTTGTAGGGACGTTAATCCTCAGATTTCAGTTGTGTAGGGCTTTTATTAGGGGAGCGATTAGGGCCAATTGGAATCTGAATTGGATGTTGTGATGAACTACAAAATTGTCGAGTACCTTCGATCTATTAGCTTGTGAAATTTTATGGTTTTAGCCCAATTTTTTTTTGAGAGATGAATTTTCTAAGCTAGCTATCATTCTCTAACAAAGTTTTGGATAAAACTAGATCTAGGAGGTTTTTGAGAACCTTAGAGGCATGATAGGACTTTATAAATTGTAAGGTACTCATATTACTTTTCATTAGCTTTCCATATTGGTAAAGCTCATGATTCTTGGATAATGGAAACTCTTGGTATAGTTTTTCAAAGCTCAATGTACGGTTTCCTCAACGGGATTTTCAATTAAGATTTGGCGGTTATTCTTAGGGACATTTAATTAGCTCTTTTTATAAAAGTGCATAATACTAAAGTTGTAGGTTGTCAAATTATTTGCTCCATCGTTAAGTTTCATAAATTTTGGACTCAAGGATTTGGAGATATGAAAATATGATGCTTGCTGTCTCAATTGTCGAGTAGATTTTGAACTCTGTTTTTAACTATGAATTAGGCCATCTTAATGGCTTGGTAAAAATATAGCTCCTTTATGAAAGTTGTAGATTATCAAATGGATTGCTATATGGTGAATGTTAGCAGTTTTTGGAGGCCTTGTTGTGTAGATTCCAAAAGTGTATTTGTTTGTTATCATAGCCTTATTAGATTGATTGATATAAAAAGGTGAAGCAGCACTGCTGCATTTAACTTGGTGTTTTGTTCATTGTTTTGCTTGTATGTCGGATTGGGGCATAGGAGGGCTTTACCTATTGTTTATATTGCTGAAATAAGTTCTACCTTTGACATTATACTACATAAGCGTGTGGTAGTGCTACGGATCGTACATAGAGCGATCATCACTTCATTGGCAAGTAAACATAGCGGTGGTTTGCTACCAGCAGCTTTAACTTGCTATTTATTCTACCTTCACCTTAAAAAAATTCAGAACCTAATCCAAAATAATATTATATCTCAACCATGTTCTGGAATTTGTCACATGCTCTATGCTCTCTTTTTGAATATCTATGTTCCTAACACTTATGGTTTGATGATGCTCAATGATTCAATGGAATATTGGCTTGTTGTCTACATGGAGAGATGCTCATGATGTTATGGGTGCGTTTGCGAGGGTGGCCCAGCAGCCTGGCTGCGCTCCTGGGCTGCTACTCGCCATGTTTGCGAGTGTGGCCCACGAGCGAGCCTGGCCTCCAAGAGCCAAAAGGCAACCCTCCGCCTGGCTCTCTGGAAACGACCAAAACCTTCGTTTCCTGGGAGCATGGCTGCGCGCGGCGCAAGTAGGCAATTTTCGGTGGCTCTCGTGCGACGGCGGGGTGGCTAGCGCGGGCTCGCGCGGGAAGGTGAAACTTCCGCGCGCGCGTGCTACCACTCAGGAAGGCCAAACCACCGGTGAATCCTTCCACCTTTATAAGGGCTGCCGCTCCCCCTGCCTCTCCTTCTTCCTCTTGTTGCTCATTGCTCTTCCACCTCCCTCGTGAGAGACTGGCGGTGAGCAGTTGTGCGTGGCGGCGGCTTCCACCTCCGGCGGGCTTTGTCGCATTGCTGCTCTGTTTGCTGCTGGGACTTCGTGGTGTTGGTGTTCTTCTTCATCTCCATCCCCATCTGCTACATCTTCAGGCCGATCTGCTTCCTCTATTTCTAGATCTGCTTCATCTCCATTGCTACGACCCTGAGCCCAAGGTGAAATCAATCCCCAATCTTCTATTTGTACTGGTTGAGGCAACCCTTAGTGTATAGTAGAAGATGTTCTTGATCTGTTAGGGTTTGCTAGTTGAGTTCGTTTTTGATCTGTTAGGGTTTGCTAGTACATTTTTCTTGATCTGTTACGGTTTGGTACTACATTTTGTTCATCATCTGTTGGGGTTTGTTACTACTTTGTGTTCATGCTCTGTTATATTGATGCATTCTTGTGCTCTGGCTAAATCATTTTTCATTGGTCGATGATGTGGTCCTTAATGTGCATCGGGAGGCATCATGTACATGATGCAGCCGTGCTTTTTTCATATTGATTCATTTGACAAGCATGTTGAGGCCTAGCAAGGCATGATGAGCTGAATTCCTGTTTCATTTTTATATGCTTGTAGATGGATCCCTCTTTGAGCTGTGACATGATGTGTAGATAGGCAGCTGCCTTGACTGTAGTTATGGTTTCTTTTGTATCCACTAGGCTCAAAAGAAAATGCCCTAAACCTGAAACACCCCAGCCTGACCCTGTAGCACTTGCACTTAGGGATGAAAATGAGCAGCACAGACAGAGGACATTGAACATGATTTACAACTCCACTGATACAGAGTGAATTTCCATGATTAGGATGAAGAGAGCCCTTTTTTGAGTTAGTCAAGACATTTAGAGAGAGGAGCCTGGTAAGTGATAGGGAGGGGGTGTCAGTAGAGGAGCAGGTAGCCATGTTCTTGTATGTTGTAGGCCACAACCAAAGGTTTAGAGTTGTCCACTAGTCCTTTAGGAGGTCCATCCAAATAGTACACAAGCACTTCCATCAGGTTTTGTATGCTGTTGGTGAGCTTAGGAATGAAATGATCAAGCCACCTAGCAATGCCACTCACCCAAAGATCCATGGAAGTCATAGATGGTATCCATATTTAAAGGTAAATGTTTACCTTGGGTTCATTACATGTTCAAATTCACATGCTCCAATATCTTACACATGGTTTTTAGGAGTGCATTGGAGCCATAGATGGCACCCATTTTCTGGCCAGGGTACCTAGACGCATGCAACAAGCTTTCAGGGGTAGGAAAAAGGATCCCACTCAAAATGTGATGGTAGATGTGGATTTTGATCTCAAATTCACTTATGTCTTAACTGGCTAGGAGGGGTCTGCCCATGATGCAACTATCATGGCAGATGCCATTGAGAGGGAAGATGGGTTCACTGTGCCACAAGGTAATTGCATAAACAAAGTCATTGAAAATTTGATGCCCTAATCAATATCACACAGTCTCACAGTAGATGTCCTATTATAGGTAAATTCTACTTGGTAGATGCTGGGTATGCATGCCGCACTAGTTTCCTACCTCCCTATAGGGGAGTGAGGTACCATTTGTCTGAGTTTGGGAGCAGAAATAGGCCTACCAATGCAAGAGAGCTCTACAACCTCAGGCACTCATCACTTAGAGTGACTGTGGAGAGGGCTATAGGTGCACTAAAGCTTAGATTTCGTATCTTGGACAACAAGCCCTTCCACAAGTATAGGACACAAGTAAAGCTTGTGTTGGCATGTGCCATTCTACACAACTGGATCCTAGGCTTTGGCATTGATAAAGTAGTGCCTAATGAAGATGGTTTCACTGGCTTCCCACCTGATGCACTAAACATGCCTCCCAGTCATCTGGCCCAAGACTCCATTGATATGGCTGCAAAGAGGGATTCCATCTGCAATGCTATGTGGGAAGGGAGGGGAACTAATAGGATTTGATCTGGCATGTAATATGTTACTGAATTCAGCTTGTTTACCCTGCTATGGAACTCATGTTTGTTTCTTGATGATGTAATAATTTGATGGACAAGGCTAAGACCAATTATTTTCCATTTGCATCTGTAGTTTCTTGATGTCTGTTCAGTTTGTTTACCCTGCAATGATGTCTGTTCTTTTTTTGATTCATTGGTAATATGTTATACATGCACACCAGCTAGGATGGCTTCAGTCCTAGTTTCTAGTCAGGGTGGGTTTGTTGCAGCTACTGATGTGCTGAATGAGATGATTAGTGGTGGTACTGCTACTGCTGTTGTAGCTAGTGCTGGTGCTGGTGCTGGTGCTAGGCTGCTACAGGTGTTGTAGCTGGTGCTGGTGCTAGTGCTGCTCTAGCAGCTGCTGTTCCTGCTACTCCAGTGGCTGCTGATGTTGCTGCTCCTATGGCTAGGAGTCCTAGGGCAATGAGGTGGACCAACACCTTTGGTTTTGTTCTTAGGAGGATGGTTGCACTGGTTAGTGATGGTAGCAGGCCTGACAAAGTCTTCAAGGACAAGGATGTGAACTCTGTGGCCAAAGCCCTTAAGGAATACTATGGGGAGATAGTGAGCCCAACTCAAGTGTACAACCACTTGAGGAAATGGAGGCAAAAGTGGTCTAGTGTGTCCAAGCTGAAGGACCTTAGTGCAGCCCTATGTGATAGTGACACAAATGCTATCATGCTTGAGCATGAGCACTTTCTTGGCCACTGCAAGGTAGCAATTTGCTTTCTTTCCTATGTCTATTAAACCTGCTGATGTGCCATTACTTGTCTAAAATTACATGTGTGCCCCAATTGCAGGACCATCCAAAAGATGCAGAGTTCCTAAACTGCCCAATTAGGTTTTATACTGAGATGGAGGCCATTTTTGGCCATGCAATGGCTATAGGCAAGTTTGCACTTGGGTCTGGTGAAGCCTTAGGGCAGAACCACACTTACAGTGTTGCTGCCAAGGCTGAGGGACCTGCTTTCACCAACACCACTACTGAGGAAGGGCACACTGAGGGTGGACAGGGTAGCAAGGCCACACAAGTGCCCTCCACAACTGTTGGTGGGAAGAGGAAGAGAGGGAACTTCACTGAGGATGAGATGCTTATGTTGACCAACATGTCAGATGCTATCTACAATGTTGCAAATGCTCTTAGGGAGACTGGACCTGCTCATGTTGATGGTAGCCTGTACCTTGCTGTCATGGAGATGCCTGGCTTTACTGAGGAGGCACTTATTGTTGCCTACACCTTTCTCCTGGACAACAAGGCCCAAGGCAAGGGCTTTTGTGAACATGAGTGATGCCCATATGACTCTTTGGCTTAGGACCTACCTAGCCAAGAACTACTACATGTAGGTTCACTACATGATGGTCTAGATGGACAGGAGGGGGTTGACTGTTGAGAAGTATAGTTCCTCCACCCCCTCACCCACTCTCTCTTCTTTTGACTACAACTGGGATTTAGTTTGCTGTAGAGCTTTTGTACAGTCTAGGTTGATCTTATCACACCTGACCTTTTGTTGATGTTTGCCTGGGAGGGTGGCTAACAATAGGCAACAATTTGGGAACAAGTAACACCATTTGAGCCCTTGGATGTTGGGCTGAACAAGTTATTATAGCCTCTGTTGGCTACTTTTATTTGAGATCTCTTTGCTTCTATTTGATGTTTATGCCTTGGTAGTAACTGTGGGAATTTAATGGCCTATGATGCACAAAAGAAATATGAGGTGGCTGCCTTATGCTTTGTTGTTGTTTTTGTTCTTATGCTTTGTTCTTTGATTTGCCCTATCCTGTCATGAAACACTACTGCTCACTTGTACTCCTTAGCAACAACATCTATTTTTGATGGCTAATGGCAGAGAGTGCAAATGAGCAAAAGGGTTCTATGGTAGGCATCAACTATTGTTTCAATGTTGCTGTTGTGTTGGTTTTTTGTTTCTTATATTTGGTAGCCACCAATGACTTGATTAAATGAAACCACCATACTACAAAGCTGAGGCCAGTATTTTCATCTTTTAGCCGATGATGTCAGAACAGCTGTTTTGATCTTGATGATGCTGCCCATTATTCAGGATCACTCAAACTTAATAGTCGACTGAGGCATTTCCAAATTGGTGCTTGCAATCAAGAGCACTTATATGGTTTACATATGATTCCTTCCAGACTATGGCACCTTGCTATGTGGTATTCAAAAGGAAGAAACTTGATATTTATTTTACTTGGCATGAATGTGCTCAGCAAGTGCTTAAGGTTGAAGGAGCTATATATCAAAAGTATAGCAACTATGATGATGCTGTTAGAGCTTTTACTGGTCGGGTAAATGCACCACCACTGTTGTTACCAAGTGTTGGCTCACCTAGAGAGGTAACAACATCCCACATGCTGTTAACAGATGATGGATGTGAAACCAAACCACGTGCTGCTGGTAACCATGGCTCTTGGAAGAATGTGATCATCTTGATATTATTGATGCTTGTGTTTGGTCTTTGGTGCAGGCTGTCCATGTGCAAGAACTATTAAATGTTATGATTTGGCCGATGATGACATAATGGATGGATGCATTAGCTGGCTACATGTCATTTTTTTTGCTTTTTCTTATTTGTTCCTGTGAACTTCTTCGTTTGCTAGGCTAAACACATGAGTTGCAGATGATGTTGTTCTTCTTTGCTTACTTTGATTGTACCATGTAGCCAGCAATGACATGAACTGATAAACTTGGATTTGTCTAAGGCCAAGTGATTTAAACAGCACTAATTGTATGGTTAAATTGCCATATGTTGTTGTAATAGTCATGCAAGATCAAGCTCATTCTCTATTCATTCATGTCCATTCTATTTCCTGTCTATGGGCCAGGCCAAACATAGCCAGCTGATAAACACAATCTATGTGTGGCAGTTAGTGGTATTTAGCTTCTCAGCCCAGCTACCTGATGGGTGGCAAACACAAGCTCGTTTGGGCCGGGCTCAGTTGGTACAAGGGCGCAAACAAGCTGCGTTGCAGCACTTGGGGCAGGCCTGCCTAGGCTTGGGCCAGTTCGGCTAGCCAGGCCGGCTAGGTACAGGGTCGCAAACACCCCCTATATGATTATTGAGAGGCCACCTCAAGTCGATGCTCCAGTGGCTCGGCTCGCGGCTCGGCCGGCATGCGGAGCGGAGCAGAGGTGCGGTGCGAGGAGCCACAGGCAGCTGAGCAGCAGCACAAGGGCTCGGCCACGGCGGGGACTCGAGCAACGGCGCTGCGCGAGGAGCCATGGGGAGCAAAGTAGTGTTGTGGGGCCCAAGCAGTGTGGCACGGGGAGAGGAGCAGCTCCATGTATAGCGTAGGCAAGCGGCACGAGGACCGAGCGGTGTGGCACGGGGAGCAGAGTGGCTGCGCGCAGGTGAGCGGCACAATGCGGGGAGCAGAGCAGCGGCGCACGGTGACTTGATGAGCCGGCGAAACGGCCGGCCAACGCAATTACTTTCGTCGTCTTTTTATTTGATTTCCAGGGACGGTAGAAGCCATCAACCATATTTTTTAGAGGGGCGGTTAATGGCATTGCTCGCCCTAAAAACGGATTTGCAGAGACCACTTACAATCACGCAACTTCTACCTATGAAGCAGGAATGGCTCTCCCGTCCACCCCTACAAACATCATTTTAACCGGACTTCAAAATGTTTTCTGTAGTAGTAGCTGTGGTGAATGTGGCGACTCTTCTTGGTCAGGGAGTACCCGTTGATGGTTAGCACGTGCGACCCGAAAACTTCTTCCTTGGCGACTGTGAAAAATAGGAGTAACGAGGATGGCCTTTCCTAGCGTCCCTCGGTTGCGTGTTTATACTGGATGGGGAATAGCCCCCCACCGGTGGCTCTTACAAGTGTCAGGTGTACAGCAAGATTAGGGTCACGCCAAGCCTAGAGACTAGGACTAGATACTTGGTCAGTACATGCACACCACACACACTAACACCAGACTAGGACTAAATGCTTGGTCAGTACATGCACATCATATATGCCACATGCTAACACATGAACTCTTCTAACAAATTCCTATCCTAGGGGATCAGACTAACACTTGGCAATACATGCAATACATGTTATCCCTAACACCTGGATTGACCATTGCTTGGTCACCACATATCATGCTCACACTAGTTGCTTGGTCACACCTAATTGCTTGGTCATTGCATGAATGTCAACATGCTAAACACGCTATCATCTAACACCTCCCTCAATCTCAGCCACTGACAAGGTTGAGATTGCACCGAAATAACTTGATCTTGGCTGTAGAGATTGGCTTCGTAAATCCATCAGCAAGTTGATCATTAGTGGAAATGAATCGCACATCCAAGAGCTTCTGAGCAACACGTTCACGCACAAAATGAAAGTCGATTTCGATGTGTTTAGTTCGTGCATGAAACACGGGATTAGCAGATAAATATTTAGCTCCCAGATTATCACAGCAGAGGCGGGCTACTACTGAATGAGAGACTCCTAGCTCCTGTAGGAGTTTCTGTACCCACATCAGTTCAGCGGTCGCATTGGCAAGTGCCTTGTACTCTACTTCAGTAGATGAACGAGAGACAGTGGGTTGCTTTCTAGCACTCCAGGAAATCAAGTTTGCTCCAAAGAAAACTGCAAATCCACCAGTGGACCATCTATCATCAACGCATCCGGCCCAATCAGCATCAGAAAAGGCACTGACGATCATGGAGGGTGACTTGCGAACTTGAAGCCCTGTAGTCAGAGTTCCTTGAACATACCTCAGGATCCGTTTGACATCACTCCAATGGGTTGTAGTGGGAGCATGAAGAAATTGACAGACTTTGTTTGCTACAAAACAGATATCTGGGCGAGTGAGGGTAAGGTATTGTAGTGCACCGACCATACTACGATATTTGGTGGAGTCTTCTGCACCTAGGTGATCACCATCTGTTAAACTGAGCTTCTCAGATGTAGCTAGTGGGGTGTCAACAGGTTTGCAGTTATGCATGCCTGCCCTGGTTAAGATTTCAGATGCATATTTTCGTTGAGACATCACTAGTCCTTCTTGAGTCTATTTAACTTCAACGCCCAAAAAATAATGGAGGTTACCAAGATCCTTGAGTGCAAACTCACTTTGAAGATCTTTGAGAAGTGCATCTGTTGCCGCCTGAGAACAACCGGCTACAATAATATCATCAACATAAACCAAAACAAAAAGTCTATATCCTCCTTTGTTGTTGTAGAACAGTGAGGTGTCAGCTTTTGAAGGTAAGAAACCAAGTTTCATTAATTTGTTGCAAAGTCTAGCATACCATGCCCTTGGAGCTAGTTTTAAACCATAGAGAGCTTTGTCCAACTTACACACATAGGAGGGATGAGACTTATCAATGTATCTAGGGGGTTGATACATGTACACTTCTTCATCAAGAACACCATGGAGAAAAGCATTTTGCACATCAAGTTGACGTAGGGACCATCCTTTGGTTACTGCAACAGACAAGACAAGCCGAATTGTCGCTGCCTTGACAACAGGACTAAATGTGTCCTCATAGTCAATGCCATAGCGTTGTTTAAAACCCTTAGCAACAAGCCTAGCTTTGTATCTATCAATACTACCATCAGATTTTCTTTTGATCTTGTAAACCCATTTGCACCCAATGATATTTTTATCTTTTGGTCTTGGAACTAAATGCCATGTTTTGTTGTGGAGCAGGGCTTGATACTCACTATCCACGGCGGCAGTCCAATTTTTATCACTGAGAGCAGCAGCTACTGTAGATGGTTCATCAGCTGTCGTCGTGGTGAGGTTACACAATCTAACAGTACCATCGGTGTAGACTTTGGGTTTGATTACACCTTGTTGAAGACGTGTAGAAGGACGCTGTGTAGGAGCTGCTGCAGGATCCGTGTGCGTAGAGAATCCAGGGGCAAGGATCTCTGCCCCGGTCACCCCGGCCAGCGCAGGCGCACGGGCGGGATCCGGTTCTATCGACGGGAGTGTGAGGACGGGATCCGGCTGTGGCTGGATTGCCGCTGGTGCAACTGCTTCATTGGTTGGAGGTGGCACAGAAGATCCAGCGCCTGACGAAGCGTGGACTGGGGCGGGATCCGTCTGTGCCGGTGGAGCGGAACTCGCGGAGGCGTCGTTGTTTGGTTCCGTCACAGAAGATCTGTCTGGCACAGTCGGGGCAATGCCGATCGATGTGGTCGTGGCATCGGACGCCCGCGGCTGCAGATCCGCCACGTGATCCGAGGCAGATCCGTCGGTACGAGGAGCAGGCAGATCGCCCTCGTGTCTTGTGTGCGGGACGTCGCCATGTGTGGGCATGAAATAATGCCCGAAAAACTGAGGAACACCACCGTTTTGCTCCCAATTTTTTTTTGTATTTCCTGCATGATCAACAGCACTTGGCAAAGGGTTAGAAGACACAGGTGGAGAGGTATATTGATCTCGCAAAAATGCATCCCCAAAACTAGCATTAGGACTTAATAGGGAGTGAGGTAAAAGAGCTATTTCACCTCGGAGGCGGGCACCAGCATTTGGACGAAGTGAGGAAAACAGAAAAATACTCTCATCAAAGACGACATCTCGTGAAATATAAACGCGTCCTTCAGCAGGATCTAAGCATTTGAATCCTTTGTGCATGTGACTGTACCCAAGGAATACACATTTTTTTGAGTGAAATTGGAGTTTGGTGGAGTTGAATGGCCTAAGGTTTGGCCAGACGGCACATCCAAAAGTGCGTAGAAAAGTATAGTCGGGAGTTTTGCCATGAAGTTTTTCAAAAGGAGATTGATTTGCAGTAACTTTAGAAGGAAGTCTATTGATGAGAAAAACAGCCGTAAGAAATGCTTCATCCCAAAATTTTAAGGGAATAGATGCATGTGCAAGAAGAGCAAGCCCCATATCAACAATATGTCGGTGTTTACGCTCAGCTAATCCATTTTGTTGATGAGCGTATGGACAGGAAACATGATGTGCTATGCTGATGCGTTGGAAAAAAACTATTCAAGGATTGGTACTCTCCCCCCCCCCCCAATCAGTTTGGACTGAACGAATTTTACAATTAAATTGTCGTTCAACAAGATTTTGAAAATCTTGGAAGCATCGAAAAACTTCAGATTTTTGACGAATAAGATAGATCCATACAAACTTACTATAGTCATCGATAAAACTTACATAGTAAGAATGTTTGCCAACATAAATCGAAGCAGGGCCCCATACATCTGAAAAAATAAGTTCCATAGGGCTAGTGGACATACTACTAGACCTAGGATAAGGCAACTAATGATGTTTGCCTTGTTGACATGCGTCACATACATGATTATTCAGATCTTTGACAAAAGGAAGGTTGTGGCGATTGAGGATTTGATGGACAGTGGAAGTGGAAGGATGACCAAGTCGGGAGTGCCACAATGAGCTAGATGGTTTGCTAATACTAAGCCCTTGTTTATTGAACGATGACTTGAATGGGTAAAGCCCTCCTTCACATCTGCCGGTGTGGAGAATTTTATGCGTATGTTGTTCCTTGACGAAAAAATGATCAGGATGAAATTCAAGGTAAGCATTATTGTCACGGGCTAGATGATGGACATAAATTAAACTTTTGCTAGCCTTAGGGACATGAAGAATATTGTTTAAATGAATAGAACTAGTTGGGGATTGCAAAATGCTATGACCAATATGACCTATCTCCATACCTGATCCGTTTGCCGCATGCACCTGGTCGCCACCCATGTACTTGTCGCGAACAGTGAGCTTTTCAAGTTCCCCGGTGATGTGGTCGGTTGCTCCAGAGTCGAGGTACCAATTTGTGTCGACGTCGTAGGAGGTGGTGGCAGATGAAGCTGATTTCTTTTGTGGAGGAGAGGGTCCAGTGAAATTTTCATCATACCTCTTGAAACATCGTGCTACGCCGTGACCTTCTTTCCCGCAGACTTGACAAATCACGCCATGCTGGAAGTTGGGCCCATGGGAGCGACCACAAACTTGGCAGGGCACGCCACGTCCGCGGCCACCACCACCGCGGTTGTGACCACCACGTCCACGCGATTGGTACTGGTTGCCGCCACCGCGGCTCCCCTGGGATGCGATGTTCGCGGAGGATTGACCACCGCCGCCGCGCATATCAAGCCGTTGTTCATGGCTGACGAGTTGAGTGAACAACTCGCTGACCGTGATCGGCTCAACACGCAGGGCGACGCCAGAGACGACGGAGTCGAAGGGTTCATCCAACCCGGCCAGGATGTATGACACGAGTTCTTCGTCATCAAGTTTCTTGCCCGCCGACGCCATGTCTTTAGCGAGGCTTTTCATCTTGTTGAAGTATTCGGCAATGGTAGAGCTTCCTCTAGACGCGATCGCAAGCGCCATCCTCGTGGCGATGACCCGCGCCCGGGATTGGGCTGCGAAGAGCCCTTCAATGGTGGCCCACGCGCCGGCCGCCGTGGTCTCGGTGTTCACATGACCGAGAATCTCCTTGGAGAGAGATGACAACAGGTAGCTCAGAACCTGCTGTTCTTTGGCCGTCCAGACATCATAGTCTGGGTTGGCCGTGGTTTCCTCCTTCCCTTCTGAATTTTTGGTGGTGATGGTGGGGGCTGGGGTTGTGGCGGATGGATGGATGAGGCTGGCGGCTTGGGCGCCTTTGATTGCGGCAACGACCTGCGCTTTCCATGACCGGTAATTGGCTCTGGTGAGTTTATCAGAGACAGGAATGAGAGCAAGGCCAAGAGAAAACACAGCGGGGAGGGTGGAGGACGAAGGGAGGGCCATCGGAGGAGTTGGATCGAGAAAAAAAAATTCCGTACATGCAAGTGTCAGGTGTACAGCAAGATTAGGGTCACGCCAAGCCTAGAGACTAGGACCAGATACTTGGTCAGTACATGCACACCACACACGCTAACACCAGACTAAGACGAAATGCTTGGTCAGTACATGCACATCATATACGCCACATGCTAACACCCGAACTCTTCTAACAAATTCCTATCCTAGGGGATCAGACTAACACTTGGCAATACATGCAATACATGTTATCCCTAACACCTGGATTGACCATTGCTTGGTCACCACATATCACGCTCACACTAATTGCTTGGTCATTGCATGAATGTCAACATGCTAAACACGCTATCATCTAACAGCGACCAGATCCGACGTGTGCTGGGCTCTGGCGGCGCGGCGCCGGAGCCGCCGTTTCCAACGCCCGGCGCTGAAAAGCCTATAGGGCATACGTCGTCGATAAGGTTTCCGCTACGGGGAATCTGTCGATGGATCGAGAGGGTTTATCATGGTCGACTCCGAATAGACAGCGCTGCAATCATGTCCGGACAGGCCGGCGGGACGGAATTTGCAAGAGATAGCTAGGTTTTGTGCAACAACATAACCAAATTACCGAAACGGACTTCAGATAGATATATATGCTCGGTCTTTATCTGTCCGAAACGGCAACCAGGCCAATCTTGTCATAAGTAGCAGTAGTTAGAGTTCTTGGAGTTTATATCGTCGATCCGATCGCTTACAGCAGCAACACGGGGCAACAAGCACGGACATCGTATCGCTCCAACATTGATCATGCAGGCAGCCGCCGCAAGGGTAGGAACATCCCGGCTGCAACCGGTGCTGCGCGGCCTCGCTTTCGCCGCCGGCCTGGCCGCGCGCGCCGCCACGCGGGCGGTGGAGCACTTCGCACGCCACCAGGCCCTCGCCTATGTCACCGGCGAGATAACGCTCGCCGACATCCTGCTGTACTTGACGGCCACCTTCGAGGACGTGGACGTCCCGCCAGAGCCGGAGCCAGTGCCGGTGCCGGTGCCGGGGCCAGACATAGATGAGCGCGTCGTCACCGCCGTCTTCGGCGGCATGGTCGTCATCGCCGGGGCGTTCTTCGTCGGCATGTCCATCGCCAACGCGGTCGCCGAGCGCAGCCACAAGAAGCAGAAGAGGCGCTTCCACCCTTACGCACTTATGGGGCAGTGGTATGGCACATCATCATCCCATGAGGAGGCGCCAGCGCCGGCGACGGCGACGGCGCAGGCTGCTCCGCCGCCGCGTAGGGCCATTGAACCTTTTCCTCCACTGCCGCGTAGGGCCGTTGCGCCTTTTGACGCCAGTCGTGCCGTTGTGGCTTGGCACCAGGAGTGTGAGGCGGCCGGGATCAAGCACCGCATGCACCGAAGGAAATAGCAGCTTGGAATTAATTAACGGTGGAAGGAGTTCATCGTCAGTAGCTTTGTTCTATTTTGTATGTAGTTCTTTTTTTTCCTAAACATACTGGGGGTATACAATTATTTCATTAAGCATGTGCAGACATGTATTGCATCATCTACTGCAGATGTATGCTTATGCATTTTTATGGTTGCTACTTTTATGAAATAGTGACACATGAACATTGTCGTTTATAATTGGTTTGAATTATGTGTTTTGGTGTTAATTATTTGTGATGAAATGGGCCTAGGATTTTACATATATTCTACTCAAGTGGTTGTATGTCATAAGATGTTTTGTATACCCGTAGTAATGCACGGGCACTCAACTAGCGTATATATAAAAAACCATATTCTACACATATTATATATGCATAGCTATCTATAAAATCTTTAAACGCAGAGGAGCTTCCCAACAGTGTATCCCAGCCATCCATCCACCTAGAATACTGTAGATCTACAGTGACTCTGTATTGTTCGCCCGATCCCAACCTCAGGCATCCGGGATGTCTGCCACACCCTTTGGAGTTGCTCTTATAATAAACATTGGACCTATTTGTTATTGGCATAACATTTTTTTACATTTAGGGCATGTTTGATATATATTCATGGCTAGTTACTAGCTGAACTAAAAAAATAGCCTAAATTAGTTATCGATAATGATACAATTAAGACGTATGGATGGACGGACGTCTCCCACCGCTCACTCCCGCACGCGCCACTCCGACCCATCCTTTATCCCTTTCGCGCTCGCGTCCTGCCCACCCTGACGTCACGGCCATGGCTGCCTTGCTGGCCGGCGGCAGCACCTTCACCCACCCTGGAGTGTGTGCTCCCCCACCCTGACGTCCTCCTCCCCCATCCCGGCGGCTCCTTCACCACCCCAGCGGCGCCCCTCCCCCCACCCCGTTGTCCTCACCTATTAGGAGCGCCCAACGCCCGCGGATCTGGTGGCCCTCTCCCTCACCCCAATGAGATCTATGGAGGTGGCGCGGTGGTGTTGCAGGGGGTCGGCCGCTCTTCGCCACCCTGGTGCGGCACCCTCTCTCACCTCGGCAACCGAGCTCCCCCCACCCTAGCGCCAATGGCGCTCCCCACCCCCATCCCACACTGTCGCCGCTCAACCAAGCCCGGTGCCGTTATCGCTGGTGGTGGTGGTTCTCGCGCGTGCCGCTGGTGCTGGTGCTGGGTGGTGCTTGCGCGCAGCCGCTCGCCGTCGGCTCCCTCCCCGTCAACCGGAATCGACCGGCCCAGGCCTCCCCTGTGTTGCAAATATACATTTCAATTGTTTCAAATGTTTCAGAGGCATGTTGCAATAGTTTCATATGGATGTTGCATAAGTAGATCGGGGGATGTTGCACATGTTGTATCTGTTGCAATTGTTTCAGAGGCATGTTGTCATCTGTTTCCAGACGTATGTTGCAAGCATTTTGATTTGGATGTTGCATATATTTTTATACATATGAAGTGTTTTTAGGTGTTTTTTGTAAGTGTTTTATACGCATGTTTCGAGTGTTAATTCAGCGGTTTCGTACGTACGCTGCATGTGTTTCATCTAGATGTTTCAAAAGTAGATCTGGTGTTGCAGCTAGTGTTTCATATGCATATTCTATGTGTTTCATCTGTCCTCAGACATATGTTGCAAGTGTTGCATTCGGATGTTTTAAAAGTAGATCGGGCGTTTCATCTCTGTCTTCGCTCTTCTGCTGCCTCACCTTCGCCTCGGTGTCTCTTCCTCCTCCTCCTGGCCTTGGCTGGGCATCTGCTGCCCCCTCCCCCTCTTTTAGATGTTGGCGTAGCCACCTGCTGTAGTCACTTGCTGCAGTAGTTTGTTGGCCCTGTGCATGCGCGTGAGAAGTGGAGGAATCATGAGCGGGGACTCCCCACGTGCAATCGGGCAGGTCAAGCGGTGCAGGCCCCGCGTTGGTGAGCGCGGGATGCAGGTGCACGGGGGAGGTGGAGTGCAGGCGTGGGCATCCATCCGGACGTCCGGGTGCTAGCACTGTCCATTAGTTATGGTTAGCTAGCTAGTTAGCTAACAATTAGTTTGTTAATTAGTTAGAGACTTGGCTAAAAAAATTAGTCCATCTATGAAGCCAGTTGTTTGGATGCAGTAGAGGTAATTTGATCTGTAGCTACTCTATGAGGCATGTACATATAGGGTCGCACATGTTTATGGGTTCCGATTATCATCAATACTATTATATAATAGAAAAAACCTTTAAAATTATTGATACTTAAAATTTAGAAAGTAAGATATTGTTCTTAAGATATTTTGGGTAAAAGAATTGGGTAAGCACGTGGCACACATGCGTTTATAGTTGTTAAAGGCACTCAACCCTCAGTCACTCAAGTCACTCTCACTCACGTGCGACACACATGTTGCAATAAATTTCTTTCCAATTGATAAAATTATAGCAATGATATTTTTAAGGCACTCGACCACTCATTCATCTCGGAGCATCTCCAACAGCTCTCATTTCCCATCCCCTATCCCTATAAAACTGTCATATTAGGGGAGATAATCCAAATTTGATGCTCCAACAGCTCTTCTTTCACATCCCTTTTTATGGTGATCACTAATATCTCCACCATCTCCCTTCAAATAAAGGGGGAGTTGTATCTCCCCCAATAGCCGGGACCCACCTCCAAATACCACTTCTCTTTCCTGCGACGCTCATCGGAGATGGCTTGGTGGCCGGTGGAAGACACATTCGTGAAAAGCTTTGCTCCGGCGGCCATGATCATTGTGGATCCGAGGTGAAGGGAGGCCGCCATCTCAGATCCAAGCTCTGGCGGCTTGGTTGGCTAGATGTGGCTGCCGACGCAAAGGGGAAGAGGCTCGAGAAAACCGGCGGGGTGGGGGGTGGCAGGAGGCCAGAGATGGAAGGGGTAGAGAGAAGGTGCACCATTGCCATGGCCAGGTCGCAGGCCTGCTGGAGAGAGAAGAAAAAATAAAGAGAGAAAATAAAAACTCCTAACCTGATATGTAGGTCCCATATATTGGGGGAGATTATTGGTGTTCTATTGGAGCATCTCCCCCAATAGTCTGAAAAAACAGTATTGGTGATCACCAATATCATTCTATTGGGGATGAAGTATTGGTGAGCTGTTGGAGATGCTCTCAGTAACACACGTGCGACAAGCCTGCGTATATGTCTATAATAGTCACCTAGCCACTTGGTCACTCACATGGGCCAAGTACCCGTTTATATATATAGTTATGATAAACACTCATGCGTTTATGGTTATGGTATGCACTCTCGACCGCACGTCCATTCAGTCACCCACGTACGGCACTATACATTTGTTTATGGTTATGACATGCACTCGACCAAACGTTCATTAAAGATACAATTTTGATCTATTTTTTCTTCTATTACGAGGTATAGAAATATTTACTTGCAAATATATTATAACTTTAATTTTCATACTCTCAATGTAGTGGTAGAGTTAGAGCCATTTTGACAGGGCTCCACCTTTTTGACTCCTATCATGGAGAAGCTTTTTTTGGTAGAGCTGAAGATTTTGAAAAACGTTTAGTAAAAATGACTCCAATGATAATTTTGCAATAATTTATGTCAAGATTGTGAGGAACCAGGAGAAACCATATTTCTCGGCTTTTTTTTAAACGAGAATTATCTCTACTTTTAAGAAAGCAACAGGGTAACCAGCCACATTAGAGTTCCAAGCAGGAAAAAGACAAGCATAATAAAAGCTATTACAAGTAAGGCAGCAACAGAACTAAGCCGACTATATTTCTACTACATCAGTCGCCATCGTAGTCCTAGGCTTAAAGTTCTTCAGCCATCCTAGAATTGCGTCCAAAGTTTGGGCCACTCTCTCCTTGTCTTTTTCCTTCAACAACGTGCTCCATCTCTGCAACAATGATATCGCAACATATATCACATCAGTTGGAGCTTTAATAAATGTTTTCTCAATTGCCATCTTGTTTCACATTGTCCACAGTACCCATGTAAATCCCGCAAAGAAGAAAACAACTAATCTTTTTGGCAGAGGCCCCTTGCCCTGCATCCACGTAACAGAAAGACCCTCTAAAGACAAAGGACAGGAGTCCAATTGAAAGATGTTCTATAGTAATCCCTAGACTACTTTTGCCAAATGGCAATGGAAGAAAAGGTGATCAATGGATTCAGTACATCCACGTAAGCAACAACCCAAATCTCCTTTGCAGCCTCTCTTCACCAGGTTCCCAGCCACCTGTAGTTTGTTGTGAAACACTTGCCAAAGGAAAAACTTAATTTTCAAAAGGATCTTGCATTTCCAAATCAAACCAGCAATTCTACTTGGCATACCCCTATCAGTCAAAAATCTATACAATGATTTTGTAGAGAAATGATTCCTCGGTTCTAACGCCCAAGAGACAATGTCATTTGCCTCACCCTCAGGCTTGCACCCTTGCAAGGAAATAGTCAGGTCTAGCCAGCTATTATATTCTTGGACAGATAGAGATCTCCTAAACTCCATGTCCCAATCTTCCTCATCCCAACACTCAGAGACAGAACAATGGGGATATCTCACCATCCTGTAAAGATTCTCATCACTAATCTTAAGAGGGACCTCCTTGACCCAACAATCTTCCTAGAACCTACAGTGATTTCCATTTCCTACCTTAAACACCTCACCCCTGCCAGAACTGGGACACTCCTTTGGTCTTAGAGTCAAAGAAACTCCCCTCCCCCATGTATTTTGCTTTTATGATTTTATATAAACCAAAGTTTGTCCGGCATTTCCCGGCTTTGACTCCTTAAAAAAACAGCTACTCCTCCTCCGGGCTACTATACTTGCAAGAGATTGTCTTTTACATTGTTGTTTGATAGGGCTTCTTGTAAGGAGTCATAAGAAGATGGAGTCATGCTAAAGAGGGCCTTAGATAAAGTTCCGTGACTTTTTTCGAGGATCCATAAAAATACATTGATTTGAATTGGCAAGAAGTTAGTTGCCACCGTGTCAAGGATTTGTTTGCCCATTGATGATTATGACATAGACCTCTCGATTTCCACGTGTTAGCCCTTGGCGGGGATTGCACTGGTATACACATATATGTTGAAGATATTTATTTAGATTAGTTTGGATAATAACATGAGGACAAGTGGCTCATACATTAGTAGTGTCATGTGAAATCCAACCCCACCAAGTGGGGCCACTTGTAAATAATCGTTGCCTATATAAGTGCCCAAGGGCATTAGGTTAAGGGATCGATCACCTGCTACTCATTTCTACTTGTTCAAGACCCTAGTGTGTCCACTCCACTGTCAAGCTCTCTCCTCCCCCCTCTCTCTCTCTCTCCTGTTTAGACTCGTCGGTTCCAACATAATTGACATGAAAACATATTCTCCTAAATATTCTACATGTATTTGAGTAGTTGTGTGTTCATAAAATTTTTGTCTAGTTTTTCTATGCATAACTCATTAAGAATTTTTATATTTTTCATAAAACTGCTAAATGAATAGTTTCTGCTATAGGCCACTATAAGTTGCCGCTAAATATCATAGCCCACTACTTAAAATATTAGGTCAAAATATTTGATTGAGAATTACACACACAAATTCATCGCATTGCCTAGCCGCAGCTAGAAGCAAAACCCCACCTTTGGATGAAACTCAGAGGTCACGCGCATAGTGAAGAAGCCTCCCTCGGCTATGAGCTGCCTCCTATACCCATGGTTGTCAAGATTGGTGACAAAAACTTGTGCACGGGTAGCAAGAAGGCTCATCACCCAATTGAGAAGCTTCTTCAATGATCTTGCCATTTTTACTGGATTGTTGTATAGCCAGAATGTAACCCTGGGAGCCTGATACATAAAAAGTTAGATTTTTACACCAAATATTGTATACCATAGAGTAAAGTCTACTAGTGGCTTTGAACTTGTTCAGCTATGTCATACCCCACCTCCAACCTACCCTAGTGAACATACTGCACTTCAGTTCTACTTCCACCTCTCTGTGTTATATTGAGAATCAGTACATGTCTTAGATTTTAATAACAAAATGGCCTACTAACGATTTATACCTGTGTTAGATTGAGAAGCAGCTGACAAACAATGATAATATAATATTGTAATGTTAGGAAAAGAAGTGATCACACTCTGATATAACACTAACCATCACGACGGTCACTCACAAAGATTCATACCTGTGTTGGTTGAGTCCATCTTGTTGAGCAACACTCACCATAAAAGCTAGACACGATGATGACGCACCAAACCAAAGCACAGATCCAGTGCATTCTTTCCTGCTCCTGGAGATGTTCTTCGATGCCACAAAACCAGAGGGCTCCATAGAACCAAAACCTAGCACTATATAAGTACCAAATATTAGTGCACAGATCCAAACTTGAACCAAAGCCGAGCATAAACTGTCTCAATATCCATAATTAACGCTGCTTTTAAGATAAATGGAAAATTAATATTGCAGTCATACAATTTTAGTTTGGCCATGTCCAAATGAGACCTTCAGAGGCACCAGTGTATTGTGGAATCCTAAGTCGAGATACCAATGTGTGGAGAGGTAAAGGAAGACTGAAGCTGACATGGAGAGGCAATAAAAAGGGATTTAAAGGGTTGAGATATACCTAAAGATCTTTGTTTAGATAGGAGTGCTTGGAAAGCAGCTATCGATGTGCCTGAACCGTGACTAGGGGCTCATGTTGGGTTTCAACTCTAGCCTACCCCAACTTGCTTGGGACTAAAAGACTTTGTTGTTGTTGTTGCTGCTGCTGCAGTCATACAATTTTAGAAAATTTACATCAGTAAGAACTTGCTTTCAAATGGAAGTAATTGATTAATAGCAGAGTGATTGAAGGTATATCCAATAGTCAATAGTGTAACAAAAAAATGACCAAAATGTGTCAATATCCATAATTAACACAACTGCTAAGATAAAAACAAAATTAATATTGTATTCATAGAATTTTAGAAAATTTATATTAGTAGGAACTTGCTTTCAAAAATGGAAGAAATAGATTAACCACAGAGTGATTGAAGGTATATCCAATAGTCAATAGTGTAATAAAAAATGATCAAAATGTAACAAAATCTCAATGCAAAAATACAAAAGAAAACAATTAAAGTAAATATCAGTAACCAATAATTGGTGTTCAAAGCAGTTTTGCTCAAACAAGGGATCTATTAGCATTTTTTTGAAAAGAGCTTACCAGCGACCTCGTTACAATTATAAGCAGTAGTACATGTGTTTAATGCATGCTGAATTCAATAAACCGGACCTGTAGAAAAAAAATAGTACCAAATCAATAAACGACAAGTTGTGCTCAAACATCAGATCTATTCGCATTTTTTTTTCCAAAAGAGCTTACCGGCGACCTGGATACAAATTATAAGCAATAGGACATAGTGTTTAATGAATGCTAAATTCAATAAACGGGTCTTGTACTAAAAAAATTAAATCAGTACCAAATCTATAAACGACAAATCAAATGGCATATTTACCAGCAAAAAGTTAAATGACATCCCTTCAAAAAAAAAGTTAAATGACATGATAACTCAACCTCTAATCAAACATAGTTTATCGAAAAATATGGCGGATGGCAAAAAATTGAGGTTACCGGAAACGTCATTTTCAAGTATATGGAGTACTAAAAAGAGGTGGCTTTCATATATATAGTCAAGAAGTAGAACACGGAGCACAAGCAACATGATATACATGTGTTTAGGCTACACATAACTCCAGTAAAACTTTTTTTGCATGCTAAAATTAATTTCTAAGGAAAGAAACATTTTGAAATTAAGGTAACTTTCAGCATAAACAAATTAGATAAATAGAAGTGTATCTAGGACCCGCTGCAAGGTATAATTTTAAACTAACAGGTACATTGCACTCAGAAAGGCTTATGAACTGTATCCAAATTAATTTCAGTGTCATCGACCGGAAAAACCTAAAGTACAGTGATATTAAAAGTGAAGTACTAAAGACACGACTAAAGAAACATAATTGGTACCGCAAAAGTGGAAAAGTCATACAAGAAAAAGTTAAAACGTCAGTTAAGGTTTTCAAATTAATTTAGGAAGCAACTATAAAGTAGCTAACAAGAAACAAGGTGAAACAAGGTACTGCAGATAAAAACCTTCAGGAAGCAACTAACAAGTAACAAGGTGAAACATGATGAAACACCTACCAATAAAAAGAATGACTACAAGGTGCTGCACATCAAGAGGCCAAAAGCAGCATGTAAAAGCACAAAAAAATATCAATATGCATATCGGGAATATTAAGTACACATTAATAGCAAGGATCAATGAGAAGTGTACCTGCCAAATGCTAACTAAATATGCATATCGGGAATATTGAAAGTGAATCAGTGATATATATAAAAAGTAAAGACGTCCATTAACATTTTCCTAAAAGTGGACCAGTCATTGCTTCCATGGATGAGAATGGATGCGTTTGTACATTGAAGGATGACGAGATAGGACAACTTAACAAGTTAGAACCGAATTAGGCATGGATTAGCGTTACCGGCTCCGTTCCGATTTAGAAACAGATAAGCAGACGAGCAATAAAAACATGCGGCAACCGGGGATAGGATAACGATACTGGCTAGTAATCCTAAAAGGCCTAGCTATTTATTTTCGTGTTAATCACTGGATTCCTTGCTCCAGAAATAAAAATGATCCATGGAATAACTCTGAATAATACGGTACGCTACACACCTTTCCTGCAAGGTTGCTACTACCTTTCTTTGAACGAGTCCTTCTTGTCCTCTGTTTCTTTCCTCGTCCTCCGTATCTTCTCCCGGAGAAACTCTGCAAGAATCCGGAGAGCCTAGTCAACGTCCTCGATCTACAGCAGCATCTCGGAGACCTCGGCCGGCGTCACCTCTCGGCGCCGAGAGAAGCAATAAAGTGCAAAATCAAATAGAAATCGAATTTTGAACAAACCTGTACCTGTGGGCAGATCTCGGCGGTAGGGAGAAGGGATTCAGCCAGGAGATTAAAAACAAGGAGATTCAGGCCAGGCGCCGATGCGGCCGGAGCCACTGTGCGGCGGTGCGGCGCCTTCGCTCCATCGCGCTCGCCTGTCAGCCGCCGGTGCGGCGGAGCGGCTGGCCTAGGTTACCGCCGGCGTGCCGCCCTAGGCTGATGCTGCGACGCAGTGAGGTAGAGGGACGAATGCGGCTTGGCTGCGAGCTGGAGGTGGCTGCAACCGGTGCACCGAATCTCTCGTATCGCTTCAACATTGATCATGCAGGCAGCCGCCGCAAGGGTAGGGAGATCTCGGCTGCAACCGGTGCTGCGCGGCCTCGCTTTCGGCGCCGGCCTGGCCGCGCGCGTCGTCACAGCCGTCTTCGGCGGCATGGTCGTCATCGCCGGGGTGTTCTTCGTCGGCATGTCCATCGCCGACGCGGTCGCCGAGCGCAGCCGCACAAGGAAGAAGAGGAGCTGCCACCCTTACGCACTTATGGGGCAGTGGTATCGCACATCATCATCCCATGAAGAGGCGCCGGCGCCGGGTGCTCCGCCGCCTTGTAGGGCCATTGAGCCTTTTCCTCCGCCACCGCGTAGGGCCGTTGCGCCTTTTTTTGACACCGGTAGTGCCATTGCGGCTTGGCTCCAGGAGTGTGAGGCAGCCGGGATCAAGCACCGCATGCACCAAAGCAAATAGCTAGCAGCTTGGAATTAATGGTGGAAGGAGTTCATCGTCAGTAGCTTTGTTCTTATATGCAGTAAACCACTTAGTAAGCAGTTACTATACTTTCGTAAATTAACATAGTAACTATCGTAACTCAAAATGACTATACAATAATTTATTTTGTAGCCAGCTATAGGGTAGTGTGTGTATATATATATATATATATATGAAAATTATTTCTTACTCCCAGGGAGTAGTTACTCTCATGTTTATATCTCTAGATTTAGAGTATACTAGAAAGCAACGCGTGGCGGTGCCGCGCGTCCGCCTGGAGTGCCTACCATTTTGAGTCAGTTTGGTCATTCGTCTATGTTACCACGACCTGTTTGTTGGTTCTTTTTTATGAAGGAATGATGTATAATTTTTTGATTTGGTTACTATAGGTTTCGGTGATTGCCTATAGGTTATATGTACCACGTATATTGCAAGTATATTATTTTGTTTGTGTATATTCATTTCAAATTTTTATGTATGAGACATGACGTGCTCGCGTATGCGAATGTACGGAATATCATGTACCATATGTTTTTTTATGTATAAGTATATACGCTAGAATTTGTATTTGAGTATTTATATTTCGGGTTAGTGTTAAATTAATTGGCCAGCAAAGATCATGAGAAAGGGTATATGATATTGGTTTTAAGGCAGCGGAGATATTTTTAGTTCACATGTGGTGAAAACTACAAATTAATCAATTATGAAAAATCATAGAACTACTACTATACCGAATACAATGCACTAAAGCATATGTTATTTTAAGTTTAATGCATAAATCTAGTCATAATAAACGCAACAAAACATGTTTGGTATTTTTATATTTTTCTGTGATTTTATATAATTTTTGAGATATCTCTGGTTTTAAAAGAAAAGATAAAACCATTAAAAAGGAAAAGAGGCTCACGGACCGAATTTGGCCCATTGAGGCAGGCCGACCCATTGAAAAGACTGGACTGCGGGTTGGTTTTCTTAAAGTCTGAGGGTTTTTTTAAAAAAAATTCCTGTGAGAGGTGACCGGACTACGGGTTGATTTTACTAAATATGGAGGGTTTTTTTGCAAAATGATCGGGACTCGTACCATCCTGGCCGTCCGCCTAGCCGATCGGACGGCCGGGAACGGCCAGCGACGTGGCACTCTCCGGTGCCTGATCTTGGCTCAGGTTTAGAGTTGTAGAGATATTACCTACCCGAGATGTATATGTATACGAAGTATATGATCATACTAGACCATTTATGGTAGTATGTATATCAAGTATGTAAGTATACGTAGAGAATATGGTTATACTTATTTTATATACTACAGTAGTGACATTTTAGTAATATATTAAAAAGTATGGGTTCTGCTAAATTTTTTTTACGTAGTAAAGGATGAAGGGAGGTAAAGCGATGGGCCCTGATGGTATCCCCATTGAGGTGTGGAGATACCTAGGCGCCAAAGCGATAGTATGGTTAACTAAGCTTTTTAACCTTATTTTTCGGTCTAACAAGATGCCTGAAGAATGGAGGAGAAGTATATTAGTACCTATCTTCAAGAACAAGGGAGATGTTCAAAGTTGTACTAACTACCGTGGGATTAAATTGATGAGCCATACGATGAAGCTCTGGGAGAGGGTTATCGAGCATCGCCTAAGGAGAGTGACACATGTGACCCAAAATCAATTTGGGTTCATGCCTGGTAGGTCGACCATGGAGGCGATTTTCTTATTACGACAATTGATGGAGAGATATAGGGAGCAGAAGAAGGACTTGCACATGGTCTTTATTGACCTCGAGAAGGCATATGACAAAGTACCGAGAAATGTCATGTGGTGGGCCTTGGAAAAGCACAAAGTCCCAACTAAGTACGTTACCCTCATCAAGGATATGTACAGGGATGTGGTGACGTTTGTCCGAACATGTGATGGCGACACCAGTGACTTTCCAATTAAAATAGGACTGCATCAGGGGTCAGCTTTGAGTCCTTATTTATTTGCTTTGGTGATGGATGAGGTCACAAGGGACATACAAGGTGGTATCCCTTGGTGTATGCTCTTTGCTGATGATGTGGTGCTAGTTGACGACAGTAGAGCAGGGGTTAATAGGAAGTTAGAACTATGGAGGCAAACGTTAGAGTCGAAAGGGTTCAGACTTAGTAGGACTAAGACCGAGTACATGAGGTGCGATTTCTGCGCGACTAGGCATGAGGAGGAAGACGTTAGCCTCGATGGGCAAGTGGTGCCCAAGAAGGATACTTTTCGGTATTTAGGGTCGATGCTACAAAAGGATGGAGACATTGATGAAGATGTTAGGCATAGAATTTCAGCCGGCTGGTTAAAATGGCGTCAAGCTTCTAGCGTCCTCTGTGACAAAAGGGTGTCTCAGAAGCTGAAAGGTAAGTTCTATAGGACGGCGATTCGTCCGGCGATGTTATACGGTGCTGAGTGTTGGCCTACAAAAAGGCGACATGTCCAGCAATTGAGTGTAGCAGAGATGTGTATGTTGCGTTGGTGTTGTGGGCACACAAGGAGGGATAGAGTCCGAAACGACGATATTCGGGATAGGGTTGGGGTGGCTCCAATTGAGGAGAAATTGATTCAACATCGGTTGAGATGGTTTGGACATGTCCAACGGAGGCCTCCTGAGGCGCCGGTGCGTAGTGGAGTTCTAAAGCGGGCCGATAATGTAAAGAGCGGTAGAGGTCGATCTAAACTAACTTGGGACGAGTCCGTTAAGAGAGATCTTAAGGAGTGGAATATCCCCAAGGATTTAGCTATGGATAGGAGCGCTTGGAGATTGACAATCAACGTGCCTGAACCATGACCTCTTTTTGTCTTGTGCTCTTTTTGTCCCTTTATGTGTCTCCCTGTTTTCTCGTCTCTTTTAGGTTTCATCTCTAGCCTACCCCAACTTGCTTGGGACAAAAGGCTATGTTGTTGTAGTAAGATTTAGAGTACCTTAAAATAAGTATATAAACATACTCAGGTGATAAATGAGTATGCATCCATACACAATGTGGTTTTTTGAAGATGGAAGTACCTACTCCTGGAAATATAGTGAGTTTTCTATCTCTACTATAATGGACCAGTCAAAATTATACTAGGTCCACCAAAAAAATGTCCTCCGCTGAGAGTCTCCAGTCATTATACATCCAGAAAAATGCACATAACAATTCATCTTCATTAAAATCAAGGACTAATAAAATACTTAAACTAAATTCAATGGTCACAATTAGACGTGTGATGTGGCTTCTCACCCGCCATTCAGCGCTACAAACACGATCGAAACCAATCATCACCGAAAAAAAGAAAAAGAAAAAAACGCCGTTCGAAACCTACGGGGCCACCGCCGCGCCGATGGCCCTGCTCCCCGCAACCATGGTGGCTGCGCCCTTCCCCATCCCCTCCTGACGGCGGCCGCTGTGCCCTTCCCCATCCCGACGGCCTTGCGTGCGTGGGTGTCGGTGACGGGCAGCCGCCCTCGGGCTCTGGATCCGTGCAGGGCGGACACGGTGGTGGCGGATTCCCTCGGTTGCGTCCGCGTCATGGGAGGCGCACCTTCCCCTGGAGATGGATCCGTGCAGGGCGGACGCGGCCGTAGCAGATTCGCTCGGCTGTGTCCGCGTCATGGGCGTCGCACCTTCCCCTGGAGGTGAGCACGCGCGTGGTGTGCCGGTGGCGTGACCAGAAGCTCCAGCCTCCAACCAGTCATGGTCATCGAGCACCGCAAGGTCTCCACTTCCTCTTCCCCGCTGACTACGAGTACTACGTCCACTACACCAGCGCGCGGTGCCGGATTCGCATCCACAACGGGTAAGCGGTGCGAGCCCTAGCTGAGCGTCGAGCGAGCAAGATGTGCTTGGCAGCGGTGTGCGGCGGCCCTGTGCGGGTGAGGTGAGTTCGGCATAGCGGTCGTCTCTTTTCCCCTCCCCTCCAGTTTTTTAATTTAGATTCTGCTGAGCAAATATATGGCTGGTGCTAAATAGGCGATCTTCATAGTGCAGCAGGCTTCTCCGATCCCGAACAAGTCGGCAGCAGTGATCCTAACCACCAGGAGCATCTCCATATACTTGAAGGGCTTCCTTTGGAAGCAAAACATATGATCTCTGAAGTAAAAAGCAATGGTCTCTGAAGTAAATCATGAAACAAATATGCTTTTTACTGAAACAAAACTCTCGATTATTTTTTAAAAAAAAACTCTACTGCAACTAATATGTTCTTTTTACTTCTGTATTCTGCCTGTTCTTTAAACTCTACTGCAACTAATATGTTCCTTTTGCTACTAGATACATTAGAATATTTTATTGGCCTTGCTAAAAGATGTTTGTTCCTGCAGTTCATACTTTGATAGTCATTTGTTTTTATGATACCGATTTGATGTAGCTGCACAAAGAATATATTTGTTCATGCAGTATATAGTCGTCTTGTATTCTTGTTTATTCTGTTAGATGGGCTTGCCTGACCAAAGAATATAATATTTGATAATGCAGCTATGTATCTACTATATAAATTGTGCAATTCTTCCGTATCGCGTGATGTCCCTGAATAATTGTAAATCTATAATTTTATCAGCGGGTGGTGTCCATGGAAAGTATTAGTTGCATTAGGCTTCTTTTCCTGTCGAAATTCTTGCCCCTTTGCCAACCCCATCGAAGCCATTGACGATCTCGCTAACTATTAGGAGCGCCATTGTATTGGGCATGATTGTGGTATACTGGTTTAGCAGTAGACAATTAACAAAAAGCTACCACTTTAGAATTATTTTAGGCATAGATGCACTGGGAGATATGAGGCGCATCTGTGGTACAACAGTTGCAGAAGGTAAGGACTTATACTGGTTTAGCAGTAGACAATTAACAAAAAGCTACCACTTTAGAATTATTTTAGGCATAGATGCACCGGGAGATATGAGGCGCATCTGTGGTACAACAGTTGCAGAAGGTAAGGACAAACTTGCAAGGGTCGTCAAGGTTGTTATTTTAAATATGTATATTTTTTTATAAATTTAATCTTTCCACAATGTTGTTATCTATTTACTAACATTACTTTGCTTTTATCATTTTTGGATTCGTTGTCATGATTTGCTGGATTCAAATCAATTCTTGAATCTACAGTCTATTTAGATATGCAATTTCACTTGATTTGGATCCAACTACTTAATTTAGTTTGTTTCTTTTTTTCCCTATATAAACATCCTTTTTTTTATCTCTACTTGGGCACCTTCAGCAAGTAGCAGAGATGTCAAGCACTTCCATTCTATATGTCACTACATGCTTGTCCACTTGTTCAGAACATAAATATAGATCCAGTTATTATAAAAAAAGATCCATTTAATTTGGCCAAAATCACCTTGTGCAAGGCTGTTGTGTAGACCTATGTTAAGTTGCTGTATGTTTGGTGCACAACTCATTTGTGCTTTATTGGACCCTTCAAGTTCAGAAACAACTGTGTGATAACTTTGATCCTAGCTTTTACCCTAGATTCAAAAAGTGGTGCAATGACTTTGCCCTCTTGCATTCAGTCCACCTTAAATAGCAAAAGAAATAAGTTGGCCACATTCCTTGATCATGGTCTGACCTTGTTGCCTTCTAAATATATTTTTCCCTATGCAATAGTTAAAATTTTAGTATATTATTAAAAGCACATTTTCTACATGTCAAATTATAACAAGAGAACTTTGAAGGAAAATAATGAACCTGCACCTAAGATGCACTTAAGAGAACATTGTTTTGCTATTGGATTGAACTTTAATTACCCAAAGCTGTTTCAAATTACATATTGGAATCGACTGTAGTGCTAGATAGAGGCCAAAAACTGCTTTAAAGTACAAAAACTAATTTTGTTTTTGTTAACTCACCAGGTTATGCTTTCCATAATTTTTTTGCAGCAGGTCTTCCACCAGATCATGTTCTAAATTTTAGTCCCAAACCTGAGCTGTCATATTGTTTGCAATTCCAGTGAGTTGGTAGAATCACTGAAAGTTGTGCTAAAAAAAAGAACCACAACAAGGATATATTGATTTTTTAAAGAGTAATACAAGCTCCAGGAGATGAACCAAGTACTTGATATATTGTGTAATTGAAGCACATAAGTATGTTGACACTTCTCTTTTCAGTTGTTGTATTTTGAGCTTGAGGACAATGGTGGATTTAGCCTCGCTTTATAGGTATGCATGTGTGTAGCCAGCTTATCATTTTTGTTAATCCAAATGAAAAAAAGAAGAAAATATGATGCCAAACATGTGAAAAGAAATATTTTCTTACCAAGTTTAGATCTTGTCAATTGGCAAACAAATTTCTTATTGATTAGCAAACATATTTTCTTACAAATGTTTTAGTTATTTGATTTGTCGGTACCATTAGCATGGGCATTTCTTTTGATATCCACGTGCGAGTCGTGTTGTGCATGTCCACTATGACTGTTTAATGTGTGTTACCTAGATGTCGCAGTAGCGTTAGCACGGACAAGATCATGAGAGACCTGCTGTCCTATGCTCGGTATGAGATAGTTCTCCAGTTTTCTAAAATCCTAGGAGTGCACAGCTGTTGGTAACTAGCTAACATCTGCCCCATTTTCAATCAGAAAGAAGAAAAGAGATGATATGAGACTGGGAAAGTGACCAAGATTCTGAACGGGGTGGTGGGCTGTCTCTTGACCTCATAAATGGAGCTTCACAATTGTTTCCTCATGCCGCTGTGTTTCTCAGCTTATGGTATGTGTTCTTTGCCAGTTAGCAGTGCAGATTCTTAAGAATCATGTATCATGAGGATTAATTTATTTATGCAAACTGACATCTCTATGAAGAGGGAAATATTGGCTGAACAGTATAGTTATAATGTACTCTAAAACCATGTTAGTTAGTCCCTCTGGCATCGTGATTTAGTCACTTTGGAAACACATCTACTGAATTTTAATAGCTTATAATTTGCAACAGTGATGACTGAGGCCTGCTCATCTCTGACATTCATGGCTCTCAACATACCAAACCAGGCAGCCATTCATCTCTGACATTCATGTCTCTCAAGCAGGTTAATTTGGTTCCCCACACGAACTTTGAATCTATTATGTGTTCGTTGGTCAACCTTGGTGTTTTGTAAAAAGTTTTTGTATTAATGGATTTTTTTTCTTTTCACCTTGTGTAGTCATTGGCACTTGGCAGTGATGGTCTTGGCGACACTGCATTCATCATTTGTTAGGGTCAAAACCTCCACGTCCTCTTGAAAATATATAGATAACTGTTCTTGTATGTTTCTATTATTTGATTTGTGTGGTTATGTGTTGCCGTAGCGTTAGCACGGGTATTGTACTAGTATTCCCAGGAGTAGGTACTTCCATCTTCAAAAAAAATCACGTTGTGTATGGATGCATACTCATTTATCACCTGCTCGGCATGTATATATATATTACACAACATCGATGGCCATGTTGGCTACATCCCGTTCCTTTTGCTATTTGCGACACTCGAAAATTGACTTGAAGTTGTTGCTCATTTTTAATTCGATTATTATAGCCCGATTGATCGTACCGTTACTGTCCACCCCAATATAATCACCTGCTCGGCATGTAGTAGTACTTTCTATTGTTTTTAGCAGTATTTTAAACATCGGTTTAAAAAATTGGGACCCACCAATATTTTGGTAATTCGGATATATAACAGAAATATACCTATTTTATTTAAACAAAAATTTCAAATAAATTTTGAAAAATATCAACCGAATTCTCAAACAGTGGACGAGGTTTTCTAGAATCCACAGTGCCTCGGACTCGATGATGCTGGTCCTTGCCTCAAGCCCTCAACGATATATGCGTATAGAAGGTTCTAAAAGCCACCCAGCTTAATTTGATTTCATAATCTTTGCCAGGAAATTAAGCATGTTATTTTATTTTGTACTTCTTTTTTCCTAAACATAATGTTATTTTATTTTGTACAATTATTATTTAGTACAATTCTATTTGACCAAAATGTTATTTTATTGTGTAGTTCTTTTTTTCCTAAACATACATCTTTGGCTTTAGTCTCGGTCAAGATTGGACCCAGGAGTAATAGGAGAATTAGTCCTGGTTGGTGGCTCCAACCGAGACTAAAATCCCCTGCTTTACGGCTAGCATAGAAGGTTTTTGCAGGAGGGATCTTTAGTCCCGGTTTGCTGCTAAAACTAGGACTAAAGGTCGTCCTTTAATCCCGGTTGAAGCCACCAACTAGGATTGCAACCTTTTATCCTGGTTGGTGGGTCTAGCTAGGGCTAAATGTCCCCACCATATATAATGCTTTATTCCAAGACAGTCTTGCCTTGCACGTGTGTTCTTGGCTTCTTGCTCTCGGCCGTCGGCTAGCAACTTCATCCATTCTTACTCTTGGCTTCTTTTGAAGATCTTCAATCTCATTCATTCTTACTTTCCAAAGGTTAGTAACTTCATCTTCTAATCTTTCATTGCTAATAATGTAGCTGATTTCATGGTTCAGAAATAAGCAGAGAAATATGTGGTCTTTTAGATTAGGAATAATAATGGTGGATTGTATCTTTGTTTATACATCATTTCTACGTAACCTTAAACATTTGTAATTTTCTAGATCTTTGTTAGCAACGTTTGTTCCCGATGAGAGTTAATAATCGTTAAAAAGATTATGTGCCAACGAGTGGGTGCAGAATGGTTGCAAAATGTTTAAGTTTAAATTCGCACATACATATGTATCTTGACACATTTTATATATGTTTCTCTAATATATTGCATGGTATATTCATACAGGGGTTCTACATTTATTTGGAGGCACGTGCATGGTGAAAGCATCTGGCCCCTAGTGGTTTCGGTGATTAATGACAACGGAAGATTATTGTGACTAACTTGTGTTTTGCAGAAACAAGGTTGAGTTAGGTCACAATAACAGTGATTGATTGGGCTATAATGGTTTACACGCCCCCTTGATGGAATTCGTTTCGGTTTACAAAGGATGGACTACAAGGTTAAGGACGAACTAGTTCTAAGTGTCGTTTGGTGTTAGGAGGCACTTAGAGTAGTTTAGGACTTTTTTTCCTTTGATCGTACTATTAAGAGGGGTACAAACTAGTAGCTTGACCTAGGTGAGTCTAATGGTTTAGGTGTGGTACACACTTGTAAAACTTAGCACTAGGTATATCAGAGATAGTCCGAGGATCAAATGGAACAAACTTCATTTTGGAAAGTTCGCTTCGACGAAGTTTTAGGCCATTTAGATCGACCGGACTCTGCATCGGACGCTGGCCGGTGCGTTTGGTCAGTTCAAGTTCGCGCAGTGAGAGCGATCAGACGCTGAGAGGAAAGCTGACTCGACGCGCAGTTGCAACTGCTCATGCGTCCGGTCGAGACAAAGAAGCGCAGCGTCGATCTGACGCAGCGCCGGACGGTGCACCGGACCATGTGTCCGTGCATCCGGTGACAGTCCAGTAAGGTTCTAGAGTGGGTTTTCCACGACCCGACGCGTCCGGTGGATACTGATCGGACGCATTGTGCGTCCAGTCATATTTGGAATCTTATGTCGTACAGTAGCCATTGGACGACCAGACGCTGCACCGGACGCATCCGGTACAACATTAACGTGCGTCCGGTCAGTACGCAGTGAAATGTTTTGTTCCTAACGGCTAGGACTTGTGTGGGGGTATTTATACTTCTCCAACTCATCCAATACAGGGACTCTTGCTCATTTGATCAGTTGAACAGCACCTTGAGAGTACAAGGGAGAGCAAGAGCCTAGTGAGGTGATTTGAGATTTGAGAATCCAAGAATTAGGTCCTCATTAGCGAAAAGGAGTAGCAAGTGTGCATCCATCTTACTCATTAGGCTTTCTACGGTCAAGTGAGAGTTAGTGCTTGTTACTCTTGGTGATCACCATCACCTAGACGGTTTGGTGATCATCCGGCGGAGCTTGTGGATGAACCAACTTTTGTTGTGAGCGGTTGTAGGCGATTCACCGTGACGAAGCGTCAAAGAATCAGCCCGTAGAGAGAAATTGATCCTTGTGCGGATCAAGGGGAGCTATACCCTTGCGTGGGTGCTCCAACGAGGACTAGTGGAGAGTGGTGACTCTCCGATACCTCGGCAAAACATTGTTGTGTCCCTTTCCCTCTCTTTACTTTGAGCATTTACTTTTGTGCAATTCATATTTATCTTTACATTCTTAGAATTACCATGCTAGAGTAGGATTGGAGCCTAGGGTGTTAAACTTTTATCTGGTACATCATCTAGAAACACTTCTAGGCACATAGGGGTGAAATTGGCTAAATGTATGGTTTAATTTCCGCAAGAATTTGAACAGAAGCCCAATTCACCCCCCTCTTGGCCATCTTGATCCTTTCACATGGTTCATCATTTCTATATCTCTACAGCTAAAACATAGCGATCTATTCCATCCACGGGCGACGCAAAACCACCCTTGCGACATCGCATCGCCCGGCTCCGTGGTGCACTCGCCTGCGAAGGTTGCCCAACGATTTTTACATTGCGCCGACAAGTGGGCCCCTCGTGTCGCTCCGAATCCTCCTCTTCCACGGACCGCACGCGAGAGGTGACCTTGCACACAAGCCTCGTGCCCAGCGCCTCGCCTTTGCCTCCCTCAAACCCCTCTTCTCACCTTGTGATTCATGGTGGCGGCGGCACGCGCGGCCCTCTCCCTTGGCCAGCAGAGACGCACGCGACCCCCTCCAACTGGCGACGCTCAGCACCATGCCTCCGCCGCCCTAACGACCTCCCTTTCCTCGGTGTCGGCGTTGAGTATTGCAGTGGTGCTGGCAAGCAACATATATGATAGTGGACCCTGTGCGTCGCCTAGGAACAAGATGGCGCTCTATGAGCGAGCAGTTCGAAGCCCCTTCCCCACCGTACAACGCTGCCGCACCGATCGTGACCCTGCCCATGTGTCCCTATGGCACGCGCAATGACCCACCTCTGCCATCCCATCCACGTCCATGTCCACATGCCAGGTGAGCCTCTTTGAGTGTAGAATGCACTAGATCTGTTGTTCTAGGCTTTCAGGCTCTTTGATCTGCCTTGAAGCAAACTGCAGGTTATGTGATTGGTGTTGGTGGTGCCTTTTCATTTTTCAACAAAAGAAACTGAGATAAGGTGTACAAGAGGAACATAAACTCCTTGGTTGGATTATATATCAGCAAAGGTATCTTGGTATTCAATGCAAATTTTTGGGTTGTTGGCTTTGAAGGTACCTGCAGGCAAGTAATATTTTCTTATCTGAATTTCTTATAGACTGATGGATCTGTAGCCATTTTATAGACTCTGACGACTGCTAAAAAATGCTTTTTGTCACAAGAAGGGTATAAGACTCTGACGACTGCTGAAAAATGCTTTTTGTCACAAGAAGGGTATAATGTATACATGGGACCTCTATTACAGGACTTGCGACTTGGCTTCTTTTTCTTTGGTTGCATCTCCAGATGAGTCATAGGTCAATCATGCTGGTGACTATTTGACTATTTGACATCCGGTCTTTAGTTCTCACTTACAACCTGAGATGGCTATTGTGGCAGAACCTCCTAAATTATATGGTCCACATGCACCTGTCATTGTCCCGAAGACCTCTGACGGCGATGCATATGTTCCAGATAACTTAAAAAGTTTGTCGGGTGTCCTCGGAGAACCCCGAATCATCCATATTTTTTTACTCAAACAGGATCAACAATGGAGTTGCCACAATATTACAACACTTATTACAAAAATAACTTACATCGGTGAGCGAAAGTCTTATAACATTAGTTACAAAACATATTAAAGTAAAACATAACTTTAGATTCAAAAGGTGAATAGAATAGCAGAAGCAATTTAGAAGAAGCACCTAAGGTAGAAGAGACATCCAAATCATGTCAAGCCCACCGACATGACCTTGATTAGCAGCAGAAGTCAGAACCTGCAACAGGGGTTTAACAACCCTGAGTACATGAGGGTACTCAACAAGACTTAACCGACATAAAAAGGAGAAGACTTAGGAATGCAGGCTCAGGGGAATCAAGGTAAG